>JAYESD010000009.1:33508583-34129426 GCA_036927565.1 Tuctoria greenei
GTCATTGCAAACATTAAATGTTACCTATTAGTAAGTTATTTACGCTGAATTAATGAGAACTTTAGTTTTTATTTTGTTACCTCCATTGCTTCCCGCATCTGCGCAATGCTGCTGCCTGGGTTTGGATCGTGGCCTCCATCGCGATCCTTTGGCATTCCGCCTCCCTCCTTTCCCCCTCCTGTCGCCTGAAGTTCTCTTCTACAGTTTGTCGGAGGGACTGCATCTCAATGTCCCTCTGCGAGACGCGACGACCTGCTGTGCCCATTGAAGGAGCCTGCGTGGAGCTGCCTCTCGCAGGTCTCCCCGCCCTCGAGTTGACAACTCCGTCGAATATGGCGAGCCTATAAAAAGAGAGTCAGTAATATCAAATTGAAATATCTTGAATACAGTGAATTGAAAATGATAAAATGACTTATAAACTCACCTTCTGTGTGCTTTTCCACCTCCGCTTGCATACGCGGCTTGAGGATCGATTGGTTCACGTTCCCAATCAAAATCTTCGCCTTGTATCTTCCTAGCCTCCTACAGGTACTTAGCCTGCAAAATAAGGAAACCGTGTAAGTTCGACAATACATATAGTTATATTTAATATGAATGATTTCTAAACTTACCAATCGCTCGGCTACAGCCTCACTGCACCCCGTCGACTGAGAAGGGTCCCTGTGACCTCTCTTCCAGATCTCAGCAGGGGTCGACGGCACCCCCGTCTCACGCTCCTGTCAATACGTGTTAGTATGACCAATATATTATGAATATATAAACATAAGTTACATACACTTACCATGCGTTTAGCTAAACGCAAGTGGTTATCTTGGCCGTGCCTACTCTTCCCCTCGACCCCTCTGCACTCTCGAGCCTTCCAGGACTTAGCTTTAAAATCATCGCTAGCCCAGTAGCAACAAAGGGCCCGAAATGCATCGGTCCAACCCTGCAACCAGCTCACGTGGCCCTGCACATAGTTGGAAGTCGTTAAAAATACCATCGAGGAAATTATCAGAAAAAATACTTACTACACCCCACGCACCTACGTGTACTCCTCCTCCGTCAGGTGCCTCTCGCTCTTTTGCCGGAAGTGTAGCACGTGGTGCTGGTTTGCCTTCAAGTGCTCATTAATAATTTGAACACGGGCGTTCGACAAATCTTGTCGAAGTGCCTTGGCAGCGTTGTAGTGAAACACTCGACTCGCATCCTCAATCGGGCGAGGGTCGTTCGGGCCCTGTAAAGTATACCTTGCCCGTGAAAAAGAATATATTGAAGAGATGTTCATTAAAAGAGTTCAAGAGTTAAACTTAGAAACTATTTTTAACATACTTACCATAAAATCGGCCCATACGGCCTCCTGAAGGTTGTCGTGCTCCTGGTGATTGACGCGTGCGTAGTCCTCCCACGAAAGAGTAGGCACCCCGTCGATGACCCCGGGATAGGGCAAACGCACTAGACCTGAGGACATCGTTCACCGGTCTTTGGTGTCTCTCACCGGTGAAAGACGGGTCATCCCAAACCCTGCAAGTTATTTATTGATTCATTACTTAAGTAACCAAAAGAAACTAACATTGAACACTATAATTTTTATTACCTGTCTCTGACTAGACGAATCAAGATCCTCTGTGAAGGGACACCAGGAGGACTGACAAAATGAGTCCTCCTCGTCCTCCATGTCTGCTGGGGCGCCACGTTAGGTGACCCAGATGGCTCGTCACCAGCCGAGCCAAAGGCCTCAGGAACAGAAGGATCGCCGGTCGAGGGCTGACTGGCCGAGGGCTAGTTGGCCAAGGGCTGGCTGGCCGTGGGCTGGCTCACTAAAGGGTAGCCAAGGTCAACTGGCGCCGCAACTTCTGAGTCAGCAAGTGAGGGCTACAACATTCAAATGATTTATAAGTATGTTTAATGTGATATTGAATTTAAAGAATTTGTCAAAAACGAGTGAAATTTACTTGTGACGAAGCTCTAGAACTGCTCAGAACATGCCCCAACAGCTGAGAGCATCTGCTCCCAGTCGACGAGGCACCAGCAAAAGCGTCCTCAGGTCTAGAGGGGTAGAACCCCCTTGTCGGCGGCACCTTCTTACCTTTATTTGATGCCATTCTGTTTTAATTAGATAATCAGTAAATATGCAAACAAAATATACAAAATTAATGTTACTATCTTCAAGAAAACATTACTTGCTTTCAAAATTCATCAACATCATTATCATGTGCCTGTGCCCTACTCCTTAAACCAGCCCAACGATCTTCCATCGTGGCCTGTTCTAATTTCCGTTTTCGCATATCATCTACCTCTACATCTTCAACTTCTTCAACATCTCCAACTAATTGATCGAGTCCTACATCAAGCTCGACGATAAAAGTGTCTGGCAACTCTTCTTCTTGGTACACTTCTTCAACGTCTTCGCTATCATGGTAACCATCATCTCCAGGAGTATATAACCGCTCATGAGGATTCACCTTATATACCACCCACCAAGCACTGAGCTTTGTGCATGGATAAGGTAGATAATACACTTGTTCCACTTGATGTGCAAGAACAAATGTATCGTAACCTCGTAGTCGGTCCTTATGTTTCACTTCCACCATTCCAAATTGGTTTTCTCGAGTTCCATGAGTGCGATCGAACCAGTCACAATCAAAGAATACAACTCGAAGGGTTATATTTTTGGTAAAAGTAAATTCAAGGATTTTGTTAATGATCCCATAATAATCGGTTAAATTCCCTTGAGTGTCCATTGCTCACGTAACAACACTGTAATTTGATGTTGCCGCGAGAGGACGAAGAGCTTCAAAATGAGTTGTACGGAATCAAAAGTCATTTACGTCATATCGACCATAGCTTCTAACATTCACAAATCCACAAGATAGCTGCCGCAAATCTTCATGGACATTGTGAGTCCGACACTGTCATAAATGAGCGTAAGTTAAAATAATACTTCTTTAATAATAGTAACCTATAATACATAGAAGACGAGAGAATATTACATAATCTCGAAACTAGGATAGGAAACTCTGCCCCCCATTTATTCCTTCTTTTCGCATCCCTTCTACTTGTTTGGCTGTAGGTTGATGCCTATGTGGCCAACATTGTCTGTGGAATTCGCTGAACATGAAAAAACATCTTTTAGAACACATGTGTAGCAAAATATGTCGATTAGCATAAATGTCGGACAAACACTTACTCGAAGTATTCCTGCATGCCTTCTATATTTGTGTACATGTAGAGTAAAGCAACAGTCCTTTCACGTTCGGATAGCACGTAGGTCGTGTAGCTACCAACGGTGGTGCCTCTCATTTGAAAGATGGAAAGGTCGCTTAGCGGGGGTGTTTCGTCCACATTGTACCGCATCGCCGAAGTATTGATATTGTTTTCTTCCGCAAAGTAGACACTTGAAAAGTATCCTACTTCCTTAAGAGCATATGCTTTAGTGATGCACCCTTCCACCCTTGCCCTATTGCCAACCATTGGTTTCAGATATCGTAGCGCTCTTTCAATGTGATACATCCACCTATATTGCACAGGACCGCCAACTTTAGCTTCGAATGGAAGATGGATAAGCAGATGTTGCATTGGATTGAAGAAACCTGGTGGAATTTTTTTTCCATCTTACATAAAAGTATGGATATCTCCTTCTCTAACTTATCCATCATCCCGATCTTGATTTCTTTAGCACAAAGCTATCTATAGAAAGGCAACGACTGCTGTGCAATCTGGGATCTTCTACAAGCGTGCAATCCGCGAATCTCAGCCGTGTGATGTATATCTAAGGGTGGCGTACTTTTTACACATAGATCCCTCCACCTGCTTGCATACTTTTTACACATTTATATGTAAAAGATGCAACCACCATTGGATGTCCATCAAAGGGGTGAAATTCGCAGATTGCACGCTTGCACAGAAGTCCAAATTGCACAGCAGTTGTTACCCTATAGAAATAGCTGAGCTCGGCTAAAACCTTCCACACCGCATCATCTAGATAGCCTCGAAACATAATAGGTAAGAGTCTTTTCATTATAATGTGATAATCATGACTCTTCAACTCAGTGAGGTTTCCTGTGTTAACATTTACGGCTCGTTTCAGGCTAGCTCCATAACCATCTGGCAATTTCAAAGTTTTCATCCATTTCATAACTTCTTTCTTTTCTTTTGATTGAAGACAGAAAGAAGCACGTGGCTTTCCACCACTTTCAGAGATTTCAAGAGTTGGACGGTGACAAATGTCTGCCAAATCTAGTCTAGCTTTATAATTGTCTTTCGTTTTGCCAGGCATATCCATGCAAGTGCTTATGATACTTTCGCTCATGTTACGCTCCTGATGCATGACATCAATGTTGTGTATTAGAATCAACAACTTCACATATGGTAGCTCCCAAAGTCCACATATGTGAGTCCAATTGTGTTCCTCTCCATAACCTACGAAATATCCAGGACGCCCTTCATCAGGCACCAGTTTGTCTAACATATCAGAAATTTTTGACCCGTTGAGACGCTTCGGTGGTCCTTTAGTGACAACCGTGTTCTTTCAAAAGACATGCCTCTGTTGCCTAAATATGTGATTCGAGGGCAGCCAACGTCTGTGACAATCGAAGTAAGATATTTTGCCTCCATGAGTTAGTCGAAAGCAATCCGTGTCTGAAGCGCATATCGGACACGTCAGACGACCATGAGTGCCCCATCCGGAAAACATGTCGTATGCCGACAAATCATGGACGGACCACAAATAAGCAGCTCGAAGGTTGAATTTCTGCTTCTTGTAACTGTCGTACGCTACGACTCCTATCGACAAGACTTTCAATTCTTCGATCAACGGTTTTAACATCACGTTGAGATGTGACCTGGGATCATCAGGTCTAGGTACAATGAGGCTGAGAAATATGAACTCGTTCTTCGTACAAAAAGCAGGTGGCAGGTTGTACGGAATGACAAAGATGGGCCAACGTGAGTATGGCGTGGTGTTCGTACTGAACGGTGAGAATCACTCTGTCGCTAATCAGATGCAAACATTCCTCGCATCACGAGAAAAGTCTAGATCGAAACGGTCTAGCGCCTTCCATGCATCACCGTCGGACGGATGCGTCAATAATTCTTTGTTCTCATGATTACCTTCTTTGTGCCATCTCATGTGGCTTGCGGTTCATTTTGAAAGAAACAACCGCTTCAACCGAGGTGTCACAGGCAAGTAACAAAGCTGCTTATGTGCGACATCTGTCATCACATTATCGCCATCACAATTAACAACTTCGACATACCTCGATTTACCACATTTCAAGCACATCTTCTCATTGGCGTGCTCTTTCCAGAATAGCATGCAGTTGTCTGGGCACACATACATTTTCTCATACTTCATATCGAGACCAAATATCTTGATCTTTGAATGATACATATCTGGTGGCGCATTATAAGGTTGTGGAAGGATATTGCAGATCAATTTCATGAGATCATTATAGCAGTTGATGGAAAATAAGTACTTGCACTTAATTGCCATAAATCTGGTCAAGAAAGCAAGTACGGTCAAAACCGTTTGTTCATGCAATAGCTCTTGTGATTTCTTCAGCTCCTCGAAGAACTTCTCTGCCTCATTTGTAAGAGGATCCTTCGCTTCTAGAGCTTCTAGCATCTCATCCATCCTATTAACCTCTGTTATATCATCATCCTCATCCACTTCCGCTATGACTTAAGAATTAGTCTCGCCGTGAAAGGTCCACACTTCATAATGTTGAGTGAAACCGTTGACATAAGTGAAAAGAAAGCTCCCATCTTCTCAAAAACTTGGTGTTCCGGCATTTTGTACATGGGCACCGCACCATATCTTCCGTTGACAACGAAAATGCTCGATCCAAAAATTTATCTAACTTGATAAACCACTCATCCGAATGACCACCAGTTCTGCTCTTCCAGCCAGTATAAATCCAACCGCGGTCTTAACCCATGTTTGGCTCTGCAGTTTAACGCGAAAGAAATTGTCGTTAATGTATACAGGATAGGTCCTAAAATTTCGACAGCATGACGAGACGCATCAGAGTATACCTTTAAAGTAGACAAATCATTATTAGTTTCATTGTTATTTTATGTCGCGGCCCTACAACCTAGGCAGATAGATCCTAAACCCACCCAAGAGTGACCGAGCGGAGCGTGCTCATGACGAGACGCGTGATCCGGATTCGAACGAAATTTTGGCAGCATAACCCTGTTGTTCTCCACTACACCCCCAAAAATGGTGCAGCAGAGAACAACAGGGTTACGCCACCGAAATCTCATCCAAATCCGGACCCGCGTCTCATCACAAGCCACGCCCCCTCGGTCACTCCCAGGCTGTCCAAAAAGGGACAATTCTGAAACGGGTAATACATTGCTATAGGTTACGTTGCTGATTTTCATTTTTTGGTCATTTAAGAGAGAGGAAAGAGCTAGAGAAAGAGTGATTGGCGGTGTCGGACGGCGCGTTCGGGGCGGCCGGCGGCGTCGGCAGACACGGCGGGGGCGATGCGGCGGCTGGCGCGGGGGGGGGGGGGGCGGGGGGTGGGGGTGGCGGGTGCGCGGCTGGGTCGGCGGCGGGGCGGCGGCTGGCGCGGCGGGGCGGCGAGTGGCGCGGCGGCGGGCACGGGACTTGGGGGCGCTGTGGAATGAGCTATCAGGCCAGATGGGGCAGATATTAGCCCTTATTTGCGATAGCTAATTTAATTGTGATAGCCATAGGTTAAGGCCGTCACAATTAATCTTATTTGCAATGGTATGTTCTGAAGCCGTCGCGAATATGTCACTTAATTGCGATGGTAATTTAGTTTGCGACGGCACTAGGGTTGGCCGTCGCAAATAAGGCTTATTTGCGACGACCGTTTTATTTGTGTCGGCTCATGGGCGACCGTCGCAATTTAATTTATTTGCAACTGCCGGCCGTCAAAAATAAATATAGCCGTCGCAAATGATCGCGTTTCCTGTAGTGAAACTCATGCTTTATGCCTTCTTCATCTAGGTACTCCTCAACTTGTGTGTTCTTGAACTCCGTCCCGTTGTCGCTTCGAATGTTCTTGATTGTCAATGAAAACTCATATTGATCACGCTTGAAAAATTTCTTCAAGGTTCCTTGGGTTTATGCCTTATCATGTAAAAACAAAACCCAAGTGAAGCGAGAAAAACCATGAACAACTCTAAGCCATATTTGTTACCGCTGATGCTTATGTAAGCAATTGGACGGAATAGGTCCATGTGGAGTATCTCGAGCGGTCTTGTTGTAGTCATGATGTTCTTAGCGGGATGAGGTGCTCCAACTTGCTTCCTGGCTTGGCACGCGCCACAAGGCCTGTCTTTCTCAAAAACAACATCCTTCAAACCTCGGATGTGATCGTCCTTGAGGAGTTTTTGAAGATTCCTCATACCAACATGCGCTAGCCGTCTATGCCACAGCCAACCCATGTTGGTCTTTGAAGTCAACAAGGTAAAGCTTTCCCTTCAATATACCCTTGAATGCAATGGAACCATCACTCCTTCTAGAGACGGTCACACCCTCATTAATGAACAAGCAATTATAACCTTTATCACATAATTGAGATATAGACAGCAGGTTATTATCTAAGGAACCAACATGTAACACATGTGAAAGAGTATGTTGAGATGATATGGCAATTTTACCGGTACCGAGCACCTTTCCTTGACTATTGTCTCCAAAATAGATGCCCTCGCTTGGATCCTCATTTTCTTCAAACTCAACGAAAATCCTTCTTTCTCCGGTCATATGGTTGGTGCAACCACTGTCTAGCACCCATTTAGATCCACCGGAGGAATAGGCCTTGCGTTTACCTTCCTTTGCCATGAGGCAAGTGCTGTTCCCTTTCCATGCACCGAGAGTAGGGAAGAGAGTGGACTTTTTGGATGTCTTCTCGATGGCTATGCTAGCCATCTCTTCTTCTTCTTCGGATGAGGACTCATCATTTGAGTCCCACTCTTTCCCTAGATGCCTTGTTCAGCTTGTTTCTTATTCTTGATGAATTTCTTGGGTTGAGGCTTCATTCCCTTGTTCTTCTTCTTGTTTTCTTCATATGGGCAATCAACTATAGAGTGGCTATACTCACCACAGTTATAGCATGCCCGCCTCAACTTTGGTTTTGATTTTTCCTTGTACTTTCCTTCACTTGATTTAGCCCCTTGTCTTTTCTTCATCATTCTTTTGAATTTCTTCATGAATAGTATCATGTCATTTTCTCCCATTCGCTGCTCTCATCATCACCGTCTTCTTCTAGTTTAGCTTCTCGAGCTTCTTCAGACACGGGCTTGAGAGTGGACTTCAAAGCGACCCCTTTCTTCTTTGCCAAGGTGAGATCGGCAATCTCCTTAACATGCTTGGCTTGCTTTTCCATCATCTCAAAGTTGATGATTTTCCCAAGTAACTCATCTGGGGTCATCTTCTTGTAACCAGGGCTTTCTCATATCATCAAGCACAAGGTGACATTGCGAGGCATGAAAGCTCTAAAAAGGAGCTTCACCACCTCGTGGTCATTCCACTTCTTGCTTTCGTATGCTCACACCTTGTTGATGAGCGTCTTTAGTCGGTTGTACATATCTTGAGGCGACTCATCTTCTTCGATTGCAATCTTCCCATCTCGCCTTCAATCATCTCGATCTTTGCTTCTCGCACATGACGATCGCCTTCATGTGCAGTTTGCAACATATCCCATATCTTCTTTGCGATCTCGAGTCCATCCACCTTTGAGAACTCATCCCGATTGAGTGATGAGGTAATGACTGCAGCAACTTGGGCATTTCGATGGATTTCTTGCTCTTGGGTAGGTGTGAGCTCCTCATCATCATCCGGGATATTTATTCCTGTGCATACTATGTGCCACAAACTTGGATTGAGAGAAATCAAATGCATTTTCAAGTTTTGCCTCCACATTGAGTAGTCATTGCCGTCAAAGTGTGGGGCTTTTCCAAGTGGAATAGATAGATAATGATTGTTGTTAGAATTTAGGCGATCATAATTAAAAGGATATCAGGAGTAGTCGGTGTGACTACTCCCCTTCTTCTTCTTCTCATCTTCAATCTTTACTTTTCCCTTGGAAAGAGTTTTCTTCCTTAGGAGTGCCTTTAGTTCCAACGTCTCCTCATCGTCATCCTCGAAGTCTTGAATGGCCTCGAGGTTCCTCTCCAATTTATGGTTCTTGTCTTCTTCAACCTTCTCTTGGTTGTTGCTCTTGTGTACGTCCTTCATGTCCGACATGATCTCTTCGAGCGATTAGTCTCCTTTTTGAAGAGTCCTGCTCTGATACCAATTGAATGTGGCCTAGAGGGGGGTGAATAGGCCCTTTGATTTTCTACCGGAACCTGCAACACTTAACAACCAGATCAAATCTCGAGATATTGCACTAGTCCGGTATATTGCGGACTAGTCCGGTGTGTATCGACTAGGTTGATCAAATTTGATCGATTATCTTGATCCTAGGATGTATGCAGTGGAAATATACTTTTAATTGAAGTGTTACACAACTATGAACTAGGATGTACCACAAGTTAATCTTATATTCAATGTTTCAAGGTAAAGTGAACAAGATTGATTGAAACCCTAGATTGATATGAAAAGTAAGAATGATGTGCGCAAGACAAAAACACAAGCACTTTATCTCATGGTTCGGTTCCCACAGAGGCAACCTACATCCATGTTGAGGAGTCCACAAAAGGACCAGGTCTTCTCCAACCCTACCCTCGCCGGATCGCCACGGAGGCCAATCCTCTTCACTAATCACAAAGGGAAAATAACCAAATTCAAGGGGCCTTCTCACACGTTGAGGGCTCCCCAAGATTACAATATGAACACCACCAAGAAAACACTCTTAAGATCACAATGAAAACCATAGGAGTGTGTTAGGGAATAAAACCAAGAGCTCAATGAGTGATGAACCGTGTCTCTCCAATGATCCAAAGTGTATCCTCAAGGGATTGATCTTTCTTGCGTTTGATTTCATGGAGAGAGGTGTTTTCTAGGCTCTTGGGAGGTGTGATAGCGCAGGGGGTCGAGAGATCTAAAACATGGGCCGTGTACACCTATTTATATGGGTTTCCAAAAGTTACCATTAGGGTTTAGAAAGATCGGACTAGTCCATGGTCGACACCGGACTAGTCCGGTGTGTTGCGTGTAGCAAACCCTAGGTGTCCTGAAATATCGGACTTGTCCAACTGAGAGCGGACTTGTCCGATTTTGGTTTTGGAGATCTTCGGACTAGTCCGATAAATATTAGATTTGTCCGGATACGTGAAACCCTAAGTAAATTTGGGGACAAGTCCACATTTGGAGGACTTGTCCGATTTAGGTCAGAGGGTTTTTCGGACTAGTCCGTACTAATATCGAACTTGTCCGATTGACATCAGAAAGATATCGGACAAGTCTGGTGTGTGATCGGACTTGTCCGATTTTGTGCAACTTGTGAAGTGTTTGGGGGACTAGTCCGCACTGGGGAGGACTAGTCCGATTTTAGTCAGAGAGATATAGGACTAGTCCGTGGTGATATCGGACTAGTCTGGTCAGTGAAAAACTGGACTATGAGGACAAGTCCGCATTGTGAGGACTTGTCCGATCTTGTGCAGAAAGATATCGGACTAGTCCGGTGTCCATCGGACTACTCCGGTCTGTATAGTTTTGTGCAATGTGTGAGATTATTTGTGCTTGAGATCTTGGGGTGTGTTTCTTTAACACACTCCATACACAATGATCTACCACACTTGTTTCTTGAGCTCTTTTCCGCATTACTCCTCATTCTCCTTTCTTTTTGGCACTTTGCTCATTTTCTCATTAGAACCCGTGCTCATCTCAACAAAGTGATTAGGATCTCATTTGCTTGTCATAAATCATTCAAAACCCAAAAGGGATTCCTAGATGCACTTTCACATCATCTTCGAGCGGCAACGAGAGAGATAGCGCAACCTTCAAGCCGAGTACGGCCCTCAAGGTCTTGAGCAGGAGGCGTCATCGGTCCGAGATGCACCACAGGTAAACCCTCCGCCACCTCCTCATCAATATTATGCCGGGTCGACGGCCCCCAGCACTACTCTATGCAGCAGGTGCCGCATCAGCCGTACTCTACGCAGCAAGTTCCGCAACAGGTTTTGCGGCAGCAAGCCCCACAACATTCGCACGTCGTACAGGATGTAGCATCACATTCGCCATACGGTGCACAACAGACCTCTCCAAGGTATGTTGCACCATACTCTTCTCCGAAAGAAGCAATTGGAGGGTGCACGACCCTTGCTCCATACCTACAACTGACGATGTGGCCATGCAAGTTCCAGCCACACCTACAGAACAAGTTTGAAGGAAGCGTCAACCCTGCTGAGTTCCTGCAGATCTACACAACAGCACTCCTTGCCGCAAGAGCAGATGAGCTCACCTTGATGAACTAGTTCCCCGTCGCCCTGACCGGCTCGACCCGATTATGGCTCAGAAACCTACTCGAGAGGTCCTTAACCTCTTGGAATGAGCTCTGCCGACAGTTCACGGTGAACTTCGGCAACTCCTACAAGTGTCCCGACACCGAGCTCGACCTCCATGTCGTGCGTTAGGAACCCGCAGAGATGTTGTGATTGTTCATCTAGCGGTTCTCCCAGATACGCAACTCCATTCCCAACATACTGAATGCTTTGGTCATAGTAGCATTCCGATTGGGTGTGCAGGATAAGAAGATGCTCAAGAAGTTAGACACGCATAACGTGGAAGACGTCTCCGAGCTCTTTGTCATTGCCGACTGGTGTGCCAAGGCGGCAGAAGGCCGTGACTGGCACTCACAACCCACCTTTGGGGCAGGTAAAGCTGGCCAGACCAACGAAGGTGCCGCTACCTTGGGTAGTGGCAAAAAGAAGAGCAAGAACCAGGGCGGCGGCCATAACAAGCAACTGCAGGGGCACCCATCGCTGCAGAAGCTGAGACCGGTGGTTCCAAACCCCACGACCCGACAAACGCCTACGTCAGCCACCTGCTACTGACGATGGTGCCGAGCCCTGACCGGTGTACAAGTCTCGCGACAGCAATGTGAGCGACTGCTGGGAGATCAAGAGGTGCGATGAGTGATACCAAGAGCGGGCACAAAAGTGCCCTGAAGGCACACCCTTCCGCTAGCGGGATAGCAAGCAGAAGGTCGACCTCAAGCTCGACGATGACGAGGAGATGGAGTACAAGAAACCTGAATGGGCTTTCAAGGCGGTCCACCAGGATGAGGACTCCAGTGCCAGCAGTGACCACGAGTGTTGCAAGACACTCGACGTCATTTTAGGGGTCTTGGGATCTCGCGTCCCGAAATGTGGTCAAGACCATGCGCCAAGCAGTGGCCTCGGTAGCTCCTACCCCCACTCTGGCGCCGCACCACAAGTGGAAGGAGATGCCAATCAGCTTCAACGCCTCTGACTGTCACAAGAACATGGCGGGAGCCGAGATACTGCCTCTCCTCGTCACCCCACTATCACCAACGTCAAGCTCCACCACGTCTTGATAGATGGCGGGGCCAACCTCAACCTTTTCAGCCGTGCTGCCTTCGACCAACTGCGGATCCTGATGTCCAAGCTCACCCCCTCGAGCTTGTTCTCGGGGGTGGGACCGGAGAGCATCATCCCGTACGACAACATCCACCTTCGGGTGTTCTTTGGGACACTCGCAAACTTCAGAATGGAGAACATCCTGTTTGACATCACGGAGGTCAGCCTCCCCTTCAACGCCATCATCGGTAGGCCCACCCTGTACCGATTCATGGCCGAAGCCCACTACGGCTACCTTGTCTTGAAGATGCCAACCCCCTCCAACATCCTCAAGATCCGCAGAGACTGCACTGCTACATTATCAGCCTTGGAGAAACTCCAAACACTTGCACAAGCTCCAACACCTGCCCCGAGCGGCGCTGGAACCAAGTCAGCATCCGTCGAGCTAGCGCTAGCATGACCAATCCGTTGGCAACCGTCACAGATACCCTCGGACCATAGAGCACCCCGTAAGTTAACCCTAGCTTAATGGTAGGACAATGTCAAGGTGTCGTAGAGTCCAGAAGTAGCGCACAATACAACCAAGCTCCAAGAGGGTTAGGTCCAGAGTGCACGGTTAGCTTAGCCTCGGTCAGAACCCTAAGCCTATACACTGTGCCTCCCTTGTCATCTGGAACCAGGTCGTTGCATTGTTTTGTAAAGCCTGCCTCCTCCTATGAATGCCAATTTAAACGAATCACTGTCTTCCCCCATGCTTCATGTATGTTCATTTAATTACTCATTAATTTTATTATTGTCGAAGTTCTAATGCGACACTTACCTCGGATCTGCTAAGGAGCAGCCCGCGGAGGTTCTTTGTTTGGCAGGTCTTAGGCCTGAACCAAGTGTTCTAGCAGATGAGAGTATGAGATGGTGGTTTTTACGTGGTTCGGGCCGCAAGGAGTGTAACACCCTACTCCATGGTGGATGGTATTGCTAGTATGTGTGTATGCGTGTGTGTTATGTCTGATTTCGAGGTCCTTTGTAACGGTGGTGGTCTAGACTTTTTATAGACAAGCCCGAACACCTTACAAGTGGGGTCTCGGGGCCCGACAGGTGGTCCCACTTATCCTAAGGATCTAAGGATTCTCGCATAAGCTTCCCTGACCGAGGCAGTGAAGACTGGCCGTCTTGCCTCCTCTCTTGTCATTAGCCCATGCGCCGTTGCTGACGATGGCAAAAGGTGTCCTATCGACCTGTCTTGTTGCCTCAAGCTACCCACTTGGCCAAGTGGGATAGACCTGAGGTGCCTTCACTGTGACGCGATTGGACATAGAAGTCTTTGACCGTTGTCATGCTCCGCGTTGGGCGCCAGAGGTGGGTGCGCGTCTTCAATGTTCGACTTGAGCAGGGTGCACCATCCCTTGACTCCTGCATCTTACCGTCCGAGGCGAGCCGTGGGACACGTGGCGGCGTCGGGCCTGATCTCCGCTGGGGAATTCATACCGGGTCCTCCGTGACGCGTGGCAGCTCTGGGGCTTGTCAGGGGACGTGGCAGCTCCAGGCCCTTTCCCTTGGGGGGTGCTGGTTCTTGTGCTCCGTGCCATGTGGTTGTACCGGGGGCCCTCACCCAAGACTGGGTGAGGTCCCGTCCCTACACGTGGCGTCTTGGGAGCCCATCACACCGGAGGGGCCAAGTCCCATCTTCAAGGCTTACGTGGCAGCACCGCAGCTCGATCTTTGAGGAAGGCAAAGGCCTTGGCTCCTACGGGACACATGGTGGCTCTGGATGTGTCTCAGTGTCTTGATCCTGTGTGTGAGGGTACCCTACCTGCAGGGTACCAATAGTGGCCCCTGGGTCCACCTTGGGGCGTGGTGAAGAGCCTAAAGGTGGATCCCTTTCCATGTTTTCCCGCACTATGCTTTGAATTCTGTCTTGGACAGTTGAAGCGGTGGGTGCTTCTTTCAACTCGCCACGCGTCCTCTTCTGGTTGAAATACTACGGTGACTGGATCTTTGCTTGCTGTAATATCTCTATCTTCTACGGTGCCTTCAACCGCGACGGTTCCTGATGCAGTTTTAGCGCTTTTGCTTGCTCCGCCTTTATGGGAGTTGCTTCAGTGGCTTCCTCAGGCGGCTGCCCGACTAGGCCAGTGCGTCAGAGCGGGAATGTAGGACCCATTGTCTTGGGTTCCATGTGTTGAGTGGTGCGGTCTAAACCTTCGCTTGGAGTACTCAGGCGTCGCGGGGTGATAAAAAAGGAAACCTCTGTTAGAGGGAATTATTCCTTCCTTACTCAAACCCCACAACCTAAGTTTTTGCCTTCTTTCTCAAGCGCCCGAACCTTCTTCACCCCTTAGCCAAAGCTCTCACCTTAGGTTGCTCCAATGCTTCCCTGCTGCCTCCTTCCCGCTTTCGATCGCTCGGAGATCTAGTGCCGATGAGGCAGCTCCTTGGCTTGGTGGCTTCAGAGTGCGAATGGATGATCCACTGTGAATCTCCCGATCTTCAGGATCTGCGTGAGGACGAGACTGTTCTCTTCGTCTCCTACGCCACTGCTGGGCTCGCACTCGCATTGTCAAGGTTCTTCCTTGTTGTTTCAGGGGGGGAACAGGATGCAACTTCACCACCTATCGCCAAACTCATCGCCTTTGTCGCCGTGTTCGTCCACCTATGCGAGGCGTTCGTGGGCTGCCCGCCCACGGTGGAGCTGTTCCAGTATTTCTTCGTGATGAAGACAAATGGAAGGAGTGCGAGTACCCAAGTGGGAGCTACTACTTCCGCCATCGGGACAAGACCTCCCGGGGTTACATTGCCTCATTCAAAGGGGACAAATGGAGTGACTGGAGGGGAGATTGGGTGATTGTGAGGATAGACCCACATCCCTCGCTAAAGATGCCGTCCGACAGTCCAGGCTCCGACCCTACCACCTGGGAAGCATCCCAGGGGTTGCTAGAGGAGTATAAGCCCGCCTTGAGGAGGATTCGGTTGTTGGCTGGGAAGGGCTTGACCTCCATGATGGTGTTCGCAGACTTCTTGCTCTGCCGTACTGCTCCTCTCCAGCAGCGTTTGTACAGGACCTGGGTCTATAATGGCGAATATGACCAATGCCGGCTGGGTCCGGACACCCCAACTCCCAAGATGCTGGAGGAGATGTTGGAAATAGTGACCTCCAACGTTGTTGACGATGAGCACATCTCCATTTCGGATGACTGCCAGCCGCTCCACATTACTACCGACATAAGGGCTGAACTACGGAGCTCGATGCCGAAGGTCAACATGTTCGGCCTCGTTCGTCTGCACCACGAAGATGTGGCTTGGTCCTCGGCAGTCCTAAAGCAGTGTCGTGATGCAATGCAGCCAGGGTCGGGGTCTTCCTTGCGTCCTTCAGCAAGGGCGGAGGCAGAGCCCTCAACTACCTCTGACAGGCCGGGGGTCAGCCAGCTGGCACCAACTCCGGAGTTGAGAAAGCGTTCCCGCACGCTGATGCGGGCTCTACTACTTCTATGCCGAAGAAGCAGAAGCTATTTCGAGGGGACGGTACTCCCATCTCCCATCACGAGGGAGCCGGAGGGGCTGAAGCTTCTGCCGTTGACTTAGTCTCTGATTCCAGTAGTGGCCCTGATTCCGGAGGAGGCGCTGAGGGGCCTGCAGATGACCACACCACGCGGGTTGATCAGGGGTCGATACTAGAGACGGCGGCGCTGACCTTGTCGTCAGGTCCTAATGACCTTGATCTATCGCGCGGGGTGGGAGGCCAGGGTCATTGGAGTGGCCCGATTTGTTGGTAAGTCGCAACTTCTCCCCTCTGCTATTTCTCTTCTTTTATTTTTCATTCTTGACAAAGCATTATCTCGGTTTTTCAGGGCGTCGTCAGCCGACTTGGTGCCTTTGGTGCTTCCAGGGGTGGGCTTGATAGCCCCTGCCCTTCCTGAAGCTGGAACGGGGTCTGACGTGCCGCATCCTACGCTCTAAGGTGTGTCATCCTTATATGTCGTTGATGACTCTGCACCCCCAACGGTCTAGGCAGGTGTGGTAGAAGTGGCACCAAGCATGGAAGTGCCAGGCGAGGAGGTGCTTGGCGAGGAGGTGCCCGACAAAGAAGTGCTAGGCGAGGAGGGGGCTACCTTGGTCATGGCTGCCTCCCTTGGTGGGGCTGACCCACTGGTCATTGAAGTGGCTCCAGTGCCTGACGTTATTGGCACGCAACGTCACGACTTGCAACTGGCAGCCGGCGATGCCCTTGCAGTGGAGGAGGGCACTTCAGCGCCGGGTAGCAGCACAACAATTCTTAGGCCTCCGACCGGGGAACCATCTGGTCCCCGGAAGCTGGTGTTTGTCGCGATGTTGGGAAGAGGGGCATAGGGGCAGTCATCGATGGCGACGATCGAGCCAATCCCTCTACTGACACTGTTGCCGCGGACCAGTCCATCTTGTGCTAGATGCAAGCTACTTTCACCTGAGAGTTGTACCAGCTTGCAGAGGAGTGGCACTTGGTGAAGCTGGTCGACGCCAAGAAAAAGGAGCTTGAGGTGAAGGCTTTGAAGGCCCATGCTACCGCCGATGCCCGCCTGAAGCCGTGCGAGGATCAGCGGCTGGAGTTGGTCTGCCTCGAAGTTGCCATTGCTCACGCAGAGCAGGACTTGGCGGCGAAGGAGGAGGAGATCTCCCGAAGACTAGAGGAGAAATGCCAGGCATTGCAGGACTTGGAGCTGGCCATCCAGCACCGGGAGGACGACTTATAGTGTCGTGCTTGGGAGCTCGCCGACCGGGAGGAGACTGCTCGAAGGGAGACGAAGAGCCTCCAAGCCTCCTGCATGGCCGAGGCCCAAGAGGTTCGAGACTTCCTGGCCCGTGTTGGGGTGGTGCAGGAACCCCTCGGCCTTGGTCCTGTGCCACACGGGGAGCCATCTCAGGGGCTGGCCCAGCTGCTTCCCGCCTTGGACTCCCTCTTCTCTTCGTTGAGGTCGGTGAACATCATCCTTGCAAGGCGGCTGGAGGTTGAAGGAAAGGAGTTGGCTGAGCTAGTGGCCTCCCATGTCTTGGTGTGCCTCCGGAGCTGGTACCTGATGATCCCACTGGAGCCGGTGGAGAAAGGCCCCCTTGATGAGTGAGAGGAAGAGGCAAGAGCCGAAGTCCAGGACCTTGCCAAGGAGGTGGCCTCTTCATTCTAGCGGGGTTGAGTCTGGCATCATCCAAGCAGAATGTTTTTTGTATCCAGGGATGACCCCCTTGTGTAAATAACTATTTATGAATTTGAACGCAAGTTGTTTTTCTTGTTGGCTTGTCGTGTGCTTTCAAATTTTTGCCCCAACTCCTTCTCTTGTGTAAGGTCTTTAAGAGCCTTTGTTGATGCCGATAGCCTTTAAGGGACCAACGCTTCCACAGTTGACACGGCCAGTTTGTCAATAGTTGACATCCTACCTATGGAACCCCCCTTAGAGGCCCCTTGGTAGGTGTGGCCAGATTGTTGGGTACGTCTGCCACTTGACCACAGGATGTCTTCGATTGGCCCCAAGTGGAGTTGGGGAGCATGAGTGATTGGTCTCGGCGTGCTCCTTTCGGGAGCTCCGGGCTTTTCCTGAGTGTTGCCATCGACGGCAGGCCGTCTGGGGGGTGCCAGAGCTGGCTGCTCTGGCATCACCCTCCATCATCGTGAATTCATCGACGACAGGCACCCTCGAAGGTGTCGCAGCTAGATGCACTGGCGTCATCCATCATCGTCATAAAGTCGTCGATATTGGGCCCCTGGTGCACAGGATACCACAAGCGAACCTTGTTAGTAGCAAGAGCAGGGCAGGAGAGTGTACTCACTTGTCCACGCTTGTCGCTGTCGTTGACGTGCTAGGACGTCGACAGCAAGCCCCCTGAGAGGTGCCAGAGCTGGATGCTCTGGCGTCGTCCACCATCTTCGTAGATACGCTGATGGAACGCCCCTTGGGAGGTGTTGGAGCTGGCTGCTCCGCCGTCGTCCACCATCATCGTGAAGTCGTCGACGACGGGCCCCTGGTGCACAAACTATCGCAAGAGAATCCTAAAACAAGAGCGAGGCAGGAGAATTTACTCATTTGTCCGCACTTGTTGCTGGCTTTGACGTGCTGGGACGTCGATGGCAGGTCCCCTAGGAGGTGCCGGAGCTGGATGCTCCTGCGTTGCCCACCATCTTTGTAGATACGCCAACGGCAGACCCCTTGGGAGGTGCTAGAGCTTGGTGCTCTGGCGTCGCCCGCCACCGTTGTTAAGACGTCGATGGGAGGCACCTTGGGAGGTGCCAAAGCTAGATGCTCCGGCGTTGTCCACCATCTTTGTAGATACATCGACGACAGGCCCCTTGGGAGATGCTGGAGCTGGGTGCTCCAGCGTCGCCCACCACCGTCGTTGATATGTCAATGGCAGGCCCCTTGGGAGGTGCCAGAGCTGGATGCTCTGGCGTCGTCCACCATCATTATGAAGTCGTCGACGATAGGCCCTTGGTGCACAGGCTATCGCAAGAGAATCCTGTTAGCGACAAGGGCGAGGTAGGAGAGTTTACTCATTTGTCCGCACTTGTTGCTGGCGTTGACGTGCTGGGACGTCGATGGTAGGTCTCCTGGGAGGTGCCAGAGATGGATGCTCTGGCATCACTCACCATCTTCGTAGATACACTCAAGACAGGACCCTTGGGAGGTGCCGGAGCTAGGTGCTCCAGTGTCCCTCACCACCGTCATTGAGACATCGACGACAGACATCTTGGATATGACCGAGCTGGATGCTCTGGCGTCGTCCACCATCTTCGTAGATACGCCGATGGTAGGCCCCTTGGGAGTCGCCAGATCTGGGTGCTCTGATGTCGCCCAACACCGCCGTTGAGATGTCGACGTCAGGCCCCTTGGGAGGTGCTAGAGATGGATGCTCTGGTGTCATCCACCATCGTCGTGAAGTTGTCAATGGTGGGCCCCTGGTGCACAGGCTATCGCTAGAGAATCCTGTTAGCGACAAGAGCATGGCAGGAGAGTTTACTCATTTGTCCACGCTTGTTGCTGGCGTTGACGTATTGGGACGTCGACAGCAGGCCCCTTGTGAGGCGCTGGTTCTGGATGCTCTGGCATCATTCACCATCATCGTTGAGACGTCGATGGCAGGCCCCTTGGGAGGTGCCGGAGCTGGATGCTCCAATGTTGTCCACCATCTTCGTAGATACGCTGATGGCAGGCCCCTTGGGAGGTGCTGGAGCTGGGTGCTCTAGCGTCACCCACCACCATCGTTGAGACGTCGATGACAGGCCCCTTGGGAGGTGCCGAAGCTGGATTCTCTGACGTCGTCCACCATCGTTGTGAAGTGGTTGACGGCGGGCCCCTGGTGCACAGGCGATCGCAAGAGAATCCTATTAGTCACAAGAGTGAGGCAGGAGAGTTTACTCATTTGTCCGCGCTTGTTGCTGGTGTTGATGTGCTGGGACATCGACGGCAGGCCCCTTGCGAGGCGCCGGTGATGGATGCTCTGACGTTATTCACCATCGTCGTTGAGACGTCGACGACAGGCCCCTTGGGAGGTGCCGGAGCTGGGTGCTCTGGTGTCGCTGACTATCGTCCTGGAAATATCAACGGCAGGGCCCATGGGGGGTGTCGGAGTTGGATGCACCAGCATCGTCTATCATCGCAGTGGATGCATCGGTGATAGGTCCCCTGGAGGGTGCCGGAGCTAACTGTTCTGTTGCGACCTTCTTTCTATGTCCTGCACACATAACAGGGGTGCATATTGTTTTGCTCGCTAATGATCTTTTCCTATTCTTGAGTATTGCCATGTCTTACAATCATGGGTGGTGCGCGGTGCTTAGGAAATTCAGTGCATTAGCGCTCTGGATCCAACTCCCTTCTTATTCGGGGTGTGAACGTCATGGCCCTCAGTACTTAGCCGCAACATTGGGATGCAAAGCGCGCACGCTTAGGGTACTGAACCAGGCTAAGCAGGGTGCGCGCTCTGGATCTCCAGCTCAGCATTGGCCTTTCGCGGGGGTCCATTTGGCACCACAGGACCCCAAGTAGAGGGCAGCTGCGAGGTTCCAAGACACCTTGCAGGTACCTCAAACACGTCTGCCTGCAGCAGGGTTGCATAACTCTACTTGGTGCGATATAGAAAACATTTCACTTAGTATATGAAGACAATATACAAAAGACGAGACTAGCTTGATTGATCACAAAATTAACAAGTAATTTAAGTGAACATAAGAGAAAGTATATGATAAGACAATGAATTCTTCTCATTGGTGTTCACAGGAGTGGATTAGCTTTACAATAAGGTAACGACCCACTCCAGTTGGCATGGGAGGCAGAGTGTACATGCTTAGGGTACGGGACCAAGCTAACCGGCTGAACACTCTGGACCTGTCCCTCCCAGAGCTTGGTTGTCCAAAGTGTCGTTCCTTGGCACCATGACACCCTACACTATCCAACTATTTATGCTTAGGGATAGAACTTACGGAGGTGCTCTATGTTCCCAGGGTTGAGGAGGGGCTCTCCTTATTCTGTGGCTAGGTGGACACACCCGGGGCGGGATACTTGCGTTACTCGGAAGGGGCCTTCCTAGCTGAGGGAGAGTTTGTGCGACCCTTCTTGGGAAAGTATGCGCCACAACACCAGGTCACCTGTCTCGAGCTCTCTACTCTTCACGAACCACTCCTGGTAGTGCCTCAGCGCTTGTCGGTAGCGTGCGTTTTGGATGGTGGCGTGTCACCTTGCTTCGTTGATGAGGTCCACATCTTCTCGTCGGAGCTCGACCTGTGAGGCTTCATCGAACGCCCGGACTCGCAATGAGCCCACTACGATCTCTGGGGGGAGGACGGCCTTGGCCCCATACACCAGGAAGAAAGGGGTTTCTCTAGTGGCGCGACTGGGTGATGCCCGACTTGCCCATAGTGCGCGAGTTCGTTGACCCACTTGGCACCATGCCTATCCAAGTTGTTATACGTGCGTGTCTTGAGGCCCCTGAGGATCTCAGCGTTGGCCCTCTCGACTTGACCATTGCTCTTTGGATGAGCCACGGATGCATAACAAACTTGGACACCAAGGTCATTACAGTAGTCCTGGAAAGCTGCACTAGTGAACTGGGTCCCCTTGTCGATGATGATCATGTTCAGGACCCCAAACCTACAGACGATCGACTTGATGAACTTGACGACGAATTCCTTGGCGATGTTGACCACTAGTGCTGCTCCGGCCACTTGGTGCATTTATCTATTGCAACGTAGAGGAACCGGTACCCTCTGACTGCCCTAAGGAATGGTCCTAGGATATCCAGTCCCTAGACCGCAAAAGGCCAGGAGGGCGGGATCATCTGTAGTGATTGCACCGGAGTGTGAATTTGCTTGGGGTGGAACTGGCATGCCTTGCATTTCTTGACCAGCTTGACGATGTCTTGTATTGCTGTTGTCCAGTAGAAACCATGCCAGCATGCGGGAAGCTGCGTGATTCCCGCACTCTCCTTTGTGGATCTCTACGAGCAAGCCGCAGCCTTCCTCCCGAGTTGTGCACAGTAGCAGCACGCCGTTGGCGCCACACCGGCAGAGGTCACCTTCCACTATCATGTAGCGCTTTGCCATCCTCACGATCCTCTCAACGGATACTGGATCCTCCGGGTGGATGTTATTCTTCATATAGTCCCGGATCTCTGTGATCCATGCATAGGGACTCTCCTAAGCTTCTGGATCTTGGGCGCCAGGTAATATGGGGTCCCATGGTTGCAGGGCCGCCATGATCGCCCGCTCTGTTGTGCTGGACTCGCGTTCTTCGTTAGGCCCTACAGGCCTAGCAGTTGGCCGCACCAGCCTTCTGCCAAAGACCCCTTTAGGGATCGGGGCTCCCGTGGACACCTTGGTTGACTAGGCGTCGGCGATGGCGTTTTTCGGTGCGTGGCACATGTCAGAGGTCCAAGGCCTCAAAACCAGCTTCTAGCTTCTTGATGTGCAGCAGGTATGCTGCCAGCTGAGGGTTGTTGCAGCAGCACTCTCCTCAGACCTGCTTGATGATTAGCTTGGAGTCCCGCTTGACCAGCATCTACTGGACACCGAGACCCTACGCAGCTGTGAGTCCGAAGATGAGGGCCTCATACTCCGCCATGTTGTTGGTCGCCTTGAAGTCGAGGCGCACCGCGTACTTGGACTGCTCCCCTGTTGGAGAGGTGAGAAGTACACCAGCTCCAGCCCCTTGCTTTCATGAGGATCCGTCGAAGAAGAGTGTCCAATGAGTTCCAGTAAGCACCAGTGCTCTGGGCTCTAGGTCGCTGACTTCCCGACCTCTTGGATTGCTTGGTGAAGGAGTCTACTCAACAACGAAATCTGTCAGAGCTTGGCTCTTGATTGCATGTCATGGTATGAAGTCAAGCTCGAACTCCGCCAGTTTGGCGACCCATTTGGTGATATTGTCTGTTGCGTTGGGGCTGTGCAACACATTCCTTAGTGGGAACGAAGTCACCACTGAGACTCTGTGTGCCTGAAAGTAATGGCGGAGCTTCCCCAAGGCAATTTGTACTGCATAGAGCAGCTTGTGCACCTCAAGGTACCTTATTTTTGCTTCATGTAGCACTTTGCCGATGAAGTAGACCAGGCGTTGGATGGTCCATGATCTCCTTGGAGAAAGAAGTGCATCCTCTTCTATCTACTCCGGGCCCGGTGACTCCATGTCTCCAGGGTCCGGTGCATCCTTTGGGGCTAAGACCCAAATGCCCGTTGATCTCCGGGGCCCTCTAGAGGGACCCTGTCATCCTCTGGGGGCTTGGACTCAGAGGCTTCTTGCTCTCCGAGGCCCCTAGGGGGACCTGGATCTCCTCTAGGAGCTAGGACCCAGAGGCTTCTTGCTCTTCGGGGCCCGCTAGGGGAACCCAGACCTCCTTTGGGGGATAGGACCCAGAGGCTTCTTGCTCTCCGGGCCCCCTAGGGGGACCCAGACCTCCTCTGGGGCTGGGACCCAGAGCCTTCTTGCTCTTTCGGACCTCCTCTAGGCGCTGGGACCTAGAGGCTTCTTTGTTGCTGGGGCTCCCTGCAAGCTCCAAGCCCTGGGGCTTAGAATCAGCAGCAGAGGCCCCTTTCGTCCATCGAGGCTGTTGGGGACCGCCCGCTCTTCAACAAAAACCATGCTTACCACCTCTGTTGTGGCGGCGATGTAGAGGTACAGGGGCACCTTAGGACTTGTGATGCATCAAGACAAGGACATGGATGTGTATTGATGCAAGAAGGTCAAGTGGTCGCCTACGCACCGAGGCAATTGAAGAAACATGAGCAGAAATATCCAACGCATGATTTGGAACTTGCAGCCGTGGTACTCGCATTGAAGATTTGGAGACATTACATACTTGGACATAGGTGTGAAATTTATATGGATCACAAGA
Source organism: Tuctoria greenei (assembly GCA_036927565.1). Classification (NCBI taxonomy): domain Eukaryota; kingdom Viridiplantae; phylum Streptophyta; class Magnoliopsida; order Poales; family Poaceae; genus Tuctoria; species Tuctoria greenei. The sequence goes on from JAYESD010000009.1 coordinate 33,532,365, forward strand.
GTCTCAAGTATATTTTAAAACAAATGGATCTGAATTTAAGGCAATGAAGATGGTTGGAGCTTATCAAAGATTATGATTTGGGACTCAATTATCATCCAGGGAAGGCTAATGTAGTGGCCGATGCTTTGAGTCAGAAAGGAGTAAGTCACCAACTCACGGTTCGAGAACTACCATCTGAGTTATGTAAGGAGTTGGAATGGTTGAACTTTGGATTTGTGAATGGGATGGGGATGATGGAGTTGAATTTGACCTTGGAGCAAGAAATTTGGGAAGGTCAAACAAAGGACGAGAAAATCCAAGAAATCAAGGAAAGGAACCAAGAAGGGAGATAATATAGATTTGATGAGGATGATCATGGTACTTTATAGCTTGGAAAAAGGATTATCGTGCCGAATGTGAAGCATATTCGGGAGATGATATTAAAAGAGGCACATGACTCGCCATACTCAATTCACCCCAGTTGTACAAAGATGTACAAGGACTTGAAGACGTGCTATTGGTGGGCTAGCATGAAGAAGGACATATGTAGCATTGTGTGATGTGTGCCAACGAGTCAAGGCAGAACATCAAAGGCCAGCTGGATTATTGCAACCATTGAAGATTCCAGAATGGAAGTGGGAAGAAATCGGTATGGACTTTATAGTTGGTTTACCGTGTACCCAGTCCGGTTATGACTCAATTTGTGTAATTGTGGATAGGTTGACCAAATCAGCTCATTTCATCCCTGTGAAGACCAAGTATACAATTGCACAATTGGACGAAATATACATGGAGCGTATTGTATGTCGACATGAAGTTCCAAAGTAGATAGTATCAGATAGAGGTTCTGAATTTACCTCCAGGTTTTGGCAGAAATTGCATGAAGCATTGGGAACAAGGTTGAATTTTAGTTCAGCATATAACCTTCAAACGGATGGACAAACTGATTTGACCAATCAGATTTTGGAGGACATGTTAAGAGCATGTGCTTTGAAGCATGGGAAAAATTGGGACAAGAGCTAGCCATACGCGGAATTCTCATACAACAATAGTTACCAAGCAAGTTTGAAAATGTCACCTTACAAAGCACTATATGGTAGGAAGTGTAGGACACCCTTGTTTTGGAATGAGACAGGAGAAACTCAAGTATTTGGACCTGACATGTTGCAAGAAGCTAAAAACAAGCTCAGATTATTCGTTAAAATTTGAGGGCTGATCAATCAAGGAAAAAAGGCTATGCGGACAATAGGAGAAGGAAACTAGCCTTCGAAGTGGGAGACTTTGTTTACCTCAAGGTGTCACCAATGAGAGGTCATAAGAGGATTAACATAAGACGCAAGCTAGCACCTCGTTATATTGGGCCATTCAATATTTCGGACAAAAGAGGAGAAGTAGCGTATAAGTTGGAGATGCCAGCTCACTTATCAGATGTCCATGATATGTTTCATGTTTCCCAGCTCAAGAATTGTTTGAGAGTACCAGGAGAACAAGTGCCAATGGAAGAATTGGAGCTAGAGGAAGATTTGACTTATGCCGAGCAACCAATCAAAATCATGGAAACCAAGGAGATGTCACAAGGAACAAAGTTATTAGATGGTGTAAAGTGCAATGGAAGCATCATACAGAATCAGAGGCAACATGGGAGTTGGAGGATGATCTCAAGAAGGAATTTCCCTATCTCTTCTCTTCCGCGTTGAATCTCGAGGGCGAGATTCAATTTAAGGGGGAGTAGGTTTAGAACATCCTCATTTTCATCCATCATGCATTGTATACATTCAAATATATGTCTAACATTAATCCACATAAAAAGGAATAAGTGTAAAATGAATTTAGAGCAAAACCGCAATTAAGAATTCTGGAAAGTGCGGACTAGTCCGATTTTGGTGAGGACTAGTCCAATTTCTCTCTGACTTTGAACAGACTTGTCCGTTTTTCTGTAGACTAGTATGTTTCTCTCTATGGACACTTTCGGACTTGTCCGATCCTGTGCGGACTAGTCCTTTGTTCCAATTCCTTGAAAATTTCGCTAAGACCCTGGACTTGTCCGGACTTGTTCGGTGTACTAGCGGACTTGTCCGTTTTTTCCTCTGAATAAAGTTGTACTTGTCTGACTTTAGGCCGGACTTGTCTGTTTTTCCACTCTGGATAAGTTCGGACTTGTCCGATGTCCAGTCCAGACTTGTCCATTTTCTCTCTGTCCAACTTCGGACTAGTCTGACCGTTCTCAGACTTGTCCGATAAAGCATGACTCTGAGTTGATCTTTTGTTTTACGACTTGTTTCTTTGGTTTTACATTAAGTGGGCCTAGGGACATCGTGCCTAACTATTTTAGAGCCCTTGTGGGACTCCAAACTGGCCTCTACTCATCTCAAACTCAAAATCCATCTAACCCTACCCTATTCTCCACCTCTATATAAATAACCCCACCCCTTGGCTTGACATCTATTTGCCACTTTTCCACCCCACCCAAACCCTAGCTCGTGAATAGCCGCCACCAAGGAGGGAGAAAGAGACCTAGAACAAGAAGAAGAAGAGGAGGAAACGAAATAGGATCAAGATCTCCACCAAGTTTGAATTCTTCGTCAACAATTCATCTAAAGCTCTTCATCAACCCTAGATCTTCAAGATCCAAGTGTTGCCTCCAACACCCTTGATTCTTTGGAGTCTTAGACACCTGGTATACCTTCTACTTCCTTTTCCTTACGTGAATTCATCCCCAAATCTCCAAATTCACATCGATCTAGAAAACCCTAGTTCGCTAGTTCTGCGAGGTGCGGACTTGTCCGGTCACTGGCGTACTAGTCCAATTTTCCTGGTTAATCTATGTTGAATTAATTCTAAATTGACTTGAATCAAATCAAAACCTGTATAAACTTGTTAAAATCTATTAGAACTAGTTAGTGATCATTAAATGCAACTCATTAACAGGTTCCACCTTGCATTTGCATTAATCACGCATGTCATGTCATATTGAGTAATGTTTGTGCACTCTTTGATTGTGTTTCTTGTCTTGTATGTTTATTGTGCGGATTAGATGGATTTGCGCTAGAGAGTGTTGTGGAGGATCTACAACACCAAGAGTTTGAAGTCTTTGATCCTAACCAAGCTCAAGAGCAAGGCAACTATCCGCAAAACATATTGATCGTGTTTTTAAAATAAATGTTTTGTTTGCAAAATTGCATGCTTGTGTCATTTTGATGGGAATCCTATGATAGGAAGTTTACTAGTTTTGTGTAACCACCCTTGTCACCTGGAATTCATGGTAGAGAGTCGGGATGGACTTTTTACCCTTTTTGCTTTGCTTAATTAATTGGGATTGGAAAACAACTGTACCACTCAACTTAATTTTGCATTTATGAGATTTGATTAACATGAACTGGTCAATATGATATGTAATGGGTGATCTAAGCAAGCCTTGTATGTGGATGGGTTGGATGTTATGGTGGTTTGCTTGCTTTAGATCTAAGTACCGGTTCATGCAAGAATAAGCCAGGACTACAGTGCCACAACGAGGACAAGTATGTTAGTGGCGTAGCTGATTAATTAGTGCTTTGCCAGTGCTATTTGGACCATTAAGGATGCTCGGGGAAGGGGTAGCCAGATTGGGTTTGTTGATGATTGGTGGGACTACCCTAGGATCTGAATGGCTCAAGAGGGGGCCCTCGGTTGAAGATGTGCTCTGTAGGAGACATCATCACCGGTGAAACCTCAGTGGGGTCTAAATAGGCTATGAATACCTTTGTAAAGGCTATTTTGTGATCTCTTGGCCATATGCCAAAGGAAGTGTAATTGGCGTGAGGGAGGTTCTTTAGTCGCCGACGGGTGATGAAATCCCAAACATGTGGGTAAAGTGGTACAAACTCTGCAGAGTCTAATAAAACTATCATGATAGTCGTGCTCTCGATTATGAGCACCTGAACAACTTCCATGATTAGAGGGAACTTGGTATTGGGATGGTTGGTTGGTTATGGTTATGGTTGGTAATATGGTTATGGCTGGTTATGAATTAAATTTTGATATTGATTATGGTTATTTGTAATGAGAAATCTAGAATATAGAGGATGGTAATGAATATGGACTGGTATTATGATGATTACATAGTTTATGATGGGTTTATTTCACATACATATAACATATATTGCTTTTCAAATATTTTAACGTACTTTTCAGCACTTAGCCATTATTATATTCGTCATTTGTATCAGCTACATGTCATACTTTCCACACTTGCTGAGTACGACATGTACTCACCCTTGCAATTCCCCCACCAATAGTTGCAGGTCAGATTTGGGAGTATAATGATGATAATGCGGAGTTCTAGGTCGTGTCTACCGTCAGCTTTGCCCGTTGAGTGTTAGAGCTGCGCTATCCCTTTTGCTTAGTTGCTTAATAGTTTATTTTCGCTACATTAGTTCAAACTTGTCATTAATATTCATTAGAGATTGTATTCAAGGATTATTCTAAATTATGCAATAAAGTGGCTAAATAATATTGTTTTGTGCTAATTTTCTGTATATCCTTTTGTGAATGCACTCGTGTATATGTGTTGAATGTCCTGGGCACACATATGCGTTCACTTGGTTCATTTTTAGAACCGGGTGTCACACCGCTTCCTCGGTCTAGATGAATGGTCTGGACTGGCGTAGGAGCTTGAAGAACGGGAGGGCCCGCTCAGCCAGCCTGGAGATAAACTGGCTGAGCGCTGACAAGCACCCTGCAAGCTTCTGCACGTCCTTGATACGGGCCGGAGGTCGCACCAGTTCTACCGCCTTGATCTTCTCTGGTTGGCCTCAATCCCTCGATGTGATACCAAGAAACCGAGGAGCTTCCCAGCTTTGACTTTGACCATGCACTTGTCAGGATTGAGCTTCGTGCACGTGGTCCGCAATCTATCAAAGACTAGGGCGAGTTTTTCTAGCAATGATGTATGTGTCTGGATCTTAACTACAATGTCATCGACATATACCTCTACCTGGTCCCAAATGAGGCCCCAAAATGTTTTATGCATGGCGCGAACAAAGGTGGGGAGTGCATTCTTAAGACCGTAAGGCATGGAGACATAGAAGTAAAGACATAGATTCCTTGAGCTCTTGCTGAAGGCTAGAAATCCTTCCACGTAGGGCATTGGTTTTGTCCAACGGGAAGAATTTGGCGAGGAACACCGTAGAACACTTCTCCAAAGTTTCTACAACACTTCGGTTCGCGTAGAACCACTGTTTCACTCTCCCAAGGAGAGAGAACGGGAACAGTCTCAGACGGACCGCATCTGGAGACACGTCCTTGATCTTAAAAGTGCTGCAGATCTCGAGGAATTGTTGCAGGTGAGCACTTGCATCCTCTTTAGCCTTCCCACAGAATGGGTTGGCTTGCACCATAGTGATAAGGCCAGTTTTGATCTCGAAGTTCACATCTCTCGTGTTAATAGTGGGTCCAATAGGCACATTGTAAGCAAAGGGAGCTGAGAACTCACAAAGGGTCTTCTGAGCCATTGGCGTTTGGATTGTTGGTGCAGAATTGCTGGCTTGCTTTGCCGCTCGAATCTTATGAGGAGTAACGACACGAGGTCGATCTCTCAGAAGAGATTCGGGATCTTCAACAAAGTTTTCTGGCAAGCGGAAACCAGACATACACTACCCTGTTTTCACATTTAAAATAAATGCAAGAACAAAGAATGGTTATCCTACTAAAATCCTACCCAAGGTTCTATCCTATTCACTCAGTCATGTTATATATCTATATACCTTCCCCGACAACGGCGCCATAAATGCTTGATGACGGCTCCTCAGATATACTAACAAATCATCCCCGGCAATGGAACCAGAAATGCTTGTTGGTATTTCTTATGCACCACTAACTAAACATCCCCAACTGATGTGTCAGAAATGCTTGTTAATGGTTCTATTGGATCACAGAGTTAATTTTGCAAGCGCCCGAAAATATCATTGTAGCATTTCCCCTTAAGAGTATTCCCAAGGGTGTCATTTATTTGATCCCAAATGAAGGCAGGGAAGAGATATAACAATCATCAAGTGGAAAGCGTAGAAAGGTCCAGGTAAGAATCTAGTAAGGATGGATAAAATAATAGTGTAGGTACTGTGACACACACAAAAGCTTTCAAGTCTAAGGGGGATAAGAGGATCCTAGAGGCTAGTTAAGGTTGAGAGTTATGGAGGTACTCCTACTATGCTCTATTGTACATATACATAGCCTAATCTAATTATCCCTAAGCTAGGTCAATAGTGAATACTTATGCTATGTGGTTCAACACATCGGGCACGGGCTTACCCCTAGCAATTCTAGGGCGACTCCCACCAAGAGCCCATGGCATAGCCGAACATGGAGGATTACAAAGTTCAGATAGAGCTGTCACCACCTACTGCCTACCTCTTCAATCTGTGGGTCTACGAGACATGCAATGCTACTTAGCTATCCTAGCACCATGCTAGAATATTAAGTAATTACCTTAAGAGCCTAGGCACAAGCCATCCTAAGGCAATGAATTGAATCATCATTGAACCAATATTGATACATAGCATAACTATCCATACTAACCTATTTATGTTATAATTAACTAGACTATAGTGGGGGTCTATAGGTTCTATGATAATGAGATATGTTCATGATGAAACAGTCATATAAGCTATACCTTCCACATACATGGAATCCACAATCAAACAAGAAACGCTTTGCCCAAGTATATGTATAAGTAGAGACTAAAGATACTGTCTTTGTTATGCATAATGTCACAAATACAAGAAAGAATACATGAGCCATACCTTTCCGAATGTAGGATTGGGAAAAGAGAGACTCCTTACTCCTTTCCCAATTTGGACTTGGGACTAGAGACTCTCCTCTCTACAACCTAACTCCTCTAAGACTATGGATGATAGTATATACAATAGAGATGAAGCTCAAGTGGTGTGTGTTGAAGTGAGGGTAGGGGGTCCTATTTATACTAGTGTTGAGGTCGGTTCCCGCCACAAAAAGCGTGTGATTCAGTCACCATTGACTCCTTCGAGCCAGGAGGAGCCAACACGCGTCGTTTGACCACGTTTGGCACCAGGAAGGGGTCGGTCGAACTCCTGGTTCGACCGACCTAGTCAGCACTCCAAACGTGGAGTGCTTCCTCCAGGTGGCTGCCAGGTGGGCCCCCTTGATGTATCTGGGTGATACACCGTTGGATCTCCTCGGATACTTCTGTTTGTGGGCCATTTGATCCATGGGATGCCACATGTCATCGCCTGATTGGCTGGGATGATATTTTATAGAATTGGTCCCTCTACATTTCCTGATTTCCTGCATAAAATGCTGCATACACATATTTCTCCAAGTCCAAGTGGAATTGGGTTTGATAGAAAGGTGATGTGTGCGAGAAATGACAAATCCTTCACATAATTGAGTTAAATTGACAGATGAAATTGGTATATAACAACTGTCTACAAACTCCCCCAAGCTTATCCTTTGCTCGCCCGAGCAAAATCAAGATTTTAGGTTGATGATCAGGAGTTGCTACAATGTCTTATTTTCAAAAGTATCTAATGCAGAACAAGATACGCTATCTAGTATTGCAGAAATGGGCTATGATACTCTACCTTTCTTAAGTTATCATGGGGCTTATGCTTTTTCATATTCATGAGTAGTTGAGAGATAGAATAGCAAATGGATCAAACATAGCCTAGAAATCAAGTTCCACTTAAATCCTGTAGAATTCAATTTAGGTATTAAGTACCTCAATTTGATTCTCTCAATCACTCCTTTGTGGATAGTGGAAATATTGCCTCACCAAAGCATTGCGCCTCTACTATTCCTACTCATTGAATATGGCTTGTATGTGGAGCTTGGTAACGAAAGTAAGTAGGCATATTTGCATCACATATATTGCTAAGTTGAAAGAGTAAGCCTTAGGAGAATTCAAATCAAAACTTTTTGATTCAAGACTAGTGCATGTGTGATGAAGTGGAAGTGGATGTGGATACTTGAGATAACTCCTTTTTGGTATAATCTCTCTTTCTTTTGCAGGGATGAAAAATGGCTACTTTTTTTTTCTTTCTCATGCATATGATGTAAGCATGCTTTTTTTCATTTTCTTTTTGTAGCCATGTCTTCTACTTCCTTTCTTTGCAATGAATTTTGAAGAGAGTGCTAAACATGAATAACATGGAGTTTCTCTTTTTGTTGTGGTATGGTGGATATGATGGACGTTTTGCTTACTTCTAGTGTGGAAGTATGGCATGTGCAAGTGAAGTCTTGAATTCCAAAAAGAGTTGAATGATTTCTCACATAGGTCTATACTAGTTTGACTAGGCTCAATGTGAAAGCAAATAGCATATGCATATGGTTTTGTCTATGTGTGAACATCATATGGCTTTGGTTGGTATTTCCAATCAATTGAGGGAAACTTAAATCTTTTTATAATTTCTCCGGAAATCTAAGTTCTACTTTCAAAGTAGGACTAGCAGCCCTATTACTAACTCTGATCTTGCAGCAACCTAGAATTAGATTAAGCTTTTGCTACCCACAACTTCCAAATTAAGGTAAAAGTATTTCAAACCAATGAAAACAATATTTGGAGAGTAGCAAGTTGTAAACTAGAGACTTAGGAAAGTAAAACAGAGCAACTATTCATCATTTCATCTATGTGAATTCTAAATCATTCTTACCGCACATCTTTATTTGATGAATAACTATGCAAGGAATGTGATACATGTTACCTCAAGTGGAGGTCCTCCCCCAAGCTTGTTCTTCAACTACCTCCGTGACAAGGGTTGAACCCCTGATGACGGAAGTACGCTGCAAGATCGGCTTGTTGTAGTTGTAGCACCGTGTTGAAGTTGGTGAATTGAGCATTCATGTGTTGTTGCCAATCCTGGGTACCTTGAACATGCTTCTGGAGTGTGTTGTAGATGTCACCCGTTCTCACTTCAAGTACTCCCATACATCTAGTGAGGTCCGTCATTCCTTGGCTATAGTCATGATGACTTCTAGCCGAAAAGGAACGATGTCCTCTCATGGATGTTGGGGGCAAGCTGCTAGATCTTGAAGTGGATAACGGTGGATTCCTTTGCCATTCTTGCCAAGATGATCCCCCAGTCTCATACGTCGGAGGTTGAGTCCATCTGGGCGCATAACCCGTTGGGTTCTCTTCCTCTTGGTATTCATGGACTGGAGAGATTATGGTGGCATGCCTGTGGCTGCAGCCCTCACACGATTCCTTGTTATCCTGCCAGAGACATTACTTCTTCTTGCTTCGAAGAAGATTAATGGTTAGCCTCAGACATTTGTACAAATGAAAATCCGGGTTAGGTAACCGAATTTCATTGATAAAGCCAGGATAGAAAAATATCAAGAAGCCATCATGATCATGCTTAAGCGTATGTCCTTGCACTAAATAGTCTTCATCAATTAATTCTCTTTCAGTTTCAATATATTCAAATGAAGAGTATTTAAGTGCTTCTACCCTATCAGCAATATGATTAATCAATGAAGTAAATTCAATTGGTCATGATTTTGAAATGTAATCTAAGCATTGTGTCATTATGGCTTTCATTGGAGCAACTTTTATCTTTTTAGTCATGGCAAACAAAATTTTAAATTCATCATCTCGCACAACCCTAAAATCTCCCCTAGGGAACATAGTCATAGCCACCCATCTATGCATGAAGTGTAAGGTAGGGTTTTGGATGTGGCTATTCCTAGGAGCCCTACATGTGACCTCACTAGTTAGCTCATGCCAAAAACTTTGTTTGTTAAACTTAGGCAAATTGTCTAAATCTAGCAAACACCGTTTATGGAAGGCTAGGATGCTATCTAATTCTTTCCATAGGATGTTGTATTCTTTTTTGAAATATTCTAAAAGTAGTACCATCAAATCCTATTCTTAGCGTGCAAAGGAATTGGATAGTGAGAAGGTGTGAACCTTTCTCCTCTATGTGAGCAAAATGATCAAATCCAATTGCATGCCAAATTGAAAGAAATTCGGAGTCCATACCTATTTTGGAGATCAAATGTGGATCGTAAGCCTTGGTGTGGTGAAACTCACGATCTTGGAGAAGTCTGCATGCTTGATCTTCAACTTCGCTTTGTATGTCGAGGTCGTTGTCATTAAGAAGTTGGTGTGGGTTGCTTCTCTCTACCATGGGAGTGTCCTCACACACACTTCTCCTCCTTGGGCTTGTACCCATGGAAGAGAGGCGTGCACTAGAACCTTCACCATGGCTTGAGCTTGCAGCCCCCTTCCTCTTTCCGAACAACCTCTTCATGTCTTTTTGAGTTCAACAAGCAATAACAAAACAAGGCGAGAAAAATCCGAAAAGAAGCGATGTTTGGAAAACAAAACTCTCAACGAATTTTCTCCTCTTGAAAGCTTGAGTGCAAAATGCAAATGCAAACAAAAGAAAATCTTTTTGGGGATGGATTTGAGCAAGAGTGTTGCAATGAAGAGCAAGAAAAACAAGGTGAGCTAGAGAGTGACTCGGGGAGGTGTAAAATGATGTGGTGTATGAAGAGAGGTGCGCCTCACGACCACAATTTATAGGGTGCACCCTCCAACGGTCACTTGGGGTTCAAAATATAGCCGTTGGAGGAAGGGGAGCCAATTTGGCTCCACTCCCTGTTCGGCTGACCAGGGGGTTCGACCGACCTGACAGGTGCCCCCCTGGTTCCCCTTTTGGCAAGTGGATCCCCAACGGCTATAAAGTTAGCATGTTGGTGAAATGCCACATGTGCAGCTCAGAAAAAAATTGTTTTTAAAATAAAAACCTTTTTTCAAATCCAATAAAAAAATTTCTTTTGAAAAGAAAGAAAGAAAAATGATAGTTTGAGAATATAAGATTCTCAACTTGCTAGGAAAAATCAAATATGCAATGGGAAAAATCCAAATGGGGTGGAAAAAAAGGAAGAAAAACAATGTGGGATAATTACCAATTTAACCTATTGGCGTAGGTCTCACCACCGTCCGATGAGATGGACATTCCTCCATATTCATTTCACATCCGGGCCTGGAGGGATGGGCTCAGACGACTTGTCTTGCTTATTCTTTCGCCATTCCTTCTTTGGTGGCTTGGTGGACTTGGGCCTTCGGGAAGGTCCAGACGATTCCGTCACCTTTGGATATCGGCGTGGTCGAAACGACGGATTGTCCTCGTAGATTAATCTTCTCATGAATACAATGAGTGAGTCCACCTTTGGAGGTGTAACTTCAACCTCTCTGATGTGTTTATCATTCGGCCCATACTTGATTCGAATCATGGAGCATTGCTCTGATCCTGGCCGAAAGTTAAACTTTTCCTTATTGCCATTGATATGGAAGTCGATTTCTCCAGCTCCCACATCTATGCGAGCTTTTGCAGTGCCGAGGAATGGGCGCCCAAGAATGAGTGGTGTATCTTTCTCGTTGTCCATGTCTAGCACCAAAAAATCCACGGGTATGAAGTAGTTCCAGATCTTCACCGGGATGTCTTCAGCAATACCCGCTGGATAAAGGACTGAAGAGTCAGCCAGTTGTAGCTGCATCGGTGTTGGAGTCAGCTCTGTGAAGTTCAGCTGGTCGAACACAACCTTGGGCATCACACTGACACTTGCTCCCAGATCACAAAGTTCCTTGTCAAAGGGGTGATCCCCAATTGAGCATGAAATGGTAGGACATTCGGGATCCGTTGTCCTTTCAGGAAGCCTATTAAGTATGGCTACACTGCAGTCTTCCGTAAGCTTGACGACCTCAGTGGTGGTCAATGGTCGTTCGTTGTTCAATATGTCCTTGAGATAGCGAGCATAAGTGGGTACTTGCATCGCATCAATCAAGGGCACATTGATGTGGATCGTTTGGATGAACTCAACAAAATGGTTGAATTGCTCATCCACTGTTGGCTTCCTTTGTCTATAAGGGAATGGCAATAAGTCGGTGTCTTCAAAGTGTTTGGCCATTCTTTGACCATGTAATTCACTTGGTACATCCTCCATCTCAGGCTCAGTTGTCCTCTTTTATTGTGTGGGATATGGTGGGTCACGAGTGGTCATTCCTCCTCTCGTAACCACTACATTGACGTTCTCCACTGGGGCTTCTGGCTGCCCCAAAATTCTGTTGTTTTCCAATGGAGGGACAACTGTAGCAAGTTGTGCCAACTGAGTCTCCAATATCTTGTTGAATCTTAGTTGATTCTTGAATGCTGAGAATAGTCCTTCAATCTTGGCATTGATGTTTTCCAGGGTCTTGTCATTAGCTAACAGCTTCATGGATAGGGCATCGTTGATCTTGAGCTGGCTAATGGCAAGTTCTCTCAAGTTGGGCTGATTTCCAGGGTTGCCATTGTTATTGTACCCTCCTTGAAAGAATGAGTGTTGTTGACCCCACCCTTGACCTTCTGGACGATAGCCATTGTTGTTGTTGAAATTTCTGTTGTTGGCAAGGTATAGGGCATCCTCACGAGTTTCTGGGCAATCATTGCCCATATGATCCGTGTTGCCACAGACTTCACACGTGATGTGAGAGTCTAGGGCATAGGCATTGCCAGACACTTCACCACTGGCTTGTCCATCAATTTTCTTCATTAGGAGGTCCAATTTTGCAGCGATCATGTCCACCTCCTTCAAGGTGTGCATGCCTCGCTGTCGGGTATGGGGACGCTCATTGTTCCATCACATGTTGGACACCATCTTCTCAATAAGATCTTTAGCTTTTGGCACCGTCAATGAGAAGAAGACTCCTCCAGCAGCAGCATCCAAATGGTCACTAGCTGACGGGATCAGCCCTTTATAGAAATTCTGAATATGGAGCCAGTCATCCATCCCATGGTGGGGACAGGCTAGGATGTACTCCTGAAGCCTTTCCCATGCCTCGGGAATAGATTCCTTGAGCTCTTGCTCAAGGTTGGAAATCCTTCCACGTAGGGCATTGGTTTTGCCCAACGGGAAGAATTTGGCGAGGAATGCCGTAGAACACTTCTCCCAAGTGTCTACAGCACTTCGGTTCGCGTAGAACCACTGTTTCGCTCTCCCAAGGAGAGAGAACGGGAACAGTCTCAGACAGACCACATCCGGAGACACGTCCTTGATCATAAAAGTGCTGCAGATCTCGAGGAATTGTTGCAGGTGAGCACATGCATCCTCGTTAGCCTTCCCACAGAATGGGTTGGCTTGCACCATAGTGATAAGGCCATTTTTGATCTCGAAGTTCACATCTCCTATGTTAACAATCGGCCCAGTAGGCACATTGTTAGCAGAGGGAGCTGAGAACTCACGAAGGGTCTTCTGAGCCATTGGCATTTGGATTGTTAGTGCAGAAATGCTGGCTTGTTTTGCCGCTCGAATCTTATGAGGAGTAACGACACGGGGTCGGTCTCTCAGAAGAGATTTGGGATCTTCAACAAAGTTTTCTAGCAGGCGGAAACCAGACATACACTACCCTATTTTCGCATTTAAAATAAATGTGAGAACAAAGAATGGTTATCCTACTAAAATCCTACCTAGGGTTCTATCATATTCACTCAGTCATGTTATATATCTATATACCTTCCCCGGCAACGGCACCAGAAATGCTTGATGACGGCTCCAAATATATACTAACAAATCATCCCCGGCAACGGCGCTAGAAATGCTTGTTGGTATTTCTTATGCACCATTAACTAAACATCTCCAACCGATGTGTCAGAAATGCTTGTTAATGGTTCTATTGGATCATAGAGTGAATTCCGCAAGCGCATGGAAATATCATTGTAGCATTTCCCTTTAAGAGTATTCCCAAGGGTGTCATTTATTTGATCCCAAAGGAAGGCAGGGAAGAGATATAACAATCATCAAGTGGAAAGGGTAGAAAGGTCTAGGTAAGAATCTAGTAAGGATGGATAAAATAATAGTGGAGGTAGTGTGACACACACAAAAGCTTTCAAGTCTAAGGAGGATAAGAGGATCCTAGAGGTTAGTTAAGGCTGAGAGTTATGGAGGTACTCCTACTATGCTCTATTGTACATATACATAGCCTAATCTAATTATCCCTAAGCTAGGTCAATAGTGAATACTTATGCTATGTGGTTCAACACATCGGGCACGGGCTTACCCCTAGCAATGCTAGGGCGACTCCTGCAAAGAGCCTGTGGCATAGCCGAACGTGGAGGATTACAAAGGACGGATAGGGCTATCACCACCTACTGCCTAACTCCTCGATCCGTGGGTCTACGAGACATCCAATGCTACTTAGCTATCCTGGCACCATACTAGCATATTATGTAATTACCTTAAGAGCCTAGGCACAAGCCATCCTAAGGCAATGAATTGAATCATCATTGAACCAATGTTGATACACAACATAATTATCCATACTAACCTAGTTATGTTATAATTAACTAGACTATAGTGGGGGTCTATAGGTTCTATGATAATGAGATATGTTCATGATGAAACAGTCATAGAAGCTATACCTTCCACATACATGCACTCCACAATAAAACAAGAAATGCTTTGCCCATGTATATGTATAAGTAGAGACTAAAGATACTGTCTTTATTATGCATAAAGTCACAAATCCAAGAAAAAATACATGAGCCATACCTTCCCCAATGTAGGATTGGGAAGAGAGAGACTCCTTACTCCTTTCCCAATTTGGACATGGGACTAGAGACTCTTCTCTCTATAACCTAACTCCTCTAAGACTATGGATGATAGTATATACAATAGAGATGAAGCTCAAGTGGTGTGTGTTGAAGTGAGGGGTAGGGGGTCCTATTTATACTAGTGTTGAGGTCAGTTCCCGCCACCAAAAGCGCATGAATCAGTCAACATCTACTCCTTCAAGCCACGAGAATCCAACACGCATTGTTTGACCGCGTTTGGCGCCAGGAAGGGGTCGGCCGAACCCCTGGTTCGGCCGACCTGGTCAACACTCCAAACGTGGAGTGCTTCCTCCAGGTGGCTGCCAGGTGGGCCCCCTTGATGTATCTGGGTGATACATCGTTGGATCTCCTCGAATAGTTCTATTTGTGGTCCATTTGATCTATGTGATGCCCTGTGTCGTCACCTGATTGGCTTGGATGCGCATCGACAAAGACATGGGGATCTTTAGCTTGTCGAAGGCCACACGGCTGATGAGGTTGAGGCCGGCTCCACCATCTACAAGGACGTGGTAGAACTTTACGTTGGCGATGGTGGGGGCGACAAGGAGGGGCTGCTGCAAGGCTCCCACCATTTTCTTTGGGCAGTCTTAGCCGTCGAAGCTGATCGGCATCTCCATCCATCTGTGATGTGGTGCTGGGCATGTGTAGAGGTTGTCAAAGCCATTGCCCAACGCAAGGTCTTGACCGCATTCCTGGATGCGGGTTCCCAAGATTTTCCACAAATGATGTGGAGTGCTTTGCGACGCTCGTGGTCGCTGTTGAGGTCAAAGTTCACAGCCTGCTGGACTATTTCCACGACGCGTTCCGGCCTTTGGAACTCCATCTCCATGTCTTTGTCAATGTGCGGGTTGACCTCTTGCGGCTCGATCTTGCCGCTACTCGAAGGATTGATGAACACCTTGATGGTGAAAGCGCTACCACTTTTTTTGAGGGAAAAGCCCCTACCTTGCACGCCAAATGTCAAAGTACTTCCCTCGGATCTGCTAAGGAGCAGCCCGCGAAGGTTCTTTGTTCGATGGGGCTTAGGCCTCAATCAAGTGTTCTAACAGATGAGAGTATAAGACAGTGGCTTTTACATGGTTTGTGCCGCAAGGAACGTAACACCCTACTCCACGGTGGATGGTATTGCTAGTACGTGTGTATGCGTGTGTGTGATGTCTCATTTCGGGGTCCTTTGTAATGGTGGCGGTCCGGGCCTTTTATAGACAAGGTCGGAAGCCTTACAAGTGGGGTCCCGGGGCCCGACAGGTGGTCCTGGGGCAATCTTATCCTAAGGATCTAAGGCTTCTCACATAAGCTTGCCTAACCGAGGCAGTGAAGACTCGTCGTCTTGCCTCCTCTCTTGTAAGTAGCCCATGCGCCATTGCTGACGGTGGCAGAAGGTGTCCCGTCGATACGTCTTGTTGTCGCAAGCTACCCACTTGGCCAAGTGGGATAGACCTGCGGCGCCTTCACTGTGATGCAATTGGTCATAGTGGTCTCTGACCGTTGGCGTGCTACGCGTTGGGCGCTGGAGGTGTGTGCAAGTCTTCAATGTTCGTGTGACACCCTGTTCTGAAAGTGGACCAAGTGAACGCATATGTGTGCCCAGGACGTTCAACACACATACACGAGTGCATTCACCAAAGGATATATAGAAAATTACCACAGAACATGACTAATTAAGTACTTTTATTACAAAATTCATAATATCCTTAAATACAAGCTCTAATGAATATTAATGACACGTTTGAACTAATACAATGGAAAAAAACTAAATAAGCAAACTAAGCATATAGGGTATATGGCGCAGCTCCAATCAACACCACAGGCAAAGCTGGCGGCAGACATGGCCTAGAACTCCGCATTATCACCGTTATACTCCCAATCCTGACCTGCAACTGTTGCTGGGGGAATTTCAAGGGTGAGTGCATGCCGTACTCAGCAAGTGTGGAAAGTATGACATGTAGCTGATTCAAATGACGAATATAATAAGGGCTAAGTGCTGAAAAGTATATTAAAACATTTGGAAAGCAATACATTATATATATGTGAAGTAAGCCCATCATAAACCATGTAGTTATCATAATACCAGTCCATATTCAATATCCATCATTATTACCATTAACCATATCCAATACCATAATCCAATCCATATCCAACCATAACCATGTTATCAACCATAACCAGTACCAAACCATCCCAAATCTCAAGTTTCCCTCTATTCATGTAGGTCATCCAGGTGCTCGTAACCGGGAGCACGGCTATCATGATAGTTTTAATACTCTGCAGAGTTTGTACCATTTTACCCACGTGTTTGTGATTTCATCACCTTTTGGTGACTAGAACCTCTATCGTGCCGTCTCACACTTCCGTTGGTGTGTGGCCAAGAGATAAGAAAATAGCCTTTACAAAGGGACTACTAGCATGTACGGACCCCTTGAGGTTTCACCAGTGGCAATGTCTCCAACTGAGCACATCTTCAACCAAGGGCCCCCTCTTGTGCCATTCGGATCCCAGGGAGTCCTGCCTCAAATCCAAACCCAATCCGACTCTCCTTCCTCGGTGCGCCAAATGATCCATGCAATACTAGCAATACCCTAATTAATCAGCTACGCCGCACCCATATATGGTCTCGTGGTGGCACTGTTGTCCTGGCTTATTCTCGCATGAACCGATCCTTAGATCTAAAGCAAGCAACCACCATAGCATCCAATCCATCCACATACCAGGCTTGCTTAGATCACTCATCACCATATCATATGGATCAGTTCATATTAACCATAATCTCATCAATGCATAATTAAATGGTATTGTTGTCTTCCCATCCCAATTAATTAAGCAAAGCAAAAAGTGAAAGCCCTTCCCGACTCTATACCATATATTCTAGGTGACAAGGGCGGTTAAACAATCTAGTAAACTTTCTATCATAGGGATTCCCATCAAATTGACACAAGCATGCAGCTTTGAAAACAAAACATTTATTGTCAAAATTGGATCAATATGTTCAAGGGCACTTTCCATGCTCTTGGGCTTGGTTCGGGTCGAAGCCTTCAAATTCCTGGTACTGGAGGTCCTCTATAGCACTCTCTAGCGCAAATCCATCTAAAACGCTCAATAAACATATAAGACAAGAATCACAATCAATAAGTGCACATATATCACTTGATCCTATTTCGTTTCCTCCTCTTCTTCTTCTTCCTCGGGATCTCCTTCTCTCCCCTTGATGGCGACTCTACACGAACTAGGGTTTGAGGTCTTTCAATTGAGGCAAAAGGATGTAAAGTCAACGGGTGGGGTTGTTTATATAGAGGTGGAGAGCTAGGGTTTGATGGATTTCGAGTTTGGGGAGGGTGGAGGCCGGTGTGGGGTCCCACATGGGCTCCAAAAAGAGTTAGACACGATGTCCTTAGGCCCACTTAAGGTAAAACCCAAAAACACGTCGTGGAACAAAAAACCAACTCGGAATCGCGATCACCGGACAAGTCCGCAAAAGGCCGGACTAGTCCGAAGTTAGTCAGAGAGATATCGGACAAGTCTGGACTAGACATCGAACAAGTCCGAACTTAGTCAGAAGAAAAACATACAAGTCTGTTCAAAACCAGACAAGTCCGATTTTAGTCAGAGGGGAAAACGAACAAGTCCCCTAGATGTCGGACAAGTCCGGACAAGTCTAGGGACTTGGGGAAATTTCAAGGTTGGGGTGACTGGACTAGTCCACTATGGACCAGACACATCTGAAAATTGTATAGAGACAAAACAAGACTAGTCCACAACAAAAACGGACAAGTTCGAAGAAGGTCAGAGAGAAATCGGACTAGTCCGCACCAAAAACGGACTAGTCCGCACTCCACAGAACTTTTGAGTGAGGTTTTGCTTCTAATTCATTTTAAACTCATTCCTTTTTATGCGGATTAATGTTAGACATGTATATAAACTTATGCAATGCATGATGCATGAAAATGAGGGTGTCACAAACCTACCCCCTTAAAATGAATCTCGCCATTTCGACGCGAAAGAGAAGAGATAGGGAAATTCCTTCTTGAGATCATCTTCCAACTCCCAAGTTCCTTCCAATTCTGTATGATTCTTCCATTGCACTTTACACCATCGAATCATCTTGTTCCTTGTGACGCTCTCCTTGGTTTCCAAGATTTTGACCGGTTGCTCGGCTTAAGTCAAATCTACTTCTAATTCCAATTCTTGCATTGCCACTTGTTCTTCTGGTACCCTCAAGCACTTCTTGAGTTGGGAAACATGAAAGACATCATGCACATCTGAAAGTTGAGCTGGCATCTCCAACTTGTATACTACTTCTCCTCTATTGTCAAAAATATTGAACGGTCCAATGTATCGAGGTGCTAGCTTGCCTCTTATGTTAAACCTCTTATGACCTCTCATGGGTGATACTTTGAGATATACGAAGTCTCCCACTTCAAAGGCTAGTTTCCTTCTCCTATTGTCCGCATAGCCTTTTTGCCTTGATTGAGAAGCCCTCAAGTTTTCAAATACAACCTGAACTTGTTTTTCAGCTTCTTGCAACATCTCGGGTCCAAATGCTTGGTTTTCTCATGTCTCATTCCAGAACAAAGGTGTTCTACACTTCCTCCCATATAATGCTTCATAGGGTGACATTTTCAAGCTTGCTTGGTAACTATTATTATATGAGAATTCCGCATATGGCAAGCTTTTGTCCCAACTCATTCCATTCTTCAAGGCTCAAGCTCTTAACATATCCTCTAAAATCTGATTGGTCCTCTCAGTTTGTCCATCCGTTCGAGGGTGATATGCTGAGCTAAAGTTCAACCTTGTTCCCAATGCTTCATGCAATTTTTGCCAGAACCTGGAGGTAAATTGAGAACCTCTATCTGATACTATCTTCTTTGGGACTCCATGTCGGCACACAATATGCTACATATATAGGTCTGCCAGTTGTATTGCAGTATACTTGGTCCTGACAGGGATGAAGTGAGCTGACTTGGTCAAATGATCCACAATAACCCATATGGAGTCATATCCGGACCGATTATGTGGTAATCCAACTATAAAGTCCATCCCAATTTCTTCCCACTTCCATTCCAGAATCTTCAATGGCTGCAATAATCCAGCTGGCCTTTGGTGTTCCGCCTTGACTCGTTGGCACACATCACACAAGCCTACATATTCTGCTATGTCCTTGTTCATGCTAGCCCACCAATAACACGTCTTCAAGTCCTTGTACATCTTTGTACAACCGGGATGAATTGAGTATGGCGAGTCATGTGTCTCCTTGAGTATTGTCTCCCGGATATGCTTCACGTTAGGCATGAAAATCCTTTTTCTGAGCCATAAGGTACCATGGTCATCCTCATCAAACCTGAATTCCCTTCCTTTTTGGGTCCTTTCTTTGATCTCCTAACTTTCCTCATCCTTGGTATGACCTTCTCGAATTTCTCACTCCAAGTTCAGATTTAACTCCATTATTCCCATCTCATTCACAAATCCAAGATTCAACCGTTCAAACTCCTTGCATAACTCGGACGACAATTCTTGAATCGTGAGCTAATGATTTACTCCTTTCTAACTCAAAACATCGGCCACTACATTATCCTTTTTTAGGGTCGAGGAGCACGTGAAAAGCTACCAGAGGGGGGTGAATGGTAGATTTAAAAATCTTACGCAGCGGAAACAATTAAACCCCAAACCCTTTCAGCAGAAAAATGATCTGTTAAAGAAATCGTGTATGAGACTAATCTAAACGTGTTTCACCGTGACAAAAGTGATAGATATCAGAGTGAATCAGGTCACGAAGACAACACAAAAAGAATCACTCAAATCCGTACGAGCCCAAGTCCTCGACTTGACTCATGTTAGTTCCGAACACAACACCTTATGTGAGAACCTCACATAAGCATGTTGCAAAGCACAGCAAAACGATACCAGCCATAACAACCAAAACGCACCAAAAACTTAGCAAATGAATACTAAGTAATCTTTCCAACAATGTAAAGCAAGTACGAAACATTGCAAATGAAAAGCAGAAGCACTGCAGTCAAGTTCCGGACCTTGCCAGAGCAACCCGGACTCTGAGCCGGAGCTAACAAAAGCTAGTAGAACCTAGCGCCAGAGCTTACCAAAACTAGTACAATGAAGCACCTGCCGGAGCTTACCAAAACTAGTAAAAACTAGTCAACCCAAAACCGGAGCTAGACAAAGTACGTCGGAGCTTAGCAAAAGCATACCGGAGCTATCAAATATATGTCGTAGCTATCAAAGACATGCCGGAGCTAACAAAGTCATGCCGGAGCTAAAGATAAAGCTCACCGGAGCTAACCAAAGCTAGTCGGACCTTACCAAGAAGCCGGACCTAGCATCTAACATAGCGGAGCTACACAAAACAAGCCGGACCTACCGTCGGACCTTGCTGTAGCTCAGAGCTAGAGTCGGACCTTGATAAAAGGGTGTTTTGGTGATATTTAAAACTTTTATCATCAAAGCCAAGTGTATTCACTACAAGCCAATGTATTCAGCACACATAGGTCTTACAATCTCCCCCTTGATGAATGCATTGGCAACACCATTTAAAATCTGAAGATTGGCTTATTCACATAAAAGATTTGAAGAAAATTTATCCCCCTTTGTAAATCAAAAGTAAAATGAGAAGAAAATATCTCCCCCTTTATTATCTCTCCTTATGCACATATTCTCTTTCTCTTCATGCTTATCTCTCCCCCTTTGACAATGTATTCAGAAAGTCATGAGCATATAAACAAATTATCTCTCCCCCTTTAGTTGTTATGAGCATATTATAACATATACATATAAACAAAGCTCATCCAAGTCATACTATCAAGTACCTTACATTATCACATCAATGAAATATAGAAAGTAGTGTAAGCCATGCTAGAGATCAAATGTAGTTTTCAATTTAAGCAAGTCATGATCTCACAAACTTAACTATTTCAAAACCTGAAAGCATGACACTAGTTGCTGCATTTTATTATTTTTCAAAGCATAAATTTAGATCATATGATATTTGCAAGAGATTATATGCGCATCTGCCTTATTCTAACCAACCAAGCCAAGCCTATATCATTTGACAATCAGAAGCTTAAGGACATGGTTTTAGTCATACACAACTTCTTCCAAGTTCATATCTAAGTGCAATGGCAAGCCATCTCAAAAGAAGAAGTGCGATGCATGCATATTCTCTTGATCTTTTCTCAATTTATATTTGTTCATAAAAACTCAACACGTGAATTGATTACTTGATTAATTCTTTATGATTAAAAGCATTTGTGAGCATGCAACAAGTTCAAAACAGCAAGAAAGTTCGACCATGACTAGATTTAGTGTAAGTAATTATTCCAATTACTAGACATGGCAAAAACTACAAAATGTATAACACGAGTAATGTAGTAAGAACTTTCAGCATGTAAAAGGAATCACAAAGTCATATATGTATGAAATACTATGCTCATATTATTTTAATTTCAGATTCACACATGGACTTCCCAAGTTTCAAAAACTCCCCCTCAATTTAAGCCATGAGGATGCATAACCCCTATTTCACTACGAATGAAACAAAAACGAGTGAAATCCAAAGGTTTTGTAAAAATGTCAGCCAATTGATATTCGGTATCTACATGGTGAAGCACAATGTTTCCTTTTTCAACGTTATCTCGGAGAAAGTGATACCTAATGTCAATGTCCTTAGTTCTAGAATGTTGCACAAGGTTTTTAGCAATGCAAATGGCACTAGTGTTATCACAAAACAGTGGAACACTATCTAGATCAACCCCATAGTCCTTAAGTGTTTGAACAATCCAAAGAATTTGTGAGCAAGCACTAGCAGCAGCTACGTATTCAGATTCGGCTGTGGATTGTGCAACTGAATTTTGTTTTCTAGAGGACCAAGCAACAAGAGAATTACCAAGAAAATGACAAGCACCGGAAGTACTTTTCCTATCAATCCTTCAACCCCCAAAATCAGCATCCGAAAAAGCTTTCAAAGTAACGGTTGAGGAAGAAGGAAGAAAAATGCCAAATTCTTGAGTTCCATGTAAGTACCTGAGAATCCTTTTGACGGCTTGACGATGTGAAACACGTGGGGAAGCTTGAAACCGTGCACAAAGACATACACTGAATTTTATGTCCGGTCTTGATGCCGTGAGGTACAAAAGTGATCCGATCATGCTTCTATATTCTTTTTGATCCACGGATTCACCATCTTCATCAAGTTCAAGTGTTGTTGCTGTTCCCATTGGTGTCCGAAGAGGCTTGCTTTTGTCCATGTTGAAGCGCCTTAGGAGATCTTTGGTATACTTCGTTTGATGCACAAAGGTACCCTCCTCGGTTTGCTTGATTTGCAGCCCCAAAAAGTAATTGAGTTCACCCATCATACTCATTTCAAATTCAGAACTCATCATTGCTTAAAACTTGGACAGAAGATCATGAGAAGCACAACCAAAGATAATATCATCCACATACACTTGAACGAATAATGAGTCATTGCCATGTTTAAGCACAAAAAGAGTTTTATTAACCTTGCCCATGGTAAATCCCTTTTGAAGTAAGAATGTTTTTAACCTACCATACCATGCTCTAGGGGCTTGTTTGAGACCGTATAAGGCTTTGGACAGTTTGTAAACATGATTAGGAAAATCTGGATTTTCAAAACCCGGTGGTTGTTTGACATAAACCTCCTCATCTATGTAGCCATTAAGAAAAGCACTTTTAACATCCATTTGATATAGCTTAAAAACTTTAGATGCTGCAAAAGCTAACAAAATTCATATGGCTTCTAATCTAGCGACAGGAGCAAAAGTTTCATCAAAATCTAGACCTTCAACTTGAGTGAAACCTTGAGCAACCAACCTAGCCTTATTCCTAACCACAACCCCATCCTCACTTTGTTTATTTTTAAATACCCATTTAGTTCCAATTAAAGTGTGACCTTGAGGTGGAGGTATAAGTTTCCAAACATTATTTCTTTCAAAATTTTCTAACTCTTCTTGCATGGCAATAATCCAAGATTCATTAGTGAGTGCGTGTGATATATCTTTGGGTTCAAAAGAAGCAACAAAAGCAGAATGAGCATAAGAGTTTGGATCGCAAAACCTGGACCGTGTGACTCGTTTGTGCAAGCTTCCAATCATCTGTTGTGGGGGATGATCTTTATAAAAACGTAAGGGAACAGATGTCTCACAAGCTTCTTCTTCATTAGGTTCATCGTAGATTGATGAGCTTGTGACTTGTGACTTGTGGAGGATCAGGACCAGCATAGGTGATAGCCGGAGCTTGTTCAATGTCCGGAGCTGGACACGTGTCAACTTCGGAACTACCAGGCAGTATCACCGTCTCTTCATCATCTTCGAAAATACCCTCCCCCTGAGGATACGGATCTGGTCCTGCAACACCGGAGCTAGTACCTGGGCTAGCTTCATCAAAAGACACTTCACAAGTCTCCACAATTTTGTTAGTGTCAAGTAAAAGCACACGGTAGCCTCTGGTATGAGATGGATAACCAAGAAACATGCCATCAATGGATCTAGGTTCAAATTTATCAAAGTTACCATGTTTCTTAACAAAGCATTTGCAACCAAAGACCCGAAAGTGTGTAACACTAGGCCTATGTCCAAACCGGAGCTCATATGGTGTTTTACCTAGCTTAGCACGCAAGAAAACACGATTTGAGACATAACAAGCGGTTGCTAACACATCAGCCCAAAATTTCTTAGGAGTTTGATATTCATCAAGCATAGTCCTAGCCATCTCAACTAAGGTTCTGTTCTTTCTTTCTACTACACTGTTTTGTTGAGGTACATATGGTGAAGAGAATTGATGATCTATTCTATTTTCAGCACAAAAGTGATCAAAAGATTGATTTTTAAATTCAGTTCCATTATCACTTCTAATTGCTTTTAATGATCCTGGGTGATCAATTGATAATCTAAGAAATAAAGTTGTAAAGTGACTAAAAACTTCATTCTTAGACGTCGTAAAGTAAACCCAAGAGTATCTAAAATAATCATCAATGATAACAAGAACATACCATTTACCTCCGAAGGATTGAACACGTGAAGGTCCTACGGTGTCAAGATGCAAAAGTTGACATGGTTTAGTAGTCATGATCATTGTGAGAGGAGTATGTGAACCTGCAACCATCTTAGCATGTCTACAAGAAGAGCACACAATTTCTTTGTCCCCTTTAAGCTTAGGCAGCCCACGTATGCGATCAAGAGCACTAACACGCGTTAGGTGATCAAAGCCTACGTGACCAAGTCTACGATGCCAAAAATATAAGTCCTTTGAATCATTAGCAACTAGACACCTATGCTTAGAGGAAGACATATCAAAATCAGCTTTAAAAACTCTTCCAAACCGAGACATGTTAAAAATAAGCTCACTATTTGAACCTACAACTTTGCAGCAGTTTTTTTTGAAAATAATTTCCAGATTTTCATCTAGCAATTGTGAAACAGAAAGCAAGTTTGTCGGTGGTTTGGAACCGGCAGATCTCCCTACACTACTAAAGTGATAGGGGAGTTTGATGTTCGGTGTGGGCGCGCGGAGATTGAAGAAGGTGAATAAGAATTGACACAGGAGACACAGGAATTTACGTGGTTCGGGCCGCCTGAGCGTAATACCCTACTCCACGGGTATGTTGGTGTTGTATTAGCAGTATGAGCTTGTGATGAGCGTATGAGGCACGTGTGTTTCCGATCGTGTCGTCGGCCTGTCCTTTTATAGTACAAGGGCAGGCCGTTACAAGTTAGCCTGGCCCGACATGTGGCCCCGGTGGTTACTAGTATTGACACTTATTTAACACATTTAATCGCTCTTAATGACCCTGTAACGGGCTTTGATAGCACCGTTATTGGTGTTATGATCGTCCGTTTAAGTGTCATTAATATGGTATTAATGACACTTAATCAGGTCTTGAAGTCCTTGATTCTCCTTTGAAGATCCGGAGCCGTTGCGGGGTCTTCCTGATGTTAGAGGCTGAAGATCCGGCGATTGGACACGTGGCAGCTCTGGAGCATACTGTGGAAACAGGTAGCTCCGGGGCTACCCGACACGTGTCAGGTCCGGAGCTTCTCTCAGTCTGGGGTTAAGTCCGGAGGTGCCATTTCGGTACATGGCCCGGAGCTTCCCCCTTGTGGGCGGGAGCTCCGGTTTGGTAGTACACGTGGCGACCCAGGGATTAACCATGTTGGAGAAGCGGGTCTGGTTATGTCTGACATGTGGGCCTTCGAGGGTCTTAAAACCAAGTAGATGATTTTCCTTTGAGATCTTTATAGCCTCAAGGGGTGTACGGTTTCTAGGATACCGACAGTGGCCCCCTAGACCTACCTCCGGGGAAGTCTTTCCGCCGGAGGTGGGTCCATCCTCGCGACCTTTGAACTGAGTCTTCAAGGGTCTTTGAGGGTGCCGTTGGCAAGGACTTAGAATTAAATCCTCGCCGCGTGGCGTATCCCGCATGCGGCAGATGAGATCTTTGGCGTGCGGATCTCACGCAATTGAAGGTCACCGGTTCCCGATACGAAAACCGTATCGGTTCCGCGTGCCTTGTCAGGCCGCCGCCTTTGGGTTTCCCGCCTCGTGATGACAACCGTTCGCCTGGGTAAGAGCCTCGACTTGATCGTCGGGGTGGTCCCGGGCCATCTTGTCATCGGCTCGATGGAATTTTTGAATGGTATCTTCGACTTCCTTGCGGTTTCCATCCTAGCGTTGCAAGGGCTTACTTAAGAAGGAAAGCGCGCACCGTCGGGAGTTCTTTACGCCTCTCATCTGATCTTGCGCTCAAACTCCCAACTCGTGCTTCGCTCTTCTTCTATTGCCTAGCCGTGCCGCGATGGAGTTGGGTCTCCGCGAGAGTCGCTTCAAGACTGACGGCGATTTGAAGAAGGTCCGGGCCCTCATGGGGTGGTCCTCGGACTTCTTCAACCACTCAGTCCGTGCCAGTGGAGAGCTCCCCATTGAGAAGGAGCACGCTGGCGAAATGTTGTACTTCTCCTCGTACGCCATGGTGGGGTTGATCCCACCTTTTTCTTCCTTTTTCTTGATGCTGCTAGACTTCTATGGTCTGCAGTTATATCACCTTGGCCCTCACTCCATCCTCCTCGTGTCCATCTTTGTCCACTTCTGTGAGATGTGGGTGGGCATCCCCCCCCCCCCCCTGCATTGGACTCTTCCGAAACTTCTTCACCATCCACACCACCGGCCGGAGCAATGAGTACCTTGGCTTCTACTACTTCGTGAAGCGCAAGAAGTGCCCATTCAAGTACCTCCGGTCGTTTCTTTCTGGGAAGTGGGATGACTGGAAGAAAGACTGGATAGTCGTCAGGGTGGAGGAGCACGAGAGGCTGGAGCTGCCCGATAGTCTGCCCAGCATCGACACGACGACCTGGAGTGAAGCTCCGGTGCTGGCGGAAGCTTTCACCCCTGCTTTGACCAGGATCCGCCAATGCATGGAGGGAGGATTGACTCCTCAGGCGGTATTTTGCAATTTCCTGGTCAACAGGTGGGCGCCGCTGAAGAGGAGGGAGAAGCTCACTTGGGCCCTCAACAGCGTGATGGACGACGACCGGGTTGAGACCGGGTTGAAGTCCAACATGGTGGGGAAAAACTTGGAGTTCTACCTCAAGAAATTCCAACATGGCATCGACATCGACGGTGATGACTTGACTCCCCCATCGGCCTTCCTCCCTCTGAACGTGGAAGTGGAGTTCAGCAGGGAGCTCTGGCGAAAGATGCCCGTACTTGACGACCTTGGTGTCGTCGAGAGAAGATCAACCACCCGGGTGGCGATCCCCGGAATGCCCGAAGATGGCTCTGTCCCTACTCCAAAGCCGAGGGTCGAGGTCGTCGGCAAAGGCAAGGAGCTGGCGGACGAACCCGAGAGCCGGAAGAGGAAGCTGCAGCATGCCGACGGAAGGTCCGTCAGGCCCGCTACTTCCGCCTCGGCTCCTTCTCCCCAGAGGGGAAGGTCTTCTGCAACCGCCGCGGTTGTCCCCGTAATGGGGTCTTCCCGGAATGAGACCGTTCCTGCAGTGGGGTCCTCCCGGAGCGCGTCTATTCCCGCAGTGGGATCCTCCCAGGGTGTTAGCTCCGGGCGCGCGACTCCAGCACCTGGGCCGGTGGAGGCCTCCAGGTCCGGGGGTTCTTCCCGATCGAGGAGAGCCTCGATCCGGGAAACGCCCGTGGCCGCGACAAGTTCCGGGGGGCCTTCCGGAGTTTCTACACCGAATATGGCCAGCCCAGAACGCCCGGGAGAAAGGTTCCGCGCAAGCTGGTGTGGAAGCCTCCCAAGGTAATTTTTAATCTCTACCTTGGACAATTATTTTAATTGTAGCAACTGTTTGTTAATTTTCTTTGTTCATCATCTGCAGCGTCCCCAAGAAAGGGAGTGAGGCTCCACCCTCAGCCACAGTGTCGGAGGCCGTGAGGGTGGGAGCTTCTGCTCCTGTCCCGGTGCCGCCCCAAGTGGTGGCTGAAGCTGCGACAGCTCCGGCGCCAGCTGTCGTGGTCATGGACCTCGACTCATCCCCAGAAGTTCCCGTGGTACTGCCGGACCACGGAAGTGAATATGCGCCAGCGGCACCTGTCTCGGAGGTTGAAGCTCTGGGTCCTGGTGCTGCAATGATGGAAGCTCCGGCTGTTGAGCCGGAGGAAGTAGTAATCCCGGCCTCTGAGCCGGAAAGTGTCGAATCCCCGGCGGTTGAGCCGGAGGTGGTTGAAGCCCCGGTATGCAAGCTGGAAACCGAGGTAGTTCCGGCAGTTGGGCCGGCTACCTCCGAAGCACCGGCTGCTAAGCCGGTCATTGTGGGAGCTCCAGTCATAGGGCCGGTCAAAGTTGAAGACCTTCCGGCTCCTGAGCCGGTTGTTGAAGAGGTGACAGAGCTCGAGCCTCCCTCGGAAGAGGTACCCAGACTGGAGCCAGTAGCGGCTCCTGCTTCGGAAGCGACGACGTCGGAGGTACCTGCGGCCGAGCTGGAGTGCCCAAGCGAAGTCGCTGGCCCCCTGCCTGAGGGGGTGAACGAAGACTTGGCGGCGGGGCCTTCTTCAATGGCGACTGAGGCCATCCCAGAGGACGGCCCTAGTGCCTTGGAAACTCAGGGGTCCACTCTCGTGGAGTGGGACCCAATTTTTGTATCTGAAGACCCGCTGGAACCAGCGGAGGAGACCCCAGCAGGTCCGGAACCCATCCCGTTGTCACTTTCTATTGACAACGCATGTTCCAGTCTGCGTCAAGTCCAATTGGCCTTCTTCCACGACAGCAAGGCTCTTGAAGAGGAGCGCCAAACCCTTAGACGGTGGCGTAATCGGCTCTACTTCGAGACCAAGCTGGCGCAGTCGAGGCTAGCGGACGACAAGGAGTGGATCAAGCGGGAGAAGATCCGCCTGGAGTACTGGGGCAAGTTACTGGATGAAAGGGAGAGTGTGACTCGGGCCCTCGACGCTCAATCCCGGGAGATCTACGATCAAGCCAAAGCTGCCAATAATGCGGCTGATGCACGCCACGAACAGCTTGAGGCCATTAACACCGCACTCATCAAGCGCCGAGAGGCACTTGAAGAGAGGGAGAGACGGCTAGAGGATGAAGAGCAGAAACTCCTTGAGCTGCGGGATGATGTCCTGAGGAGGGAAGAGGAGCTCGCCGAGAAAGTAGCTCTGGCTGACAAGGGTCTCGAGGAGCGCGCCAAGAAATTGGAAGAGCGCTGCCAAGAGGAAGAGGAGAAGACCTAGCTGCGAGGGCAGGAACTCTATGAACAAGAGTGTGCCCTTGTTGCCAGGGAGAAGAAAGTGAGGGGTAGGGAGAAGGACCTGGTTGACCGCCGGAACAAGATCCACCTCCGGGAGGAGGAGCTCGGAAAACTCGAAAGGCGGGTTGCTGAAAAGATTCAGCAAAATGCCAAAGAAGTTGAGCGCCTCACCCGTGAGAATTCCGAACTGACGGCGGCCAGGAGATCCCTGGAAGAGATGAAGGGCTTGAGGAATGCAGACTCCCTATAGATTTGGGAGTTCCTGGGCAAGGCCAACGATGCGCTGACGCCGATGGGTTTCAGCCCCGTGCGCCCGGATGACCCAAAGCCGGAGCCGGACCTAGCGTTAAGCGCAGCAGGTAGCAAGCTCTCCAAGGTGGGCGATGTCATCGCGGACCAACTGGAGGTTGAAGGGCAATCCCTGGCGAAGAACGTCACAGAGTATGTGCTGACGTGCTACACCAGCCGGAACTCCCAATTTCCTCTGGACCCGGTGCTTGAAGGCCCCGTCGAAGGAGAAGGCGAAGCTACCCGAGCCAGCGTATCGGAGGTTGCCCAGAAGGTCACCCAATTCTTCCATAGGGTCTAGGACCATCTCTGTAATTCTCACTTGTATTTTCTCTTCTTCATCCACAATTTTGTAATCCCTTGTCTCCAGATGTAATCTCTTGTCTCCAGATAAATGAAATCCCCAAATTTTGTGAATTTCACTTTTTGTCTTCAACACTTTTATCTTCACTTGGCCCCCTGGTAGATGTACACAATTTGATTGTGAACATGTACCAAAAGGATATTGTGTTTTGTTGAAGACTCATTTGCTCCGAACTTGTAGAATTTAGGTTCGAAGTCTTCGATAGTGAAGGCCCCCTGAGGTTGTCGGAGCTTAGAAGCTCCAGCATTGTCTATCGCTGGAGCTTAGTAGCTCTGGCAATAGTCTCTATCAACGCATAGAGCATCGATAGTTAATCCTCTGGGGTGTCGGAGCTTAGCAGCTCCGGCAGGGACCTTTGCCAACACTCAGTTTGTTGGCAGCAGACTCCATTTACGGGGTCTTCTCACCATCTTTTATTTAGCGTCGACGGCTGGCCCCCTTGGGGAGTCGGAGCTTATTTAACTCCGGCTTTCCTCCATCAACGTAGACTTTATTTTTCCTGCACACTTAAGCCAAGAAAAATAGTAAAATTCGTTCCTTGTCTATAAGTTCGTCGCGGCTTACGATTCTCAAGAAGACTTTAAGTCAAACGCGATTTTAAATACAACCGAATGCGTTGTCTTTTCTTCTAGATTCAACTGTCCATGGACCCGCCTTACTTCGGCCTGCCAGGGTGTAGGTAGAGTGGCGTACTTAGGGTGCTTGACCAGGCTAAGTCGATAGCACACTCCCTCCCTAGATTGGCTTGGCGGCTTTCAAACGAGTTGGCCATGAACGATATTTGAATCCAAAAGAACTGACAATACAACTCGAATCGTACATAAACCGGACGAACTAAAATTTCTTAAGAATTGCACGTCTTTGTTATAGACAAGAAAGAGAAAAATAAAAATGTTGAGCCTGTACAAAATAAATGCAAGTGGAGTCTATTTCGCATGAAGATGTCTTTCATTATTGGTCCAGGGTATAGGGGAAACAAGTACACTCTTAGGGTACAGAACCAGGCTAAGCGTGTTTCATTTCTCGTTTGACCCAGGGTAGTTAGCCACACTTCTAGTCCTGAGACTGTGACAAGTGTTGCATGAGCTTTGCGGACCTTTCGGGAAAGGTTCGGCTGCTCTCCCGGAGGGACTACCAGACTCTGTACAATGACTCTATAACATACATCTCAAGTTACTCAAGACTCACCTCCGTGGTATTAAGTGTAGAACTTACGGAGGTGCTCGATGTTCCAAGGATTTGGGAGGGGTGTCCCATCCTCGGTAGCCAAGCGAACACTTCCGGGACGGGATACTTTAATCACTCGGAAGGGTCCCTCCCAGCTGGGGGAGAGTTTGTTTAACCCTTCTCTGGATTGTATTCTCCGTAGCACCAGATCGCCTTCCTCGAGCTGTCGGTTGTGTACATGCCGCTGGTGATAACGCCATAGGGCTTGACGATATCGGGCATTCCGAACAGCTGCTTGGCACCTTCCCTCCTCAAGGAGGTCTAGGTCTTCAAGCCGGAGCTGGTCCTGCGCGGCATCGTCGAAGGTCCGGAACCAGAGTGAACCCAAGGTAATTTCTGGAGGAAGGATTGCTTCAGCTCCGTACACCAGAAAGAAGGGTGTCTCTCCGGTTGACCGGTTTGGAGATGTCCTGTTGGCCCATAGAGTGGGCGGAAGCTCTTCGATCCAGTTGGCTCCATGTTTTTTCAAACGCTCAAGTGCGCGTTTTAAGTCCTTTAAGGATTTCAGCATTTGCTCTCTCGGCTTGGCCATTGCTGGCTGGATGAGCTATGGAGGCGTAGCAAACTTGTATGTCGAGGTATTCGCAATATCCTTGGAATGAGGAGCTTGTGAATTGGGTCCCATTATCAGTGATGATTTTGTTTGGGACTCCAAATCTGCATACAATTGACTGCAGAAAGTTGATAGCAGATTGCTTGTTGATTGTCACAACTGGGGTTGCTTCCGGCCACTTGGTTAACTTGTCAATGGCGACGTACAGGAACTTGTAACCTCCGACGGCTCTTGGAAAAGGTCCCAATATGTCCATCCCCCACACAGCGAAGGTCCATGTAGGAGGTATCATTTGTAAGGGTTGAGCCGGAGTGTGAATTTGCTTTGCATGAAATTGACATGCTTTGCATTTTTTCACCAGCTCAGTTGCATCCTGGAGTGCTGTAGGCCAGTAGAAGCCATGCCGAAAGGCATTACCAACCAACGTGCGAGAAGACGCGTGGTTCCCACACTCGCCTCCATGGATTTCTGCGAGGAGCTCGCAGCCTTCTTCCCTTGTGATGCACCGCATTAGGATGCCGTTGGCACCGCGCCAGTAGAGATCCCCTTCTACCAACGTGTATCTTTTAGCCAATCTGACTATCCGGTCAACGGATACATCATCATCAGGAAGGATGTTGTCTTTCAAGTTGTTCTGGATCTCCAAGATCCATGCATCGGAACTAACTTGAGCATTTGAGTCTTGCGTGCTGGGTTGCTCGGAGCTTCCGGCAGCACCTACAACCCTTGATGGCTGCCATGGTAACATGGCCATCGGGACCGTCAGCTTCGGGATGCTGATCTCGCCCCCTTCGCTCAGTTCGGCAGGCTGAGCCGTGGGTTTTGGCAATCTCCGGACAAAAGTTCCATCAGGAGCCAGAGCTCCGGTTGACGCTTTCGTCGAGAATTCGTCGGCTTCAACGTTGTGGGCACGCTGAACATGGTGGAGATCTAGGACTTCAAAGTCCTTCTGAAGCCTCTGGACTTCATGGAGGTAAGCAGCTAGGTGGAGATTATTGCAGGAGCATTCACCCTTCACCCACTTAATGATGAGCTGTGAATCTCCCTTGACCAGCAATTGCTTGACACCATATGACAGTGCCACCTTTAGTCCGTAGATGAGTGCTTCATACTCTGCCATGTTGTTGGTTGCCTTGAAGTCAAGGTGTACCATATATTTCACCTTCTCCCCAGTCGGTGCGAGGAGAAGGATTCCAGCTCTGGCCCCCTGCTTCTGCATGGAGCCATCGAAGTAGAGGGTCCAGTGAGGCTCGGTGAAAGTTGGAGCTTGATGCTCCGTCTTCTGCTCACTGGGGCCCCCAGGGTTTGATGGAGAGGGAGTCCATTCCGCCACAAAATCTGTCAATGCCTGACTCTTGACTGCTTGCCTTGAAATAAATTCAAGATCAAATTCAGCCAATTCCGCTGCCCATTTTGCAATATTCCCAGTTGAATTGGGATTATGCAAAATTGCTCGAAGTGGGTAAGAGGTCACCACTGAGACTTTGTGAGCTTGGAAGTAATGGCGAAGCTTCCTGGAGGCAATAACAACTGCATAGAGCAGCTTATGCACCTCTAGGTATCGAGTCTTGGCATCATGTAGTACTTCACTAATGAAGTACACTGGGTGCTGAATGGTCCGGACCCTCCCGGAGGGGTCCGGAGCTTCCTCTTCACTGACCCGGATCCTCTCGGAGGAGACAGGATTTTCTTCAGGAACCTCCGGGTTCTGACTGGAGGAACCCGGAGCTTCTTCAGAAATGACCTGGACCCTCCCTGAGGGGTCTAGGTCTCTTGAAGCGACTTCTTGTGGATTCGAATCTGGGAGCTGGTACCCAGACTCGCTTTCAGGAACCTCCGGACCTTCCCGAAGGGGTCTGGATTCCTGAGTGTGGGGTAGTTCTGGTCTCTCCGCAACCAGAACCATACTGACAACTTCGTCAGTAGCTGAAATATAAAGCAACAAAGGCTCACCAGGGTTCGGAGCTACCAGAATTGGTAGGGTGGTGAGGAACTGTTTCAGCTCCTGGAATGCCTTCTCTGCTTCTTCGGACCATTGGAATGGTCCGGACTTCCTCAATAACTTGAAGAAGGGGAGTGCCCGTTCCGCCAGTCTTGAAATGAACAGGCTGAGAGCTGCTAGACATCCAGTCAACTTTTGGACGTCTTTGATGCGGGTTGGTGGTCGCATGTCTTCAATGGCCTTAATCTTCGCCGGATTAGCTTCTATGCCCCGGTGACTTACCAGGAAACCAAGAAGTTTTCCGGAGCTAACCCCGAAGACACACTTGTCTGGGTTTAGCTTTGTGCGGGTGGCCCACAGCTTCTCGAAGACAGCCTGCAAGGTGTCAAGGAGTGACTCCTTGTTCTTGACCTTGACCACGATGTCATCGACGTACACTTCCACTATGTCTCTAATGAGTTCTTCAAAAGTTTTGTACATAGCTCATATAGAAGTTGAAGCTGCATTCTTGAGACCAAAGGGCATGGCTGTGTAACAATATAATCTATCTACTGTGATGAATGAAGTATGCTCTTCATCTTCCCTAGACATCCTGATTTGATGATATCCGGAATATGCATCTAGGAAACACAATAATTCACACCCGGAGGTGGAATCCAATATCTGATCTATTCTAGGTAGCGGGAAAGGATCTTTTGGACATGCCTTATTTAGTGTGGTGTAGTCGATGCACATCCGAAGCTTCCAGCCGGCCTTAGGCACAACGACTGGGTTTGCCAGCCATTTTGGATGGAAGACTTCTCGGATGAATCCGGCTTTGAGTAACTTCTTCACTTCTTGTCGGATGAAGTTCTGTCGCTCTACGGATTGCTTCCGAGGCTTCTGATGTAAAGACCGAGCATCGGGGTAGATCTTCATATTGTGCTCAATCACTTCCCTAGGGATCCCAGGCATTTGTGACGGTTGCCAAGCAAACACGTCGACGTTAGCCCGGAGGAAAGTGATGAGCGCGAGTTCCTATTTGTCGTTCAATCCTCCCGATATACGGGTGGTTTGAGCGGCATCGAAACCAATTTGGACGACTTTGACGGGAATGTCGGTGCTTGGCTGCACTCGAGGTGCGGAAGTCGAGCCTCGTTGACGAATGCTCGGGGGTTTTGGAGCTTGCTCCTGCCTGGAGTCCTCCTCTTGCGCCGTGGTGAGCGCATGGAGCTCTTCCAGTGCAGTTACTCCGGCAGTGCGATCTCCGCGGATCCGGAGAACGCCTACTGGCGTTGGCATCTTCAACACCAGATAGCCATAATGAGCAGCCGCCATGAATTTGTACAGGGCAGGCCTACCCAAGATGGCATTGAAGGGTAAGTTGATATGCGCGACGTCGAAGACCAACTTCTCGGTGCGGTAATTCTCCCGTGTCCCGAAGGTAACAGGGAGAGTAATAGCTCCGAGTGGGGTGATGGCCCCCGAACCTACTCCGGAGAAAGGTCGAGAGGGGTGGAGATCCGAAGGTCGGAGTTGACGCTTAGTGAAAGCTTCGAAGCTGATGAGGTTAAGCCCCAAACCTCCGTTTACCATGACATGGTGGAGCTGGATGTTGTTGATGGTAGGAGATACCATCAAGGGTAGCTGTCCTGCTCCAACCATGCTCCGGGGACAATCCGAAGCATCAAAAGTGATGGCTGTGTCCATCCACTTTCGGTGAGGTTCCGGCCTGACTGTAGGGGCTACAGCGGCCATATCCCGACACATAGTCTTGATGACGCGACGGGAGGTGATATCCCATGATCCACCAAAAATGGTGTTCATGGTCTTCCGACGCTCGTTGTCAGAGACGTCAGAATCATCGTCAACGGAGGTGTAGACGGCCTTCAGGACCTTTTTGGGATCCTGGAACCCTAACTCCTCTTCAGCCGGAGCTTCGTCAACTTTTTGCTTTCCTTCCCTCTGTCGGAAAGGAGATTCCTCCCGACGCTTGTTGTAGCGCTCGACAAGGTTTTGGACCTCCCGGCAGTCTTCCAAACTGTGGCTGCCCGTTTTGTGAATGGGACACCACACTTTGGGTTTGCCACCATCTTCAGAAGACGGTCGAGGTCGCTTCTCGGGGCGTGGCCCCCGGCCACCCGAAGCTGCAGCAGCTGCAACGTTGGGTGTGCCAGCCGACGGCTTCTTCTTGCCGTTGGTCTTCTTTTTCTTCTTGCCACCCCTGGAGGTAGTGGCTTCTTCTTTGGAGGATTTCTTGTGATCCTCCGAGGCTGGTTTGGAGTGCATTTCACGGCCCTCCGCAGCTCTGGCACATTTGTCTGCAAAGCTGAAGAGTTCCGTGACGCTGGTGATCTCCTTGATCGCCAGCTTCTCTAACATCTTCTTGTCCCGTACGCCCTGTCTAAATGCCACAATGACAGAGGCGCTAGAGATAGAAGGGATAGTGTTTCGTACCTGAGAGAAGCTTTGGATGAATGACCGCAAGGATTCTCCCCATTTTTGTACGACCGCAAAAAGGTCCAGTTCAGTGCCTGGCTGGGTGTATGAACTTCCGAAGTTGGCAATGAACTGACGGCACAGCTCCTCCCAACTATTGATAGAGTTGGGTGGAAGGCTCATAAACCAGGACTTGGCAGTCCCAGTTAAGGCCACTAGAAAGTAATTGGACATCACGGCCTCGTTTCCTTCGGCTGCCAAGATTGCAGTGGAGTATATCTGAAGAAATTCAGCGGGATTAACAG
This sequence comes from Tuctoria greenei, assembly GCA_036927565.1. Taxonomy (NCBI): domain Eukaryota; kingdom Viridiplantae; phylum Streptophyta; class Magnoliopsida; order Poales; family Poaceae; genus Tuctoria; species Tuctoria greenei. The sequence goes on from JAYESD010000009.1 coordinate 33,568,770, forward strand.
TCCCGTCGAATTTTTCTGGCCGGTGAGGCCGAATCTTCTGTGGCCATCTAACCATGCGCAGATGCATGGCCAAGGCTGAACAGCCTCCTCCTACTCCTTCAGGAGTAGAAAGGTCCTGAGCTTCCCGTCTTTCATGGGCACGCTCAATATGGACTCGGCCATCCTGCTGGCGGTATCGGCGATCAAGCTCCGCCCGGAGGTCGTGAGTTGAAAGCCTGGATACCGTGTGAGTGCGTCGTGCCCCGGAGGGCAAGGACGTCACTTGTTGCGATGCAGCACGTCTCCTACTATTGGAGACGTGTGGACCAAGTCTTCCAGACAAAGTCCGCCGCTGCGACGGGGCTCGTACTGAAGGAGGAGGACCCTGATTGCTGAGGCGTTCGGCTGCTGCTGCAACCAAATGCTCCACATCAGCCCTCCACTGCTCTAGTGCATCCCGGGATGCATCCGGAGGTGTTGGGCGTTGGAGAAGAGCACGCGCTGCATGAAGCGCGTGTTCCGGGTTGTCATGATTTGCCGACGCAGTGATTGACGCCGGTGCACCATCACGCTGCCCAGCACGATTTGCTGGAGGAGACGGTGGTGGTGGGAGTGTGACTCCTGCTGGTGCTGAGGCTCCTGCTGGTGGCTGCCTATTGGAGGGATTACCTCCAACAGCCTGAGCAGCAGGTTGGCTGTTGGATGATCCAGCAGCAGAGTTCACCATTCTCGAAATCTCAGGCGCCCCTACCTGGCGCGCCAACTGTCGGTGGTTTGGAACCGGCAGATCTCCCTACACTACTAATGTGATAGTGGAGTTTGATGTTCGGTGTGGGCGCGCAGAGATTCAAGAAGGTGAATAAGAATTGACACAGGAGACACAAGAATTTACGTGGTTCGGGCCGCCTGAGCGTAATACCCTACTCCACGGGTATGTTGGTGTTGTATTAGCAGTATGAGCTTGTGATGAGCGTATGAGGCACGTGTGTTTCCGATCGTGTCGTCGGCCTGTCCTTTTATAGTACAAGGGAAGGCCGTTACAAGTTAGCCTGGCCCGACATGTGGCCCCAACGGTTACTAGTATTGACACTTATTTAACACATTTAATCGCTCTTAATGACCCTGTAACGGGCTTTGATAGCAGCATTATTGGTGTTAAGATCGTCCGTTTAAGTGTCATTAATATGGTATTAATGACACTTAATCGGGTCTTGAAGTCCTTGATTCTCCTTTGAAGATCCGGAGCCATTGCGGGGTCTTCCGGAGGTTAGAGGGTGAAGATCCAGCGATTGGACACGTGGCAGCTCCGGAGCATACTGTGGAAACAGGTAGCTCCGAGGCTACCCGACACGTGTCAGGTCCGGCTTCTCTCGGTCTGGGGTTAAGTCTGAAGGTGCCATTTCGGTACATGGCCCGGAGCTTCCCCCTTGTGGGCGGGAGCTCCGGTTTGGTAGTACACGTGGCGACCCAGGGATTAACCATGTTGGAGAAGCGGCTCCGGTTATGTCTGACATGTGGGCCTTCGAGGGTCTTAAAACCAAGTAGATGATTTTCCTTTGAGATATTTATAGCCTCAAGGGGTGTACGGTTTCTAGGATACCGACAAAGTTGTATTTCAAATTTTTGAAAAGTGCCACATCCTTCAAAGTGTAGTGATCATTTACTCTAACCGAACCCTTAGCAATTATAGGAGTTGAAGAATTATCGGCAAAAGTAACATTTTCTACACGTGACACAAAAGAGAGGGAGGAGAACCAATCTTTGTTACCGGTCATGTGGCGTGAGCAACCTAAATCCACAATCCAAATGTTCTCCTTCCTCAAACGTGTAACCTACATAGAAGCACAATACATCGATGACTCAATACTGGGGTTAGTCAAAAGGCATTTAGGTATCCAGTACTGAGTCACACGACGGGCAGTAGGAAAAACACGCGAAAGCTGAGATAAAACAGCAGGTTTATGAGTCGAAGTTTGAGGTTTTCTATTCTTAACTCTTTTAGCACAAAAACTAGTAGCTCCGGAGGTAAAAGCAGCAGTTCCAAAAGACAAGGCTGAAGCTCCAGAAGCAAAAGCTGAAGTTCTGAAGGAAACAACAGAAGGTCCGGGAGCTCTCGGAGCTATCGGAACTATCGGAGCTGCTTTTGCGGATTTCTTACCAGAAGGTCCGGAAGCTACCTTTTCAAATTTCTGACTCACTAAAGCAGGTTGTGTTTTTCTAATTGCATGAAAGTTATAAGATCTAGCAATTTTTCTTTCCTTTTTCTGTTGTTTAGCTAGTCTATAACAAAAATCTATGACATGACCATCTCTACCACAGAAGGTACAATGAAATTTAACTTTGTGTTCATGTCTAGATGAGCAAGCAATATTTTTATTTGAAACCGAATGAGACAACACTGCTGCAGATTTGAAAACCACTCCTTTTTGTTTAGGAACTGTTTGAATCAAACCACTTCCTAATGACTTTAGTATTTTAGGTGGATGTGCCTTAGAATGAGCATGAGAATCAAAACCTAAACCAGTTTTATCATTGCATGACTTGGAAGAATTCAGCAGCAAGTTTAGGTTGTTATTCCTATTACAAAACCGATCTAATGTCCTATGCATGTCATCAAGTTTATTGGACAGATCAAGGCAATTTTCACATGAAGTTTTTCCTTTTATTTTGCAATTGGAACAAAATTTAACTTCATGAGAACGTAAAGCATTGTTCAATATAGAAATTTCATTCATAGCATCCTGTAGTTTCTTATCAACATACTCACAAGTAGAACAATGCAAATCAATTGTAGAACAGCTAGCATCTTTCAGGTTTTTATCATTAAGTGCAGCAAGCTCTTTGTTCTTTTCAATTTCTAGTTCGATTTTCTCAAGTGTGGAGGAATGTGCACTTCTTAGGGAGGACAATTGTTCATAGACCAAGTCACAAGAGGGACATGCATCATCACTAGGAATTAGAGATTTTAACCGATTGATTTCAGATTCTAGTGATTCAATTTTAGTAGCATTATCCCTAAGTTTTTTTGTCCTTTTCTTGACAGTAACAGTTGCACGAGAAATAGCATCACACATTTCATTACATGTAGAACATACCTCATCATCATCACTATTGTGTTCTGCATCCTCGTGACTTGATCTTGATTTTGTTTTGCCCGCCATGAAGCATATCTTGGCCAGGTCAACATCATCTTCATAACTTTCAAAGTCTATGTCACTTGAACTGAACTCTTGAAGCGCGGTGATGAAACTGTTGATCATCTTGCGTCCTATGGTACCTTTCTTCTTCTTGTTGGAATTTCCAGACGAGGTCCGGACCTTGCTTTTTTTTTTCTTCCCGGGTGGTCGGACCTGAAAGGTTAGGGCATTCTGTACGAAAGTGTCCTGTTTTACCACATTCAAAACAGCGTTGAGGTCCGGAGCTTCCTCTCCTTCTAGTTCTCACATTTTGCAATGCTTTTGAGAATCTAGTAGAGATGAGTGCCAACTCCTCTTCTGGAAATTCTTCGATCTGTTCCAAGGTTAGTGAGGACAACAAAGCAAGAGTATTGCAAGATGATGATTGGCCAGAGCTAGACATATCACGTTGTGAAGCAAATGCAATAGACTTATTTGGGTTCTTACGTTCTAGAATGTCAATTTCATGAGTTTTTAGTTTAGAATAGAGTACATCTAATGTAAGAGAACTCATGACAGTAGATTCACGAATAGATGTTACTTTCATCTCCCAAATTGACATGTCTAATGCACTAAGAAGTTGCCTAGCATTCTCAGCATCAGAAAAATTAACATTGACACTACGTAAGTTGCTGAGAATTTTATTGAAACGAGCAAAGAGGTCATCGATAGACTCACCTGGTTGCATCTCAAAACACATATATTCCTTTTTGAACATATCTTGTTTTACCTCCTTGATTGTGTTGGAGCCTTCATGATAATCACAGAGAGCTCTCCAAACATCATATGCTGATCGGAGGTGCGCGACACGATCAAAGTCGCTTTGAGTGAGTCCTTGGATGATCAAGTTTCGGGCTTTGTTGTTGTTGTCGACGTCCCGTAGGTTTGTGGCCGTGACTTGATCATTGGGTGGCACTTCATAAGGCTTATACACCTTCTCCCATATTGCAAAGCCTTGTGCCTGGATGAAAGCCTCCATGCGTGCCTTCCAAACCTGGAAATCAATACCATCAAACACACAAGGTTTGGCTGAGTACTTCTCCATGATGATTAGTCAAAAACACGTGCAAATCTCAAAGATTAGAGCACCGTGGCTCTGATACCAATTGTAGGATCGAAGAGCACGTGAAAAGCTACCAGAGGGGGGGTGAATGGTAGATTTAAAAATCTTACGCAGCGGAAACAATTAAACCCCAAACCCTTTCAGCAGAAAAACGATCTGTTAAAGAAATCGTGTATGAGACTAATCTAAACTTGTTTCACCGTGACAAAAGTGATAGATATCAGAGAGAATCAAGTCACGAAGACAACAAAAAAAGAATCACTCAAATCCGTACGAGCCCAAGTCCTCGACTTGACTCACGTTAGTTCCGAACACAACACCTTATGTGAGAACCTCACATAAGCATGTTGCAAAGCACAGCAAAACGATATCAGCCATAACAACCAAAATGCACCAAAAAATTAGCAAATGAATACTAAGTAATCTTTCCAACAATGTAAAGCAAGTACGAAACATTGCAAATGAAAAGCAGAAGCACTGCAGTCAAGTTCCGGACCTTGCCAGAGCAACCCGGACCTTGAGCCGGAGCTAACAAAAGCTAGTAGAACCTAGCGCCGGAGCTTACCAAAACTAGTACAATGAAGCACCCGCCGGAGCTTACCAAAACTAGTAAAAACTAGTCAACCCAAAACCGGAGCTAGACAAAGTACGTCGGAGCTTAGCAAAAGCATGTCGGAGCTATCAAATATATGTCGGAGCTATCAAAGACATGCCGGAGCTAACAAAGTCATGCCGGAGCTAAAGATAAAGCTCACCATAGCTAACCAAAGCTAGTCGGACCTTACCAAGAAGCTGGACCTAGCATCTAACATAGCCGGAGCTACCCAAAACAAGCCGAACCTACCGTCAGACCTTGCTGTAGCTCGGAGCTAGAGTCGGACCTTGATAAAAGGGTGTTTTGGTGATATTTAAAACTTTTATCATCAAAGCCAAGTGTATTCACTGCAAGCCAATGTATTCAGCACACATAGGTCTTACACCTTTCCTAGATGATAGTTGATTCCCACATCATAATCCTTGATGAGCTCCAACCATCTTCATTGCCTCAAATTCAAGTCTGTCTATGTGAAAATATACTTGAGACTCTTATGATTCGTATATATTTCACACCTATGTCCGAGGTCATAATGTCTCGAAATCTTCAATGCATGTACCACGTCTTCAAGTTCCAAAACATGTGTTGGATAATTCTTCTCATGTTTCTTCAAATGTCACGATGCATGTAACATCCTCATTTTCATCCATCATGCACTGCATACATTCTAATACATGTCTAACATTAATCCACAAATAAAGGAATAAGTTTAAAATGAATTTAGAGTAAAACCGTACTCAAAAGTTTTGGGAAGTGCGGACTAGTCCGATTTCTCTCTATCCTCCTTCGGACTTGTCCATTTTTCCTGCAGACTAGTCTTTTTTTTTCTCTCTGTAAAGTTTCAGACTTGTCTGGTCCAATGCGGACTAGTCCGATATCCCAATTCCTTGAAAATTTTGCTAAGTCCCTGGACTTGTCTGGTATCCCAGCGGACTTGTCCGTTTTCCCTCTGACTAAAATCGTACTTGTCCGGTTTTGGCCAGACTTGTCTGATTTTCCTCTGACCAAGTTCGGACTTGTCCGATATAGTTCGGACTTGTCCATTTTTGCCTTTATCAATCTTCGGACTTGTCCGACCCTTATCAGACTTGTTCGGTAAATCGTGATTCTGAGTTGATCTTTTATTCCACGACGTGTTTTTTGGGTTCTACCTTAAGTGGGCATAAGGATGTTGTGTATAACTCTTTTTGGAGGCCATGTGGGAGCCACACCGGCCTCCACCCTCCCCAAACTCGAAATCCATGAAACCCTAGCCTCCACCCTTATATAAACAACCCCACACCTTGACTTTATATCCTTTTGCCTCAATTGAAAGACCACAAACCCTAGTTAATGGGTAGCTTCCACCAAGGAGGGAGAAGGAGATCCCAATCAAGAAGAAGAAGAGGAGGAAAGGAAAGAGGATCAAGATCTCCATCAAGTTTTTGTTCTTCATCAACAATTCACCCTCAACTTTTCTTCATCAATCCTAGATCGTCAAGATCCAAGTGTTGCCTCCAAAACCCATGTTTCATTGGAGTTCTAAACACCTGGTATACTGTGATGCCCGGTTCCGAGAAAAGAACCAAGCTAACGCATATGTGTGCCAAGGATGTTCATCACACATACACGAGTGCAATCACAAAAGAGTATACAGAATATTACCACATAACAAGATTAATTAACCAAATTTTATTACACAAACCAGATTATCCTCGAATACAAGCTCTAATGAATATTTATGACAAGTTCAACTAATGCAGCGGAAATAGACTAATTAAGCAAACTAAACAGATAGGCAGCATAAGCAATAAGGTATAGCGCAGCTCCAATCAACACCACAGGCAAAGCTGACGGTAGACACGGCCTAGAACTCCGCATTATCACCATTAAACTCCAAATCCTGACCTGCAACTGTTGGGTGGGGGATTGCAAGACTGAGTACATGTCATACTCAGCAAGTGTAGAAAGTATGACATGTGGCTTATTCAAATGATGACAATAATAATGGCAAAGTGCTGAAAAGTACATAAAAACATTTGAAAAGCAATATATCACATGTATGTGAAGTAAACCCATCATAATCATAAGTAATATCATAATACTAGTCCATAGTTCACCATCCTCATCAATAATTCCAGATTTCACCATTTACCAATAACCATATTCAATACAAGAAATTAATCCATAACCATAATACCAACCATAACCATCCCAAATACCATCCCAATACCAAGTACCTATAATCATGGAAGTTGTCCAGGTGCTCATAACCGGGAGCACGGCTATCACGATAGTTTTACTTAACTCTGCAGAGTTTGTACCACTTTACCCACGTGTTCGTCATTTCATCACCTTTCGATGACTAGAACCTCTATTATGCCGTCTCACACTTCCATCGGTGTGTGGCCAAGAGATCACAAAATAGCCTTTACAAAGGGATTACTAGCCTATTTAGACCCCACTGAGGTTTCACCGGTGGTGATGTCTCCTGCAGAGCACATCTTCAACCAAGGGCCCCCTCTTGAACCATTCGGATCCCAGGGTTGTCCCACCAATCATCAACAACCCAATCGGACTACCCCTTCCCCGAGCATCCTTAATGGTCCAAATAGCACTGGCAAAGCCCTAATTAATCAGCTACGTCGTACCCATATTTGGCCTCGTGGTGGCAGTGTAGTCCTGGCTTATTCTCGCCTGAACCGGTCCTTAGATCTAAAGCAAGCAAACCACCATGACATCCAACCCGTCCACATACCAGGATTGCTTAGATCACCCATTACCATACCGTATTGACCAGTTCACATTAACCAGAATATCATTAATGCATAATTAAATTGAGTGGTATAGTTGTTTCCCATCCCAGTTGATTAAGCGAAGCAAAAAGGTAAAAGCCCTTCCCAACTCTCTACCATAAATTCCATGTGACAAGGGTGGTTAAACAATTCTAGTAAACTTCCTACCATAGGATTTCCCATCAATTTGACACAGCATGCGGTTTTGCAAACAAAACATTTATTTTAAAAACAGGATCAATATGCTTCAATGACACTTGCCTTGCTCTTGCTGTTGATTAGGATCAAAGCCTTCAAACTCTTGGTGCTGGAGATCCTCCGCGACACTCTCTAGTGCAAATCCGTCTAATCCACACAATAAACATACAATACAAGAAACACAATCAAAGAGTGCACAAATATTACTCAATATGACATGACATGCATGATTGATGCAAGTGCAAGGTAGAACTTGTTAATTGATTGCTTTTAATGATCACTAACTAGTTCTAATAGCTTTTAACAAGTTTATACAGGTTTGGATTCGATCAAATTTTAGAATTAATTCAACATAATTTAACCAGAAAGATCGGACTAGTCCGCTAGGGACTGAACAAGTCCGCACTACACGAGATCAGTAGATTAGGGTTTCTAGATCGACATGACCTTGGAGATTAGGGGTTGAATTCACGTAAGGAAAAGATAATAGAAGGTATACCAGGTGTTTAGAACTCCAATGAATCAAGAAACTCGGAGGTAGAACTTGGATCTTGATGATCTAGGGTTGGTGATGAACTTGGAGATGAATTGGTGATGAAGAACGAAAACATGGTGGAGATCTTGATCCTCTTTCGTTTCCTCCTCTTCTTCTTCTTGCTTGGGATCTTCTCCTCCCTCCTTGACGGTGGCTCCCCACGAACTAGGGTTTGGGTGGGTGGAAAAGTGGCAAATAGATGTCAATCCAAGGGGTGGGGCTGTTTATATAGAGGTGGAGGCTAGGGTTAGATGGATTTTGAGTTTGAGAGGAGTAGAGGCCAGTTTAGAGTCCCACATGGGCTCTAAAAGAGTTAGTCACAACGTCCCTAGGCCCACTTAAGGTGAATCCCAAGAAACAAGTCATAAAACAAGAGATCAACTCAGAGTCGCGAAATATCGGACATGTTCGGAAAGGACCGGACTCGTCCGAAGTTGTCCAGAGAGAAAATCGGACAAGTCTGGCCTAAAATCGGACAAGTCCGACTTTGAACAGAGAGGAAAAACGGACAAGTCCGCTGGAACACCGGACTAGTCCGGAAAAGTCCAAGGACTTAGCAATTTTTCAAGGATTCTTGGAGTATCGGACTAGTCCGAACAAAATCGGACAATCCGAAAGTTTCCAGGGGCAAAATCGGACTAGTCCGCACTTTCTTGTGTTTTAAGTGCGGTTTTGTTCCAAATCAATTTTAAACGCTCCGAATCAATTTTAAACTCATTCCTCTTTATGTGGGTTAATGTTAAACATGTATATGAGTGTATGCAAGGCATGATGCATGAAAATGAGGGTGTTACAAATCTACCCCCCTTAAAATGAATCTCGCCCTCGAGATTCGACGCGGAATAGAAGAGATAGGGAAATTCCTTCTTGAGATCATTCTCCAATTCCCACGCCGCTTCTTTTTCTGTGTGGTGCTTCCATTGAACTTTAAACCATCTAATAACCTTGTTCCTTGTGACTCTCTCATTGGTTTCCAAGATTTTGATCGGTCGCTCGGCATAAGTCAAATCTTCCTCTAGTTCCAATTCTTCAATTGGCACTTGTTCTTCAGGTACTCTCAAACACTTCTTGAGCTGGGAAACATGAAAGACATCATGGACATCCGAAGGATGAGCTGGCATCTCCAACTTATATGCTACTTCTCCTCTTTTGTCCAAAATCTTGAATGGTCCAATATAACGAGGTGCGAGCTTGCCTCTTATGTTAAACCTCTTATGACCTCTCATTGGCGACACCTTGAGGTAAACAAAATCTCCTATTCCAAAGACTAATTACCTTCTCCTATTGTCCGCATAGCCTTTTTGCCTTGATTGGGCAGCCCTCAAGTTTTCACGAATTATTCGGACTTGCTTTTCGGCTTCTTGCAACACATCTGGACCAAATACTTGAGTTTATCCTGCCTCATTCGATAATAAAGGTGTCCTACACTTCCTCCCATAAAGCGCTTCATACGGTGAAATTTTCAAGCTTGCTTGGTAACTATTGTTGTATGAAAATTCTGCGTATGGCAAGCTTTTGTCCCAACTCTTCCCATGCTTTAAAGCACAAGCTCTTAACATGTCCTCCAAAATTTGATTGGTTCTTTTGGTTTGCCCATCCGTTTGTGGGTGATACGATGAACTAAAATTCAACCTCGTTCCCAAAGCTTCATGCAATTTTTGCCAAAATCTGGAGGTAAATTGAGAACCTCTATCCGACACGATCTTCTTTGGGACTCCGTGTCGACACACAATATGCTCCATGTATATTTCGGCCAATTGTGCAGCAGTATATTTGGTTTTCACAGGGATAAAATGAGCCGAGTTGGTTAAGCGATCCACAATTACCCAAATTGAGTCATACCCGGACTGAGTACGTGGTAACCCAACTATGAAGTCCATACCAATTTCCTCTCACTTCCATTCCGGGATCTTCAATGGTTGCAATAATACAGCTGGCCTTTGATGTTCTACCTTGACTCGTTGACACACATCGCACAATGCCACATATTCAGCTATGTCCTTCTTCATGCTATCCCACCAATAGCAAGCCTTCAAGTCTTTGTACATCTTTGTACAACCAGGATGAATTGAATAAGGTGAGTCATGTGCCTCCTTTAATATTGTCTCCCGGATGTGCTTTACATTAGGCACAACGATTCACCTTCCAAGCCATAGGATACCATGTTCGTCTTCATCAAATCTGAATTATCTCCCTTCCCCCATCCTTTCCTTGATTTCCTTGATCTCCTCATCTGCAGTTTGTGCCTCTCGAATTTCTTGCTCCAAGGTTGGATTTAACTCCATCATCTCCATCTCATTTACAAACCTGAGGTTCAACCGTTCAAACTCCTTGCATAACTCGGATGGTAACTCTCGAACTGTGAGTTGATGACTTACTCCCTTTCTACTCAAAGCATCAGCCACTACATTGGCCTTTCCTGGATGATAGTTGATCCCCAAATCATAATCTTTGATGAGCTCCAACCATCTCCGTTGCCTCAAGTTCAGATCCGTTTGTGTGAAAATATACTTCAAACTCTTATGATCCGTATAAATTTCACACCTATGTACAAGAATATAGTGTCTCCAAATCTTTAATGCATGTACCACGGCTGCATGTTCTAAATCATGTGTTGGGTAATTCTGCTCATGTTTCTATAGTTGTCTTGATGCATAGGTGACCACTTGACCTTCTTGCATCAATACACATCCAAGTCCTTGTCTTGATGCATCGCAATAAATGTCAAAACTCTTGCTTACATCCAGCAATACCAAAACTGGGGCTGTTGTCAACCTCTTCTTTAACTCCTCAAAACTATTTTGACAAGCTTGAGTCCATTGGAAAGCCTTTCCCTTCATTAGCAACTGCGTCATAGGCTTGGCTATCTTAGAAAAGTCCTTGATGAATCTACGGTAATATCCAGCCATCCCAAGAAAACTTCTTATTTCCTTGACATTTTGCGGTGGTTCCCACTTCAACACGTCTCTCACTTTTCCGGGGTCAACCGATACTCCTCCTCCTGAAATTATATGACCCAAAAACGACACCTCCTTCAATCAAATCTGACACTTTTTGAACTTGGCATACAATCGATGCTCCCTCAATTTCTGCAACATAAGCCTCAAGTGTTCCTCATGTTCTTCTTCATCCTTCGAGTAGATCATAATATCATCAATAAACACCACAACGAACTTATCCAAGTACTCCATGAAGACCTTATTCATGAGGTACATAAAGTAGGCAGGTGCATTTGTCAATCCGAAAGACATCACGGTGTACTCATAAGATCCATACCATGTCCTAAAAGCTGTCTTGGGTATGTCCGATGGTCTAATCTTCATTTGAAAATATGCCGACCTCAAGTCAATCTTACGGAAGACACAAGCACCCTTCATCTGAGCAAACAAGTTTTCTATGCGCGGCAAGGTGTACTTGTTCTTGATTGTCACCTCGTTGAGAGCCCGATAATCTACACACATCCTTTGGGATCCATCATTCTTGTCCACGAACAGCACGGGTGCTCCCCAAGGTGAAGATCTAGGGCGAATAAAACCCTTCTCTAGTTGCTCTTGAATTTGCTTCTTGAGCTCCGCTAATTCCATAGGAGGCATCCTATACGGCCTCTTAGCTATAGGTGCAGTTCCAGGTATTAAATAAATAGCAAACTCAATGTCTCGATCAGGTGGCATACCTGGCAACTCGTCCGGAAAAATATCCAAAAATTCACACACCACCGGAATGTCCTCAATTGTGGCACTGTCCATATGATTCAGCTCCAATTGCTTTGGTGCGGGTTGAGATGCTTCAAATTCTACGGTGATCCCTTTCTCATTGGTCAACTTCACCGTCTTCGTGGCACACTCAATAACTCCATTGTGCTTCCTCAACCAGTCCATACCAAGTATAATGTCCAATCCTTGAGAATCCAAAACAATGAGGTTGGCGGAGAAGTCTACCCCCCTTATTCTAATGCTTACCTTTGGACATACTATATTTGTCCTCATCTCTCCTCTAGGAGACTTAACCAATAGAGTAAACTTCATATGAGAGATAAGCAAACTATACTTGGCAACATATTTCGATGCAACAAATGAATGCGATGCTCTAGAATCAAATAACATAGTCGCGGGGTTGGAGTTGGCGAGAAACATACCAATGATCACGTCATCCACTTGTTGAGCATCCTCCGTTGGGACATGGTTCATATTGCCACGAGCAAAATTCTGCTGTCAACGGCTTCCTTGTGGCGCTCCTCCATTGGGTCTTGGGTTTTGCCTCGGCGCATTGCTTCCTAGACCAAGGCCTGACTTAGGACATTGATGCGCAAAGTGTCCAGCTTCTCCACAAGTATAAAACTTCTTAACTCCACCAGAATTATTGGGACAAGCTTGGTTTTGAACACTTGCAGCAGGAAAATTAGCACGAGGCGCATAAGGCATTGGAGGCCTAGGTGCTTGCATAACAGGGCGCTACTGCACAAAATGAGTTGGGCGTGGTGCATAACCAGGGCATTGAGCAGGAATAGAGGAGCTGTAACGGGGCACATTGGGTGGTGCAAGGCGAGGGTGCACGTTACTTCCTTGTTGCTGTCCTTGATATGGCGCCTTCCTCTTGATTTCTTGCTCCATCTCACGGATCTTGTTCTCAACCACAATTGCTTTGTCCACAAGCTTCTGAAAATTTGCATAGTCACAATTGAGCAATTGCACTTGAATTTCATTGTTGAGGCCTCTCATGAACAAATATTGCTTCCGGCTGTCCCGACTAACATCCTCAGGCACATATCTTGAGAGTTGAGTGAACTTGTTGAGATATTCACTCACGCTTGATCTTCCTTGCCTTAAATTCTCAAATTCTTGCCTCTTCAAGATCATAACTCCTTCCGGCACATAATGAGAACAAAAATTCTCCTTGAACTCGGCCCAAGTAATTCTCTCTTGGTTCTCATGAGCATTGCAATAAGAATCCCACCAATCCGCAGCTGCTCCAACTAGTTGATGAGAAGCAAACAAGACCTTCCCCCAGTCACTGCATTGGACAATAGCTAACTTCTTCTCCACAGACTTGAGCCAATCATTCGCATCCATAGGGTCGGCAGCTTGAGCGAAGGTCGGCGGCCTAGTCCTCATAAACTCTCCCAATCGGTTATGAGGAGGCGGGGGTGGCGGTGGAGCCATGTGGGGCTGATTGTTGATGTTGCCAGCCTGCAGCTGTCCTATAGTCTGTATCATGGTCTGCATGAGCTGGTTTTGCATAGCCAATAGCTGCTCAATGTTGATAGCTCCCTGAGTAGATCCTTGTCCGATGTTGTTCTGAGGCATTCCATTGTCCTCCTACTCATCATTGCCATCCCTCTGGTTGCGAGTCCTCACCATCTAAAGAAAAGCAATAGGTAAGAATTAGAAAATGTCCCCAACTATATGCATCAAGGGATATAAACTAAACAGCTAGCTACACTAGCCTAGGTGGACATGGCAATGCTAAGGCATCCTAAAATCCTCTATTAAGCACACAAGCAAGCAATATATATAGCAAACAACACTCCAAGCAAAAACACATCAATTCCTGAGTGCTCCTATGTGCTCTAAAGTGTCCATTCTATCTAGGCTTCATCCTACGGTCAACCTGGCTCTGATACCAATCTGTGACGCCCGATTCTGAGAAAAGAACCAAGCTAACGCAAATGTGTGCCTAGGATGTTCATCACACATACACGAGTGCAATCACAAAAGAGTATACAGAAAATTACCACAGAACAAGGTTAATTAACCAAATTTTATTACACAAACCAGATTATCCTCGAATACAAGCTCTAATGAATATTTATGAAAAGTTCAACTAATGCAGTGGAAATAGACTAATTAAGCAAACTAAACAGCTAGGCAGCATAAGCAGTAGGGTATAGCGCAGCTCCAATCAACACCACAGGCAAAGCTGACGGTAGACACGGCCTAGAACTCCGCATTATCACCATTAAACTCCAAATCCTGACCTGAAACTATTGGGTGGGGGATTGCAAGAGTGAGTACATGTAGTACTCAGGAAGTGTAGAAAGTATGACATGTGGCTTATTCAAATGACGACAATAATAATGGCAAAGTGCTGAAAAGTACATAAAAACATTTGAAAAGCAATATATCACATTTATGTGACGTAAACCCATCATAATCATTAGTAATATCATAATACCAGTCCATAGTTCACCATCCTCATCAATAATTCCAGATTTCACCATTTACCAATAACCATATTCAATACCAAAAATTAATCCATAACCATAATACCAACCATAACCATCCCAAATACCATCCCAGTACCAAGTACCCTCTAATCATGGAAGTTGTCCAGGTGCTCATAACCGGGAGCACGGCTATCATGATAGTTTTACTTAACTCTGCAGAGTTTGTACCACTTTCCCCACGTGTTCGTGATTTCATCACCTTTCGATGACTAGAACCTCTATTATGCCGTCTCACACATCCATCGGTGCGTGGCCAAGAGATCACAAAATAGCCTTTACAAAGGGATTACTAGCCTATTTAGACCCCACTGAGGTTTCACCGGTGGCGATGTCTCCCGCAGAGCACATCTTCAACCAAGGGCCCCCTCTTGAGCCATTCGGATCCCTGGGTAGTCCCACCAATCATGAACAACCCAATCGGACTACCCCTTCCCCGAGCATCCTTAATGGTCCAAATAGCACTGGCAAAGCCCTAATTAATCACCTACGTCGCACCCATACTTGGCCTCGTGGTGGCACTGTAGTCCTGGCTTATTCTCGCATGAACCGGTCCTTAGATTTAAAGCAAGCAAACCACCATGACATCCAACCCATCCACATACCAGGCTTGCTTAGATCACCCATTAGCATACTATATTGACCAGTTCATATTAACCAGAATATCATTAATGCACAATTAAATTGAGTGGTATAGTTGTTTCCCATCCCAGTTGATTAAGCAAAGCAAAAAGGTAAAAGCCCTTCCCAACTCTCTACCATAAATTCCAGGTGACAAGGGTGGTTAAACAAATCTAGTGAACTTCCTACCATAGGATTTTCCATCAATTTGACACAGCATGCAGTTTTGCAAACAAAACATTTATTTTAAAAACAGGATCAATATGCTTCAAGGACGCTTGCCTTGCTCTTGCTGTTGATTAGGATCAAAGCCTTCAAACTCTTGGTGCTGGAGATCCCCCGCGGCACTCTCTAGCGCAAATCCGTCTAATCCACACAGTAAACATACAAGACAAGAAACACAATCAAAGAGTGCACAAATATTACTCAATATGACATGACATGCATGATTGATGCAAGTGAAAGGTAGAACTTGTTAATTGATTGCTTTTAATGATCACTAACTAGTTCTAATAACTTTTAACAAGTTTATACAGGTTTGGATTTGATTAGATCAAATTTTAGAATTAATTCAACACAATTTAACCAGAAAGATCGGACTAGTCCGCTAGGGACCGGACAAGTCCGCACTCCGCGAGATCAGCAGATTAGGGTTTTCTAGATCGACATGAATTTGGAGATTATGGGTTGAATTCACGTAAGGAAAAGATAATAGAAGGTATACCAGGTGTTTAGAACTCCAGTGAATCAAGAAACTCGGAGGTAGAACTTGGATCTTGATGATCTAGGGTTGGTGATGAACTTGGAGATGAATTGGTGATGAAGAACAAAAACTTGGTGGAGATCTTGATCCTCTTTCGTTTCCTCCTCTTATTCTTCTTGCTTGGGATCTTCTCCTCCCTCCTTGACGGTGGCTCCCCACGAACTAGGGTTTGGGTGGGTGGAAAAGTGGCAAATAGATGTCAATCCAAGGGGTGGGGCTGTTTATATAGAGGTGGAGGCTAGGGTTAGATGGATTTCGAGTTTGAGGGGAGTAGAGGCCGGTTTAGAGTCCCACATGGGCTCTAAAAGAGTTAGGCACGACGTCCCTAGGCCCACTTAACATGAAACCGAAGAAACAAGTCGTAAAACAAAAGATCAACTCGGAGTCGCGAAATATCGGACAAGTCCGAAGTTGTCCAGAGAGAAAATCGGACAAGTCTGGCCTAAAATCGGACAAGTCCGACTTTGAACAGAGAGGAAAAACGGACAAGTCCGCTGGAACACCGGACTAGTCCGGAAAAGTCCAAGGACTTAGCAATTTTTCAAGGATTCTTGGAATATCGGACTAGACCGCACAAAATCGGACGAATCCAAAAGTTTCTAGGGGCAAAATCGGACTTGTCCGCACTTTCCTGCGTTTTAAGTGAGGTTTTGTTCCAAATCAATTTTAAACGCTCCGAATCAATTTTAAACTCATTCCTCTTTATGTGGGTTAATGTTAAACATGTATATGAGTGTATGCAAGGCATGATGCATGAAAATGAGGGTGTTACATATACCTTCTACTTCCTCTTACACACATGAATTAAACCCCGTTTCTCCAAATTCACGTAGATCTAGAAAACCCTAGTTTAGTGTTTCTGCGACGAGCGGACTAGTCCGGTCCCAAGCGGTCTAGTCCAATTTTGCTGACTATTTACTGTTTAATTAAATCTAAATGTGTTTGAATCAATTCCATACCTGTTCAAACTTGTTAAAAACTATTAGAACTAGTTAGTAAACATCATTAACAACTCATTAATAAGTTTTACTTCACAATTGCATTAATCATGCATATCATATCATATTGAGTAATATATGTGCACTTATTGATTGTAATTCTTGTCTTATATGTTCATTGCACGGTTTAGACAGATTTGCGCTAGAGAGTACTACGGAGGATCTCCAGCACCAGGAGTTTGAAGTCTTTGACCCAAACCAAGCCCAAGAGCCAGGAAAGTGTCCTTGAACATATTGATCCTATTTTGACAATAAATGTTTTGTTTGCAAAACTGTATGCTTGTGTCAATTTGATGGGAATCCTATGATAGGAATATTACTAGCTTTGTCTGACCACCCTTGTCACCTGGAATTCATGGTAGAGAGTCGGGAAGGGATTCTTTAATTACATAGGATGGGAAAACAACTATAGTTTTTAATTACGCATCAATGAGATTATGGTCAATGTGAACTGGTTAATATGACATGGTAATGGGTCATATAAGGAAGCATGGTATGTGGATGGGTTGGAATTTATGGTGGTTTGGCTTGCTTTAGATCTAAGGACAGATTCATGGATCAACCATCCAGGACTTACAGTGCCACCACGAGGCCAAGTATGGGTGCGGCGTAGTTGATTAATTATGGTATTGCTAGTATTGAGCGGATCATTTGGCACACCGGGGAAGGGGAGTCGGATTTGGTTTGGCGGGACTCCTTGAGATCCGAATGGCACAAAAGTCGGCCTTTTGTTGAAGATGTGCTTAGTTAGAGATATCACCACTGGTGAAACCTCAGTGGGTCTGTACATGCTAGTAGTCCCTTTATAAAGGCTATTTTGTGATCTCTTGGCCTCACACCAACGAAAGTGTGAGACGGCATAATTGAGATTCCATAGTCATCGAAAGGTGATGAAATCACAACAACGTGGGTAAAGTGGTGCAACCTTTGTAGAGTGTATAAAAACTATCATGATAGCCGTGCTCCCAGTCATGAGCAACCTGGACCCTCACATGATTATGGGGAAACTTGAGATTTGGGATGGTTTGTTACTGTTTATGGTTGATAATATGGTTATGGCTGGTTATGGATTGAATTATGGTATTGCATATGGTGATATCTGGTATAATGGTGATGGATATGGAATATGGACTGGTACTATGGTAATTACATGGTTTATGATGGGTTTATTTCAGATACACATAATATATTGCTTTTCAAATGTTTTAATGTACTTTTCAGCACTTAGCCATTGTTATATTCATCATTTGAATCAGCTACATGTCATACTTTCCACACTTGCTTAATACGACATGTACTCACCCTTGCAATTCCCCCACCAACAGTTGCAGGTCAGGATTGGGAGTATAACGATGATATATCGGAGTTCTAGGTCGTGTGTGTCGTCAGCTTTGCCTGTGGATTGATTGGAATTGCGCTATACCCTATTTGCTTAGCTGCTTAGTTTGCTTAATTACTTTATTTCCTCTGCATTAGATCAAACTTTTCATTAATATTCATTAGAGCTTGTATTCGAGGATATTCTGAATTTGTGTAATAAAAGTATTTAATTAATCTTGTTATGTGGTAATTTTCTATATATCCTTTTGTGATTGCACTCGGGTATGTGTGTTGAACGTCCTGAGCATACATATGCGTTCACTTGGTTCATTTTTGGAACCGGGTGTCACAAATTTGTATCAGAGCGACAGGTTGACTGTAGGACACAACCTAGATATAATGGACATTTTAGAGCACATAGGAGCACTCAGGAATCGATGTGTTTTTGCTTGGTGTGCTGTTTTCTTTGTATTGCTGCTTGTGTGCTTAGTAGAGGATTTTGGGATGCTTTAGCATTGCCATACCCCTATAGGCTAGTATAGTTAGTTGCTTAGTTTCAGATCCCTTGATGCATATAGTTGCGGACGTTTCTAAATTCTTTTCTCTTTCTTTCTTCAGATGGTGAGGACTCGCAACCAGAGAGATGGCAATGATGAGGAGGAGAACAATGGAGCACCTCAAAGCAACAATGGACAAGGACCTGCTCAGGGAGATATCAATATTGAGCAGCTATTGGCTATGCAGAACCAACTCATGCAGACCATGATACAGACTATAGGATAGCTGCAGGCTGGTAAGAACAACAATCAGCCCCACATGCCTCCACCGCCACCCCTGCCCACTCATAACCGATTGGGAGAGTTCATTAGGACTAGGCCACCGACTTTTGCTCAAGCTACTGAACGTATGGATGCCGATGATTGGCTCGAGTCCGTGGAGAAGAAACTTGCAATAGTCCAATGCGGTGACCGGGAGAAGGTGCTATTTGCGTCCCATCAACTTGTTGGAGCAGCTGTCGATTGGTGGGATTCGCTATGCAACGCCCATGAGAACCATGAGAGAATTACTTGGGATGAACTCAAGGAGAGCTTCCGTTCTCATTATGTGCCAGAAGGTGTTATGATCTTGAAGAGGCAAGAATTTGAGAACTTGAGGCAAGGAAGATCGAGTATGGGTGAATATCTCAATAAGTTCACTCAACTCTCAAGATATGCGCCTGAGTATGTGAGCCGGGACAGCCGGAAACAATACCCTTTCATGAGAAGCTTGAACAACGAGATCCAAGTGCAACTGCTAAATTGTGATTATGACAACTTTCAGAAGCTTGTGGACAAAGAAATTGTTGTGGAGAACAAGGTCTGTGAGATGGAGCAAGACACTAAGAGGAAGGCGCCATATCAAGGACAACAACAAGTAAGTAATGTGTGCCCTTGATTGCACCACCTAATGCGCCTTATTACAACCCTTCTGATCCTACTCTGCGCCCCTGATATGCACCGTGCCCAGCTCAGTTTGTGTAGTAGTGCCCTGTCATGCAAGCACCTAGGACTCCAATGGCTTTTGCACCTCGTGCCAACTTTCTTGGTGCCAATGCGCAGAATCAAGTCCGTCCAAATTCTAGTGCAGTTAGGAAGTGCTATACATGTAGAGAAGCAGGACACTATGTAGTTCAATGTCCGAAATCAGGCCTTGGTCAAGGAAGCAATGCCCCAAGACAGAATCCAAGACCCAATGGAGGAGCACCACAAGGCAACCGTGAGTAGCAGAATTTTGCTCGTGGCAACGTGAACCATGTCTCTATGGAGGATGCTCAACAAGCGAATGATGTGGTGATTGGTATGTTTCTCGCAAACTCCAACCCGGTGACTATGTTATTTGATTCTGGAGCATCGCATTCATTCATTGCATCGAGATATGTTGCCAAGTATATTTTGCCTATCTCTCATATGAAGTATACTCTATTAGTTAAGTCTCCTGGATGAGAGATGAGGACAAATATAGTATGACCAAAAGTAAGCCATAGAATAAGGGGGGTAGACTTCTTTACCAACCTCATTGTTTTGGATTCTCAAGGATTGGACATTATGCTTGGTATGGACTGGTTGAGAAAACACAATGGAGTCATTGAATGTGCCACAAAAACTATGAAGTTGACCAATTAGGAAGGGATCACCATAGAGTTTGAAGAATCTCAACATGCATTGAAGCAATTGGAGCTGAATCATATGGATGGTGCTGCAATTGAGGAGATTCCAGTGGTGTGTAAATTCTTGGATGTGTTTCCGAACGAGTTGCTAGGTATGCCACCTGATCGAGACATTGAGTTTGTTATTGAATTAATACCTAGAACTGCACCTATAGCTAAGAGGCCATATAGGATGCCTCCTAAGGAATTAGCGGAGCTCAAGAAGGAAATTCAAGAGCAGCTAGATAAGGGTTTTATTCGCCCAAGCTCTTCACCTAGGGGAGCATCCGTACTTTTTGTGGACAAGAAGGATGGATCAAAAAGGATGTGTGTGGATTACCGAGCTCTAAATGAGGTGACCATTTAGAAAAAGTACACCTTGCCACGTATAGAAGACTTATTTGACCAGATGAAGGGTGCTTGTGTTTTCTCCAAGATTGATTTGAGGTCAGGATACTTTCAAATGAAGATTAGACCATCGGACATACCCAAGACAGCTTTCAGGACACGATATGGATCCTATGAGTGTACAATTATGTCATTTGGATTGACAAATAAGCCTACCTATTTTATGTACCTTATGAATAAGGTCTTCATGTAGTTTTTGGATAAGTTTGTTGTGGTGTTCATTGATGAGATTGTGATCTACTCGAGAAGCGAGGAGGAACATGAGCAACACATGAGGCTCACATTGCAGAAATTTAGGGAGCATCAATTGTACGTTAAATTCAGCAAGTGCCAATTTTGGTTGAAAGAGGTGTCATTTTTGGGTCATATCATATCAGAAGGAGGAGTATCGGTCGACCCAGGAAAAGTGAGAGATGTGCTAAAATGGGAATCCACGCAAAATGTCAAGGAAATTAGAAGTTTTCTCAGAATGGTTGGGTATTACAGTCGGTTCATCAAGGACTTTTCCATGATAGCCAAGCCCATGACAGAGTTGCTAATGAAGGGGAAGGCTTTCCAATGGACCCAAGCTTGTCAATAAAGTTTTGAGGAGTTTAAGAAGAGGCTAACTACGGCCCTAGTCTTGATATTGCCGGATGTGAGCAAATGTTTCGATATATATTGTGAGGCCTCGAGACAAGGACATGGATGTGTATTGATGCAAGAAGGTCAAGTGGTTGTATATGCATCGAGACAATTGAAGAAACATGAGCATAATTACCCAATACACGATTTGGAACTTGCAGCCGTGGTACACGCATTGAAGATTTGGAGACATTATATCCTTGGACATTGGTGTGAAATTTATACTGATCATAAGAGTCTTATGTATATTTTCACACAAACGGATATGAATTTGGGACAACGAAGATGGTTGGAGCTCGTCAAGGATTATGATGTGGGAATCAACTATCACCCGGGGAAGGCTAATGTAGTGGCCGATGCTTTGAGTAGGAAGTAAGTCACCAACTCACGGTTCGAGAGCTGCCATCCGAGTTATGTAAGGAGTTTGAACGGTTGAATATTGGATTTGCGAATGAGATATGTATAATGGAATTAAATCCAACCTTGGAGAAGGAGATTCGAGGAGGCCAAACAAAGGATGAGGAAATTCAGGAGATCAAAGAAAGGACCCAAGATGGAAGGGAATTCAAGTTTGATGAGGATGAACATGGTACCTTATGGCTCGGAAAAAAGAATTGTTGTGCCTACCGTGAAGCATATTGGGGAGACAATATTAAAAGAGGCACATGACTCGCCATACTCAATTCATCCCAGTTGTACAAACATGTACAAAGACTAAAAGACGTGTTATTGGTGGGCTAGCATGAAGAAGGACATAGCCGAATATGTAGCATTGTGTGATATGTGCCAACGAGTGAAGGCGGAACATTAAAGAGCAGCTAGATTATTGCAGCCATTGAAAATTCCGGAATGAATGTGGGAAGAAATCGGGATGGACTTCATAGTTGGTTTACCACGTACCCCGTCCGGATATGACTCCATATGAGTAATTGTGGATCGGTTAACTAAGTCAACTCACTTTATTCCCGTCAAGACCACCTTTAATGGAGAGAAGTTGGCTGAACTGTATATGGGAAGAATAGTATGTTTGCATGGGGTTCCAAAGAGGATAGTGTCATATAGAGGTTCTCAATTTACCTCTGGGTTTTGGCAAAAGCTGCATGAAGCATTGGATACAAGGTTGAATTTCAGTTCAGCATACCACCCTTAGATGGATGGACAAACTGAGAGGACCAATCAGATTTTGGAGGACATATTAAGAGCTTGTGCTTTGAAGCATGGGAAAGTATGGGATAAGAGGTTGCCATATGCGGAATTCTCATTTAACAATAGTTATCAAGCAAGCTTGAAGATGTCACCATATGAAGCACTATATGAAAGGAAGTGTAGGACACCTTTGTTCTGGAATGAGACCGGAGAAAACTAAGTGTTTGGACCTGACATGCTACAAGAAGCTGAAAAACAAGTCTAGATTATTCGTGAAAACTTTAGGACTGCTCAATCAAGGCAAAAAAGGCTATACTAACAATAGGAGAAGGAAACTAGTCTTTGAAGTGGGAGATTTTGTTTACCTCAAGGTGTCACCAATGAGAGGTCACAAGAGGTTTTACATAAGAGGCAAGCTAGCACCTCGATACATTGGACCATTTAAGATTTTGGACAAAAGAGGAGTAGTAGCATATAAGTTGGAGATGCCAGGACATCTATCGGATGTTCATGATGTATTTCATATTTCCCAGCTCAAGAAGTGCTTGAGGGTACCAAAAGAAAGAGTCCCAATTGAAGAATTGGAATTAGAGGCAGATTTGACTTATGCCGAGCAACCGGTAAAAATCTTGGAAACCAAGGAGAGAGTCACAAGGAACAAGGCGAATAGATGGTGTAAAGTCCAATAGAAGCATCACACAGAATCAGAGGCAACATGGGAGCTGGAAGAGGATCTAGAGAAGGAATTTCCCTATCTCTTCTCTTTCGCGTCGAATCTCGAGGGCGAGATTCATTTTAAGAAGGCTAGGTTTGTAACATACATTCTAATACATGTCTAACATTAATCCACATATAAAGGAATAAGTTTAAAATGAATTTAGAGTAAAACCGCACTCAAAAGTTCTCGGAAGTGTAGACCAGTCCGCTTTTGGTGCGGACTAGTCTGATTTCTCCCTGACCTCATTCGAACTTGTCTGTTTTTCCTGCGGACTAGTCTACTTTTTCTCTCTATACAGTTTCAAACTTGTTCGGTCCAAGGCGGACTAGTTCGGTATCCCAATTCCTTGGAAATTTTGCTAATTCCGTGGATTGGTCCGGTATCCCAGCGGACTTATCTGTTTTCCCTCTGACTAAAATTGGATTTGTCCCGTTTTGGCCAGACTTGTCTGATTTTCCTCTGACCAAGTTGGGACTTGTCCGATATAGTTCAAACTTGTCCGTTTTTGCCTCTATCAATCTTTGGACTAGTCCAGCCCTTTTCGGACTTGTCCGGTATATCGCGATTTCGAGTTGATCTTTTATACCACAATGTGTGTTTTGGTTCTACCTTAAGTGGGCCTAAGGACGTCATGTCTAACTCTTTTTGGAGCCCATGTGGGACCTCACACCGCCCTCCACCTGCCCCAAACTCGAAATCCATGAAACCCTAGCCTCCACCCATATATAAACAACCCCACCCCTTGACTTTATATCCTTTTGCCTCAATTGAAAGACCACAAACCCTAGTTCGTGGGTAGCCGCCACCAAGGAGGGAGAAGGAGATCCCGAGCAAGAAGAAAAAGAGGAGGAAACTAAAGAGGATCAAGATCTCCATCAAGTTTTCAATTCAACCTCATTTTCTTCATCAACCCTATATCGTCAAGATCCAAGTGTTGCCTCCAAAACCCTTCATTCATTGGAGTTCTAAACATCTGGTATACCTTCTACTTCCTGTTCTCACGTGAATTCAACCCCATTTCTCCAAATTCATGTCAATCTAGAAAATCCTAGTTCGCTGTTTCTGCGACGGGCTAACTAGTCTGGTCCCAAGCGGACTAGTCCGATTTTGCTGACTATTTCCTGTTGAATTAAATCTAAATTGGTTCGAATCAATTCCAAACATGTTCAAACTTGTTAAAAACTATTAGAACTAGTTAGTAAACATCATTAACAACTCATTAACAAGTTTTACTTCACGATTGCATTAATCATGCATATCATGTCATATTGAGTAATATATGTGCACTTACTGATTGTAATTCTTGTCTTGTATGTTCATTGCACGGTTTAGATGGATTTGCGCTAGAGAGTGCTGCAGAGGATCTCCAGCACCAGGAGTTTGAAGTCTTCGACCCAAACCAAGCCCAAGATCAAGGATAGTGTCCTTGAACATATTGATCCTGTTTTGATAATAAATGTTTTGTTTGCAAAAATGCATGCTTATGTCAATTTGACGGGAATCCTATGATAGGAAGTTTACTAGCTTTGTTTGACCACCCTTGTCACCTGGAATTCATGGTAGAGAGTCAGGAAGGGCTTTTTACCTTTTTGCTTTGCTTAATTAATTTGGATTGGGATGGGAAAACAACTATACCATTTAATGATGCATCAATGAGATTATGGTTCATGTGAACTAGTTAATATGACATGGTAATGGGTGATCTAAGCAAGAATGGTATACTTATGGGTTGGAAGTTATGTTGGTTTGGCTTGCTTTAGATCTAAGGACCGGTTCGTGGAGCGACCATCCAGGACTTACAGTGCCACCACGAGGCCAAGTATGGGTGCGACGTAGCTGATTAATTAGGGTATTGCTAGTATTGAGCGGATCATTTGGCGCACCGGGGAAGGGGAGTCAGATTGGGTTTGGATATGGTAGGCGGTACTCCCTGGGATCCGAATGGCACAAAAGGGTGCCCTTGGTTGAAGATGTGCTCAGTTGGAGATATCACCACCGGTGTAACCTCAGTAGCTCCGTACATGCTAGTAGTCCCTTTGTAAAGGCTATTTTGTGATCTCTTGGCCACACACCAACCGAAGTGTGAGATGGCATAATTGAGATTCCATAGTCATCGAAAGGTTATGAAATCACAAACACGTGGATAAAGTGGTACAACCTCTGTAGAGTGTCTAAAAACTATCATAATAGCCGTGCTCTCGGTCATGAGCAACTTGGACCCTCACATGATTTGGGGGAAACTTGGGATTTGGGATGGTTTGGTACTGGTTATGGTTTGTAATATGGTTATGTTTGGTTATGGATTGAATTATGGTATTGGATATGGTGATATTCTGTATAATGGTGATGGATATGGAATATGGACTGATACTATGGTAATTACATGGTTTATGATGGATTTATTTCACATACACGTAATATATTGCTTTTCAAATGTTTTAATGTACTTTTCATCATTTAGCCATTATTATATTCGTCATTTGAATCAGCTACATGTCATACTTTCCACACTTTCTGAGTATGACATGTACTCACCCTTGCAATTCTCCCACCAACAGTTGCAGGTCAGGATTGGGAGTATAATGATGATATTGCGGAGTTCTAGGCCGTGTCTGCCATCAGCTTTTCCTGTGGATTGATTGGAGCTGCGCTATACCCTATTTGCTTAGCTGCTTAGTTTGCTTAATTAGTTTATTTCCACTGCATTAGATCAACCTTGTCATTAATATTCATTAGAGCATGTATTCGAGGATATTCTAAATTTGTGTAATAAAAGTGGTTAATTAATCTTGTTCTATGGTAATTTTCTGTATATCCTTTTGTGATTGCACTCCTATATTTGTGTTGAACGTCCTGGGCATACATATGCGTTCACTTGGTTCATTTTCAGAACCGGGTGTCACAATGCGTAAGCTACCACTTGACCTTCTTGCGTGAGCACACATACAAGTCCTTGTCTCAATGCATCACAATATATATCAAAACTCTTTCCCACGTCCGGCAATATCAAAACTGGTACTGTTGTTAACCGTTTCTTGAGCTCCTCAAAACTGTCCTAAAAAGCTTGAGTCCATTGGAAAGCCTTCCCCTTCATTATCAACTCCGTCATGGGCTTGGCTATTTTAGAGAAGTCCATGATGAATCAACGGCAATATCCAACCATTCCGAGAAAACTCCTTATTTCCTCCACGTTTTGCGGTGGCTCCCACTTTAGCACATCTCTCACTTTTCCTGGGTCAACAGATACTCCTCCCCCCGAGATGATATGCCCCAAAAATGACACCCCTTTCAACCAAAAACTGGCATTTGCTGCACTTGGCATACAATTGATGTTCCCTCAATTTTTGCAAGGTAAGTCTCAGGTGTTCCTCATGCTCCTCCTTGCTTCTCGAGTAGATCATAATGTCATCAATGAACACCACAACAAGCTTATCCAAGTACTCCATGAAGACCTTATTCACGAGGTACATAAAATATGCAGGTGCGTTTGTCAATCCAAAGGACATCACGTTGTACTCATAGGATCCATACCGTGTCCGAAAAGCTGTCTTGGGTATGTCCGAAGGTCTAATCTTCATTTGAAAGTATCCGACCTCAAATAAATCTTGGAGAAGACACAAGCACCCTTCATCTGATGAAACAAGTCTTCTATGTGTGGCAAGGTGTACTTGTTCTTGATTGTCTCGATGAAAGCTCGGTAATCCACACGCATCCTTTGTGATCCATCCTTCTTATCCACGAAGAGAACGGGCGCTCCCGAAGGTGAAGAGCTTGGGCGAATAAAACCTTTCTCTAATTGCTCCTGAATCTGCTTCTTGAGCTCCCCTAACTCCCTAGGAGGCATCCTCTATGTCCTCTTAGCTATAGGTGCAGTTCCAGGTATTAATTCAATAACAAATTCAATGTCTCGATCAGGTGGCATACCTGACAACTCATCCGGGAACACGTCCAAGAATTCACACACCACTAGAATCTCCTCAATAGTAGCACCATTCATGTGGTTCAGCTCCAATTGCTTTGGTGCATGTTGAGATGCTTCAAATTCTACGGTGATCCCTTCCTCATTGGTCAACTTCACCGTCTTTGTGGCACAATCAATAACTCCAATGTGCTCCCTCAACTAGTCCATACCAAATATAATGTCCATTCCTTGAGAATCCAAAACAATGAGGTTGGCAAGGAAGTCTATCCCCCCTTATTCTAAGGCTTACTTTTGGACATACTCTATTTGTCCTCATCTCTCCTCCATGAGACTTACCCAATAGAGTATAATTCATATGAGAGATAGGCAAACTATACTTAGCGACATATTTTGATGCAATGAATGAATGCGATGCTCCAGAATCAAATAACATAGTCGTCGGGTTGGAGTATGTGAGAAACATACCAATCTTTACGTCATCCGCTTGTTGTGCTTCCTCCGTAGATACAAGGTTCACATTGCCACGAGCAAAATTCTGCTGTCCACGATTCCCTTGCGGCTGTCCTCCATTGGGTCTTGGTTTTGTCTAGGAGAATTTTTTTCTTGACCAAGGCCTGACTTAGGACATTGAATTGCAAAGTGTCCTGCTTCTCCACATGTATAGCACATCCTAACCACACCAGAATTATTGGGATGAACTTGGTTCTGAACATTTGCACCAGGAAGGTTACGAGGTGCAAAAGGCATTGGAGGCCTAGGTGCTTGCATGACAGGGCGTTGCTGCACAAATTGAGCTGGGTGCGGTGCATAACTAGGGCGCTGTACAGGAGCACAAGAGCCGTAACAAGGCACATTGGGTGGTGCAAAGTGAGGGCGCACATTACTTCCTTGTTGCTTTCCTTGATATGGCACCTTCCTCTTGGTGTCTTGCTCCATCTCACGGACCTTGTTCTCCACAACAATTTCTTTGTCCACTAGCTTCTGAAAATTGGCATAATAAGAATTGAGCAATTGCACCTGGATCTCATTGTTCAAGCCCCTCATGAACAAGTATTGCTTCCGGCTGTCCTGACTCACATCCTCAGGCGGATACCTTGAAAGTTGAGTGAATTTATTGAGATATTCACCCACACTCGATCTTCCTTGCCTCGGGTTCTCAAATTCTTGCCTCTTCAGTATCATAACACCTTCTGACACATAATGAGAACGGAAGCTCTCCTTGAATTCAGCCCAAGTAATCCTCTCATGGTTCTCATGATCATTGCATAAAGAATCCCACCAATCGGCAGCTGCTCCAACAAATTGACGAGATGCAAATAGCACCTTCTCCCAGTCACTGCAATGGATTATTGCAAGTTTCTTCCCCACAGACTTGAGCCAATCATCGGCGTCCATAGGGTCAGCGGCTTGAGCAAAGGTTGGTGGCCTAGATCTCATGAACTCTCCCAATCGGTTATGAGGAGGTGGGGGTGGCGGTCGAGGCATGTGGGGCTGATTGTTGTTGTTACCGGCCTGCGGCTGTCCCATAGTCTGTATGATTGTCTTCATGAGCTGGTTTTGCATAGCCAAAAGGTGCTCAATATTGATAGCCCCCTGAGCAGGTCCTTGTCCATTGTTGTTCTGAGGTGCTCCATTATTCTCCTCCTCATCATTGCCATCCCTCTGGTTGTGAGTCCTCACAATCTGAAGAAAAGCAAGAGATAAGAATTTAGAAAACGTCCCCAACTATATGCATCAAGGGATATGAAACTAAACAACTAACTATACTAGCCTATATGGACATGGCAATGCTAAAACATCCCAAAATCCTCTACTAAGCACACAAGCAGCAATACATAGCAAACATCACACCAAGCAAAAACACTTCGATTCCTAAGTGCTCCTATGTGCTCTAAAGTGTCCAGTCTATCTAGATAGCGTCCTATGATCAAACCTGGCTCTAATACCAATTTGTGACACCCGGTTCCGAATGTGGACCAAGTGAACGCATATGTGTGCCCAGGACGTTAAACACACATACATGAGTGCGTTAAAAAAGGATATACAGAAAATTACCACAGAACATGACTAATTAAGTACTTTTATTATAGAATTCATAATATCCTCGAATACAAGCTCTAATGAATATTAATGACAAGTTTGAACTAATGCAGCGGAAAAAAACTGAATAAGCAAACTAAGCATATAGGGTATATGGCGCAGCTCCAATCAACACCACAGGCAAAGCTGGCGGCAGACATGACCTAGAACTCCTCATTATCACCGTTATACTCTCAATCCTGAACTGCAACTGTTGGTGGGGGAATTGCAAGGGTGAGTACATGTCGTACTCAACAAGTGTGGAAAGTATGACATGTAGCTGATTCAAATGACGAATATAATAAGGGCTAAGTGCTAAAAAGTACTTCAAAACATTTGAAAAGCAATACATTATATATATGTGAAGTAAACCGATCATAAACCATGTAGTTATCATAATACCAGTCCATATTCAATATCCACCACCATTACCATTAACCATATCCAATACCATAATCCAATCCTTATCCAGCCAGAACCATGTTATCAACCATAACCAGTACCAAACCATCCCAAATCCCAAGTTTCCCTCTAATCATGTAGGTCATTCGCATGATCGTAACTGGGAGCACGACTATCATGATAGTTTTAATACTCTACAGAGTTTGTACCACTTTACCCATGTGTTTGTGATTTCATCACCTTTCGGTGACTAGAACCTCTATCGTGCCGTCTCACACTTCCGTTGGTGTGTGGCCAAGAGATAAGAAAATATCCTTTACAAAGGGACTACTAGCATGTACGGACCCCTTGAGGTTTCACCGGTGGCGATGTCTCCAACTGAGCACATCTTCAACCAAGGGCCCCCTCTTGTGCCATTCGGATCCCAGGGAGTCCTGCCTCTAATCCAAACCCATCCCGACCCCCCATTCCCGTTGCACCAAATGATCCATGCAATACTAGCAATACCCTAATTAATCAGCTACGTCGCACTCATACTTGGCCTCATGGTGGCACTGTTGTCTGGCTTATTCTCGCATGAACCGGTCCTTATATCTAAAGCAAGCAACCACCATAGCGTCCAACCCATCGACAAACCAAGCTTGCTTAGATCACCCATCACCATATCATATGGACCAGTTCATATTGACTATAATCTCATTAATGCATAATCAAATGGTATAGATGTCTTTCCATCCCAATTAATCAAGCGAAGCAAAAACTAAAAGCCCTTTCCGACTCTCTACCATATATTCCAGGTGACAGGGATGGTTAAACAAGCTAGTAAACTTCCTATCATAGGGATTCCCATCAAATTGACACAAGCATGCAATTTTGAAAACAAAACACTTATTGTCAAAATAGGATCAATATGTTCAAGGACACTTGCCTTGCTCTTGGCTTGGTTTAGGTCAAAGCCTTCAAATTCCTGGTACTGGAGGTCCCCCGCAGCACTCTCTAGCGCAAATCCGTCTAAACCGCGCAATAAACATACAAGACAAGAATCACAATCAATAAGTGCACAGATATTACTCCATATGTCATGATTAATGCAAATGCGAAGCAAAACTAGTTAATGAGTTGTTAATATTGTCCACTAATCATTTACAATGGTTATTAACAATCCCACACAGGTTTGGAGTTGATTCGAATCAATTTAGAATTAATTAAGCGGAAATCAGTGAGACAGATCGGACTAGTCCGCTGTAGGACCAGACTGGTCCGCCCTTCGCAGAAATAGCGGATTAGGGTTTTCTAGATCAACGTCAATTTGGAGAAACGGGGTTGAATTCATGTGAGAGAAAGGAAGTAGAAGGTATAATAGGTGTTTAGGACTCCAATGAATCAAGGGTTTTGGAGGCAACACTTGGATCTTGATGATCTAGGGTTGATGAAGAACTTGAAGGTGACTTGAGGATGAAGAACGAAAACTTGGTGGAGATCTTGATCACTTTATCCGGTTTTGTTTCCTCCTCTTTTTCTTCTTGCTCAGGATCTCCTTCTCCCTCCTTGTTGGTGGCTCTCCATGAACTAGGGTTTGTGGTCTTTCAATTAAGGCAAAAGGATGAAAGTCAAGGGGTGGGGTTGTTTATATAGAGGTGGAGGGCTAGGGTTTGATGGATTTCGAGTTTGGGGAGGGTGGAGGCCGGTGTGGGGTCCCACATGGGCTCCAATAGAGTTAGACACGACATCGTCAGGCCCACTTAAGGTAAAACCCAAAAACACGTCGTGGAACAAAAGATCAACTCGGAATCGCGATCACCGGACAAGTCCGCAAAAGGCCGGACAAGTCCGAAGTTAGTAAGTGAGATATCGGACAAGTCCGGACTAGACATCAGACAAGTCCGAACAGAGTCAGAAGAAAAATAGACAAGTCTAGCCAAAACCGGACAAGTGCAATTTTAGTTAGAGGGGGAAATAGACAAGTCCGCTAGATGTTGGACAAGTCTAGGGACTTGACGAAATTTCAAGGTTGGGGGATGACCAGACTAATCCGCTATGAGCCGAACAAGTCCGAAAATTGTACAGAGACAAAACCAGACTAGTCCACAGCAAAAACAGATAAGTTCGAAGAAGGTTAGAGAGAAATCGGACTAGTCCGCACCAAAAACAAACTAGTCCGCACTCCACAGAACTTTTGAGTGCGGTTTTGCTTTTAATTCATTTTAAACTCATTCCTTTTTATGTGCATTAATGTTAAGAATGTATATAAACTTATGCAATGCATGATGCATGAAAATGAGGGTGTCACAATTCGACTTGAGCAGGGCGCACCATCCCTTGACTCCCACATCTTATCGTTCGAGGCAAGCCGCAGGACACGTGGCAGCGTTGGGGCTGATCTCCGCTGGGGAGGTCAGACTTGGTCCTCCATGACGTGTGGCAGCTCTAGGGCTTGTCAGGGGATGTGGCAGCTCCAGGCCCTTTTTCTTGGGGGGTGCTGGTCCTTGCACTCCATGCCACATGGCTATACCGGGGGCATTCCCCCAAGGCTGGGTGAGGTCCCGTCCCTATACGTGGCGTCTCGGAAGCCCTTCACACTGGAGGGGACAAGTCCCATCTTCAAGTCTTACGTGGCAGCACCACAGCTCGATCTTGGAGGGAGGCAAATGCCTTGGCTCCTATGGGACACGTGGCGACTCCGAATGTGTCTCAGTATCTTCATCCTGTGTGCGAGGGTACCCCGTCTACAGGGTACCGACAACGATCATCTAACTATGCTCATATTTGCATATATTGTCTTCATATACACGGTTATTTTCTCTATGCTTTGCCCTTGGTGGAGTTATGCAATCTTGCTGCATGCAGGACCGCTTGAGGTACTTGCAATGTGTGATGGGGTCTCACGGCTGCCCCTTACTTAGGGTCCTACAGCGCCAGATGGCCTCTCCTTAAAGGCTGACGCCAAGCTGGAGGTCCAGGGTGTATTGCCTCCTTAGCTTGGTCCAGTACCCTAAGCGTGCACACCCTACCTCCCTGCGCTGTCACTGAGTACTAGGGGCCATAAGGCTCGCACCCTAGGCAAGGCGGGAGCCGGACCCCAAGTGCTAGCGCATCAAATTACCCAAGTCCCGCGTACCAGCCCAGGGTCGTAAGATATAACAAAGCTTAAGAGAAAAGAGAGGTAACCAACGAGCAAAGTTATCCCTCCTCTGTCATGTGTGTAGGACATCTAGCTTTAGCACCTTGAGGGGTCCATCGTCGATGTCTCTACATGTTGATAATGACAACAAGTGCTGATTTGTGAGTACACTCTCCCGCTACGCTCTTGTTGCTAATAGGGTTTTCATTTGGTATACTGTACACCAGGGAACAGCCGTAGACGTTACTACCCAATGATGATGGGCGACGCCGGAGCACCCAGTTGACATTTTTTGACATCGCCGTCAGAGGCCTCTTTGACGGCGACCATGCGTTTCAATGTAAGCCCGACATCCCCTAGGGGATCCGCAGGCATCGACTATCCAAGCTCCCGCACTTCGTCGGGGGCCCATTGGCAACATCCTGCGATTCAGTGGTAGGCTTGTCCAACCAGTTGGCCACACCTACCAGGGGGTCCCTAGGCAGGACGTCAAACGGCGCAAAGAAGCTACGTTCTTCAGGCCCTTACACTGCTAAGGACCTGAACGAACAAGTTGAGATGAACAAGACAAGCCAAGAAACTGGACATGAATTCAACTTCATTAGAGGTTATTTACAAAGGGGCGAGCCCCATATACAAAAGTGCCCTCGCCTAGGGGCCGCCAGCCTCAATCTTGCGTGAATTATGGGGCAACATATTTGGCAAAGTACTCAAACTTCAGCCTTCACCACCTCTTCACGCATCTCAAGGGGGCCTACTAGGTCCAGATGCATCGCCGGATATCGACTCTTGCGCCAGCGCTCTCCCCTTAGTATCCAGAGACACCAGAATGTGGGATGCCACCGTCTGTACCAGCGCTCTCCCCTCTGTATCCAGAGGGCAAGCAAAGGTTGTCCCCGTAGCTTGCATCTTTGTAATGGCAGAGTCAAGCATGGCATCACTTGACCCACTTCCTGTGTTGGCTCCCCACTTCGCACAGGGCTAAAGCCGAAGGGTTGAAGTGCCTCCTTGATGGTGCCCAGGAAGCCCCAGACGTTTTGTGCCTTGGCCCCACGGGATGCTTGGAGGTCCCTGACCTCCTGCTACAATGACCTCAGCGCTTTTGGCCCACTTTTGGCGAACTCCCGCTCACAGGTGGCCAACTGCTGTTCCCGCAGATCAAGCTCCCGGGCACGATGCTCCCCAGTTAGCTCCCAAGTGCTAACATCAAGCTCTAGCAGAAGGAGGTCCTGGCACTCCGCTTGGCGCTGCTCTTGATCCCGCACCGGTTACCCTCGTGGAGCTCAAGATCTTCGATACAAGACTGCAGCTTGTCTAGGCCTGCCTCAACTTGCGCCTTCATCTCCCGGACCACCGTGTCTCGCTCAGCAACAGCAGCCTCTCAGCGTGCTAGGGCCTCTAAAAACTCCTCAAGGGAGCTGAGGTGGGCGTCGGCTGACCGACCGACCGCCTTGGCTTTGGACAGAATTTGCTGGGACATGGCGTCCATGGCATTCGCTAGGCGATGCTTTAGCTCCAGCACCTCATCCTCCTTCCAGACCCTCTCCTTCACCTCAACAATCTTGGACCTCAGAACATTCTCCCAAGCTCGGAGATGTCCGTCCTCTGTTCGAAGCTTCTCTGACTCTGTGGTGAGAGCACGCTGCGCCAAGCGAAGGCTGGACTGTACCAAGTCGATGATGTAGGAGAGAAGTTCTGGTTCAGCAAATGCTATGGAGGGCTGCCCTGTTATCATCTTAGGCTCCTCTTCCCCCCCTGCAGCAAGGGGGGCAAGGCCACCAGCACAAATTACCTCACCAACGAGGCCAAGCAGAAGTTGCAGCACCACCTGGAGTGGTCGTGCCGCCATCAACCGAGGCACCATCCGCTGGGACAACATCCTCGGGGGCCAGACTTCACCCTATTGTGTTGTCTCCGATGCCAGGCGTGGGTGATGGATGGACAGTCTCCCGAGCCGACCCGGGGGCCTCCTCCACCGTCACAACTGTGGCCCCCTTGTGGGTGGGAGCGCTTCCCACCACTATCCTCAGTGGCAAGGGCGTCACTACAGCTAACGATGATCTGCAAGGTTGAGTCAAGGACTGCTCAAACAAAAGAACAGAAGGAACAATGATAAAAAGATTCGGTAAGTTTGTCTAGTGACGCCCCATAAGATCTAGTAGGCCTAGAGCTTCGTTTGCGCTGAGGCTGTGGGTGCCACTGTCGATTCGACAGGCGGGGCAAAAGTAGTTGGGCCTCCACTAGAACCATCAGCGTCGTTGTCGGTACTCATCGGTGCATCTCCACCGACCCTAGGGGATGGAAGGCTCGCAATGCGGGATTCTGTAGTCCCGTGTTGGGTTCCAACCATCAACCCAACCGTGCCACCTCCCTCTAGAGAGACGCTGCCAGCATCCATGGCCACGCTCGCAAGAAGGACACTCGCGGCCTGAGGCCTCTTGTCCTGGGGCTCCACGGGTGTGGAACTTCTAGTGCCCTCGTCGTCACCTTGTACTGCACCGGTGACGATGACATCCGTGGACTGACGCTCGTCGGACCACTTGGGGAAGACTTGTGCGTTGTCCCCAATCAACAGCCGACCCATTGCTTGGCGAGCGGAGCCCCCGCTTGAAGATCAGCCAAGACCCGGGGTTGAGAATTGGTTCTCCATCAGGCGCTAGCTTGGAGCAAAGACCGCCCTCGGCGGTGCCCTCATAGGCGACCGAGGGCATTTATACTTCACGACCTCGACCACCAGTGACTTCCCCTTCCCCGTGTCAGGAGCCAGTGCCTTGCCCTTTCCCTTGTCGAAGGTTGAGTCTCCTCCCTCCCGCACTCTAGGGCTCAGGTCGAATGCAGACTCCTACTGAGGGCCACGGATGCTTAGCCACTGATCTGCGTCTCCAACCTGCTGCGGTGCAAGATCGAGTGCGTCCAGGTTCAGCATCTCCCTCAAGACCTTCACCCTGAGATCCTGGTTCATGCAGAGCGCTGGACAAAGCTCTGGAAGAGTGAAAACATCGAGAGTCAATAGATTGCCGCACGACCTGGACATCATCTCAAACACCACATGCTGTCTTATCTCAGAGTCGTGACCCCTCGCCAACCTGGTGCCATCCTGCAACCTGAAGTATAGCCATGCCAGGCGACAACGCTGCTGGAGTGGGTCCAGGCGTCGGCTCATGAAGTCTGTTGTTGACGGCTGTTATATACCAATTTCACCCGTCAATATAACTCAATTATGTGAAGGAATTATCATTTCTAGCACACATCATCTTTCTATTTAACTTATTTCCACATGTCTTTGGAGAAATAGTGCATGCATGCATTTTATGCGAGAATTGAGGTAAAAGAGGGGGAGCAATCCTATAAAATATCATCCCAGCCAATCAAGCGCCGACATGTGGCACCACATGGATCAAATGGCCCACAAACAGAAGTATTCGAGGTCATTCAACGGTGTATCACCTATATCAGTAAGGGGGACTCACCTGTCAAGGACCTAGAGAAAACATAGCCACCACGGAGCCCTGACCAGGTTGGCCAACCCCTCTAGTCGGTCGACTAGGTCCTGGCGCTGAACTTGATCAATCGACACGTGTTGGCTCCGCCCGGCTTCCTGAATATGATGATGACTATTCATGCACTTTTTGTGGCAGGAACCGACCCTCCACCTATTAATAGGACCCCCTACTCTCACTTCACACACACACACACACACACACCACATGAGTATTCATTCTATTGTATCGACTACTATCCATAAGTTTAGAGGAGTTTTAGGCTGTAGAGAGAGGCGAGCCTCTAGTCCATAGTCCAAGTTAGGAAGGAGTAGAAGGAGTCTCTATCTTCCGAATTCGAAATTGGGAAAGGTATGGCTCTTATATTCCTATTTTTATTTGTGGCTTTGTTCTTAATAAATATGTTATCTTTAGTCTTATTTTTTTCATATACTTGGATGAAGCGTTTCTTGTTTGATTGTGGACTCCATGTATGTGGTAGGAATAGTCTTTATGATCATGCCTTAATGTCATTATACTATCATCATAAACATTATAGACCTTCACTGTAGTCTAATTAGTTATCACATGATCATGTTAATATGAATAACTTATGCTATGTCTCAACATTGGTTCATTGATGTTTAGGTTAGTCATTGCCTTAGGATGGCTTGTGTCTAGGCTCCTAAGGTATTTACTTAATATACATCATGGTGCTAGGATAGTTAAGTAGCATTGAATATCTAATAGACCCACTGATTGAAGAGGTAGGCTACAACCCTATCTGTCCTTGCAATTATCCACGTTTGCCTATGCCACATGCTCTTTGCGGGAGTCGTCCTAGGATTGCTAGGTGTAAACCCGTGCCCGATGTGTTGAACAACTTAGCATAAGGATTTACCATTGACATGTTCATTAGTATCTAACTTAGGCTATGTATATGTATACTAGAAGCATTGTAGGAGTAACTCCCTAACTCTTAGCCTAATCCCTCTTTGACCCGT
The DNA here is from genome assembly GCA_036927565.1 of Tuctoria greenei. Lineage (NCBI taxonomy): Eukaryota > Viridiplantae > Streptophyta > Magnoliopsida > Poales > Poaceae > Tuctoria > Tuctoria greenei. The sequence continues at coordinate 33,606,100 of JAYESD010000009.1, forward strand.
TTATCCCCCTTAGAATAGGATGCTCTTTTGTGCGTCACACTACCTCCACATATCTATTACCCATCCTCAATAGAACGCTACCTAGACCCATCTACCCTCTTCATTTGATGATTGCTTTACTTCCACTTAGCCTTCCTTTGGGAAAATATAAATGACACACTTGGGAATACTCTTTAAGGGAAAATGCTACTTCGATAGTTTCTGTGCGCTTGTGGACTTTTATTTGTGACGTAAGAAATGTCAACAAGCATCAGGTGCCATTGCCGAGGAAGGCAGTTGAAGTATTGCATGATTGGGTGAATAGGATAGGACCCTGGGTAGGTTTTAGTTGGATAACTGTTTTTTTTTTTTTGCATTTTATGTGAAAACGGGGTAGTGTATGTCTGGTTTTCGCTTATCGAAAAACTGTGTTGAAGATCATGAATTCCTTCTGAGAGATCGACCTCGTGTCATTATTCCTCAAAAGCTTCGTGCGGCAAAGCAAGCCAGCATAACCACACCAACAACTAAAACGCCAATGGCCCAGAAGACCCTTCGTGAGTTTTCGGCCCCCTCTGCTAACAATGTGCCTGTTGGGTCCATTGTTAACATGCGAGACATGAACTTAGAAATCAAGACTGGCCTGATCACTATGGTGCAAGCCAACCCATTTCGTGGGAAGGCTAACGAGGATGAAAATGCCCACCTGTAACAGTTCCTTGAGATCTACAACACTTTTAAGATCAAAGACGTATCTCCTAATGTCGTCCGTCTTAGTCTGTTTCTATTCTCCCTTCTTGGAAGGGTGAAGCAGTGGTTCTACGCAAACCGAGGTGCTATAGACACTTGGGAGAAGTGTTCGACAACATTCATCGTCAATTTCTTTCCATTGGGAAAAAACAGTGCCCTACATGGAATAATTTCCATCTTCTAGCAAGATGCCAAGGAGTCTACTCCTGAGGCTTGGGAAAGGCTTAAGGAGTACATCTGGCCTGTCCCTACCATGGGATGGACGACTGGCTAATTATACAAAACTTCTACAACGAGCTGATCCCATTCGCCCGTGACCATGTTGATTCTGCTGTTGGAGGTGCCTTCTTCTCATTTGCGGTGCCCAAAACCAAAAACTTAATTGATAAGATGATGTAAAACATGGGCTCGAGCGACGAGCGTCCCCATACCTGTCAGCGAGGCATGCGAACCCTGAAGGAGGTGGACATGATTACTGCCAAATTAAACCTCCTCGTGAAGAAGATTGATGGACAAGCCGGTGGTGATACATGTGGCAATGCCTATGCCCTAGACTCTCACATCACATGTGAAGTTAGTGGAAACATCGGCCATTTGGGCAATGACTACTCAGAAACCCATGAGGATGCCCTATGCGTAGCCAACAATGGGAACAACAATGGCTATCGCCCAGGAGGTCAATGTGTGGGGCCAACCACGCCCATTCTTTCAAGGAGGGTACAACAACTATGGAAATCAACCCAACTTGAGAGAGCTTTCCATTAGCCAATTTAAGATCAATGATGCACTATCCAAGAAGCTCTTGGCTAATGACAAGACCCTAGTAAGCATTAATGCCATGATTGAAGGACTATCCTTTTCCTTCAAGAATCAACCGAGCTTCAATAAGATGCTGGAAACTCAGTTGGCTCAACTGGCAGCTGTTGTGCCACCAGTGGAGAATGGCAAGATGCCAGGACAACCTGAACCTCCCGTTGAAAATGTCAACATGATTTCTCTACGGGGAAGCAGCTGGCTGAAGGACCCTGTATACCCCATCATATCTTGCTCAATTGGTGCTCACTACTTCGACAAGGAACTTTGTGACCTTGGAGCAAGTGTGAGTATGATGCACAAGATGGTCTTCGACTAGCTAAACTTCACAGAGCTTACTCCAACACCAATGATGCTCCAACTGGTTGAGTATTCAATCCGTTATCTGGCGGATATTGCTGAAGATGTTCCGGTGAAAATCCAGAATTTCTTCATACTCGCTGAATTCGTGGTGCTCGACATGGATGTCGAGAAGCATACACCACTCATTCTTGGGTGTCCATTCCTTAGCACCGCGAAGGCTCGCATAGATGTGGGAGCTGGAGAAATCCACTTCCATATCAATGGCATGGAGGAAAAGTTTAACTTTCGCCCAAAGTTGGAGCAATGCTCCATGATTCGTATCCAGTATGGGCCAAATGTTAAACACATTCAAGAGGTCAAAGTCACACCTTCAAAGGTGGATCTTCTCATTGCATTTATGAGGAAATTGATCTATGCAGAGAGCCCGTCTTATCGTCCACGCTGATACCCGAAGAAGACAGAGAAGTCCGGTCCTTCCCAAAGGCACAAGTCCACCAAGCCGCCAAGGAAGGAATGGCGGAAGAAGCAAGACAAGCCATCCGCGCCCATTCCTCCGAGCCCGGATGTCAAAAAATGAAGAAGGAGGAATGTCCATCTTATAAGACAGTGGTGAGGCCCAGCCAATAGGTTAAATTGGTAGTTATCTTTTTCTTTGATTTTCTTTTCTCTTCATTTGTTTTTTCCCCACATAGTTTCATTTCCCCACTGCATATTTGAGTTTTCTTAGCAAGTTGAGAACCTTATATTCTCAACTATTACTTTTATTTCTTAATTTTTTGCAAAAAAAAAATTGTTGGGTTTTAAAACAAGGGTTTTTATTCGGAAAACAATATTTCTGAGCTGCAAATGTGGCATTTTCACCAACGTGCTAATTTTATAGCCGTTGGGGAGCCACCTGCCAAAAGGGGGAACAGGGGGGCTCACATTTCAGTGCGGCTGACCCTCTACTCGGCCGACTAGGGGAAAGGGCCATTTTGGCTCTCTCTCTCTCTCTCTCCTCCAACGGCTACATTTGATTCCTTTGTGACCATTGGAAAGTGTACACTATAAAAGGTGGCCGTGAGGAGCACTCCTCTTCACACTTCACCTCATTTGACACCTCCCCAAACTCACTCTTTGCTCACATTGTTTTTCTTGCTCTTCATTGAACAACTCTTGCTCAAGTCCAACCCAAAAAGATTTGCTTTTGTTTGAATTTGCAATTTGATCTCAAGTTCTTCAACGGAAAATTCATCGGGGGTTTTTCTTTCACTAACATCACCTCTTTCAAGTTTTTGCTTTTGTTGTGTTCTTGCTTGTTGTGGCAATGAATGGAATGAAGAGGTTGTTTGGGAAGAGGAAGGAGGCTGCAAGCTCAAGCCATGGTGGAGACTCAAGTGCACGCCCCTCTTCCATTGCCACATTAAGTTGACGGAGGAGGAGTGTATGTGAGGACACTCCCATGAATAAGAGGAGCAACCCGCGACAACTTCTCCACGACGACGATCTCGACATACAAAGTGAAGATGAAGATCAAGCACGCAGTCTCCTCCAAGATTGTGAGTTTTCTCATACGAAAGCTTATGATCTGGATTTGATCTCCAAAATACGTATGAATTGCTAATTCTTATCCATTTGGCGTGCACTAAGATGGGAGAATTTTGCTCACATAGAGGAGAGAGATTCATGCCTTCCATTGCACCCTTAAATAGGATTTGATGGTATTTCTTTTAGATTATTTCAAAAAGAATACAACATCATACGGAAAGAATTGAGTGAAATCCTAGGCTTCTTTAAACGTTGTTTTCTAGATTTAGACACTTTGCTTAAGTTTAACAAACAAAGTTTTTTTCATGAATTGACTAGTGAGGTGAGATGTAGTGCTCCTAGGAATAGCCACTTGCACAATCCTACTTTACACTTGATTCATAGATGGGTGGCTATGACTATATTTCCTAGATGAGATGTTAGAATAGTGAGTGATGATGAGTTAAAAATTTTATTTGCCATGATTAAAAAGATAAAAGTTGCTCCAACTATTGCCATGACGACACAATGTTTAGATTACATTTCAAGGACAGGGCCAATTGAATGCACTGCATTGATTACCTGTATCACTACTAGGGTAGGAGCACTAGAATATTCTTCATTTTAATATATTGAAACCGAACGAGAATTAATTAATGAAGATTATCTAGTGCAAGGACATACCCTTAAGCATGATGAAGATGGCTCTTTGATATTTTATTATCCCAACTCTGTCAATGAAATTTAGTTACCTAACCCGGATTATCATTAGTACAAATGCCAGAGACTAACCATTGATCTTCCCATCGAAGAAGCCCGAAGAAGTAATGTCTCTATCAGGGTAACTAGAAGCCGTGCAAGGAGAGCGGCCATGCCTCCGACAACCTCCACGATCCATGAGTATGAAGAAGAAGAGAACCCAATGGGTGATGCAACCAGATGGACTCAACCTCCATCGTAGAAGACCGAAGGTCCGTCTTGGCATGGATGGCCGGGTACCACATGGGAGCCACCCCTATCCACTTCAAGCTCTAGCAGCTTGCCTCCAACGTCCATGAGAAGTTGCCGTTCCTCTTCATATAGAAGTCGTCATGACTATAGCCAAGGAATGACTGATCTTACGAGACTTATGGAAGAACTTGAAGTGAGGACGGGTGACATCTACAACACTCTCCAAGAGTATGTCCAAGGTACCCAAGACTGGCAAGAACACATGGACGCTCAATTCACCAACTTCAACTTCATGCTACAAAAACAACAAGCTGATCTCACAGCATACATTCGTCATCAATGGTTCAACCCTCATCACGCAGGTGATTGAAGAACAAGCTTCAGGGAGGACCCCACTTGAGGTAAATTGTATCACAGCCCTTGCATATTTATTTTCCATTCATCCACCATTCACCTTGCATATATATAAAAAGGTAGAGTAGATTTGCTTTCAAATAAAAAAGATGTGCGGTAAGAATGGTTTATAATTCATATTGATGAAATGATGAATAGTTGCTCTGTAATAATTTTCCTAAGTCCCTAGTTTACAACTTACTACTCTAAAAAATATTACTTTCATTGGATAAAATTACTTTTGCCTTGATTTAGAAATTGTGGGTCACGAAAGCTTAATCCAATTCTAAGTTGTTGTGAGATATAATATAGTGATAGGGATACTATTTCGAGTTTGAAAGTGAATCTTAGATTTCCGGAGAAGTTCTAAGAAGATTTAAATTACTCTCATTTGATTCGAAATACCTACCAAAGCCATATGATATTTTACATTGATAGACCTTATGCATATGCTATTTGTCTTCACATTGAGCCTAGTCAAACTAGCATAGACCTATGAGAGAATTCATTCATTTCTTTTTGAATTCAAGACTTCACTTGCACATGCTAATACTTCTACACTAAAAGTAAGCAAAATTACATCATTTCATCATTCCACAATAAAAAGAGAAACTCCATACCCCTCATGCTTATTACTCTCTCCAAGTTTATTGAATAAAAAGGGAATAAAATACATGGCTACAAGAAAAAGAAAATGCATGCTTACATTATAAGCATGAGAAAGAGAGAGAGAGAGAGAGAGAGAAGTAGCCATGTTTCATCCCTGCAAAATAAGAGAGTAGGAGTCATCTCAAACATCCACATCCACTTTCACTCCATAACACATGCACAAGTCTTGAATCAAATAGTTTTGAATTGATTTGTTCTACAGCTTGTATTTTTGACTTACAATATTATGTGTTGCAAATATGCCTACTACATTCCCTACAAAGCTCCACATACAAGCCTTATTTAGTGGTAGAATGAGTATAGGCAAAATGCGTTGGTGAGGAAATATTTCCATTGCACACAAAGGAGTGATTGAGAGAATCAATTTGTGTTACTTAAAATCTAAATTTAACTCTCTGGAATTTGAGTAGAACTTCATCTCTAGGGTATGCTTGCTCCATTTCCTATTCTATCTTTCAACCACCCATGAATAGGAGAAGGCATAAGCCCTATAATGACTTAACATGGGTGAAGTACCATGCCAATTTTTGCAATACTAGGTAGAGTATTTTGTTGTGCACATGGTACTTTAGAAATATAGAACATTGTAGCAACTAATGACCATCAACCTGAAGCCTTGACTTTGCTCGGGACAAGCAAAGGATAAGCTTGGGCGAGGTTGTTGATGGCTGTTATATAACAACTTCACCCATCAATATAACTCAATTATGTGAATGAATTATCATTTATTGCACGCATCACCTTTCTATTTATCCTATTTCCACTTGTCCGTGGACAAATAGTGCATGCAAGCATTTTATGCAGGAATTGAGGTAAAAGAGGGGGAACAATCCTATAAAATATCATCTCAGCCAATCAAGCGCAAACATGTGGCACCACATGGATCAAATGTCTCACAAACAGAAGTATCGAAGGCCATCCAACGGTGTATCACCTATATTAGTAAGGGGGACCCACCTATCAGGGACCTGGAGAAAACACAGCCCCAATGGAGCCCTGACTAGGTCGGTCGACCCCCCTAGTCGGCTGACTAGGTCCTGGCCCCAACTCAGTTAATCGACACGTCTTGGCTCCTCCCGGCTTCCAGAAGATGATGATGACTGATTTGCGCGTTTTTGGTGGCGGGAACCGACCCTTCTCCATCTATAGATATGAACCCCTACCCTCACTTCAAACACACACCTCTTGAGTATTCATTCTATTATATCCACTACTCTCCATATGTTTAGAGGAGTTTTAGACTGTAGAGAGGAGAGCCTCTCATGTGACACCCAGTTCCGAAAAATGAACCAAGTGAACGCATATGTGTGCCCAGGACGTTCAACACTACACGAGTGCATCACAAATGATATACAGACAATTACCACAAAACAAGATTAATTAACCAGATTTTATTACACAAACCATATTATCCTCGAATACTAGCTCTAATGAATATTAATAACAAGTTCAACTAATGCAGCGGAAATAAACTAAATAAGCAAACTAAACATCTAGGCAGCATAAGCGATAGGGTATAGCGCAGCTCCATGCAACACCACAGGCAAGCTGACGGTAGACACGGCCTAGAACTCTGCATTATCACCATTAAACTCCCAATCTTGACTTGCAACTGTTGGGGGGATTGCAAGAGTGAGTACATGTCATACTCAGCAAGTGTGGAAAGTATGACATGTGGCTGATTCAAATGACGAATATAATAATGGTTGAGTGCTGAAAAGTACATTAAAACATTTGAAAAGCAATATATTACATGTATGTGAAATAAACCCATCATAAACCATAAGTAATATCATAGTACCAGTCCATATTCCACATCCATCATCATATACCAACATCCATATTCAATACCAGAAATTAATTCATAGCTATCCATAACCATTACCAAACCATAACCATCCCAAAAACCATTCCAAAACCAAGTTACCTCTAATCATGTGAGGGTCCAGGTTGCTCATAATCGGGAGCATGGCTATCATGATAGTTTTTGACACACTCTGCAAAGGTTGTACCGCTTTACCCACGTGTTTGGGATTTCATCACCTTTCGATGACTATAAAATCTCAATTATGCCGTCTCACACTTACTTAGGTGTGTGGCCAAGAGATCACAAAATAGACTTTACAAAGGGATTACTAGCCTATTTAGACCCCACTAAGGTTTCACCGGTGGCGATGTCTCCAACTGAGCACATCTTCAACCAAGGGCCCCCTCTTGAGCCATTTGGATCCCAGGGTAGTCCCACCAATTATCAACAAACCCAATATGACTACCCCTTCCCCGAGCATCCTTAATGGTCCAAATAAAACTGGCAAAGCCATAATTAATCAGCTACGCCGCACCCATACTTGGCCCCGTGGTGGCACTGTAAATCTTGGATGGTCGCTCCATGAACCGGTCCTTAGATCTAAAGCAAGCAAAACCCCCATAACATCCAACCCATCCACATACCAAGCTTGCTTAGATCACCCATTACCCTATCATATTTAACCAGTTCAGTTAACCATAATCTCATCCATGCATAATTAAATTAAGTGGTATAGTTGTTTTCCTATCCTAGTTGATTAAGCGAAGCAAAAGGTAAAAAGCCCTTACCGACTCTCTACCATATATTCCAGGTGACATGGGTGGTTAAACAAAACTAGTAAACTTCCTACCATAGGATTTCCCATCAAAATGACACAAGCAAGTGTTTGAAAACAGGATCAATATGCTTCAAGGACACTTGCCTTGCTCTTGCGGTTGATTAGGGTCAAAGCCTTCAAACTCTTGGTGCCGTAGATCCACCGCGGCACTCTCTAGTGCAAATCCGTCTAATCCACACAATAAACATACAAGACAAGAAACACAATCAAAGAGTGCACAAATATTACTCAATATGACATGACATGCATGATTGATGCAAATGAAAGGTAGAACTTGTTAATAGATTGCTTTTGATGATCACTAACTAGTTCTAATAGATTTTAACAAGTTTATACAGGTTTGGATTTTATTAGATCCACTTTTAGAATCAATTAAACACAATTTAGTCAGCAAAATCGGACTAGTCTGCAGAAGGCCGGACTAGCCCGCTTTGCAGAACTAGCGAACTAGGGTTTTCTACACTACAGCAATCGCGATAATAGACGACGGCTGAGAACCGTCGTCTATAGGTCCTGCGCCGTCGTCTATAACTTATAGACAATGGTATAAGGTTATTGACGACGGTAACTGGCCGTCGACGACTCTTTGTCGTCTATAACCTTATAGACGACGGTTAGCATCGTCAATTAACTAATTGATGACGGCCAACTTTAGCTATCATCAATAAGTTAGCTCCACCACGTGTCAGCATAGAAACCTTATTGACGACAGGATCTTGGCTACAATCGTCTATAACGACACTTATTGACGACGGTTTTTTTGGATACCATCATCTATAAGGTACTCTAAAGACGACGGTTCCACTGGGGCCATCATCTATAATAGTTCCTCATAGACGACGGTAGCAGAGAAACCGTCGTCTATTATTTTTGCTTTTAAAAAAAAGAAATTAGATATTATGCAGGTTTCACAGATACAGAACACACAGTTATCAGTCAAAATACATTACAAAAACTGTATCACAGTCACAAAAACATTACAGAAACAGTATCACAGTCACAAAAACAGTATCGCAGAGTTCCTTCTGGATGCTCTCGCTTGACACATGAATTAAGGTTTTGCTCGACATTGCACCAAGATCACTTGCCACCCTCGTTGACCTGGAAGGTTAATCAAAACTTATACACACAAAATTAAATAGCACAATATAAGAACATTGCATGAGCAATTTGTGAGGTGGAGAAGAGGCAACAAATCCAAATCTCAAGCAGAGAATCACCTGATGCTGGCAAACAGTGCTAGGACTTTATAATAAAAGGAAAATATGTAAAATATCATTCTCTCTAATAGCTAATAGGTTATGGAATTGGGCTATTATATCCTAAGGACCACATGAGTGATATCGAAATGAAACACAAACGATACAAAACTGCCAGAAGCTAAGACGCTATGTGATGTTCTTGAAAACTGATATACATTAGACCTTGACACAACAGGCTAGTAGAACTGCTTCAGTACTGATGGGTTATACTAGCGAAATGCATGCGGATGGGAGAAAATGTGTTTGTATGCAGCAAGAGACGGTCAGACCTCGGAGGCGCTGGTTCGCCATCGTCGGTTGTGGAGGCGGCGCACTCAACGACAAGCCTCTGGCGGTCGACGCTCCTGGCCGCAACACACGGTGCGGCCACGGTGGTCGGCGCGGCGCTGGCGAGGCAGCGCATCTGGGATTGTGGGTTTCCAAAGGGGTGTTACGTTGATTTCAGATGTCCCAATGTGTCTCATTGATTTCAGATGTCCCAATGCGTAGATGCAACAAACAAAAGAAAATGATAAGAATTAACATGCAAGTAGATTTCAAATCAGCTGACCTGACTCAAACGATACCCCGTCCACTGCCGCCGGAGTTCAAAAAGTCGTCCTCTGGCAGTCGTCCAAGCACCGGAATTTGGGGCGACGGAGTTTGAGCCTCCGTCCCCGATCCCTGTGATATGCAAGTGTGGTTAGACAAGTTATAAGTATAAAAATGCATATTTTACTAAATTTGAACAAGTTTAACTAGTTTTAGTTATTTTGAATAATTTTGTACCCGTGCTCCTATCGTCGGCACCAGTGGCAGCTCCGTCGATGGCGGCGCCCACTTCGGAAACACAGCCGGTTGTCCTGCGCTCATAGCCTGCGAATACAAAACAAATCATTATAACTGTCATTTGTATATTACAAATGTTAAGTACAACATTCAGAAGTTACCTGGAAGGCAGCTTGCCACTGTAGCATGTACGAGTTTTGATACTCGTCCCTAGCCCTAAGCGCAACTGCCTACATCTTGTCCCTAGTCCGGATCGCCGCTGCCTGCATCTTGTCCCTAGTCTGGAGCGCTTCTTGCGTCCTCTGGAGCTCCTCTCGAAGACTCTGGAGCTCCAGATCTCGTCTTGTACGGCTGCTGCTGGACCCGCCCTGCTGTGATAAAGAGGCTCTCGAGGAAGCCCGCGCCTGCCTCGAGTCGACCACTCCATCGAAGATGGCCAACCTGCACAACGAAGCAAGATGATTAAATTTTTGTAACTCAAAGTTCGTGACAGTAAATTAAAATTAACAAAACTCACCGTAAGTGAGGTTTCCCGCCACCGATTGCATACGCGGCTTTGGGTACAATTGGCGCGCTCTGCCAATCGAACTCTTCGCCTCGAAGCCTCCGCGCCTCCTGCCCGTACTTTGCCTGGAAACACAGTAAATAACATTATTGAAACTATTAAAGAAAATTCAATTAAGTTAACGAAATAACTCACCAACGTCTGAGTCGCCATCTGAGAAGACAGCTGCTCAGGATGCAACGGGTCACTTCCCAAGTGACCCCTCTTCCACACCTCAATAGGTGACGGCTCCTGACCCCTCTCATGCTCCTATCGATACATGTTAGCAAAATGAAAGATTATAAAATTACATAAATAGAATTCAAGTCACACTTACCATCCGTTTAGCGAGCATATGTAGTCGTCCCCACCCATACGGTGTTTTCTGTCTGTCCCTCTACTCTCTCGACGGGTTTTAGACACGCCCTGGAAGTTTTGGCTCCCCCAACGAGCACACAAGGCACGGTACGCGTCCGGACAGATGTCAAGCCACGCTACACCGACCTGCACACATTTTATTATTAAATGAAAGCATTGATCACAATTATATAATGAAGTAAAGTACAATAAACACTTTACTTCTGCGTACTGCGCCTCTGTCAAGTACTTGTCGGCCCCTTCCCTGTACTTCCCCGGCTGACCCTCCTCCGGATGCAACTTGAAATACGCCTTCGTAGCTCGAATGCGAGCCGTCAATAGTGACTGAGTCACGAGCTTCCTGGCGCAGTTATGGAAGACAAGACGAGCTTGATCCGTCTGCTCGGCCTCGTTCTCCAAATGGTACTGTGCCTGGAAGAACAAATATACAAGTAAATGTATTTAATTTATAAAAAAAATGTATTACACAAATATTTGTTCATACTTACCATAAAGTCGTGCCACACAGCCTCCTGGTGGTTGCCGTAAGCAAGGTCCTGGGCCGTAGCGTAATGGTCCCATGACGTGGCAGGCTGTCCGTTCACTACACCGGGGTAGTGCAAACGGACTAGACTGCCCAATACCGAATTCACCTGCTTGTGGTGTCCCTGCCTTGTGAACGAACAATCCTCCCAAGCCCTGATACATGATTCTCAATTAGTATATATATAAGCCTTAAAATATCTGAATTGTTAAACATTTACTTACTTCTCGCCAATAGGACGAATAATGATGCAATCGTTTGGGTTCGTAGGAGTCGGAGGAGGAGCCACGTAGTGGCTCCTCCTAGTCCGTCGCTGTGCAGCTGGCTCCATGTCAGGTGACCCAGAAGTGGCGTCATTTGACTGCACTGGCTCTGAACAAGGTGGCACCGAAGAAGAAGGCTCTAAAGTAGGCACCGAAGAAGGAGGCTCCAAAGCAGGCACCGAAAGAGGCACCCTAGCCTCTGAGTCCTCGGACATACAGTCGTCCTGACAATTTCAAAGATTCATATTAGAGAATAAAGAATTAATGATATAATTTATGTAATTAAATGTTCTTTACTTGGCCATGTGACGATTATGGTAGATGGCTCACCAACTGAGCTCGTCTACCTCCGCTAAGCTGACTGCCCTGGAAGACATCATCTCCTCTTGTGGCTCTCGGTGACAGAAAGCTCCGTGCCTCTGTCCCTCGTTGTCTGCTGCTGCTCGACGACATACTGTTTAATAAAAAATTGTTAAAGAATGTAATGGAAAATATAGAAGAAGAAAGAAAAGATGAAGCAAACGTTAATTGTACTCAATTTCAAAATTCATCAGCATCACGCTCATGTACTCTACTCCATAAACCGGACCATCGATCTTCTATCATGGAAGTTGCCTGTTTTCATTTTCGTTTTTGCATCTTAGGAGTTTCTACATCTTCTGCATCTCCACCTAAGTCATCGAGTCCTAAACCAGGCTCGACGACAAAAGAGTCTGACAACTCTTGTTCTTGGTAAACAACATCAACCTAATCATCAAGGTATCCATCATTGTCTAGTGTATATAACCGCTCACGAGGATTCACCTTATGTACAACCCACAAAGAATTAGGCTTTTTGCATGGATAATGTAGATAATACACTTGCTCGACTTGGTGTGCAAGGACGAAGGTGTCGCAGCCTTGTAGCCGGTCCTTGTGTTTTACTTCTACCATGCCAAATTGGTTTTGTCGAGTTCCATGGTTATGATCAAACCAATCGCAGTCAAAGAAGATTACATTAAGGACCTTCGACAAATCTCGCCTTATCACATTTTAAGCACTTGTTCTCGTTTGCATGCTCTTTCTAGAAAAGCATGCAGTTGTCTTGACACATATCAATCTTCTCATAGTTCATACCAAGATCAGAAATCAATTACTTAGAATGATACATATCCTTAGGCAATTTGTGGGGCTGCGGAAGTACATCGCTGATCAAGTTGATGAGGTCATTGTAGCAATTATTGGAGAAGAAATACTTAGACTAAATTGCCATAAATCTAGTCATGAAATTGAGGATCGTCACTTTGGTGTGTTCATGCACTGGTTGTTCTGATGTCTTGAGACGCTCGAAGAACTCCTTTGCCTCCGTTGTAGGAGAATCCTCCGTCAATTCAGGATTTATGGCTTCAAGCATCTCGTCCATCCTATCGACACCAGTGTTATCATCCCCATATCGATCTTCTACGGCTTGGGAAGGTGTCTCGCCGTGAAAGGTCCACAACTCATAACGTTGCATAAAACCATTTCGACACAAGTGGAACGTCAATGTCACTTTGTCGAAACACTTCACATTTTGACATTTGATTCATGGGCGCCACACCTTGCTGTTGTTTAACAACGAAAAAGCTCCTTGTATGAAAGCATCCGTCTTGGTGAACAACTCATCTGAGTGACTCCCATCCTTTTTCCAACCAGTATACATCCAAGTGTGGTCTTCAGCCATGTTTGAGGGTATACCTTCAAAGCAGATAAATCATTATTAGTTTCATTGTTATGTTACATCACGTCCTTACAACTAGGCAGATAGGTCCTAAAACCACCCAAGAGTGACCGAGCGGAGCGTGCTCATGACGGGATGCGCGATCTGGATCCGAACAAAATTTCGGGAGCATAATCCCGCTGTTCTCCACTGCACGCCCGAAAATGGTGCAGCAAAGAACAACAGGGTTATGCCGTCGAAATCTCGTCCAGATCCAGACCCGCGTCTTGTCACAAGCCACGCCCACTCAGTCACTCCCAGGCTGTCCAAAAAGGGACAATTCCGAACCTTCACGTCTCACATGCCAATAGCATGTGAGACGTGCCGATCCAAAACGGGTGATGCATTGCTATAGGTTACGTTCCTCATTTAGCATGTGAGACGTGCCGATCCGAAACGGGTGACGCATTGCTATAGGTTATGTTCCTCATTTTCATTGTTAAGTCATTTACAAGAGGAAAGAATGAGAGAAAGAGGAGGAAAGTTGGTCTTAGATGACAATTCCACGTCCGGATCCACCGTCTGCGCAATCGCGGGTGATTGACTTCCTCACTATCGTCGTTCGCTTCCGTGTCGTCTTGATGCATACATTACGACTACAACTGTCTATACGGCACGAACGTATTTATTCCATGTCGTGTTGTGTCGGGTCGGGACAACCCAAAACCCGTATATTTACATATTAATAAACAAACCAACTAATAAACAATTACACGTTCAGTACAACTTAAAAGAGCAGAACTGTTATGCCTAATGACATAAAAAACAAAACCGCATAATAGTAGTTAAAAGTAAGTGGTGTTTAGTCACTAAAAATAGCAAATTATTTTAGTGAAGTGCAGAGCAGAACTGCATACATTGGCGTTATATCAGTGAAGTACCACAATACATGATCAACATTTTAGTAGCTATATTGTCATGACACTAGAACATTTTGATAAGGAAAAAGTCTACATAACCCCCTCAACTATTACCTAGGGACTACTTAACCCCCTCAACTACTAAACCGGGTATTTAACTCCCTAACCTATGCAAAACCATTTAGTTAACCCCCTAGAGTGGTTTTGTAAGGTGGTTTTGCCACCTTGGCAGCTGATGTGGCATGCCTGTATTGCGGACCCACATGTCAATTTTAGAAGACAAATAATCATAGTTTGTACTTGCTCGGCAACGTCTAAATGTGGATGAGGAGACATGTTGTCATCCGCTGCCGGTGGTTGCATGCCATCTGTGGTGGAAGCATGTTGCAGGACGTAAACAGAGTACACAATGCTCCTTTCAGAGTATCATTGCTGAATTTTAGACTAGTGCACAATGCTCCTTTCATTACCTTTCAGAGTGGCATGACAGAAATAATAAAACAAAAGCTAAAAATCATGGTGCAAAGAAATTCTCCAATTGTAGTCTACCGAGTACCTTTAAAACAGTATCTATAATCAGCAAAATTGCAATTCAGAAAACTGACACCCAGGAGATACATCACAGAAGATCACTATGCAAATTGAACACTATGCAAACTAAGACAACTAACCTAAACTACCCTAGGGCGGCCGGGGGGGGGGGGGGTGCGGCGTCCCACGGTGGAGGGCGGCGGGGGGGGGGGGGGGGGGGGGGGGGCGGTGTTCCATGGTGGAGGGAGGCGGGGGGGCCGTGTCCCACGGTGGATGGCGGCGGGTGGGGTGGCGGTGTTGCACGGTGGAGGGCGGTGGGGGGCGGTGTCCCACGGTGGAGGGCAGCGGGGACGGGGCTTCCGATAGGGGGCGACGGGTAGTGGGCAGCGGGGACGAAGCTGCCTATAGGGCGGACGGGGAGGGGGCGGCGGCGCACGGTGGGAAGGAGGCGGTTGCGAGGGGGCAGCGCGTGGTGGGAAGAGGCAGCCCGCGATGGGGAGAAGGCGGCTGGTAGGGGCGGCGTACCTCGGCGGCGGCGGTGAACCTCGGCGGCGGCGCGGCGAGAGTGAATACCAGAGCGGCGGCGGCCTCGAGCGCGAACGGAAGAAGACAAATGAAAACTTTGCTGCGGACAGTCTGGAAATAGTCACTAATAGACGACGGTGCAGTTGAACCGTCGTATATTACAACTTATTGACGACGGCTCCTGCTCACCGTCGTCTATAAATACTTAGAGTGGGCCCGGTTCGACCCGTTATTGATGACGGACCATAAAAGACGACGGCCCACCGTCGTAATTTAGTGACGGCTGTTCTAGGTCAACCGTCGTCAATTACTGCCTTATTGACGACGGCCGGAGTGCACCGTCGTCTATAACTTTAAAGACGACGGGATCGTCGTCTATAAACTTGGCTGTCGTCTATTGTCGTGATTCCTGTAGTGTCTAGATCGACGCAAATTTGGAGATTAGGGGTAAAATTCATGTAAGGAAAAGAGAATAGAAGGTATACCAAGTGTTTAGAACTCCAATGAATCAAGAAACTTGGGGGTAACACTTGGATCTTGATGATCTATGGTTGGGGATGAACTTGAAGATTAATTGGTGATGAAGAACGAAACTTGATGGAGATCTTGATCCTCTTTCGTTTCCTCCTCCGCTTCTTCTTGCTTCGAATCTCCTCCTTCCCCATTGGTGGTGGCTCTCCACGAACTAGGGTTTGGGTGGGGTGGAAAAGTGGCAAATAGATGTCAAGCCAAGGGGTGAGGTTGTTTATATAGAGGTGGAGGCTAGGGTTAGATGGATTTCAAGTTCGAGATGAGTAGAGGCCGGTTTAGAGTCCCACATGGGCTCTAAAAGAGTTAGGCACGACGTACCTAGGCCCACTTAATGTGAAACCCAAGAAACAAGTCGTAAAACAAAAGATCAATTCGGGGTCGCGAAGTATCAGACAAGTCCGAAAAGGACCGAACTAGTCCGAAGTTGTCCAGAGAGAAAATCGGACAAGTCTGGCCTAAAATCGGACAAGTCCGACTTTAGTCAGAGAGGAAAAAGGACAAGTCCGCTGGAACACCAGTCTAGTATGTAAAAGTCCAGGGACTTAGCAAATTTTCAAGGATTCATGGAATATTGGACTAGTCCACACAAAATCGGACAAGTCCGAAAGTTTCCAGAGGCAAAATCGGACTTGTCCGCAGCAAAAACGGACAAGTCCATTTTTAGTGAGAGAGAAATTGGACTAGTCCTCACTAAAATCAGGCTAGTCCGCACTTTTCAGCATTTTAAGTGCGGTTTTGATCTAAATCAATTTTAAATGCTCAAAATCAATTTTAAACTTGTTCCTCTTTATGTGGGTTAATGTAAACCTGTATATCAATGTATGTAGGGCATGATGCATGAAAATGAGGGTGTTACAAACCTACCCCCTTTAAAATGAATCTCGCCCTCGAGATTCGACGCGGAAGGGAAGAGATAGGGAAATTCCTTCTTGATATCAACCTCCAATTCCCACGTCGCTTCTTTTTCTGTGTGGTGCTTCCATTGAACTTTACACCATCTGATAACCTTGTTCCTTGTGACTCTCTCCTTGGTTTCCAAGATTTTGATCAGTTGTTCGGCATAAGTCAAATCTTCCTCTAGTTCCAATCCTTCCATGGGCACTTGTTCTTCCGGTACTCTCAAGCATTTCTTGATCTTGGAAACATGAAAAACATGATGAACATATGAAAGATGAGTTGGCATCTCCAACTTATATGCTACTTCTCATCTTTTGTCCAAAATCTTGAAGGGTCCAATGTAGCGAGGTGCTAGCTTGCCTATTATGTTAAACCTCTTATGACCTCTCATCGGTGACACCTTGAGGTAAACAAAATCTCCCACTCCAAACGTTAATTTCCTTCTCCTATTGTCCGCATAGCCCTTTTGTCTTGATTGGGCATCCATCAAGTTTTCATGAATTATTTGGACTTGCTTTTCGGCTTCTTGCAACACGTCCGGGCTAAATACTTGAGTTTCTCCTGCCTCATTCCAAAATAAAGGTGTCCTACACTTCCTTCCATAAAGCGCTTCATAAGGTGACATCTTCAAACTTGCTTGGTAGCTACTGTTGTATCAAAATTCTGCATATGGCAAGATTTTGTCACAACTTTTTCCATGCTTTAAAGCACAAGCTCTTAACATGTCCTCTAAAATCTGATTGGTCCTCTCGGTTTGTCCATTCGTTTGAGGGTGGTATGTTGAACTAAAATTCAACCTCATTCATAATGCTTCATGTAACTTTTGCCAAAACCTGGAAGTGAATTGTGAACCTCTATCCCAGACTTACTTCTTCGGAACTCCATGCAAACATACTATTCTTCCCATATATAGTTCCGCCAATTTCTCTCCATTATAGGTGGTCTTGACGAGAATAAAATGGGCTGACTTAGTTAACCGATCCACAATTACCCAAATTGAGTCGTAACCAGACTGAGTACGTGGTAAACCAACTATGAAGTCCATACCGATTTCTTCCCACTTCCATTCCGGAATCTTTAATGGTTGTAATAGTCCAGCTGGCCTTTGATGTTCCGCCTTGACTCGTTGGCACACATCGCACAATGCTACGTGTTCAGCTATGTCCTTCTTCATGCTAGCCCACCAATAACACGTCTTCAAGTCTTTGTACATCTTTGTACAACCAGGATGAATTGAGTATGGTGAGTCATGTGCCTCTTTTATTATTGTCTCCAAAATATGCGTCACATTAGGCACAACAATCCTCTTACCAAGCCATAGGGTACCATGTTCATCTTCATCAAATCTGAATTCTCTCCCTTCTTTGGTCCTTTCCTTGATTTCCTGACCTCTTCATCTGTGGCTTGTGCTTCTCGTATTTCTTGCTCCAGGGTTGGGTTTAACTCCATTATTCCCATCTCATTCAGAAATCCGAGGTTCAACCGTTCGAACTCCTTAAATAACTCGGATGGCAACTCTCGAGCTATGAGTTGGTGGCTTACTCCTTTCCGACTCAAGGCATCGACCACTACATTAGCCTTTCCTGGATGATATTTGATCCCCAAATCGTAATCTTTGATGAGCTCCAACCATCTCCGTTGCCTCAAATTCAGATCCATTTGTGTGAAAATATACTTCAAACTCTTATGATCCGTATAAATTTCACACCTGTGTCCAAGAATATAGTGTCCAAATCTTCAACGCACGTACCACGACTGCAAGTTCCAAATCATGCGTTGGGTAATTCTTCTCATGTTTCTTCAATTGTCTCGATGCATATGCAACCACTCGACCTTCTTGCATGAGCACACATCCAAGTCCTTGCCTTGATGCATCGCAATACATGTCAAAACTCTTGCTTACATCCAGCACTACCAAAACTGGGGTTGTTGTCAACCTCTTCTTTAACTCCTCAAAACTATTTTGACAAGCTTTAGTCCATTGGAACGCCATTCCCTTCATTAGCAATTCTGTCATTGGCTTGGCTATCTTGGAAAAGTCCTTGATGAATCAACGGTAATATCCAGCCATTCCAAGAAAACTCCTTATTTCCTTTACATTCTGCAAAGGTTCCCATTTCAACACGTCTCTCACTTTTTCGGGGTCAACCGATACTCCTCCTCCTGAGATGATATGACCCAAAAACGACACCTCTCTCAACCAAAACTGACACTTGTTGAACTTGGCATACAATTGATGCTCCCTCAACTTCTGCAACGTAAGCTTCAAGTGTTCCTCATGTTCCTTCTCATCCTTCGTGTAGATCATAATGTCATCAATAAAAACCACAACGAACTTATCCAAGTACTCCATGAAGACCTTATTCATGAGGTAGATAAAGTAGACAGGCGCATTTGTCAATCCATAAGACATCACAGTGTACTCATAAGATCCATACCGTGTCCTAAGAGCTATCCTGGGTATGTCCGATGGTCTAATCTTCATTTGAAAATATCCCGACTTCAAATCAATCTTAGAGAAGATACAAGCACCCTTCATCTGATCAAACAAGTCTTCTATGCATGGCAAGGTGTACTTGTTCTTGATTGTCACCTCGTGAGAGCTCGGTAATCCACACACATCCTTTAGGTTTCGTCCTTCTTGTCCACAAACAGCACGGGCGCTCCACAAGGTGAAGAGCTTGGGCGAATAAAACCCTTGTCTAGTTGCTCTTGAATCTGCTTCTTGAGCTCCGCTAATTCCATAGGAGGCATCCTATACGGCCTCTTAGCTATAGGTGCAGTTCCCGGTAATAAATCAATAGCAAACTCAATATCTCGATCAGGTGGCATACCTGGCAACTCGTTCGGAAAAACATCCAAAATTTCACACACCACCGGAATCTCCTCAATTGCGGCACCATCCATATGATTCAACTCCAATTGCTTCGGTGCGGTTTGAGATGCTTCAAATTCTACGGTGATCCCTTCTTCATTGGTCAACTTCACCGCCTTTGTGGCACACTCAATAACTCCATTGTGCTTCCTCAACCAGTCCATACCAAGTATAATGTCCGATCCTTGAGAATCCAAAACACTGAGGTTGGCGGAGAAGTCTACCCTCCTTATTCTAAGGCTTACTTTTGGACATATTATATTTGTCCTTATCTCTCCTCGAGGAGACTTAACCAATAGAGTAAACTTCATATGAGAGATAGGCAAACTATACTTGGCAACATACTTCGATGCAATGAATGAATGCGATGCTCCAGAATCAAATAACAAAGTCGCGGGGTTTGAGTTCGCGAGAAACATACCAATGACCACATCATCTGCTTGTTGAGCATCCTCCGTAGAGACATGATTCACGTTGCCACGAGCGATTTTCTGTTGTCCTTGGTTCCCTTGGGGCTGTCCTCCATTGGGTCTTGTGTTTTGTCTCAGCGCATTGCTTCCTTGACCAAGGCGTGACTTGGGACATTGGTGCGCAAAGTGTCCAGCTTCTCCACAAGTATAGCACTTCTTAACTCCACCAGAATTATTGGGTCAATCTTGGTTTTCAACACTTGCACCAGGAAAATTAGCACGAGGTGCATATGGCATTGGAGGCCTAGGTGCTTGCATAACAGGGCGCTGCTGCACAAACTGAGTTGGGTGCGGTGCAAATCCAGGGCGTTGAGCAGGAATAGAAGAGCTGAAATAAGGCGCATTCGGCGGCGCAAAGCGAGGGCGCACACTACTGCCTTGCGGCTGTCCTTGATATGGCGCCCTCCTCTTGTTATCTTGTTCCATCTCACGAATCTTGTTCTCAACGAAAATTGCTTTGTCCACAAGCTTTTGGAAATTTGCATAGTCACAATTGAGCAAATGGACTTGAATTTCATTGTTGAGGTCTCTCATGACCAAGTATTGCTTCCGGCTGTCCCAACTTACATCTGAGGTGCATACCTTGAGAGTTGAGTGAATTTATTGAGGTATTCACCCACACTCGATCTTCATTACCTCAAGTTCTCAAATTCTTGCCTCTTCAAAATCATAACACCCTCCAGCACATAATGAGAACAAAAACTCTCCTTGAATTCGACCCAAGTAATTCTCTCCTGATTCTCATGAGCATTGCAATATGAATCCCACCAATCCGCAGCTGCTCCAACTAGTTGATGAGATGCAAATAGAACCTTCTCCCGATCACTGTATTGGACAATAGCAAGTTTCTTCTCCACGGACTTGAGCCAATCATCAGCATCCATAGGATCAGCAGCTTGAGCAAAGGTTGGTGGCCTAGTCCTCATAAACTCTCTCAACCGGTTATGAGGAGGTGGGGGTGGTGGTGGAGGCATGTGGGGCTGATTATTGATGTTACCAGCCTGCAGCTGTCCCATTGTTTGTATCATGGTCTGCATGAGCTGGTTTTGCATAGCCAATAGCTGCTCAATGTTGATAGCTCCTTGGGCAGGTCCTTGTCCATTGTTGTTCTAAGGTACTCCATGGTTCTCCTCCTCATCATTAGCATCCCCCTGGTTGTGAGTCCTCACCATCTGAAGAAAAGCAATAGGTAAGAATTAGAAAATGTCCCCAACTATATGCATCAAGGGATATGAAACTAGACAACTAACTAGGCTACATGGACATGGCAATCCTAAAGCATCCCAAAATCCTCTATTAAGCACACAAACAAACAATATATAGCAAACAACACACCAAACAAAACACATCGGTCCCTGAGTGCTCCTATGTGCTCTAAAGTGTCCATTCTATCTAGGCTGCGTCCTACGGTCAATCTATGGCTCTGATACCAATCTGTGACACCCGGTTCTGAAAAATGAACCAAGTGAACACATATGTGTGCCCAGGATGTTCAACACACATACACGAGTGCATCACAAACGATATACAAACAATTACCACAGAACAAGATTAATTAACCAAATTTTATTACACAAACCATATTATCCTCGAATACAAGCTCTAATGAATATTAATAACAAGTTCAACTAATGCAGCGGAAATAAACTAAATAAGCAAACTAAACAGCTAGGCAGCATAAGCGATAGGGTATAGCGCAGCTCCATGCAACACCACAGGCAAGCGGATGGTAGACACGGCCTAGAATACCGCATTATCGCCATTAAACTCCCAATCCTGACCTGCAACTGCTGGGGGGGGGGGGGGTTGCAAGAGTGAGTACATGTCGTACTTAGCAAGTGTGGAAAGTATGACATGTGGCTGATTCAAATGACGAATATAATAATGGTTGAGTGTTGAAAAGTACATTAAAACATTTGAAAAGCAATATATTACATGTATGTGAAATAAACCCATCATAAACCATAAGTAATATCATAGTACCAGTCCATATACCACATCCATCATCTTATACCAACATCCATATTCAATATGAGAAATTAATGCATAGCTATCCATAACCATTACCAAACCATAACCATCCCAAAAACCATTCCAAAACCAAGTTACATCTAATCATGTGAGAGTCCAGGTTGCTCATAACCGTGAGCACGGCTATCATGATAGTTTTAGACACACTCTGCAGAGGTTGTACCTCTTTACCCACATGTTTGTGATTTCATCACCTTTCGATGACAATAGAATCTCAATTATGCCGTCACACACTTCCTTAGGTGTGTGGCCAAGAGATCAAAAAATAGCCTTTACAAAGGGATTACTAGCCTATTTAGACCCCACTGAGGTTTCACCGGTGGCGATGTCTCCAACTGAGCACATCTTCAACAAAGGGCCCCCTCCTGAGCCATTCGGATCCCAAGGTAGTCCCACCAATCATCAACAAACCCAATCCGACTACCCCTTCCCCAAGCATCCTTAATGGTCCAAATAAAACTAGCAAAGCCCTAATTAATCAGCTACGCCGCACTCATACTTGGCCTCGTGGTGGCACTGTAAATCCTGGATGGTCGCTCTACGAACCGGTCCTTAGATCTAAAGCAAGCAAAACCACCATAACATCCAACCCATCCACATACCAAGCTTGCTTAGATCACCCATTACTATATTTAACCAGTTCATGTTAACCTTAATCCCATCCATGCATAATTAAATTGAGTGGTATAGTTGTTTTCCCATCCCAGTTGATTAAGCGAAGCAAAAGGTAAAAAGCCCTTCCCGACTCTCTACCGTATATTCCAGGTGACAAGGGTGGTTAAACAAAACTAGTAAACTTCCTACCATATGATTTCCCATCAAATTGACACAAGCATGCAGTTTTCCAAACAAAACATTTATTTCAAAACAGGATCAATATGCTTCAAGGACACTTGCCTTGCTCTTGCGGTTGATTAGGGTCAAAACCTTCAAACTCTTGGTGTTGTAGATCCTCTGCGGCACTCTCTAGCGTAACTCCGTCTAATCCACACAATAAACATACAAGACAAGAAACACAATCAAAGAGTGCACAACTATTACTCAATATGACATAACATGCATGATTGATGCAAATGCAAGGTATAACTTGTTAATATATTGCTTTTAATGATCACTAACTAGTTCTAATATATTTTAACAAGTTTATACAGGTTTGTATTTGATTAGATCTACTTTCAGAATCAATTCAACACAATTTAGTCAGGAAAATCAGACTAGTATGCAGAAGGCCGGACTAGTCCGCACTTCGCAGAACTAGCGAACTAGGGTTTTCTAGATCGACGTAAATTTGGAGATTAGGGGTCAAATTCACGTAAGGAAAAGAGAATAGAAGGTATATCAGGTGTTTATAACTCCAATGAATCAAGAAACTTGGAGGTAACACTTGGATCTTGATGATCTAAGGTTGGGGATGAACTTGAAGATGAATTAGTGATGAAGATCGAAACTTGATGGAGATGTTGATCCTCTTTCATTTCCTTCTCTGCTTCTTCTTGCTTGGGATCTCCTCCTCCCTCCTTGGTGGTGGCTCTCCACGAACTAAGGTTTGGGTGTGGTGGAAAAGTGGAAAATAGATGTCAAGCCAGGGGGTGTTTATATAGAGGTGGAGGCTAGGGTTAGATGGATTTTGAGTTTGAGATGAGTAGAGGCCGGTTTAGAGTCCCACATGGGCTCTAAAAGAGTTAGGCACGACATCCCTAGGCCCACTTAATGTGAAACCCAAGAAACAAGTCGTAAAACAAAAGATCAATTCCGAGTCGCGAAATATCGGACAAGTCCGAAAAGGACCGGACTAGTCCGAAGTTGTCCAGAGAGAAAATCGGACATGTCTGGTCTAATATTGGACAAGTCCGACTTTAGTCAGACAGGAAACCGGACAAGTCCGCTGTAACACCGGACTAGTTCGGAAAAGTCCAGTGACTTTGCAAATTTTCAAAGATTCTTGGAATACCGGACTAGTCCGCACAAAATCAGACAAGTCCAAAAGTTTCCAGAGGCAAAATCGGACTAGTCCGCAGCAAAAATGGACAAGTCCAATTTTAGTCAAAGAAAAATCGGACTAGTCCTCACTAAAATCGGACTAGTCCACACTTTTCAGCATTTTAAGTGCGGTTTTGATCCAAATCAATTTTAAATGCTCAAAATCAATTTTAAACTCGTTCCTATTTATGTGGGTTAATGTTAAACATGTATATAAATGTATGTAGGGCATGATGCATGAAAATGAGGGTGTTACATCTCGTCCATAGTCTAGGTTAGGAAGAAGTAGAATGAGTCTCTCTCTTTCCAATTCAAAATTGGGAAAGGTATGACTCTCATATTCCTATTTGTATTTGTGACTTTGTTCTTAATAAAGATGTTTTATTTAGTCTTCTTTTATTCATATACTTGGATGAAGCGTTTCTGTTTTGATTGTGGATTCCGTGTATGTGGTAGGAATAGTCTTTATGATCATGCCTTAATGTCATTATACTATCATCATAAACATTATAAACCCCCACTATAGTCTAATTAGTTATGACATGATCATGTTAATATGAATAACTTATGCTATGTCTCAACATTGGTTCAACAATGTTTAGGTTAGTCATTGCCTTAGGATGGCTTGTGCCTAGGCTCCTAAGGTATTTACTTAATATTCTAGCATGGTGATAGGATAGTTAAGTAGCGTTGAATGTCTCATAGACCCACGGATAGAAGAGGTAGGCAGCAGGTGGTGACAGCCCTGTCTATCCTTGTAATCCCCCACGTTCGGCTATGCCACAAGCTCTTTGTGGGAGTCATCCTAGTATTGCTAGGGGTAAACCCGTGTCCGATGTGTTGAACAACTTAGCATAAGGATTGACCATTGACATGTTAATTAGTATCTAACTTAGGCTATGTATATGTATACAAGAAGCATTATAGGAATAACTGCCTAACTCTTAGCCTAATCCTTCTTTGACCCATTTACCCCCCTTAGAATAGGATGCTCTTTTGTGTGTCACACTACCTCCACATATTTATTACCTATCCTCACTAGAACCGTACCTAGACAAATGTACCATCTTCATTTGATGATTGCTTTACTTCCACTTAGCCTTCCTTTGGGAAAATATAAATGACACCCTTGGGAAACATTAAGGGGAAATGCTACTTTGATAGTTTCCGTGCACTTGTAGATTTTTCTATGTGACGTAAGTAACGTCATCATCTACCAGCACCATCGACGAAGATAGGCCACAATCTGCTAGGTATCGGATCCTCTCCATTGCTGGGGTGTACTCTGGCTCCAACTCTGGGCGCTCCTCCCATGTCCTCTTACTACATATCGCCCAGTCGATGTGTCGGGTCATGCGGTTCTGGGCGTTAGCATGCACTATGACCCAGTCTTCCCTCCAGCCTTCCCACCTCGTGGAGGAGTGTTGGGTGATGTAATTGAATGGGCACTTGGGCCGCTGCTGGAAGTAGTAGGCTCCAAGGAAGTTCATCCTGCTCTTCTCAGTCTACCTCAACATGAAGAACTATTGGAACACCAACATGGACGGGTGGACTCCCACGAACATCTCGCAGAAGTGCGAGAAGACTGCCGCCACCACCAAGGAGTTCAGCGACAGCTGATGAAGCTAGAGCCCAAAGACCTCCAGAAGCATCACAAGGAAGGAGGAAATAGGAGGAATGGACCCGGAGTATGCATACGATGCAAAGAAGAAGATCTCTCTATCCTTCAAATCAAGAGAAAGGGAGCCGAGGCGGACCCGTTCCCGCTGCTCCTCATCAACCTAGCAAAGTAGCTGCCTCACTGACTCTATGTCTTTGATGTGGGAGGGAGGCAAGGTCGATTCCATTGAAGCAAGCAAGATCAAGAACTTTGGAGGTAGTGAAGGCTCGGGTGTCCCGAAAGAAGACGAACGTACGAGCGTTGGGGAGTAAGTAAGGAAGGAACTGCCTTTGCCTCTAAAGGTTTCCTTTTGATCAGCCCCGTGACGCTTGGGCACATCGTGAGGATCGCCTAGACCCTGCACGCGCTATGCATCCTGCAGCGCCCATGCTAGTGGGACCCAGGTCTCCTGTTAGAAGGATTAGCTCGAGCACACGCACCCACTTGAGAAGGCAAATCGACGGTTCCCATAAAGACAGAGCAGGGGAAGCGCTGCAGCCACATTGGGAACTGACGTTGTTAAAGATACTATGGTAGGCAAAGATCACAACGCCACGGCCCCTCAACAAGAGGAGGACGCGTGGCCACAATGGCAAAAACGTGCACAGCTTTGAGTGTCCAAGAAAAATATCAAAACACGATGATGGAATGCAAGGTTAGGTCTCCACCCTCAGGCTCATGACCTCTCCCCAGGGTGGACCCAGGGGCCACTGTCAGTACCCTGCATACTGAGCACCCTCCCGCACAGGATAAAAGTGCTTAAGTGCCCTGCCTCCATGTTGAGGCACAGCCCGCTGGCGCCACGTATCTAGCAAGCCGGGACCTGGTCCCTCTTCAAGGGTAGGCTCCAGACCCTGCCACGTGGACCTCAAGACGGGACTCAACACCCCAAAGGAGACGGGCTCTCGAGCTGCCACGTGTCCAGTGGGATGGGACCCCACTCCTTCATAGGAGCGGGCTCCGATGCCGCCACATGGCTCAAAGCTTTGGACCGGCCTCCTCCATAGAGGCGGGCTCCAGAACCACCACGTGTCCCGTAGTCCCGGATCCTCAACTCGCCTTAGAGATAGGCTCTGGGGCTACCATGTGGCCCGTAGTGCAGGATCTGGTCTCCCCCACTGAGGCTGGCTCTAGTGCAGCCACACGTCCTGCAACATGCCCTGATTTGTAGGTTGTGGATGTAAGGGTCGGTGCGTCCTGTCTAAATCGGGCATCTAAGACACGCGCCTTCCCCAGGTGCACATTGCGGTGCACGCCTCCCATCAGGTACCGCTGCGCCCAATCGCACCGTAGTGAAGACACTACAGGCCAACCCCACTTCCCCAAGTGTGTAGCTTACGATGATAAGATAGTTGGACAAGACATTCCCTGCTATGATAAACGACTACACATGGGCCACTGGTATCTGAGGTGACAAGATGACAGGTGTTCAAGCCACGGTCAGAGGTAGCTTATGCGAGAAGCCTTAGATCTTTAGGATAAGATCGCCATGGGGCCACCTGTCGGGCCCTGAACCCTAGTTGTAAGGCTACAGCCCTGTCTATAAATGGACCGAACCGGAACCGTTTCAAAGATCCCGAATCCAAACACAGAGACCATTCACTCCCAAAAGAACACACTCCCCAGCAATACAACACACACTGTGGAGTAGGATATTATGCTTCGGCATCCCGAACATCGTGAAAACTACTATCTCACCCATGTCTCATACGCGTAGCCTCGCTTGAGGACTAAGCCCCCGCCGATCATAAGGACACGCATGCCCGAGGTGTTTAACAACTTAGCATAAGGATTCACCATTGACAAGCTAATTAGTATCTAACTTAGGCAATGTATATGTATATTAGAAGCATTGTAGGAGTAACTCACCAACTCTTAGTCTAATTTCCATTAGGACCCATCTACCCTCTACAATAGATTGCTTAGGTGTGTGTCACACTACCCATATTATCAACTTACCCCTGTCTTGATAATTGATTAGTATCCCATAACTTGATCATAAGAGTAGGTTTACTTTACTCCATTGCCTTACTTTGGGATAAATAAGATACCCATGGGAATGCTCATGGGTGAAATGCTAGAACGGTATCTTTCGTGCGCTTGCCGACCGCATCTCTTACTAGAGATGATCTGTAGTGTTAAGAAATACAAATACGGCACCACCGCTTGGAGCAACGATGCCGCCGCTCTATGCAGCCCCGTCCACTAAGGTATCACCCTCTGGGGCTGGGACCTCAGCGACTTGCGCTAGCTCCGGCACCATTTCTAAAGCTGCAGCCTCCGCTGCAAAGCCCCATGGTGCAGCTGCACCGCCACCTATCATTGCCCCGCCCACTGAAGCACCAGCCTCGGGGGCCGAGACCTTTGCACCCTCCTCTGGCTCCGGCGCCACCTCCTAAGCTACGACCCCCAGCGTGGAATCCCCGGCACCATCGGGGGCAGGAGTCCCATTTCTTGCGAGATGCTCCATTGTGGGGCATCGACCGGCCCCGTTGTTGAAGTTGCACCCTGCATCGCCACAGTGCGGAGCCCACTAGATGCTCGCGGGCAGGCGTGTAGGCAGGCTCCAACTTTGAAGCTACACTCGGCATCGCCGCCGGTCCGGGGACCTGTCCACCACTCAATGGAGTTGCATCGCCATTAGGAGAAGGCGCCTTCACCGATGCGCCAGATGTGGGTGCCGAAGGGGCAATTTCCTGAGCTGGCTCATGGGCCAGTTCAGAGGCCCACTTCGTAGTCGCACCTTCAATGCCTCTGGAGGAATGGATGCTCTCCTTCACTGATTGTTGTGGCAGGGGCATCACATCTGCGGGCGATAGCCTACAAGGTGGAAACTGTACCTGATCAGATAAAAGAAACAATGAAAGCAAGATTACAAGACTTGGTAGGCACGCCTTACCGATGCCCGCAACAGCTCTAGCAGCCTTGGAGCTTCGGCTTGCACGGGGGGTTGGAGCCGTCCAATCTAGCCCTCATGGCAGACACTTTCACCGCTGTCTCCTGGGGCCGGGGGATAGCTTGCACCCTCTGTGCTACTGTAGGTGTAGATTCGACCGCACCCCCATCGGAGCAGCTGTCGGAGGTCTTCATCGAGCGTCCACCAGAGCTGCTGCTGGTGGTCTTTGCCGTGCTTCTGCTGGAGAAGCCACCAGTGTTCTTTGCCGTGCCAGTAGCTAGAGTGCTCGTGTCCCATGGATCCTTAGCCCTGGGATGGGTCCCGACAGCCACATTAGCAGGGCCACCCTTAGAGCCTCCGTTGGAACTGTTGCCAGTGTTCTTTGATACACCCTTGTTGTGGTGCTCACCGTCTGAAGCTTCTTAGCCTGTGGCTGTACGTCTGCAATGCCCCAAGAACCCTCACGGCACTCAGGTACACGTCGATGACACACTCATTAGTGGCTTGGTGCTATTCGGATCGACGGGGGAAGGCCAGAGTGCCATCCATATGCTCCAGTCTCATCTTCTTCTGCTTCGGTGCCTTACTTGAAACACCATCAGCCCCCGATGCAAGTAGCAGATACACCTCAAGATGTCGGCTGTTGATGGTCCTTAAGTGCCATATTTAGATTGTCAATTAACCTCATAATGTGCACAAAAGAGAAACACAACACAGTGGTAGGGTTAATAACTAACCAATTCTACAAGTGTTGTTTTTTATTTGTATGCAGGTGAATTTAGACCTAAAATACCAAGACATGCAGGGAGTAATCCATAAATTTAAATTTCAATAAATTAGGCGACACCACATGTCATCACACGAATCAACTGGCCCACAAAAAGAAGTATCCGAGGCCATCCAATGGTGTAGCACCCATATCAAGAGATGGTACCTACCTGGCAGAGACGTGGAGAAAGCACAACCCCAACGGAGCTGTGACCAGGTCGACCAATCTCCGTTGTCGGCCGACTAGGGAGTGGCACCAAACCTGGTCAAATGCCACATGTTGACCCCTCCCAGCTTGAAGAAGTCAGTGGTGACTGATTCGCGCGCAATTGGTGGTGAGAGCCGACACTTCTCCCCCCTATAAATAGAACCACACACCTCACATCACACACACACCAAAAGTTGAGAATAGAATACCACTCCTAAGGTTTAAAGTAGCCCTAGAGGCTGCCAAGTAGAGGGAGACTGTGGTGAAGAGTTTAGGAGAAGGGGCCTGGGCTCGTCAAGTCCCTATTCTACACTTGTACCCCTACAAAGGTGTTAGTTAAATCAAGTAAGCCCTTTGTGAATTCATGTCAAGTTTGATTTCCAATTCAAGGTAGTTTGCACAAGTAGTTACTTGTGGGTTCATTGCTTTAATTTATTAGCGGCTCTAGTTGTAGCTTTGTGTTTGAAACAACTAGAGTTGTGATTTAAACATAAGCGTGGTGCTTAGGTTAGAAATCACAAGTGAATATCTCGTAGACACACAGATTGAAGAGGTAGGCAGTAGGTGGTGACAACCCTCTCTGTCCTTGGTAATCCTCCTCATTCGGCTATGCCATAGGATCCTTGCGGGAGTCATCCTAGAGTTGCTAGGGGTAAACCCGTTCCTAAAGCAAGCAGCTACTGCAAATTCCTTTAGATTAGAGTCAATACTTTGAATTCCAATCTCTTCCTTCACTACAAAAAAAAACATTGTGTCCTTCGGTGGATTAGTTCATAAGATTAGCACACCCGTTCTTTGGATTTGATACCCTTGGGAATACTCTTAAGGGGAAGTGCTACACGATAGTTTCCGTGCGCTTGTGTATTCTTATCTGTAACATAAGAAACGTCAACATCAGCTCAGAGCATCGGGGATCCTCGGCGTCGTCCTGGGCCTCTTCTGTGGCGCCGTATCGGGGACTAGCTCCTTCCCCTTCCCCTTGTCAAGAGCCGATGCCTTCCCCTTCCCCCTAGCTAAGGTTGGGTCCTCCTCCTCCTCCCCCCTAGCATTGGAGCATAGGGTGAACACGAACTCCTACTGGACCTTGGAGTTGTCCGCATCGGGGATGATTATTCCCCATTTGTGTCGCCGACCTGCCGTGAGGCGAGGCTGAGGGCGTCCAAGTTCAACATCTCCTTTAGGATCTTCGACTTCATCGCTTGGTCCATGAAGCGTGGTTGGTAGGATGCTAGCAGCATGATGATGCCGACAATCAGTAGGTCACCACTCACTTTCACCAGCATCCAAAACAGCATCTCCTCGCTTGGCTATGAGTCGGGGTCGGTCACCAGTCGGGTGCAGACCTGCAGCCCAGTGTAATACCACACCGGGCGGTTGCGGTGTTGGAGAGGGGCGATGCGCTGGTACAAGAAGTATGCCAGCACCATTAGCAAACTCAAGACATGGTCTGCCAGAAATTGGATCCAATTCAGCATTAGAGCGTACTCCTTCTTCAGCTTCGGGCACTCCACCCAGGTGGAACTCTTGGAGTTGGCCTGTCGGTTGTCAACTCCATGCAATCGTGGGTGTCGACCTTCACGATCAACTAGTCGTCCCTCTAGTCCTCCCATTTCTTGGTAGTGAAGGGTGTGACGTACTTGCACGAGGCCTTGTTCCGGTGCAGGAAATAGTAGGCCCCAACTGGTTCTTTGCGCCCCGCCTGATGGTCTTCAGCATGAAGAATTGCCAGAACAATGGCACGGCTAGGTGGACCCCCATGAACATCTCGTAGAGGTGCACAAAGACCACCGCCACCGCAAGAGAGTTCGGCGATAGGTGATGAAGCCGAAGGCTAAAGAACTCGAGTAGCATAGAGAGGAAGGAGGACACCCACGTGTATGAACCAGGCCAGTGCAGATGCAACGAAGAGCACAATCTCGTCGCTCCACAGGTTGAGCGGGAAGGATCCACGGTGAATCCACTGCTTTTGCTTCTGATCCCGGTAGCCAAGTAATTGCCTCACTGGCTCCAGGTCTTTGGTCCTCTCGATGCAAGGGTGAGGCAAGCTTGATGCCATCGGAGCAAGCATGAAGCAAGGGCTGGGCAGAAAGACGAAGGCTCGGACGCTAAGGAGGAAGATGGAAGGCTCGAGCAGCAGATGATGAATGATGAAGGAACTGCCTTTGGTCGTGGAAGTTTCCTTTTACTCACTCGCACGATGTTTTGGAGCGCATCGCGCAAGTCGCTCAGGACCGCTACGCGCCATGTGACCCACTAAGCCAATGACAATGGACCCAAGTCGCCTGTCAAAAGGTTTGGGCCAAGTGTTCAATTGCTCAAGGAAGCCCTCGGTAGTTCCCTAGGAAGTAGCGCAGCGGAGGCGCAGAGGCAGCATCTGAAACTGCCACACTTGAAGTCTTGCATCAAGCAATGATCACATCGCCATGAATCGTCAACAAGGAGCGGGCACGTGCCCATGGTGCCAGGGGCGTGCCGCCCCCTCAACTACCCAAAAGAGAATTGAAAAGGCTACTCAGGAAGTACAGGAGAAGGCCCCACCTGCAGGATCATCGCCTCCCCTAAGGTGGGCCTGAGGGCACTTTTAGTACCCTGCATACTGGGTCCCCTCGCACATAGGATGGAAGCGGCTAAGGATCTTGCCTCCCCCATAGAGGTAGGCTCCGGTGCTGCCACATGCCCAGTAGGCTCGGACCTCGCCTCTCCCCAGAGTTGGGATCTGGACCTGCCAGGTGTCCCACGGGTTCAGATCATGCCTCTCCTCAGAGGTGGGCTCTGGACCCGCCAAGTGCCCTGCGGGCCTGTACCCTACCTCTCCTTAGAGGTGGGCTTCGGACTTGCCACGTGTCCCGTCGGCTCGGACCCCGTCTCACCTTAGAGGTGGGCTCTGGACCTACAACATACCCTACGACCCTTAACCTGCTCCCCGCAAGGCGGGCTCCGGTGCTGCCGCGTGGCCCGCGGCTCACTTTGAGCGGTAGGTTGCGGGAGTTAAGAGAGACGTGCTCTGCCTACTCAAGCATTGAAGACATGAGCGTCCCCAGGTGCACGGGCGCGACACACGATCTTGCTAGGTACTAATGTGCCCAATCACATCATAGTAAGGGTGCCGCAGTGCTACCCCGCGCTGCTGATGGGGTAGGATGTAACGACACGACAAATGGGACATTCCCTGCCATCATCAACATCTATGATTAGCCTTTGGCATTTGGCGCAGCAGGACGGCGAGTCTTTAAGCCACGGCCAAAGGGTCAACAAGTATCCAGAAAGCCCTAGATCTTGTACATGGTTAGGATTTCCTTGATGTCACCTGTCAGGCCTCGAGCCCCACTTGTAGATGTCCGACCTTGGATTATAAAAGGACCGAGTAGCCACCGACTTAGAACAACTTCTCTCATATTCATTTAGACACACACAACTCTCACACTCTCAAGAAATAAAACACACACACACCATGGAGGTCTAGTGTTACGCTGCAGCGGCACGAACCACGTAAACCCCCCTCCCCGTGTTCACCATCTCTGTTGTTCTCGCAAACCTCTTGGACTAGCCCCTAAGCAGGTCCGGGGAAGTGTTGTTACTACACTTCGGCAGCTGCCTAAGAGATATGACATAGAAAGGTCATTATCGCTAACAAACTTTTCACGCGAAGGATCAATCAAGGAGGTAACTTGCCAAAACCTCAACAAAACTTATAACGCGTGTAGGCACCATTATTGTTAGCCCGTCTTTCCGTCGAGGCTTAGGCTTTCACCTATACCTAAGCTCCCACACCAATCAATATATACCATAGTCCCTACCACCAACACCAATATCTATGGTCGGCGACCATCTGACTCATGATACCACATAGTAGAGTTATCCGCGACACACCCGCAACCACCACCACACCACACTCGTGATTGCCATCACGATCCACGTCTGCAACATCAAGCCACTATGCCCACGACAACACCAAACCGACACACGTCAACCTTCGGGACACTCCACCTCTACCCCTCATACAATTGCTACACTAT
Source organism: Tuctoria greenei (assembly GCA_036927565.1). Lineage (NCBI taxonomy): Eukaryota > Viridiplantae > Streptophyta > Magnoliopsida > Poales > Poaceae > Tuctoria > Tuctoria greenei. Next base: position 33,639,833 of record JAYESD010000009.1, read on the forward strand.
GGAGGCCGAGACACTGACCCTCGACCTACCCAAACTGCCAACATAAGCTGACAGTGACACCCGTGAGCCTCACTACCCAGATCCATCATTGGAGGAGCATTAGCAGCTCTGTCGCCCAAATCTGTCGTCACAAGCACCCCTCAGACCCTACTGCCCAAATCCGCCATTGCAGGCAACCACGAGGTTCATCGTCTAGATCACGATAGTAGTAGGTGCATTTCCATCTAGAATATTATTGTTCACGCTTGAAGACATCACTGATGCCACTCCAGGAGACCATCCGAGGAGAGGAAGGATCTCACTAACATCGAATCCTCCAAAGGCGAGCGACTCAAATCACCGTCGCTGTCGTCGCCCTCGCCGACTCATGCCACATCGAGAAAAGAAGTTTCCCATCACACATCACCCCATCATCACCACCAAACCACCATGATATGCCATCCACATCGCCCCCGCGGTCACCGACGCACCACACCACCAACATCATTCCTCATCCCACCAACAACACCACCACCACACATTGGACCTGCCCTGCCTCTAAACTGCACCACGCCAACAACCCATGTGAGAGTCCCGGGGAGGAGTGTTTGATGGGGACATTGCTCCAACGATCTTTGTGTCACCCCTTCAACACTCACTACCCCCGCAAATCTGCCATCACCCCACACAGATCTGCCATTGTTGACACAGATCTAGAGGACCAGTGCCTCCCGACAAAGACCCTAATCCCACATCTCATATCTGCCGAGGTGAGACCTGTCGCTGCCATCTGCAAGTTCAGCTGCAGTGAGGTTGGGATGGAGACTCTGGGTGAGGTGTTAATGTTGATTTCACCATCACTTCACCCGAGTTATGCCACCTCGCTTGCTCGTGTTGCACCCCCAAAGGGTTCTCGAGTTAGTCACATCTTGCCATTCGCAACATTGTGTGCCCCTCTGGACTCGCTCTGGTCACCAACGCAGTCTAGCTTCATGCCGCCATGATGCTCCGATGGGATGCATTCGTGTGCCCGATTCATGCCATCAATACACTCCCGTTTTAGACACCCGCATCCACAATCTTCTCGCCTTCTGCAGCCAAGCCTTCGCCCCCTTCGGCCTAGATCTGGGCATCCTTTCGTCTCCCTCGTGGGCTTCTCCGTCGTAGAGGAAACAACCCTGCCTCTGTCATCACTCGTGGGTCCTCTTGTATGTAAAGAGAGGAGAGAGTAAGATAGGAGACTATAAAATAAATGTAACAGACATTGTGTGGACAAGTTGAATAGTTCATTTGTTTCTTCCTCTAAGTCTTCTTCCTCCTCAAGTCTCCTCCATCCTACCAAACTCCTTGATCCTAAACGAGGGTCTTCCTAAATTATTAAACTGGTATGAGAGCAATGATCTTGGATGGATCTCAGCATAAAGGAGTTGTTCGCGCAGTTGCACCAGGACGTGGAGAATTTACATCAAGCAATCATTCGTTAAGAGGCGAAGAAGAGAAAGGCGATGCTATCTGTTGAAGCTTTTGACGAGTAACTCCTGCTCTCGGAGGAGTCACTGTAGCCGCAATGGGAGAAGATGTAGGAGTTTGATGGCATCAAGGAGTTCATGGCCTGCCTCCAGATGTAGACAACTGACAAAAACCCCTGTTTTGAACCCTCCAATGATGAGTTGTTCCCAGACTCCCATCGCGACCACATCACCTTCACCACCGCGCCACCGCATGTCCCAGTCACCACTCCCGCTCCAGCTACAGACGGAGCAAGATCGACTTCCTCCAGGACCACAACACCAATGTCACCAATCCACTCTTGCTATAGGAGAAGACTGTCCCAGACCTGCACCCTTTCCCAACATCGACCAGTTCGTCCACAAGTGCGTCACCAATGTCACACCTGGTCCCAACGAGACAATAGATCGATTCAACATGTATGTCAGGATCAGTTTGCATCATACATGTTTAGACAAAAGTGCGGTATCATTTATTATAAGCCATGTTCGAGTACATAAATGTCTTACAATAATGACCCATAGGTCTTAAAGAAAATTACAAAGCAAAGCAGCAGAAATAAACTAGTGGAGCTCCATGCACTGGCAGTTGCTTGGGGGTACGCCAACCTAGAACATCTCCTCCAGGTAGAAGTTTGTGTTCTCCATTTCTTCTTCATATGCTGGAGTGGAAGGTAAGCACAAAGTATATAAAATACTCAACAAGTGGAAGAAAGAAATGACATGCGAGCTTTAACAAGGAAGGCTCGATCCTGGTTTAAGCAGTATAGCACTACAACCTATCCTTAACTTCATTAGCAACCTACTACTAGGTTATTGAGTCCAACCATATCCCAAATGTAAACCAAGCTCGAACCAACCAAACTACCATCCCAAAACATTCACTAATTATGAATTCGCACCAAGCTACTCGTGTCTGTGACCATGCCTATCTAGGTAGTTTAAAACTCTGCAAAGTGTGTACCCTTTGCCCGCAAGTCATGATTTCAAGCATTGTTGCCAGGTGGACTAAGTAAACCTCTTTGATGCCTGTGATGATCAACCACGTTACACACTTCTGTAGGTGTGTGGCCAGGGGATCACTACGAGATCTTGACAAAGGCACCCCAACTAGTACCAACCCTATAAGCTTTCACCGCTAAGGCATTTTGGAGTAACTCTCCGCCAATAGAAGCCCCTCTTGACCTGTGCGGATCCAAAGGCAGATACTCTGAACCCATTCCCCACACCATCCAATCACTAGTACCATGCTAGGATAAACCTAATTAGTCGATCAAGCTATCCCATTCTCAGTCTTGCAATGGTACTCAATAGCTTAGTGGCATCCTCCATAAACCGATCCTTTACAATCCAGCAGTGTGATTCTCCAAACCCGGGTCTCTTGTACGTATGCACCATGCCAACCAAACCAACCACCAGATTCCTAATCACTACCCCATCAATTCCAATATAACATAAGTAATAATAATTCAAAATTTAACATGTGTCCATATTCCCTCCCAAATAGTAAGCGTGAAATTAATACTTAAAAACCACACATAACCAACCCAGTAGACAAGGAATAATGTGGAACGGGTAAATAACATTAAGTAGGATTTGATTTAATTAAGCATGCAAATTAACTATATATCCTAGAAAAAAGGTTGCAACATGAGCAAGGGCACATGCCTCCTTCGCTTTGCTAGTCGTCGAAGTGGAGGTCTTGGAGGTTGTAAGCCAGCTCAGGAACCGACTCTAATTATGACATTGTACGTAAAATAAAAATAACAACTACACAACAAGAAACATGGAAACATGTACAATGCTCACAAATAAATAAAAACTCACAAAAAACACACGCATATACGTCCTTACGCGATATTTACCTACTTGGGTTTTGTGTGCATATTTAGATTGTGACTTTTATGGGCAAAAGTATGGGTTCAAAAAATGTATACCATTTTTAAGCCTAATATAATTTTATACTAAATCAAAATACAATTAAAATATAATTTCAGCATGAAACAGCAATTTCAATATAATTTTTTGAAATAAACAGAATTAAAATGCTAAAACATATTAAACTAGGGTGTTTTATGCAAAAACAAACTAAAAATGCAGTTTTTATGTAAGTGTCCACTAATACAAGGACTTCTATGTAAAAACAGATTAAGAACCAGGCCTAATATCATTTATAACAGATTTAGGGACTATTTTGCAAGTTACAGAGGCTAAAAATGTAAATATTGCAGCTAACAAATACTCTCTGCATGTTTTACACATTTTCAAAATATTGACATAATTATTATAAAAGAAGGGGTGTATCCATAAGAGCCAAGACCTATCTGTGAATACTTTTTAATGCACAGGGGGTTATGTGCAAACTGGTGAAGGGGTATGGCTAGATTAAGTCGTTGCTGTGGGATTTAAATGAGCGGCTCAAATTTAAAATGAACGAAGGGGTACACATGTTATAATCGGTTGTTCAGATAGATCTGACGATTGTGATTGCTCCACGTCGGCATGAACGGCGCCAGAGGCGGCACGCGCTACGGCACACAATGGCTGTGGCGGCGAACCTCACCGAGGATGTCCAAATCGGTTGAAACTGCGTATAAGATTTGTGTTTTCCAAGATAATCGAATGAGGGGAATGTCGCACACTTACTAAGGACATTTTCGAGGCTCGAAACGGCTTGGAACGACATCAACAAGAATGTGCGGTGAATCACGTCGACGATCGTCAATTTCATAGGCGTGGCCTCCAAAACTTCATGTGAGGATGTTCGGTGGCTCCCTAGGGCCACGACGCACATGAAGATGTGTTAGAATCAATAAAACATGAACAAGAGAGCAAGAAGGGCAACGCCACTCAACACCAACGAAGATGCTAGGGTTTGGAGCTCGGGAGGGGGGAGAAATGGGGGCAAACGACCAAGATTTATAGGGGATACGGACAGCGAAGGATCAAAGGTGATTTCCCCTCGAAGGAATTCAATCCCCAGCATTAAAAGGCAGGATTATTATTGGGTTTTTGAATCGGCAGCAAAATCCTTGGGGCATATGTCATGCGCATGGCTAAGGAAGGGGATGGGTCTGATAATTGGGTCACGTGCACAGCGAGAGAGGAGAGTGAAGGAGTGCGATGGGCCCTGGTCCGACGGCGTGCGAACTACGCCATGCGGGGTGGGAGAAAAAAAAGAGAGAGCGGGGGGAGAGATGGGCGGCGGGGGGGGGGGGGGGGGGGGGTAGGCCTATTAGGATTTTTCTTTTTCTTTTCTCTTTTCTTTTTATTTTTCATTTTGATATACTTTTTTTTGAGTTTCTGTGGATTCTGTAGCACATTTTGAATTAAAAAAATTCACTCAAATGCACAATAATGATGCAATTAATACAAATCCCTTTATTTTAAGTTTTGAGTTTTTTGGGTGTTACAACTCTAACCCCTTAAATGATTCTCGCCCTCGACATTTGGACATCCTAAGAGAATAGGTCGGGAAACTCAACCTTGGGGTCTTCATCTCTCTCTGATGTTGCTTTTGACTCCGAGTGGCATTTTCTCTGCACCTTGCACATGTGAATCCTGTTGTTCTCGTGACCTGTTCAGATGTCTATATGATCCTGACCGGTTGTTCTGCATAGGATAGGTCCTCTTGCACGTCAAGATCTTCCATTGGCAACTGCTCCTTGGGGGTTCTCAAGCACTTTTTATGTTGCGACATATGGAACACGTTGTTGACGGCTCCTAAGATATACTAACAAATCATCCCCGGCAACGGCACCAGAAATGCTTGTTGGTACTTCTTAACACCACAAATCAACTCCGGTAAAGAGATTAGATCCGCAAGTGCACGGAAGATACCATTGTAGAATTTCACCCATGAGTATTCCAAGGGTATCGTATTTATCCCAAAGGAAGGCAATGGAGTAATGTATATAATACTCTTATGGTCAAGCTATGGGATACTAATCAATTATCTGGACACGGGGTATGTTGATAATAGTGGTAGTGTGACACACACCTAGGCAATCTATTCTAAAGAGTAAATGGATCCTAGAGGGAGATTGGATTAAGAGTTAGAGAGTTGCTCCTACAATGCTCCTAATACATATGCATAGCCTAAGGTAGATACTAATGGTCATGTCAATGATGAATTCCTATGCAATGCTATTCAACACATCGGGCACGGGCTTACCCCTAGCAATACTAGGGCGACTCCCGCCAAGAGCCTGTGCAATAGCCGAACGTGGAGGATTACAAAGGACAGATAGGGCTGTCACCACCTACTGCCTACCTCCTCAATCCGTGGTCTACGAGACATCCAACGCTACTTAAATACCCTAGCACCATGCTAGGATACTAAGCAAATACCTTAAGAGCTGCAGCACAAGCCATCCTAAGGCAATGAACTAAATCATCGTTGAATCAATGTCTATTGCATAGCATAGTTATTCATATTGACATAATCATATCATAACTACATATACTATAGTGGGGGTCTATAGTGTTTATTACCAAAAGATGTGATCATGAGAGTACAATCATAAAGACTATACCTTCCACTTACATGGACTCCACAATCAAACAAGAAACGCTTTGTCCAAGTATACGTATAAAAGAAGACTAAAGATAATATCTTTATTGAGCAAAAAGTCAAAAATAAAAGGGGGAATACATGAGATATACCTTTCCCAATGTGGAACTGGGAAGAGAGACTCCTTCTACTTCTTTCCCAATTTGGACTTGGGACTAGAGGCTCTCCTCTCTACATCCTAACTCCTCTAAGGATTATGAAAGATAGTGTATACAATAGAATGATGCCCAAGTGGTGTGTGTTGAAGTGAGGGGTATGGGGTCGTATTTATACTAGTGTTGAGGTCGGTTCCCGCCACCAAAAGCGCGCGTATCAGTCATCATTGACTCCAGGGAGCCAGGAGGAGCCAACACGTGGAAGTTGACCGCGATTGGCGCCAGGACCAGGTCGGTCGACCCCCTGGTTCGGCCGACCTGTTTAGGTCTCCAAATGGCCAGTACTTCCTCCAGGTGGCTGCCAGGTGGGTCCCATTGACTGATATTGGTGCTACACCATTGGATGGCCTCAGATACTTCTGTTTGTGGGCCATTTGATCTATGTGGTGCCACGTGTCGTTGCCTGATTGGCTGGGATGATATTTTATATGATTGCTCCCCATACTTTTCCTCAATTCCTGTATAAATATCTGCATACACATATTTCTCCAAGTACAAGTGGAAATAGGTCAAGTAGAAAGGTGATGTGTGCAAGAAATGATCAATCCTTCACATAATTGAGTCATATTGACGGCTGAAATTTGTATATAACAGCCGTCAACAAACTCCCCCAAGCTTATCCTTTGCTCGTCGCGAGCAAAGTCAAGACTTTAGGTTGATGATCAGGAGTTGCTACAATGTTCTACTTTTAGAAAGTACCAAGTGCACAACAAAATACTCTACCTAGTATTGCAAAAAGTGGCTATGGTACTTCACCCTTCTTAAGTCATTATGGGAGTTATGCCTTCTCCTATTCATGGATAATTGAAAGATAGAACAACAAATGGAGCAAGCATAGCCTAGATATCAAGTTCCACTTAAATTCCAGAGGGATTCAAATTAGATATTAAGTACCTCAATTGATTCTCTCAATCACTCATTTGTGTATAGTGAAAATATGTCCTCACCAAGGCATTATGCCTATACTATTCCTACTCTTTGAATATGGCTTGTATGTGGAGCTTGGTAGGGAAAGTAAGTAGGCATATTTGTAAAACATAATATTGCTAAGTCAAAAGAGCAAGCCTTAGGAGAAATCAATTCAAACTTTCGAATCAAGACTTGTGCATGTGTGATGGAATGGAGGTGGATGTGGAAACATTGAGATGACTCCTTTTGATGTGGTCTCTCTTTATTGCAAGGATGAAACATGGCTACCTTTTTTTTGCTGCTTATGGAGTAAGCATATTATTTCTTTTTTTTTTTCTCAGGCTTATGATATAAGCATGCATTTTATTTTTCTTTTTCTTATAGCCATGTCTTCTACTCCTTTTTATGCAATAACTTGAAGAGAGTGCTAACTATGAATAGCATGGAGTTTCTCTTTTTATTGTGGAATGGTGGATATGATGGAATTTTGCTTCCTTCTAGTGTAGAAGTATAGCATGTGCAAGTGAAGTCTTGAATTCAAAAAGAATTGGATGATTTCTCACATAGGTCTATAGCAGTTTGACTAGGCTCAATGTGAAAGCAAATAGCATATGCATAAGGTGTTGTGTATGTATGAATATCATATGGCTTTGGTAGGTATTTCCAATCAAATGAGGGAAACTTAAATCTTGATAGAATTTCTCCAGAAATCTAAGTTCCACTTTCAAAATAGGAATAGCAGCCGTATTACTAATTCAAATCTCCCAACAACCTAGAAGTAGATTAAGCTTTTGCTACCCACAATTTCTAAATCAATGCAAAGTTAATTTTAGCCAATTTAAGCAATATTCGGAGAGTAGCAAGTTGTAAACTAGGGACTTAGGACAAAACAGAGCAACTATTCATCATTTCATGTATGTGAATTCTAAATCATTCGTACCGCACATCTTTATTTGATAAGCAAAGCAAATCTAAGTTCCTATTTTTACGTTTTTTAGATGCATGGTGGATGGTGGATGAATGGAAAGTAAATATGCAATGGATGATTTGAAATAAAAATGCAGTGGGTGTGATACAAGTTACCTCAAGTGGGTGTCCTCCCCCAAGCTTATTCTTGATCAAGGTCCGTGATAGGGGTTGAAACCCTAACAACGGAGGTAGGCCATGAGTTGGCCTATCCTTGTTGCAGTGTGGCTTTGACAATGGAGGGTTGAGTGTTGATTGTTGTGTTGCCTCCCATGGACACCATGAGTGTGGTTGAATAGAGTGTTTTCGATGTTGATCGTCTGCACATCAGGGTCTACATGTGTTGGGTGTGATCTGTCATTTCGTTGCTAGGATAATGATAACCTTCTAGCCACATAGGAACAACCAATGATGGTGGCAAATCCCTTGAGCTTGAATGAGTGCTTAGAATAGTTGAGAGCATAATGCTCTCACCTATTCGTGGCAGCCCATTGGTTGCTCATGGAGGGTTCCCATTTCAAATCTCTAGCCTCGTATAGTTATGATTGACCTTCGGGTATAATTTCCGATAGGTAGCAATTATCCTTATTTACTCCTTGGCCAAGAGATGTTGAAATGGGATCCTCTAGGGATCCCAACAATCAGCTTCTTGAATGCCTGCATAGTAATATTACTCCTGCAAACTTTCTCTCTTGAATAGAGAGGGATGGTTAGCTCCCGATATTTGTACAAATGAACGTTCGGGTTAGGTAACCGAACATTCATTTCTACATACGGGGAAGAACAAAATCAAAGATGCATTGGTTCCAATGTCAAATGTATCCATGATGAATGTGTTATTCATTGATAAGAGTGGAGCTTTGTGGATAATTCATGTTGCATATTTTTTATAGCTCCTACTCATAGCAATGCATGTGATAGAAATATACTATATGGATCCCTACATCTTTTAAAGTTTCTAACCATCTTAGCTTTCAAGAGCACATTTTATCATTAAGACCATGACAAACAAGATTCTCAATTTTATCCTCCTGAACTTCAATAGGAATTTAACATTAGTGACTCCTCCAAAAAATGCAATTCAATTTTAGAGCAAGGATATCACTTATTCCTAGGAGTTTGAAATCTATTGACACCATCTATGCATGAAGCTCAATAAATTATGGCTGTCACTATGCCCAAGTTTCTATATGCCAATTCACCAATCAAGCCATGCCCAAAAGTTTTATTTTCTAAACCTAGACAAAAATGACTAAGTCTACAAAACAATGCTTAAAGGATTCTAGGTACTTGTTTTAAATTTTTCCAAGTAAGGTGGGATTTCCTTTTGGGGATCCAAAAGTCAATACCCACACTTACTCTTGTGAGGATGCATGAGAATTAAATGATGAGGAAGTGTCAACCTTCCTCACAAATGCAAGCAAATACATTCAATTATATGGCAAACCAAGCAATGAAAAATTCTAAACTCATACCTCATTTGAAGAGTAGTTGGTGACGAAGGTCTTTGTGTGAGAAACTCACAACCTTGATTTTCGGCGTAGGCTGGATGGTTGATGTCAAATGGCAAGTTAAGATTGGATTTGGCAATGGATTTGGTTCTGGATCCTCCATTGGGTCATCATCTTGAACATTTCTCTTCCTCAAACTCAAAATGAGTTTGAAGTAGGGAAGTGTTATCAAATCCTCCCAATGGTGACTTGAGCTTGATGAAACTTTCCACTTTCCTGCCATACCACCTCTTCACAATTTTGACCTAGCTGCACTTTAATCAAGAACTCACAAAAAACCTCGAAAACGGGTTACGTTAGCCAAAAGAAAAATGAACCCAATTTTCAAATTGTCTTGCCCAGCTTGAAAGAAATTTTAAATGCAATGAGGGTCAAAGCAAATCTTTTTGGTTTAAACTAGGAAGATAAATTCAAGTGGTCATTCACATAGTTCATATCCAATTAAATTTCTCCCCTAATTCAAATTTTTAGTTTTATGATGGTTGGAAATTTTACTTTCCAACATGCAAGTGTGGAATTTCAAACATGCAAATGCAAGGGTTGATGCAATTTGGAAAACAAATTAGAGATAACTACCAATTAACCTATTGGCAAGGACTCACCAAATTTTTGAAGTCCGATGAGTAGGACTTACCTCCGTCTTGTTCAGCGCGATGATTTGTTGTCCAATTCTGGAGTTGAAAATGTGGACGATTTCTTCTATTTTGACTTGCCAAACTCATTTAGCTGTCATTTGGACATGTGGGCCACATGGTGGCTCTAGCCTCTCCCCGTTGTATTGATATAGACATGTTGTTGTAGCGACGGGTTCTCCCTCTTGAATGTATTTCTTCATGAGCATGGTGAGGCTTTGTCCTTCCTAGGGGTGCCACTCTGACCATATTGATATTCCATTGAATCAACCCATACCTTGATCATGGATCAAAGGCTTCCTTGGGCAGGATGACATGTGCACTCCACAATCAAACAAGAAATGGTTCATCCACAATGTCACTTGCCCTAGGTTGAATTGGTTTGGTTGAAGTGTGGGAATCCCAACAAGTGATGTGGAATATCCTGGACTTTGAATGCTCCTTAAGTTCTTGTCCTTGGCCAAGATCTTCATGTGAATGTTGTCTTGATTTTTGCTTGGCCAAGATACTTCAAGGTAGGCTAGTAGAACTTAAATCCCTTGGAAAGCCATAGCCTCCTTGAATACAAGGGTGATGTTAATTCCACCCTTGACCTCCTTGTGAATGGTAGCCATTGGAGTTGTTTTTTGAAAAAGGTCCTCATGGGTCTTAGGGAAATAATTCCCACGCGTCCGATGATGACATGGATTTTCACAAATCATGTGAATATCTATGACTTTGATTATCCAAACAAATCTTCAACGACTTGGATATTCATGACACTTCAATGGAAGGTGTAGTTCCATAACTAGCATATCCACCTTGTGAAATGGTGTGCATGACAAGCTATGGGAACTCGAGCATTCTTCAATCCACCCCTTGAGTGGAGACCTTCTTCTCATCCATGATGAATGAGAATAGGACTCTTTCAGCTCCAGCATGAATGTGGTCATGGATTTGGTGGAGCCAACCCATGGCACGAGTGTTAGATGAAGAGCCAACTATCCACCCCATGGTGGAGGCAAACCAATAAGAACTTCTTGGAGCCTTCCCCAAGATTGGGTATGAATGACTTTGGCTCCTACTGAAAGCTGAAATTCTCCCGCAAAAGGCAATGGTGTTGCCTAACGGACATTTGTTGAGGTACGCCTTGAATTATCTTGCAGTTTAGCACTTGCGTCCTCATTGGCCATCCCATACAATGGGTTGGCCAACACTACCCTAATTTCACACAAAGGAGAAAACAAACAAGGGTAATCCTGTCTAATAACTATTAGTACCTATAGCTTAATCACAAGTGATAACTATCCTTCACTTCCTTTGCCTTCCCCAGCAACTGTGCCAAAAATGCTTGTTGATGGCTCCTAAGATATACTAACAAATCAACCCTGGCAATGGCGCCAGAAATTCTTGTTGGTATTTCTTAACACCACAGATCATCTCCGGTAAAGAGATGAGATCTGCAAGCGCACGAAAGATACCGTTGTAGCATTTCACCCATGAGTATTCTTAAGGGTATCGTATTTATCCCAAAGGAAGGCAATGGAGTAAAGTATATACTACTCTTATGGTCAAGCTATGGGACACTAATCAATTATCTGGACAGGGGGTATGTTGATAATAGGGGTAGTGTGACACACACCTAGGCAATCTATTCTAAAGGGTAAATGGGTCCTAGAGGGAGATTTGATTAAGAGTTAGATAGTTGCTCCTACAATGCTCCTAATACATATACATAGCCTAAAGTAGATACTAATGGTCATGTCAATGATGAATTCCTATGCAATGCTATTCAACACATCGGGCACGGGCTTCCCCTAGCAATACTAGGGCGACTCCCGCCAAGAGCCTGTGGCTTAGCCGAACGTGGAGGATTACAAAGGACAGATAGGGCTGTCACCACCTATTGCCTACCTCTTCAATCCGTGGTTCTACGAAACATCCAACGCTACTTAAATACCCTAGCACCATGCTAGCATACTAAGCAAATACCTTAAGAGCTGCAGCACAAGCCATCCTAAGGCAATGAACTAAATCATCGTTGAACCAATGTTGATTGCATAGCATAGTTATTCATATTAACATAATCATATCATAACTACATAGACTATAGTGGGGGTCTATAGTGTTTATGACCATAAGATGTGATCATGAGAGTACAATCATATAGACTATACCTTCCACTTACATGGACTCCACAATCAAACAAGAAATGCTTTGTCCAAGTATATGTATAAAAGAAGACAAAAGATAATTTCTTTATTGAGCAAAAAGTCACAAATACAAGGGGGAATACATGAGATATACCTTTCTCAATGTGGAATTGGGAAGAGAGACTCCTTCCACTACTTTCCCAATTTGGACTTGGGACTAGAGGCTCTCCTCTCTACATCCTAACTCCTCTAAGGACTATGGAAGATAGTGTATAAAATAGAATGATGCCCAAGTAGTGTGTGTTGAAGTGAGGGGTATGGGGTCCTATTCCACTAAAAGCGCGCGAATCAGTCGTCATTGCCTCCAGGGAGCCGGGAGGAGCCAACACATGGAATTTGACCGCGTTTGGCGCCAGGACCGGGTCGGCCGACCCCCTAGTTCGGCCGACCTGGTCAGGGCTCCAAACGGCCCGTACTTCCTCTAGGTGGATGCCAAGTGGGTCCCATTGACTGATATTGGTGCTACACCATTGGATGGCCTCTGATACTTCTGTTTGTGGGACATTTGATCCATGTGGTGCCACGTGTCGTCGCCTGATTTGCTGGGATGCTATTTTATAGGATTGCTCAACATACTTTTCCTGAATTCCTGTATAAATATCTGCATACACATATTTCTCCGAGTACAAGTGGAAATATGTCAAGTAGAAAGGTGATGTGCGCAAGAAATGATCAATCCTTCACATAATTGAGTTACATTGATGGCTGAAATTGGTATATAACAGCCATCAACACACGTCATGTACATCCGATAAGCGAGCCGGTAGCTCAAGCCAATACACTACCTCTCCTCTTCTTTCTAACACTTAATAGACCAATGTAGCGCGGTTTTAACTTCCATTTCACCTTGAATCGATGCAACCCTTTGATGGGTGACACCTTGAGATACACGTAGTTTCCTATTTTGAAGTTAGCTCTCGACATCGGGCATCTACGTAACTATTTTGTATGGATTGGGCAATTTTTAAGTTTTGTTGGATTTCTTGCACTTGCCTCTCAACTTCTCTTAACACCTCTGATCTAAATACTTGACCTTCACCCGCCTAATCCCGAAACAATGGTGTCCTGTATTTCTATCCATATAGTGCTTCAAATGGAGACATCTTCAAACTGGCTTGAAAACTGTTGTTGTAAGAGAACTCTGCGTAGGGTAAGTTCTTGTCCCAACTCTTGTTATTCTTTAATGCACATGCTCTCAACGTCTCTTCTAGAATTTTATTGTTCATTCCATTTGCCCATCAGTCTGCGCGTGTTAAGCCGAGCTGATGTTCAGGCTAGTGTCAATGGATTCGTGTAGGTTCCGACAGAACCTCGAGGTGAACTGGGTATCTCGATCAGACACTCTCTTCTTTAGAATGTCGTGCAAACATACAATCCTTGCCATGTATAATTGTGCAAATTGCAAACCATTGTAGTTTCCCTTGAGCGTAATGAAGTGAGCAACTTAAGTCAGACGGTTGTAAAAGCCCACACTTAAGAAGAACAAAAATGCAAAAATGCGAACTTCAAATTTTTTTAAGTTAAATTATATAGTCCAACTCAAATGAATTATGATAATTAAAAAATTATTCTCATATATGAACTTTAAAAAAAATTTATAAATAATTTGGAAAAAGATTAGGGTACGATTGAAATTAAATAACCAAGTACAAAAAATGAAGTCCTAATAATCTTGACTCAAAATTCAAGGTCAATTTTTAAAATTAAACTTTATTCGGAAGCCAAATAAAACGTAAAAGGGAAAAATCATAATTTGAGATTTGAATCGAAGTTAGTGTAACCTAGGTTTGGTTCAAATAAAATGCATGTAAGAAAAACTAATGAAATCCTTCAAATTGACTAATGCTTGATCAAATACATGAAATGTTAATTCAAATTATGTGTATAAAATTAAATCATAACATCTATCTTAATACGGTTCAAAATCCTCTCATAGATGTTGATTTTCAAGCATCAATTATAATTCAGCAAGTTCTCCATTGGATTTAATGTAATTCACGGCATAGAGCTAGATATTCAAATTTGAATTTAAAAATTCAAACTCAATTTCCTCAAATGCCAAATTAGATTGCACTATGGGATTCATCAAAATTTATTTAGTCAACCTGTCAGATTGGAGTATATTTTGATCCTATTTACCAATTAATTGAGAAAGGAAAAGAAAAGGGGGGAGTGGGACCCACTAGTAAGGGTCCCAAGTAGAGTGACAAACTCTGTTTCTACTTACTGCACATGCGCTCGTCACCTCCTGGCATGCTGTCCTCCGCGCAGCTGCCTGCTTGCCACCTCCTCTCTCGTCCTCTCTTGCCCTAGTCGAGCAGCTGCTCGCCTCTTGCCTTCCTAATGCACAGCGCGCCAGCCCTGCTCGATGCTTGCTTCCCAACCCAGCGCAAGGTGTTCCATGGCCTCAACTCTGTTGCTCAAAAGCGAACGTCTATTCTGTCGGTCCCCAACCTAGCTGAGGGCACTACAAGCTGCGCCAACTACTACTCAGCATCTACAATGCGCCCCTGCCTCGCCTCTTTTTTCCTCGAGCTGCCGAAGCATTTTCTCCGTCTCTGTTCTTTGTTTCGATCGCTGCCTCTGTTTATGGCTGTCCTGTGCTGCTGCAGGGTCGTTGTCTCATGTTGTGGCCCATCTTCATCCCCGAAGTGTGCGAAGCCACTGCTGCGCCGGGTGTTCTTCTTCCTGTCGGGTTGTGTGCCACCTCCATTTCCTCTGCACCGCAACACCGCACCATCGTCTGGCCACCTCCGGCTTTCTTCTGATCAACCAATACATGGCTAAGGTTCACCGTCTTCCTTTCCTCGTCACTGCCAAATCTCACAGTGCGTCCTAGCTTCTGCTCGATGAATTTTAAGCTTGTTCCTCCGGTGACTCTGTTGAGCATCCGGTAGTTGCCAAAGAAATTCTCTTCACGTCATACCTAATA
Organism: Tuctoria greenei; assembly: GCA_036927565.1. Lineage (NCBI taxonomy): Eukaryota > Viridiplantae > Streptophyta > Magnoliopsida > Poales > Poaceae > Tuctoria > Tuctoria greenei. Next base: position 33,655,190 of record JAYESD010000009.1, read on the forward strand.
CATGATTACTGTTGTCAGTGTTTGGAACCGGCAGATCTCCCGACAGTACCTTTGGTAGATCAAGGAGTTGTAGTTCGGTAATGGGCGCCCAAAGATTCAAGAAGGTGAAAGACACGTGTACACAGGGATTTACGTTGTTCGGTCTGCCTGAGCGTAATACCATACTCCACGGGGTGTGTTAGTGATGTATTAAGCTTGTGAGTCTAGAAGAAGCTCCAGAAGAAGAAGCTCGTCTAGCTCAGGGTGTTCAGCAGTGGTCTGGAACCGTCCTTTGTGTATCTTTGACCAGTCCTTTTGTAGCACAAGGACTGGTCGTTACAATGTTAGCCTGGATTGACAGGTGGCCCCGTTGGTTACACATGCTTGATACACAATATATGCAGTTAATTACCTTTAATAGCCTGGTAACGGGCCTTAACATTGCCGTTACTAGTATTAAGGACCATCCGATCGTGTGTCATTAATATGGCATTAATGACACTTAATCAGGTCTTGAAGTTTTTGATTGATCCTTGAAGGTCCGGAGTCGTTGGGGGAGTCGACTGGCCTGATAGTTGAAGTTGAAAGTCTGGCGGTTGCCACGTGGCAGCTCTGGAGCTCACCGTCGGGGACGGGTAGGTCCGATGCTGTTGGACACGTGTCAGTACCGGAGCTTCCCTCTGTTTGGGGTTAGGTCCGGGGTGCCATATTGGTATTCTGACCGGAGCTTCCCAGGTGTGGGTGATAGCTCCGGTCTTGTGATACACGTGGCGGCCCCGGAACTAACCATGTCGGGGTAGCAGGTCCGGCTACGCCTGACATGTGGGGCTTTCGGAGGTCTTCAAATCTGTTAGATGGAGTTTCCTTGTGATCTTTGCAATCCCAAGGGGTATTCGATACAGAGGGTACCGATAGTGGCCCCCTGGACTCACCTCTGGTAGAGACCTTTTGTATGAGGTCATTTCGCCAGAGGTGGGTCCATTCTTCGGTTTCTGAGCCGTGTCTTCAAGGGTCTTTGGTTGTGCCGTTAGTGGTAGTTCACACTTCTGCCGCGTGGCGTATCATGAAGGCGGCAGGTGAGATCTTAGCGTGCGGATCTCACACAATTGAAGGTCGCCGGTTCCCGATACGAAAATCGTATCAGTTCCGTGCACCCTGTCAGGCCGCCGACTTCGAGTTTCCCGCCTTTCATGGTGACAACCGTTCGCCTGGGGTGAGAACCTCGGCTTGATCATCGGGGTGGCCTCGGGCCCCCTTGTCATTGGCGGTGTGAAATATTTGATTGGTATTGTCAGCTCCTCTGCGGTTTCCATCCAGGCGCTGTGGGGGCTTACATAAGAAGGAAAGCATGCACCGTTTGGGGTTCTTTACGCCTTTCAATCGATCTTGCGCTCAAACCTTCCAAACATTAGCTTGCCTTTCCTCTCCTGCCTCCCTATGCTGCAATGGAGTTGGGTCTCTGCCAGAGCCGACTGAAGACCGATGACGATTTGAAGAAGGTCCGTGCCCTCATGGGATGGTCCCCTAACTTCTTCAACCACCTGGTCCACGCTGGCAAGCTTCCATTCAAGAAGGAATACGCCGGCGATATGGTGTACTTCTCCACATACGCCATGGTGGGACTGATCCCACCTTTCTCCTCCTTCTTCTTGATGCTGCTAGACTTCTATGGTCTGTAGCTTTACCACCTTGGCCCCCACTCCATTCTGTTGGTGTCCATATTTGTCCACTTCTACGAGATGTGTGTGGGAATTCTCCCCTGCATTGAGCTCTTCCGCACCTTCTTCACTGTCCAAACCACAGGCCGGAGCGACGAGTACCTTGGCTTCTACTATTTTATGAAGCACAATAAGTGCCCATACAAGTACTTGCATTCGTTCCATTCTGGGAAATGGGATGACTGGAAGAAGGATTGGATTGTAATCAGGGTGGAGGAGCACAAGAAGCTGGAGCTCCCAGAAGGCCTCCCCAACATCGACACTACAGTTTGGAGTGAAGCTCCAGGGCTGTCGGATGCCTTCGATCCTGCCCTGACCAGGATCCGCCTGTGTGTGGAAGGAGGGGTGACTCCCCAGGTGGTGTTTTGCAACTTTCTGACCAATAGTTGGGCACCGCTGAAGAGGAGGGAGAAGTTGGCTTGGGCTCTCAATAGCATGCTGGACGACGACATGATCGTGACCGGTTTGAAGTCCAACATGGAGGTTGCAACTTTAGAGTTCCACCTGAAGAAATTCCAGCACGGCATCGACGTCGAGGGCGACGATTTGGCTCCGCTGCCACCTCTCCTCCCATTGAACATGGAGGCAGCGTTCAGTAGGGACCTCCAGCGGATGATGTCGGTGCTTGACGACCTAGGTGTCGTTGTGAGGCGCTCGACCACAGGGTTGGCGATCTCCGAAGATCCGAAAGGTGGCTCTGTCCCCCCCTAAGCCAAGAACCGAAGTCGTCGGCAAGGGCAAGGAATTGGCCAAGCCCTCGAGCCGTAAGAGGAAGCATGCCGACAGGAGGGCCAGACATACTTCTTCCGTGGCATCTCCTTCTCCCTGGAGGGGAAGGTCTACAACGGCGGCGTCTACTCCAGTTGTGGCATCTTCTCGGGGTGCTAGCCCCGGCCATGTGACTCCAGTCCCAGGGCCAGCTGAGGACTCTAGGTCCGGGGGTCCTTCCCGGTGGAGGGGGGCCTCGACCAGACCAACGCCGGCAGCAGCAGCAAGGTCCGGGGGGCCCTCCGGGACTACCACGCCAGTGTCGGCTGGGGCCAGTCTGGAGCGTCCGGAAAAGAGGTTCTGCGGGAACTGGTGTGGAAGCCTTCTGAGGTAAATTTTGATTTTTTTTCCTCAGTCAGCCATTTTATTGTTAACTGTATTTTGAGTCTCTTCGTGCTTCATCCACAGCGTGCCCAGGAAAAGGGCTGAAGCTCCAGCCCCAATTCCTGCGCCGCCCCAAGAGGTGGCAGAGGCTGCGGCAGCCCCGGCGCCTGCTGTCGTGGTTTTAGATGACTCATCCCCAGAAGCTCCTGTGCTAGCGCTGGACCACGGGACTGAAGATGTACCAGCAGCGCGAGCCTTGGAAGTTGAAGCTCCGGGCTTGGATGCTGTGATGTTGGACGCTCCGGCCGCAGAGTCGGGGGAAGCTGCGATTCTGGCCCTAGAGCCGGATGTTGTTGAAGCCCCGACAGTCGAGCCGGTGGTTGAGGAGGTCCCAGCGGTAGAGCCGGGTGTTGATGAAGCTCCGGCACTTGTGCCGGTTGTCGAGGAAGCTCCAGCGATAGAGCCGGTAGTTGCAGAAGTTCCGGCTGTGGAGCCGGCTGTTGCAGAGGTTCCAGCATCCAAGTCAGTTGGGGCGGAGGCGTCGGCGCCTGAGCCTATGGCGGTCGAAGCGCCAGCGCCAGAGCCCATGATGGCCGAAGCGCCAGCACCCGAACCAGAGGCGGAGGAAGCGCCTGCGCTGGAGCAAGAAATAACTTCTGCTCCGGCCGAACCTTCAACGCCCGCTCCGGAAGCAGTGATCTCGGAGGTCCCCGTTGCTGAGCCAGAGTGCCGGCATGAAGCTGCTGGCTCCCCGCTGGATGGACCAATTGTTAATGATCTGGCGGCTGGGTCTTCGGAACCAATTCCGGAGGTCGGTACTTCTGCTGCAAGCACTTCCTTGGCGACGGTGGAGGCTATCCCGGAGGACGGCCCTAGTGTCGTGGAAGCTCAGGGTACCGCTCTCTTAGAGTGGGACCCAATTTTTGTTGCTGAAGATCCGCTGGAGCCAGTGGAGATGACCCTGGCAGGTCCAGACCCGATCCCCCTATCATTGTCTGTCGACAACGCCTGCTCCAGTCTTAGCCAAGTCCAACTGGCCTTCTACCACAACAGCAAGGCCCTTGAGGAGGAGCGCCAAACCCTTAGGTGGTGGTGCAACCGACTCCATTTCGAGACCAAGCTGGCACAGTCGAGGCTGGCTGACGACAAGGAGTGGGTGCAAAGGGAGAAGGTCCACCTGGAGTACTGGGGAAAGTTGTTGGATGAGAGGGAAAGCATGATGCGGACTCTCGACAACCAATCCCAGGCCATATATGATCAGGCCAAGGCTGCCAATAGTGCAGCTGATGAATGCTAGGAAAGGCTCTCCGCCATCCACGATAGTCTTGTCAAGCGCCGGGAGGCTCTTGAATCTCGGGAGAGACGGCTCGAAGATGAAGAGCAGAAATTCCTGGAGCTGCAGGACGACCTCATGAAGAGGGAGGAGGATCTTGTCCAAAAGACTGCTCTGGCTGACAAGAGCCTTGAAGAATGCACCAAGAAATTGGATGAGCATTGCAAGGAGGAGGAGAAGAAAGCCTGGGAGCGAGGGCAGGAACTCTACAAGCAGGAGAGTGCCATCTTTGCCCAGGAGAAGAAAGTGCGGGGTCGGGAGAAGGATCTGATCAACCGCCGGAATGAGATCCACCTCCGGGAGGAAGAGCTCAGCAAGCTCGAAAGGCAGGTTGCTGAGACAATTCAGCAGAATGCCAAAGAGGTGGAGCATCTTGCTCAGGAGAGCTGAGAGCTGGCGGCGGCCAAAAGATCCTTGGCGGAGATGCGTGGTGCAAGGGCTGCGGAGTCCCAACAAGTTTGGGAATTCCTGGGCAAGGCCAACGACACGCTGACGCCAATGGGCTTCAGTCTCGTGCGTCCGAATGATCGAGAGCCAGAGCTGGATCAGGCATTGGAGGCGCTGGGTTAGCAGGCAGCAAACTCTCCAAGGTGGGCGATGTCATCGCGGACCAATTGTAAATGGAGGGTCAGTGTGGGGACCAGAATCCTGACATCTGAGGATCTCATTGGGTGGGGTCGTGCGATGCGACACCCAACAGTTATACATGAATGGAACCTGAATAAGTACAAGACGAAGTCTTTTATTTAACATACATCGGAAGTTTTTACAATACTAGCGGAAGTAAGGAATATATATTTATCATAGCTACGCTCTCAGCACTAGCTATGCAAAAGCAAAGCTACCCATGCCTTGGATACTTTGCACTTGCAACACTCAATTTGGGCGGCGTGCAGGGTTCCCACTCGGCTGTACACCCTGGAGGGGGTGCAACCTCATCATCAAACCTGTCATCAACTGTATAACCTGCAAAAACTCATTAACTGCAAATGTGAGCATAAGGCTCACTAGGCATATGCAAGGGGAACACTAAAACAAAGGTGAGGTGAAGCATAAATGACTCGCCTACAAGTGGATCCTTATAGTTAGGTTTTATGTAGCAAATGACATTCTCCAAGCACGGCACATCATAGGCTCCACAATCAAACAAGAAACGCTTTACCGATGATATGACATGCTCGGAGCACATAATGCTATTACAGCTAAAGTATGGGGAAACTGTAAACTTTTAATTATACTATCTCTAAATCATACAAGGTTGCAAAGTAAATTTTATATCAATGCAATGTGATTTTCTAGCTTCTTTAGTATTTTACTACGTCACGACTCAGTGAACAAGTGGTACTCTATTACTGCGAGGGACAGTGATTGCAATCTGGACACACCCGTACAACACGACACATATTTCGTTCGGAAGTGTCAGCGAGCACACCTGTACCTCCATAACACTTCAGTACTAGGTGTATATGGCAACCTTTCACAAGAAACTCTAACGTCGAGCCCGTCTCACCTCCGCGAACAGAAGGTCTCCGCACGGAACACCTCATGTGTCCGCCGACCGATTTACACCTTACTGTCCTCAGCCCACCCCTATCGATGGTGAGTTAATGGGCCTCGACACCCCAGTTATCAAGTTACACCAGTTTATTGGATTCCATATGTCCATTATGTTGTCGGTACAAGTCAAGCTTGTTCAGCAGGGCCGCACATGAAGCGGGCCTTAATCGACACAGGCAGGGCTACGCGACCGAGACTCACTTCTCGCCGCTTCCTATCCATTCCCTGCCTGGTCTCCATTTCATTATATTCTGCCATTTTGCATCTAACCAATCCTGTGAGATATGTCCTATATCTCTCGTGAGTAGATTCCAACTACTCGACTTCTACTGGATTTCCTATGCATTAGCAAGGCAATTACTACAGGTCAAATTGTAACTCGTTCCAACCAATCCCTGGGGTTTTTGGCCATGCAAGTGGAGTATCAATCATCCTAAACTTAATGCACAATTCATATACCACTCATCATAGTGATAATGCAAAATTTTATAAACGACTTAAATGCAAACCGGGGCTTGCCTTGTTGCAGGTCAGAGTCTGAGTTAAAATTTGGAAGATGCTCTTCCAAGACTTCTGGCTCCTCCTCGACTTCGGTTACTATACGATATGCATATAATATGTATATAAATGACTTTGAAAAATAATCATTATCGAGACCAAAATTTAACCCATGGTGATCATTAGATTATAGGGACCTTAATTGGCTTTGGAACTTTTAGGGTAGATACTAGGAAATATGATCAAGGCTCTTGCAAAGAACAGGAGATGATCAAAGTATAGTGTTGTCTCTAAAATTATGGCAAGCAATAACTTCCAAGAATTTTAAAGAAGAAATTTTAGCTTGAACATAGCTGCCAGTTGATAATCCTGATAGAGGAAGTTCTTCTGGTTCTAGCAAAATTTGTTTCATAATTTTCTAAGCTTTGGGGAAGGAGTTATTGTATTTCTATGTTGGCAAGAATTTCTGGATTTACTTTATAATTGAATTTCTATCCATTAAATCAATATTTAGTTTGTAACTGAATTAGGACTAGGATAGTAGGTTAACTAAATCCAAGATTTTTACAGGAGCTGGTTTATGACTAAAGGAAGGTTCAGTTTAAATTTGGGACATAATAAAACAACTGAACATCTGTAAAAATTCAATAACTGAAAAAGGAAATTGAACTATACAGAGGTTTAAACAGGTGCAATGGCTCCCAAATTTCTTCTGCTGGTCTAGAATAGGACTCTAAATTTTATGTAAATTTTGGGGATTTTTCCAGTAGCTATCTTGTCTGGAAAAATTGCATTTGCATTTGGAAAGATTATTTTCTACAGAATTTATGTTCGAGTTTCACAGAACCTAATTGGTATTGACAGAAACTAGAGCTCAAGTGCTTTCAAACAAAATTTGTTTGAAGATTTTTGGAGTAGTATACAGAGAGATATTCAATTTAGAAGTTTGAATAATTTTCTGGAATTATTTTAATAACCCATTGGAGCAAGAATTCAAATTTTAAATCGACGGGTCCCATGGGCCACGTGGCGTGCTCTGGTCAATGCAACACCGCAGTCCATAGAACTATTCGCGCATGGCCGCACGGGATCCCTGCCGCACCGTGATCTCGCAGTCGCTGGCAGGTGGGACCCTACGGGTCGTCTTCTACCTCGGGCCAGTGCCCGCGTGAGGCGGCGCCCGCGGCGGTGCTCGCCGGCGAGTTCACCGCTGGCTAAACCGACGGGCCAAACTCGCTCAAACTCACTGCCTGGGGGTTTTTGGGGTCGCTGAGCATGACGGTGAGGTCGATGGGACCAGAAACTCGCCGGAAATGGCCGTGCGACCGCGGCGGCGGCGGTGAGCACTCGGGCAATGTGGAACTCGCTCCAGAGTAGCTCAAACCACTCGAGATCTTCTTCAAAACCTTCCTGGGACGATGCTGATCAAGGAAATGGACGTGGAAGAGGAGAAAACCACCGGGAACTATGAGCTCGATGGTGAACCGAGGTTTCCTCACCGGCGGCGAGCAAAACTAGATTTTCTCGGCCGTTGCTCGATAACTTTTAGGGGTTTTTGCTCAGGTAGGAGCGCTAGGATCTATAAAAACTATCTCTAAGCAATTGCATAGAATGATTACTTGTAGAAACAGAATTTAAACGAAAACCAAGCGAGTTCATTCACTTCGGTCGGAAGAAAGAAGATCGATAACTTCTTCAATTCTCAACGAAAAAGGAAACAGTTTGCACCGAGAGTTAGAGCTCGACTAGGAGCACCTTTAAGCTGTTGGAGTCGTGGCTTGAAACTGCGCGAGATGGCGGTGTACCACGGAGCAGAGGTGGGCGGCGGCGATGGCGCGCGGCAGAGATTAACTCGCAAGAGGGGGAAAACCACTGATCGGGGAGGGGAAATAAGGGAGCAGCGGCAGCCTTTTATAGCGCCGCGGCAAGCTAGCACGCAGGCAGCTCGCTGGAGCTGCATGCGCGCGCGCTGTAGAGCGGTCGAGCGCCGGCGCAGAGATGGCAGGCGGCCGACCTGACCCGTTCAGCAGCGGCTGACCGGTGGGACCCACAGGTCAGTCAGACCCCAACACAAAAGTTAATAATTCATTTAAAAATAGAAGATCAACTCCAAAAATCATGAAACTTTGTGGAGATGGTCAATGAATTATCCTGAACCCAATGGTGAACTCAAATCTTATGTTCAAAGAAGTTGGAAAAGAATTTAAAATTCAGATTTGAATTTGATTCAAATTTGCTAAGCGCCTCAAATAAAATAGCAAATGAGTTCACAAAATCTTGAAATTTTGCAGGCAAGTTATTGAGAATATTAGAAGGTCAAGGAAAAATTTAGAGCCTCTAATTTGAATATTTTTGGCAGGGCCAAATAGTACTGCACTTTAAATTGCCTTAATAACCTTCATCCAAATAATTCAAATGTTTGAACAGGGGTGAATAGAATTATTCTAGAATTAGTGGTGAAGTCCAATACTCAGGTTAATAAAATTTAACTATGAGTGCAAGAAAGGTTTGGATGGGATTAAGTTCATGTGTACCTCTATATTGGATTTTTAATATAGTTGATCACCAAACTTATGACTGAATTCACATGCCACAAAAGTGGGGTTTTACATTCCTCCCCCCTCAAAAGAATCTCGTCCTGAGATTACAAAAGAAGGTAAAAGGAAAAGATCTAACGAACATATGTTGCTAACAAGTCCGAATAGTTCGTCCTATGATACTCCTCGCTTTCCCACGTGGCTTCTTCAGCATTGTGGTTGCTCCACAAGACCTTGTAGAAACGCAAGGTGCGGCTTCTTGTGGTGCGAGTCTTCTCATCGATGATCTGAGTTGGATGCTCGGAATAAGTGAGATCTGGTTGGAGAGCCTCCAAATCTTCTATACAGACATCAGCGGGAGTTTTAAGACATTATCGTAACTGGGAAATGTGGAATACATTGTGAACTCCTGAATGTGACGGCGGTAACGCCAATTGATATGCCACAGGTCCGCATTGTTCTAGGATTTAGAAGGACCCAATAAAACATGGAGCTAGCTTCCCCTTTTCTCCAAATCGATGAACCCCTTTCATCGGAGACACACGAAGATAGACGGGATCCCCCACGTTGAAGTGAAGTGGTCGACGTCGTTTGTCCGCATAGCTCTTCTGACGAGACTGAGCAGCTTTGAGATTGGCTTGAATAGTGCGAACTTGCTCTTCATCTTCTTTTATTAAGTCGATGCCATATACAACTCGTTCACCGGATTCGCACCAGTTCAAGGGTGTGCGACACTTTCGGCCATAAAGAGCTTCATATGGCGCCATCTGGATGCTAGCCTGGTACCCGTTGTTGTATGAAAATTCTGCCAATGGTAGATGATCATCCCAATTCCTACCATAGTGGATGGCACAGGCACGAAGCATGTCCTCTAGAACTTGATTCACCCGTTCGGTTTGTCCATATGTCTGAGGATGATAAGCCGAGCTTCGAATCAAATTGGTACCCAGTGCATCATGGAGTTGCTCCCAAAAGCGAGCGACAAAAATAGATCCACGATCTGAAATGATAGTATGGGGTACTCCATGTAGACACAAAATTCTGGATATATAAAGTTCTGCATATCGCTTTGTATCATAACCCACACTGACCGGTATGAAATGAGCTGATTTGGTTAGTCGGTCAACGATCACCCAAATTGAGTCGTGCTTATGGAGAGTGGAAGGCAACCCAACAATGAAATCCATGCTGATATCCTCCCATTTCCAAGCTGGTATGCTTAAAGGTTGAAGCTGTCCTGCTGCTTTCATATGGTCGACCTTCACTCGCCGGCACATATCACACTCAGATACGTATTTAGCTACTTCCCTCTTCATTCGAGTCCGCCAGAACTTCTTCTTCAAATCCTGGTACATCTTGTTGCTTCCTGGATGAATGGAATACATGGACAAATGAGCTTCGTCCAGTATCTTCTTTCTAAGCTCCATGTTTCGTGGTACCACTATACGGTTGTTAAACCAGAGGGTACCTTTATCATCACTTCGGAAACATTTCATCTCCCCCTTCTTCATTCTTTGCCGGATATGCGACATCCCCTTGTCCTCCTTCTGAGCTGCTACAATATCCTCCCTGATGGTAGGAATGAGAGCGAGGTTGTAGAGTGCCCCATATGGAACCAAGTAGAGACTCGATTCTTCTTCTTCCATTGAGTTGATGGAAAGACTGTTGACATGGGACTTGCGGCTCAGTGCATCTGCGACTACATTCGCCTTGCCTGGATGGTAGTGGATCACAATCTCATAGTCCTTGATCAACTCTAACCATCTTCGTTGTCGCATATTCAAATCCTTCTGGGTGAAGATGTATTTCAAGCTCTTGCGATCAGTGTAGAGGTGTACTAGATTACCCAGTAGATAATGCCTCCACATCTTCAATGCCAGTACCACAGTAGCGAGTTCTAGATCATGAGTCGGATAGTGGTGCTCATGGTTCCGAAGCTGCCGTGATTCATAAGCGATCACTCGTCTATCCTGCATCAACACACATCCCAAACCAATTCCTGATGCATCACAATACACGTCAAAAGATTTGGTTGTGTCTGGTTGAGCTAATACTGGTGCCGTTGTAAGGTGTCTCACCAATGCTTTGAAACTTGCCTCACATGCCTCAGTCCATACATACTTCTGCCCTTTCTTCAGAAGTTTGGTCATTGGTTTAGCTATCTTGGAGAAATTGGGTATAAACCTCCGGTAATATCCTGCTAAACCCAGGAAACTTCAGACTTCATGTACAGACTTTGGAGACTCCCATTTGATAACTTGCTTGATCTTGCTTGGATCAACTGCAATCCCTTCTGCTAATATGATGTGCCCTAAAAATGGCACTTGGCTGATCCAAAATTCACATTTGCTGAACTTAGCATATAACTGATGGTCCCGTAATCATTGAAGCACGATACATAAGTGTTGAGCATGTTCTTCTTCGGATTTTGAATACACAAGTATGTCGTCAATGAAGACCACGACAAACTTGTACAATTTAGGCATAAACACCGAGTTCATGAGATACATGAAATGATCCGGTGCGTTGGTCAATCCGAAGGACATAACAAGGTACTCATATAGTCATACCTCATTGAGAATGCTGTCTTTGGTATATCTTCTCGTCGGATTCTAATATGATGATAACCAGAACAAAGATCCATCTTCGAAAATACTTTAGGACCCACCAATTGATCGAAGAGAATATCAATGCGTGGCAGTGGATACTTGTTCTTGATAGTGACAGCATTAAGTGGACGATAGTCTACGCACAGTCTCAAGGTCTTATCTTTCTTTTCTACGAACAGTGCAGAACAACCCCATGGTGATGAACTTGGACGAATGAAACCTTTGTTCTCAAGTTCAGTTAACTGTTCCTTAAGTTTTGCAAGTTCCTTGGGTGCCATCTTGTAGGGTGGTCTTGAGATTGGCACTATTCCCGGAGCAAGTTCAATCTTGAACTCTATATCTCTTTCTGGGGGCATACCAGGAAGATCTTCAGGAAATACGTCCGGGTATTCACATACTACCGGAATATCCTTAAGTTCCATAATCTCGGTATTGTGTGAAGATGAATTCACTAGAATGGCTTTCTCAAGCTCGAGGACTTGAGAGGGATGGCGTGGAGAATTTAGATATATCTCTCGAGGGACCAGATCTAGAATAGCACCATGATATTGTAACCATGCCATTCCCAAGATGACATTTAATTTCTGATGCTCTAGTATCAGAAGTGAAGTAAGATATATGGTTCCATCTAGGTTTAGTGGTATCCCAGGAACCAATTCATTTATTACTGTTTTCCCGACTGGAGTGCTAATCACATATGGATTTTTGGTGGATATAACAGGCAATTGACTTTTAATGATAAAAGATTTACTAATGACGTTGTGTGAAGCTCCAGAGTCAAAGAGTATGACTACGAATTGATTGAAGATAGAGAATGTACATGTGAGCATGGGTGCGCCTTCCGGAACGTCCTCGATGGCGAGGTGGTGGACGTTGCCGGTTCTGGTGGCTGGCTTCTTGGGCTGGTTGCGGGGTTGGTTGGGCCCATGGTAGGATGATTGCCCGCAGTCTTGTTGATCCTGCGGACAGTCCTTGGCGAAGTGCCCCGTGCGCCCACATGTGAAACACGTGTACGGGGTTTGGCGAGTACGAATGGGAGGGCGGAATCCCGGTGCACGTGGTGGAGGTGGAAGTGCACGTGGGATCATCCCCTGTTGTTACTGCGGTCGGGATCCGAAGTTGCTGAACTAGTGACCACTTAACATTGGTGGTCGTGATGGCGGTTGCCACCTCTGGTCGGATGGTGATCGGTACACCATACGGTACTTCTGAGGAGCACCACCTCCGCTGCCCTGCGGAGCACTCCTCTTCTTTTGTCTGAGGACAGCTCGCGCGTAGCTTCCTCCTGCATGATAGCAGCATTGACGATGTCGTTGAAGCTGTCGCGGTTGAACAGGACAAGCTTGTCCTTCAACTTGGGGTTCAAACCCCGGTAGAAGCATTCGCGCTTCTGATCTTCGCTGTTCACTTGGTCCTGAGCGTATTGGGCCAAGTGGTTGAATGCTTTGGAGTACTCGTATGCACTCCTTCCTCCTTGCCTTAGCTCCAAGAACTCTTGAAGCTTCCTCCTCAAAATCCCGGGAGGGATGTGGTAGGCGTGGAACGCCTCCTGGAATTCGTCCCAGCTTACGACATGGCCTGCGGAGCATGCGGCAAGGTAATTGGCCCACCATGCACCGACAGACCCCTGGAGTTGCTGCGCTGCAAACAGCGCCTTCTGCTGTTCGGTTACCTCGAGTAAGCCGAACTTTCCTTCAATGGTGCAGAGCCAATTATCCGCATCCAACGGTTCATTGGCCTCTCTGAAGACCGGTGTATGTGTCGATGAGAAATCAGAGTAGGAACTCTGATATTGCTGACGCAGTACATCATTCTGTCGCCCCCCTTGACGGGACGAGTGCTGCACCAGAGTCTGCAATCGCTCGGTTTGCTCGTCGCGCGAGCCGGGTACTGCAGCGAGAACCTCCGCGAGACTTTTGGGAAGTGCGGGTGGAGGTGGTGGAGGTGGTTTCGTTTGAGGCGTAGTCCATCCCGGGGTGGTGTGTCATCCCCCTGACCTCCATGGATCCTCCCCCATCTTGACTGGTACGAGTACGCACCATACTGCAATACAACGATTCACACTATAAGACTCATTGCCTCAAGTTCATCCTTCCATAAAAATAGTAATGCTGTAGATAACAATAGATCATGCATAACGTTCATATATATTGATAAAGCACAAACTTTATACAATCTATATTAGCTTGGGCCAAAGTTTACAATAGATCTCCAAAAATAGACAGACTTCATCTAAAGAAGTCGTCTCATCTATGCTTGGGCACCAAAAGTCGTCATGTCCATGTCATCGTACACAGACCTCGCTACTATTTAGAACAAGACTCATAAAGTCACAGTACACACGTGGTGTTTGCTACACATCATTCCACTCGGCCTAAAGTGTAAAGTACATCAACACAGCCCTCTACTCATAAAACTCGACCTCCTGAGGATCTTCTTCTTCCTTGTCATCCTCAGGATTAGGCACCACTTGTATGGGTGCTGGAGCAGAAGATGACGCCTCGTTCAAAAGTGACGTCCTTTTGGCAATCACAGTTTGCCAATCCATCTGTACCATAAACATCCCCCATGCCTCGTTCTCCTGCTGAGCCTGCTCATAGCTGGTCTTCCAGCTCTGAGCCTCCACTCTGGACTGATCCTGATCTGCAGTCACCGTGTCCAACTGGGTGTCCCGCTGGTGTCCATAGCGTAGGCTCGCCTCCAAGTCAATTTACATCTCTACAGTCTCCTGGCGAGATGCGGCTAAATCCATAACAGCATCATGCCATTGATTCTCCCTAAGGTTCAAACGATGGTTGAGTCCGTCATTTGCCCTCTCAAAGTGATTCGCTCGAATCATGGCTTGCTTCAGATTGTCCGTCAATTCTTTTATGCATGCCCTTTGATTTCCCTTCTCGCGATGTGATGCGTATGCGTACACCGCTAAGGCTGTTGCGGATGTTTCATCGTGCTCGCCCACCTCCGCAAGCAAGCGGGTTGCCCAAGCTTTAGAAGCCCTTCCGTTAACTGGAAAGAACTCATATGGAGTAACCACCAGATTACGGTAATGAAGTTTGCAAAACCTCCCTATGGCAATGCTTGCGGCGTAGCTCCATGTTTCCTCTAATATCAACCCTTTGATCTTGATGGAGTATGGAGCCCATCCAAGGTGTGGTGGACCAGCAGGTACATCGACGTAGATGGTGCAACTCCACATACCGTTTTATTGGAACTTCTTGCCCCAATAGCTAGGCAACACCTGATAGCCAAACTGGCGAAGCAACCTAACAAACACGTCCGGAAAACCGGCTTGCCCGGTGCACGTTGAGAACACCCATCCATTAGGCAACTGAATTCTTGGTGCTGCCATTTGTGGACAAACATACCCGGATGTCAATACGTCGTATAAGTATTCAACTCAATCAATGATAATGTTGGACAAAAGAAATTATCCATAATCAATTGATTCAAGCAAATCTGCAAACTGGAAATGATCACAGTTCTGGTTCAACTGACCTTCCTGTATTAACCCAAAAGTTTCATACAGGAAATATCAGAATTAAAAGTTAAGTTGAATACAAAAGTTGTAGTACACTTCAAAACCTTTCCAGATTTTACTCATACAGCTCTAGGCGAACTAATATGAGGAATCTATACAGGTTTTAAGTTGACTCAAGTTTTCTGGAAACTTTGACAGAACCTCTCCTGTATATGGGCTTACTTCCACATTCTATACAGGTTTATCATGATAAGATAACGAGGAAATGAAAAAATAAACATTGTATAACATCGCGTTAAAAATCCAGAAATAAAAGAGTTCCATAAAAAAAAATTTGTTATACAGGTATCGCGCACAAATTCACAACCCTGTGCAAACTATTCCAAGTTCTTGACTGCAAGAACCAAGTTTGCAACAATTGGAATTAGGCATAGCTACACCCATATTCAGGTCAGGAGTGACAAATAAAGTTGATAGAGGACTTCCTAAGCTTTCCAGAAATGTATATATGTGACCATGTCACTATTCTGGATTAAGAGCTATAACTATCCAAACTTAACAGTTGAGCTGACTGGTTTGCACCAGCCGTCCAGCAGCTCACCGTATTGACTTCCCAATTTGGTTTTACTCCAACCCAAATTAGGAAAAACCTCCCATAACAAACTTGTAAAACTCCTCCTAACCTTTCCACACATGTATCCCAATAAGGTAGTGGATTTTTCTGCAGCAAGTTATGGCAAAAATACAGAGACTGGTACAATGGGAAGGTTATCTGGAGCAGTTACAATACACCCCAGATTTCAACAGATTATCAAGCTTTTCTGTCTTTATGGTCAACGGAAGAGTTATAAATATCTTCACGAGCTTTCCATCCATATATAATACCCCTATACTCTCTAGTAAATAACCAAGATTACAACCCGACGAAGTCGAGCCAACTCCTGCCATAAATCAAGAATCCTGATTCTATCTACTCTATCGAGTCGGAACCCCTTTACGGAGTCCAAACCTACCAGCATCTGATATTTGGACTTTCCAAAACATTATGCATCTATTCTGACGTTGGGGATGGTCTAGTATCATGTTTCATACTGACGGTACTACGTAGCTCACCAAGGAAAATTCTATCCGGTATTTCCGGTTACGTCTATAGGTGGTTCCTATATCGTTCTCTCGCAAACGGCTTATACACGGTCCTCTACCGTAGTTAATGATGCAAAAGACAATCAATCCCCTTTCACACATTCACACCTCAAGGGCGGCACGGGGATACACGACGGGCAGTCACAATAATATATATGAAAATAAATGCATACGACTCTGGTGTGAGTCGCCCTCGAGCAAGGTCATGTCTCGAGGTACATGGCTGTAAATACGTCTGTACAGCAAAGACTCCCGTACGATCCGGCTTATACACGCTCGGACGTACGTGTTTCGCATGCACCCATAGAACATGGATAGTTCTAGAGAGACATACTATCTGGTTATACACCACCCGACGGGGGCTCCCACTAACTTTGAAGCACGCTGGAGTACCGCGTGTCATAGGCTCTCAGAAACATTGAAAGCTTCAGAGACTCCTATTAACTTCCCGTGCCAAGCCACGGAAATTTCACATACCACTCCTCGTATGCTGAGCTTACCGAGATTGATCAGCTCTTGGTGGCGTACCTTACCTCTTACCTGACGTCGGGGCGTCATTACAAAATATAATAACACATAGTTAGTTTACCACCTTTATACCTTATACTAATAATACTCCTTATAAAGGTATATAACTAATTCCTCACTCAAGTCCTAATTTTTGAAAATATGTTCTTTTCAAGTACACTATTCCCAATGATGCTCTGATAACATGTCTGTGGGGACCAGAATCCCGACATCCGAGGATCTCATTGGGTGGTGTCGTGCGATGCGACACCCAACAGTTATACATGAATGGAACCTGAATAAGTACAAGATGAAGTCTTTTATTTAACATACAGTGGAAGTTTTTACAATACTAGCGGATGTAAGGAATATATATTTATCATAGCTACGCTCTCAGCACTAGCTATGCAAAAGCAAAGTTACCCATGCCTTGGATAGTTTGCACTAGCAACACTCAATTAGGGAGGCGTGCAGGGTTCCCGCTCGGCTGTACACCCTGGAGGGGGTGCAGCCTCATCATCAAACCCGTCATCAACTGTATAACCTGCAAAAACTCGTTAACTGCAAACGTGAGCATAAGGCTCAGCAAGACTAACCCGTCTCACTAGACATATGCAAGGGGAACACTAAAACAAAGGTGAGGTGAAGCATAAATGACTCGCCTACAAGTGGATCCTTATAGTCAGGTTTTATGTAGCAAATGACATTCTCCATGCACGGCACATCATAGGCTCCACAATCAAACAAGAAACACTTTACCGATGATGTGACATGCTCGGAGCACATAATGCTATTACAACTAAAGTATGGGGAAACTGTAAACTTTTAATTATACTATCTCTAAATCATACAAGGTTGCAAAGTAAATTTTAAATCAATGCAATGTGATTTTTTGGCTTCTTTAGTATTTCACTACATCACGACTCAGTGAACAAGTGGTACTCTATTACTGCGAGGGACAGTGACTGCAATCAGGACACACCCGTACAACACGACACATACGTCATTCGGAAGTGTCAGCGAGCACACCTGTACCTACATAACATTTCAGTACTAGGCGTATATGGCCACCTTTCACAAGAAACTCGAACGCCGAGCCCGTCTCACCTCCGCGAACAGAAGGTCTCCGCACGGAACACCTCATGTGTCCGCCGACCGATTTGCACCTTACTGTCCTCAGCCCACCCCTATCGATGGTGAGTTAATGGGCCTCGACACCCCAGTTATCAAGTTACATCAGTTTATTGGATTCCATCTGTCCATTATGTTGTCGGTACAAGTCAAGCTTGTTCAGCGGGGCCACACACGAAGCGGGCCGTAATCGACACAGGTAGGGCTACGCGACCGAGACTCACTTCTCGCCGCCTCCTATCCATTCCCTACCCAGTCTCCATTTCATTATATTCTGCCATTTTGTATCTAACCAATCTTGTGAGATATGTCCTACGTCTCTCGCGAGTAGATTCCAACTACTCGACTTCTACCGGATTTCCTATGCATTAGCAAGGCAGTTACTACAGGTCAAATTGTAACTCATTCCAACCAATCCCTGGGGTTTTTGGCCATGCAAGTGGAGTATCAATCATCCTAAACTTAATGCACAAATCATATACCACTCATCATAGTGATAAAGCAAAATTTTATAAATGACTTAAATGCAAACCGGGGCTTGCCTTGTTGCAGGTCAGAGTCTAAGTTAAAATTTGGAAGATGCTCTTCCAAGACTTCTGGCTCCTCCTCGACTTCGGTTACTATACTATATGCATATAATATGTATATAAATGACATTGAAAAATAATCATTATCAAGACCAGAATTTAACCCATGGTGATCATTAGATGATAGGGACCTTAATTGGCTTTGGAACTTTTAGGGTAGATACTAGGAAATATGATCAAGGCTCTTGCAAAGAACAGAGATGATCAAAGTATAGTGTTGTCTCTAAAATTATGGCAAGCAATAACTTCCAAGAATTTTAAAGAAGAAACTGTAGCTTGAACATAGATGCCAGTTGATAATCCTGATAGAGGAAGTGGTTCTGGTTCTAGCAAAATTTGTTTCATAATTTTCTAAGCTTTGAGGAAGGAGTTATTGTATTTCTATGTTGGCAAGAATTTCTGGATTTACTTTATAATTGAATTTCTAGCCATTAAATCAATATTTAGTTTGTAACTGAATTAGGACTAGGATAGTAGGTTAATTAAATCCAAGATTTCTACAGGAGCTAGTGTATGACTAAAGGAAGGTTCAGTTTAAATTTGAGATATAATAAAGCAACTGAACATCTGTAAAAATTCAATAACTGAAAAAGGAAATTGAACTATACAGAGGTTTAAACAGGTGCAATGGCTCCCAAACTTTTTCTTCTTGTCAAGAATAGGACACTAAATTTTATGTAAATTTTGGGGATTTTTCCAGTAGCTATCTTGTTTGCAAAAATTGCATTTGCATTTGGAAAGATTATTTTCTACAGAATTTAACTTGGAGTTTCACAGAACCTAATTAGTATTGACAGAAACTAGAGCTCATGGGCTTTCAAACAAAATTTGTTTGAAGATTTTTGGAGTAGTCTACAGAGAGATATTCAATTTAGAAATTTGAATAATTTTCTAGAATTATATTAATAACCCATTGGCGCCAGAATTCAAATTTTAAATCGACGGGTCCCATGGGCCACGTGGCGTGCTCTGGTCAATGCAACACCGCATTCCACAGAACTATTCGCGCGTGGCCGCACGGGATCCCTGCTGCACCGTGATCTCGCGGTCGCTGGCAGGTGGGACCCTACGGGTCGTCTTCTACCTCGGGCCAGTGCCCGAGCGAGGCGGCACCCGCGGCGGTGACTCACCGGCGAGCTCGCCGCCGGCTAAACCGACAGGCCAAACTCGCTCAAACTCATCGACTGGGGGTTTTTGGGGTCGCTGAGCATGACGGTGAGGTCGGTGGGACCAGAAACTCGCCGGAAATGGTCGTGCGACGGCGGCAGCGGCGGTGAGCACTCAGGCAACGTGGAACTCGCTCCAGAGTAGCTCAATCCACTCGGGATCTTCTTCAAAGCCTTCCTGTGACGATGATGATCAAGGAAATGGACGTGGAAGAGGAGAAAACCACCAGGAACTATGAGCTCGACCGTGAACCGAGGTTTCCTCACCGGCGGCGAGCAAAACTCGATTTTCTCGGCCGTTGCTCGATAACTTTTAGGGGTTTTTGCTCAGGTAGGAGCGCTAGGATCTATAGAAACTATCTCTAAGCAATTGCATAGAATGATTACTTGTAGAAACGGAATTTAAACGAAAACCGAGCGAGTTCATTCACTTCGGCCGGAAGAAAGAAGATCGATAACTTCTTCAATTCTCAACGAAAAAGGAAACGGTTTGCACCGAGAGTTAGAGCTCGACTAGGCGCACCTTTAAGCTATTGGAGTCGTGGCTTGAAATTGTGCGAGACGGCGGCGCACCACGGAGCAGAGGTGGGCGGCGGCGATGGCGCGTGACGGAGATTAACTCGCGAGAGGGGGAAAACCACTGATCGGGAAGGGGAAATAAGGGAGCAGCAGCGGCCTTTTATAGCGCCGCGGCAAGCTAGCATGCAGGCAGCTCGCTGGAGCTGCATGCGCGCGCGCTGTCGAGCGGTCGAGCGCCGGCGCAGAGATGGCAGGCGGCCGACCTGACCCGTTCAGCTGCAGCTGACCGGTGGGACCCACAGGTCAGTCAGACCCCAACATAAAAGTTAATAATTCATTTAAAAATAGAAGATCAACTCCAAAAATTATGAAACTTTGTGGAGATGGCCAATGAATTATTCTGAACCCAATGGTGAACTCAAATCTTATGTTCAAAGAAGTTGGAAAAGAATTTAAAATTCAGATTTGAATTTGATTCAAATTTGCTAAGTGCCTCAAATAAAATAGCAAATGAGTTCCCAAAATCTTGAAATTTTGCAGGCAAGCTATTGAGAATATTAGAAGGTCAAGGAAAAATTTAGAGCCTCTAATTTGAATATTTTTGGCAGGGCCAAATAGTACTGCACTTTAAATTGCCTTAATAACCTTCATCCAAATAATTCAAATGTTTGAAAAGGGGTGAATAGAATTATTCTAGAATTAGTGGTGAACAATACTCAGGTTAATAAAATTTAACCATGAGTGCAAGAAAGGTTTGGATGGGATTAAGTTCATGTGTACCTCTATATTGGATTTTTAATATAGTTGATCACCAAACTTATGACTGAATTCACATGCCACAAAAGTGGGGTTTTACAGTCAGTCCCTGGCGAAGAACATCGCTGAGTATGTGCTGACGTGCTACACCAGCCGGGACCCTCAATTCCCATTAGACCCGGTGCTTGAAGGTCCCATCAATGGAGAGGGTGAAGCCGCCCGAGCCAACGTGTCGGAGGTGGCTCAGAAGGTCGCCCAGTTCTTCCATAGGGTCTAGGATCGTCTCCCTGTAGCTCCCGCTTGTACTTTCTCTTCTTCCTCCCCAATTTTGTAATCTCTTGTCTCCAGATGAATGAAATCTAAATTTTTGTGAATTCGAATTTCATTTTTTGTCTTCAACAGCTTTGTCTCGCTTGGCCCCCTGGTAGATGTACACAATTTGATTGTCAACATGTACCAAGAGGATGTAACAATTGTTGAAGACTTGCGTGCTTCGAACTTGTAGAATGTAGGTCTGAAGTCTTTGATAGTGTAGCCCTCCTGAGGCTGTCGGAGCTTAGTGGCTCTGGCATTGACCATCTCCGGAGCTTAGTAGCTTCGGAGCATTGATGGTTAGTCCTCTGGGGTGTCGGAGCTTTGGCAGCTCTGGTAGTGACCTCCGTCAACACGTGTTGTGTCAATGTTAGACTCCACTTTAGAGTCTTTCCACCATCTTCATGTTGATGACTTGCCTCCTAGCTTTACCGGAACTGGGTAGCTCCAAAGATGCTTGATGTCAATGTTTGAACATTGACCACAAGCCGCCTAGAGGATGTCGGAGCTTATTTTATTTTTCTTGCACACTGAAGTCAAGAAAAATAGTAAAATTCGTTTATTATCTATAACTTTGTTGCGGCTTACTATTCTCGAGAAAGTTTTAGGTCGAACACAAATCTAAATACAATCAATAGCACTGTCTAGCTTCCTTCAGGGCCGATCGTTTCCGGAATTGCCTTACTTCGGCCTGCCGGGGTGTAAGTAGAGTGGCGTACTTAGGGTGCAGAACAAGGCTAAGTCGATAGCACACTCCGGCCCTAGATTGTCTTGGCGGCATTCAGACAAGTGGGCCATCAACAATTCTTGAACCTGGAAGGATAGACAACGCAACTCGAATTGTACATGAACTGGTCGAGCTAAAGTTTCTTAAGAACTACAAAACTTTGTTACAGACAAGAAAGAGAAAAAAAATATTGAGCCTGTACAAAGTAAATGCACGTGGAGTCTGTTTTCACACAATGATGTCTTTCATTATAGGTCCGGGGTACAAGGGAAACATGTACACTCTTAGGGTACGGAACCAGGCTAAGTGTGTTTCGTTTCTCGTTTGACCCAAGGTAGCTAACTACACTTTTAATTCTGAGACTGTGACAAGTGTTGCATGAGCGTTGTGGACCTAGCAGGGTAGGTCCGGCTGCCCTCCCGTAGGAGCTACCCGACTCTGTACAATGACTCTATAACATACACCACATGTAATTACAGACTCACCTCCGTGATACTAAGCGTAGAACTTACGGAGGTGCTCAATGTTCCAAGGATTTGGGAGAGGTGTCCCATCCTCGGTTGCCAAGCGAACGCATCCGGGACGGGATACTTTGATCACTCGGAAGGGTCCCTCCTAGCTGGGGGAGAGTTTGTTTAACCCTTCTCTGGATTGTATTCTCCGTAGCACCAGATCACCTTCCTCAAGCTGTCGGCTGTGAACATGTCGTTGGTGATAGCGCTAAAGAGCTTGGCAGTATCGGGCATTTCGAACAGCTGCTCGAGACCTTCCCTCTTCAATGAGGTCAAGGTCTTCACGGCGGAGCTGGTCCTGTGTGGCTTCGTCGGAGGTCCGGACCCGGAGCGACCCCAAAGTGATTTCTGGAGGAAGGACTGCTTCAGCTCCGTACACCAGGAAGAAGGGTGTTTCTCCGGTTGACCAGTTTGGAGTTGTCCTGTTGGCCCATAGAGTGGGCGGAAGTTCTTCAATCTAGTTGGATCCATGTTTTTTCAGGCGCTCATATGTGTGCGTCTTGAGCCCTTTCAGGATTTCTGCATTTGCTCTTTCGGCTTGGCCATTGCTTGCCGGGTGAGCTACAGAGGCGTAGCTGACTTGGATGCCGAGATCTTCGCAGTATCCTTGGAAAGCAGAGCTTGTGAATTGGGTCTCATTATCTGTTTTGATTTTGTTCAGGACTCCAAATCTGCATACTATGGACTGCAAGAAGTTGATAGATGATTGCTTGTTTATTGTCACAACTGGAGTTGCTTCCAGCCATTTGGTGAACTTGTCGATGGCACCATACAGGAACTTGTAACCTCCGATGGCTCTTGGGAAAGGTCCCAAGATGTCCATCCCCCACACAACGAAAGGCCATGTAGGAGGTATCATTTGTAGAGGTTGAGCTGGTGTGTGAATTTTCTTTGCATGGTACGGGCATGCTTTGCATTTCTTCACCAGCTCAGTTGCATCCTGGAGCGCTGTAGGCCAGTAGAAGCCATGCCGGAAGGCTTTACCGACCAGCGTGCGGGAAGACGCGTGGTTTCCACACTCGCCTCCATGGATTTTTGCGAGGAGCTTGCAGCCTTCTTCCCTTGTGATGCACCGAATTAGGACGCCGTTGGCACCACGACGGTAGAGATCCCCTTCTACCAACGTGTATCTTTTAGCCAATCTGACTATCCGGTCAGTGGATACATCATCGTCAGGAAGGATATTGTCTTTCAAGTAGCTCCAGATCTCCGAGATCCATGCATCGGAGCTTGCTTGAGCATTTGAGTCTCTTGTGCTGGGTTGCTCGGAGCTTCCGGCAGCACCTACGACCCTTGATGGCTGCCATGGTAATAGGGCCATTGGGACCGCTAGCTTCGGGATGCTGGTCTCGCCCCCTTCGCTCAGTTGGTCAGGCTGAGCTGTGGGTTTTTACAACCTCTGGATGAAGGTTTCGTCAGGAGCTGGAGCTCCAGTTGACGCTTTCGTCGAGAGTTTGTCTGCTTCAGTGTTATATGCACACTGGACATGGTGGAGATCCAGGACTTCGAAGTCCTTCTGAAGCCTATGGACTTCAAGGAGATAAGCAGCTAGTTGAGGATTGTTACAGGAGCATTCACCCTTCACCTATTTAATGATGAGCTGCGAATCTCCCTTGACCAACAGCTGCTTGACTAAGTGTGATAGTGCCACCTTTAGTCCATGAATGAGTGCTTCATACTCGACCATGTTGTTGGTCGCCTTGAAGTCATGGTGGACCATGTATTTTACCTTCTCCCCGGTTGGTGCGAGGAGAAGGACTCAAGCTCCGACCCCCTATTTTTACATGGAGCCGTCGAAGTATAGGGTCCAGTGAGGTTTGGCGAAGACCGGAGCCTTGAGTTCCAACTTCTGCTCACTGGGGCCCCCAGGGTTTGATGGAGAGGGGGTCCATTCCACCACAAAATCTGCCAATGCTTGACTCTTGATCGCTTGTCTGGGAACGTATTCAAGATCGAATTCGGCCAATTCCGCAGTAAATTTTTCAAAGTTCCTAGTAGAGTTGGGATTATGCAATATCGCACACAGTGGGTAAGAGGTCACCATTGAGATCTTGTGAGCTTGGAAGTAATAACGAAGCTTCCTGGAGGCGATGATGACTGCATAGAGCAGCTTGTGCACCTCTATGTATCGAGTCTTGGCATCATGTAGTACTTCGTTGATGAAGTACACTGGGCGTTGGACTGTCCGGACTCTCCTGAAGGGGACCGGAGCTTCCTCCACATCGAACCTAACCCTCCCGAAGGGGTCTGGAACTGCTTTGGGAACCTCCGGGACCCTGCTAGAGGAACCCAGAGCTTCGGTTGGAGTGACCCGGACCCTCCCAGAGGGGTCCAAGTCTTCTCGGTCAACTCCTTGTTGATCCAAGTCTGGGGGCTGGAACCCAGACTTACCTTCAGGAATCTCCGGACCCTCCCGGAGGGGTCTGGATTCCTGAGCTTGTGATGGTTCTTGTCTCTCAGCGACCAGGACCATGCTGACAACCTCGTCAGTTGTTGAAATGTAAAGTAGTAAGGGCTCACCAGGGTTCGGAGCTACCAGGGTTGGTAGAGTGGTGAGGAGCTGCTTTAGCTCTTGGGATGCCTTTTCTGCTTCTTTAGACCATTGAAATGGTCCGTACTTTGTCAATAGCTTGAAGAAGGGTAGCGCCCGTTCCACCAGTCTTGAGATGAACCGAATGACGACGGCTAGACATCTAGTCAGTTTCTGGACATCTTTGATGCGGGCTGTTGGCCGCATCTCCTATATGGCTTTAATCTTCGCCGGATTTGCCTCTATGCACCGGTGGTTTACCAGGAAACCAAGAAGCTTTACAGAGCTAACCCCGAAGACGCACTTGTCTGGGTTCAGCTTCGTGCGGGTGACCCACAGCTTGTCGAAGATAGCTTGCAAGGTGTCAAGGAGTGAATCCTTGCCCTTGATCTTGACAACGATGTCATCAACATACACTTCCACTACGTCTCTGATGAGCTCTCCAAAGGTTTTGTACATAGCTCGTACAAATGTTGAAGCTTCATTCTTGAGACCAAATGGCATGGCAGTATAACAGTACAATCCATCTACTGTGATAAAAGAAGTATGTTCTTCATCTTCCCAAGACATTCTGATTTGATGGTACCCAGAATATGCGTCTAGGAAACACAGTAATTCACACCTGGAGGTGGAATCCACTATCTGATCTATTCTAGGTAGTGGGAATGGATCTTTTGGGCATGCCTTATTTAGTGTTGTGTAGTCGATACACATTCGAAGCTTCCCGCCGGCCTTGGGTACAACGACTGGGTTTCCAACCATTCTGGATGGAAGACTTCTCGGATGAATCCAACTTCGAGCAACTTCTTCACTTCTTGTCATATGAAGTTCTGTCGCTCTACGGATTGCTTCCGAGGCTTCTGATGTACGGGCCGTGCGTCGGGATAGATCTTCAGATTATGCTCGATCACTTCCCTAGGGATCCCAGGCATTTGAGACGGTTGCCAGGCAAACACGTCGACGTTAGCCCGGAGGAAATTGATGAGCGTGATTTCCTATTTGTCATTCAGACCTCCCGATATACAGGTGCTCTGAGCGGCACGGGAACCGATTTGGACGACTTTGACGGGGATGTCGGTGTCACCGCTTGGTTGCACGCGAGGTGCGGAGGTTGATCCAACTACCTGGCGCGCCAGCTGTCGGTGTTTGGAACCGGCAGATCTCCCGACACTACCTTTGGTAGATCGAGGAGTTGTAGTTCGGTAATGGGCGCACAAAGATTCAAGAAGGTGAAAGACATGTGTACACAGGGATTTACGTGGTTCGGGCCGCCTGGGCATAATACCCTACTCCACGGGGTGTGTTGGTGATGTATTAAGCTTGTGAGTCTATAAGAAGTTCCAGAAGAAGAAGCTCGTGTAGCTCAGGGTGTTCAGTAGTGGTCTGGAACCGTCCTTTATGTATCGTCGACCAGTCCTTTTATAGCACAAGGACTGGTTGTTACAACGTTAGCCTGGCACGACAGGTGGCCCCAGCGGTTACACATGCTTGATACACAATAAATGGAGTTAATTACCCTTAATAGCCTGGTAACGGGCCTTAATAGTGCTGTTACCGGTATTAAGGACCGTCCGATCGTGTGTCATTAATATGGCATTAATGACACTTAATCGGGTCTTGAAGTTTTTGATTGATCCCTGAAGGTCCGGAGTCGTTGGGGGGTCCACCGGCCGGATAGTTGAAGTTGAAGGTCCGGCAGTTGCCACGTGGCAGCTTCGGTGCTCACCGTCGCGGACGGGTAGGTCCGGTGCTGTTGGACACGTGTTAGTACCGGAGCTTCCCTCTGTTTGGGGTTAGGTCCGTGGTGTCATATTGGTATTCTGACCGGAGCTTCCCAGGTGTGGGTGATAGCTCCAGTCTTGTCATACACATGGTGACCCCGGAACTAACCATGTCGGGGAAGCAGGTCCGGCTACACCTGACATGTGGGGCCTTTGAATGTGGCTAGAGGGGGGGGGGGGTGAATATGCCTTTTGAATTTCCTGCACACTTAATAGAATCGTCAAAACTTGGTTGGCCGGACTAGTTCGGTCGTGTTGATCAGGTGTTATTTGGGAAACTAAATGTCCTTAGCAGTGGAAATGAGAACAACTGATATTTTTATTTGAGATTAATATAAGAATGCAGGTAAAACTTATGATTGCCTTAGGTTTATGTTTAGCACTCAAGTGATCTAATGATCAAAATTTAAAGGAAATAAGACGTAAGACACACGAATTTTTCCCGAGGTTCGATCTCACCACGAGATCTACGTCCTCGTTGAGGAAGCTCACACAGAGCCGGGTCTCCAACCCTTTCCCTCTTCAAGTCACCACGAAGGCCAACTTGATTCCACTATCACGGGTAATCACCAAGTTTGTGTGTCAACCTCACATGTTGAGGACTCCCACGAGAATTACAACGAAAGAAGTGATCAAATACACTCAAAAGTATTACAATGCAGAGTATGAGTGTAGAATGATCAAACCCCAAGAGCTCACAATGAAAGAACGACGATCTCCCAATCCCGAATCCAAGTGTTCAATTGATTTCGCTCTTTTTGCACTTTACATGTGTGGGGAGATGTATTTTTGGCCCTTGGGACGAAGTGGCGGCGCTAGGGTTTGTTCTTTGATCAGTATTCGACGTGTATTTCAATAGGAAAGCCGTGGACTCTCTATTTATAGGGTTTCCAAAAGGTAGCCGTTGAAAAACCCTAACACCGGACTAGTCCGGTTCAAGTCCGGACTTGTCCGGTCTCAGTGTATTTTGAAGTCTAGAAAGTCTACCAGACTAGTCCGGTCCAAGCTCGGACTAGTCCGGTGCTGTGTGAAAGTGAACTCCAGAAAGTTCAACGGACTAGTCCGCGGACTAGTCCGATCTCCACATATGGGAGACTCCAGAAAGGTCAACGGACTAGTCCGGTAGTCAATGGACTAGTCCGGTCCCTCAACATGAGAGACTCCAGAAAGATCAACGGACTAGTCCAGTGGACGCACGGACTAGTCCGGTCTCCCAATAAGTGAGATTCCAGAAAGATAAACGGACTAGTCTGGTCCATGATCGGACTAGTCCGGTGCTTTGTGAAAGTTAGGTTAATTTTAATCCCTTACCCTTGCGCAAAGTTGTGAGCTCTTGGAGTGTGTCTTTCATACACACCCTATACATTCAAAATCTAATTTGGTCTTCCAAGCTTCATCAAAGTATCTCTCTTTGAACACCACTTCATTTTTCACCTTTTTGTGCGCACCGAGCTGTTTTACTTGTTTGTCCTGCAATCATCTCAGTAGTTTCATTAGGATCTCATATGTTTGTCATCAATTAGCCAAAACCCACAAGGGATATCCTAGATGCACTTACAATCTCCCCCTTTTTGGTGATTGATGACAACCATTTGAGATATCACAATTGAGAATAAAATCTTGATTTTCATAAGGTGTGCACATATGAGAATAATGATAAGTCCACAAAAAAGCTTCTCACATATGCACACACCTTATGGTGGGGTGCCTAACAGGTGTGTGATCAACAAGGTGTGATAAGGTAAAGGTAATCAATAGTGAGCATAGAGATAATCATCAAAGCAACAATAAGCATCACACATAAGAGAAGAAATAGTGCATTACAAGGTTTTAAAAATAAGTACACGTCCTTGATCACAAAAACATAAAGACACCGTCTACTAGTCTCAATCTCTCCCCCTTTGGCATCAAGGCACCAAAAAGGGAAAAATTGAGGGGAATCACTCATCGCCACTCTCTTCTTCAGTCTCGGTACGGTCTTCATCTTCACCACCATCATCATTCTCTGGAGCAGGCTCTTCCTCGGAGTCCTTGAAGGCGGGCGGGGATCCCACCGGCTCAATCTCCAGCTTGTCACAGATGGCTTTGATGTTGGCATTGACATATTGTTGATGCTTCTTCTGCCTTACTTCAATCTTGCGGCAGCAGGCAAAGATAGAGGTGAGCATTTTGAGCACACCACCGGAGGGTTCATGGGCAGGTGCAGAGCTAGGAGGAGCAGCTGAAGATCTTGTGGCATTCACATCCCGTGTTTGTTTAGTCCTCCTCTCAGCTTCAGGGGAGGGAGGTGCATAAAGAGCCGAAGGTAGAGTGTACTCGGTGGGCTTTTGCGGTTTCAACCTTGTATGGTGAACATCCTTGACAAACTCAAGTCCAGTCACCTTCTCAATCATGTACATGATGTACGGGGCATACCCGCAGATCTGTTTGGAGTGATTGAGATGTTCACAATGTCATTGTAGATGTATTAAAAGACATTGAACGGTCTCCTCCCACCAATGACCTTCATTAGGGTCCTCAAAGTTCCTTGAATAGTCCCCGCATCTCCATCTTTCGGGGCTATTGTCTTCCTCAAAATTCTGTTGAGGACCACATAGAAGGGCTTCAAATATTTGATATTGGGACGGACATAAGGCATCCTTGTGTCATAGAGAAATTTGAGCTCATCCTTCTCCAAGGGTTGCAGATTGTGGATGACAAGATCATGATCCAAAGTGTGTTCAAGGTGGAGGATTCTTGCAAATTCATCATAGGTGACACTGTACTTGGAACCATGAGTCATCCAAGTCAGACTGTCTCCATCACCACGAGCAAAGTAGAGGGTAGAGTAAAATTGGGTGATGACCTCATTGTTCCAGTTACACTCAAAGGCAAACAGATCCTTCAAGCTGTGCCTCTCCAGGGCCTCAACCACCTCATGAAAGGAAGGATATCTCTTCGATTGTAGGTATCCAACATTCACCCATTGACTCACTACAACGGGATTCTTCATCTTCATATACACATGCTCGTAGTAGTCGGCATGGAAGTTGCTCCAAAATCTTGGGTATGAGCATTGTCGAGGTTGATCATACACATAAACCTGCCTGAAGCTATCGGCAAGTTCACTCCCTTTTCCGGTGAAATCTTTACTCGAGGTTCTTCATCTTCAGGGGTCCAATGGGACCACTAGCAAGCCCCTTTCCTTTTTTGAGAGTCCTCTTTGGCCCTGAGGAGCTCTCGCCAGCTTTTCCTTGGGCCTTCTTAACAACCACCCTCCTTTTCTTGGGCAAGTTGTCGTCGGAGGGTGGAGAGTGCACATTTACATCATGTCTTTTCTTCATGTACCTCTCCTTGGCTCTCTTAACTTTTTCGCATTCAACTTCTTCATCAACATGAAAGGAGCTGTCATCTGAGCTTGAAGACATCGTGCCTAATAAGGAGTTCATGATTTAGATGAGAATGAACTATGAATGAAGGAGATGTGAGGATTCAAATGTCAGAGACCGGTCTTGTCCGGTTTCAGAGTGCGGACGTGTCCGGTGTATCGAACTAGTCCGTATCTGGGAGCCGGACTAGTCCGGCCTGGCACAAGAACCCTAACAAAATTATGAATCACAACTTCTATCTAAGGATGCAAAGGAGCATGAAGGTGAAAGGAATACATCTCTGAAGCCAATGTACTTCCTTGGAATCAAGAGAAATAAGCTAGAACTAGAAAAGTTGAGAGTTTGATTTTAGGGAGAAATTTACCGAGATTTGAAGATTCGCGTTGAAGGAGCACGAATCTGTCTGGATGAGTTTGGAGTGGAGTATAAACTCGTCGTGGGGAGGATTTACCACGGAGAAAACTTGGATTTTGAGGGCTCAACTCGAAAATCACTTCTGGGGGCTAGGGTTTGAGAGGTGAGGGTTCAACTCAAAGTGGAGGGAGGTTTGAAATGGTTTTGGGCCGGCCATCTACTTATATACGCATCCGACTGGACTAGTCCGGTCAGAGGACAAACTAGTCCGGTGCCTCTGGAAAACCTAGGAAAGAGAGACTGCTAACTAGTCCGGTGGCAAACCTGACTAGTCCGGTGTCCCTGGAAAAACGGAGTATTTAGAGATAACTAATAGTGATCCAAGGATAAGTTTTGCAAACAATCTTGGTAATTATGACCATAAAGTAATCAACAATAAAAAATTGGTCATAAATTCCAAGATTTCTTCATTAAAATTAGTTTTCTTAGGAGAAAAAGAGGTTAGGGGCAGTTTTAGCAATAAAATGTAACATTTGAAGTTTCAACCAGGTGTGCAATGTTTCAAGCCACATTTCGAGAGTCAAGAATATTAAGTTCATTCCTAAGTTCACAAAACCTTTTCTCATCCAATGGTTTGGTAAAAATATCTGCAAGTTGTTTTTCAGTTCTAACATGTGAAATGGCAATGTCACCTTTTAATGAATGATCTCTAAGAAAATGATGACGGATGTCTATGTGCTTGGTTCTTGAGTGCTCCACCGAGTTGTGTGCAATTTTTATAGCACTTTCACTGTCACATAGAAGCGGGATATGGTTAAGATTGTAGCCGTAGTCCCTAAGGGTTTGTCGCATCCAAAGTAATTGTGCGCAACAGCTACCGACTGCAATATATTCTGCTTCTGCTGTGGAAAGGGCAATGGAGTTTTGCTTTTTAGATGACCAAGAGACCAGGGACCTACCAAGAAACTGACAAGTCCCTGACGTGCTCTTTCTATCGACTTGGCATCCTGCATAGTCGGCATCAGAATACCCTATCAGGTTAAATTTGGATCCTTTGGGATACCAAAGTCCCAAGTTGGGTGTGTGCACAAGGTACCTTAGGATTCTTTTTACCGCAACTAAGTGACACTCTTTAGGTGCGGCTTGAAACCTTGCACACAAGTAAACACTAAGCATAATATCTGGCCTAGATGCACATAAATAAAGTAAGGAGCCAATCGTGGACCGATATACCTTTTGGTCTACATTTGGACCGTCTTCATTAAGGTCGATGTGTCCATTAGTGGCCATGGGTGTCTTGATGGGCTTGGCTTTGTCCATATTGAATTTCTTGAGAATGTCTTGTGTATATTTGGTTTGGCTTATAAATGTACCTTCTCTTAGTTGCTTCACTTGGAATCCCAAGAAGAACTTCAATTCGCCCATCAGTGACATCTCGAACCTATCTGTCATAATTTTGCTAAATTCTTCACAAAAGGATTTGTTAGTTGATCCAAAGATAATGTCATCAACGTAAATTTGACATACAAATAAATGATCATCACAATGTTTAGTGAAAAGTGTATAGTCAGCTTTAACAATTTTGAATCCATTCTGAATTAGAAAATCTCTAAGACACTCATACCAAGCTCGAGGAGCTTGTTTGAGGCCATAGAGAGCCTTACGCAGTTTGTAGACATGGTTGGGATACTTTTGGTCTTGGAATCCTAGTGGCTGCTCCACATAAACTTCCTCCTTGGTTGGGCCGTTTAAGAAAGCGCTTTTGACGTCCATTTGATATAGCTTAAAATTATGGTGAGTAGCATATGCCAATAAAATACGAATGGACTCAAGTCTAACTACAGGAGCGAAAGTTTCATCGAAGTCCAAACCTTCGACCTGAGAATAACCTTTGGCCACCAATCTTGCCTTATTTCTTGTTACTACTCCATGTTCATCTTGCTTGTTCCGAAAGACCCATTTGGTTCCAACTATGTTCGTCTTTGGTCTCTCCACCAGCTCCCATACTTCATTTCTCTTGAAGTTGTTCAACTCCTTTTGCATTGCAATCACCCAGTCTGGATCCCTTAAAGCTTCTTCTACCCTGTATGGTTCCAGAAAAGACACAAAAGAATAGGATTCACAGAAATTTGCAACTCGAGATCTAGTAGTTACTCCCTTAGCAATATCTCCAATGATATTGTTGACAGGGTGGTCTCTTTGCACGCTCTGGTGTACTCTTGGGTGTGGAGCTTGTGTAGTTGCTTGTTCTTCATTATCTTCATGTGCATTGTCTCCCCCTAGATCATTGTTTCCATGATTGTCCTGATCTTCTTGATCTTCCTCCTCTTGATCTTGTGCAAGAGCCCCCTTTGATTATTGCCTCCGTGTTGAGGTTCATCTCGTGCATTTGAGTCGAATGTTTGCTCTTGTGGTAAGATATCACCAAGTCCCATTTTCTTCAGTGCTTCATATGGAGCTTCCTCTTTCTCTAGCACACACTGATCAACTTGCTCCACTTGTGAGCCGTTAGATTCATCGAACACTACGTCACGTCCTACTTCAACAAGGCTGGACACCTTGTTGAAGACACTATAGGCGTATGCATTCGATTCATAACCGATCAAGAATCCTTCATCGGACATCGAAGCGAACTTCGAGGCCCTCTGTTTCTTGTTCATAATAAAACATTTGCAACCAAAAACTTTAAAATAAGAAACATTAGGCTTTTTACCGGTAAGGAGCTCATATGGAGTTTTCTTCGGTAGTCGATGGAGATACATTCGATTTGTGGCATGGCAAGCGGTGTTCACCGCTTCTGCCCAAAATCGATCTGATGTCTTGTATTCATCCAACATAGTTCTTGCCGTTTCGATCAATGTTCTATTCTTCCTTTCGGCCACTCCATTTTGTTGAGGGGAGTAGGGTGCTGAGAATTCATGCTTTATCCCTTCTTCATCGAGAAACTCTTCAACTTGGAGGTTCTTGAATCTTGTCCCGTTGTCACTTCTGATGTTCTTTATGGTTGATGAGAATTCATTCCGAGCTCTTTTTAAGAACTTCTTGAGGATCCCCTGAGTTTATGATTTATCATACAAGAAAAATACCCAGGTAAATCTTGAAAAATCATCAACAATTACTAAACCGTATTTGTTACTGCCGATGCTTATGTACGAAACTGGACCAAAGAAATCCATGTGGAGGAGTTCCAGCGGTCTTGCGGTAGTCATCACATTCTTGGTGGGGTGTGGTGCTCCGACTTGTTTTCCTGCTTGACAAGCGTTGCACGGCCTGTCTTTTTCAAAAACCACATCCTTAAGACCACGGATGTGACCACCTTTTAGAAGTTTCTGCAGATTTCTCATCCCAACATGGGCTAGCCGTCTATGCCACAACCATGCCATGTTGGTCTTAGCAACCAAGCAAGTGTTGAGTTCGGCTTTATCTTTGTTGAAGTCGACTAGATAAAGCTTGCCCTTCAACATTCCCTTGAATGCAATCGAGCCATCGCTTCTTCTAAAAATAGTCACACCCTCATTAGTGAATAAACAGTTGTAACCTTTGTTGCATAGTTGGGATATTGACAAAAGGTTATAATCTAGAGAATCCACATATAAAACATTTGATAAGGTATGTTGAGAGGATATTTCAATGTTACCGCTACAAAGGACCTTTCCTTGGCTGTTGTCTCTGAAGTATATGCCTTCACCTGGATCCTTGTTATACTCGTACTCTACAAACGTACCTCTCTCTCCGGTCATGTGATTTGTGCATCCACTATCAAGTACCCATTTTGTTCCACCGGAGGAGTAAGCCTGCAAAAAGAATTATTCCTTGGTTTTAGGTACCCAAGCTTGCTTGGGTCCTCTCAGGTTATTCACAAGAGTCCTGGGCACCCACACACAAGTTTTCAAGTTCTTGTGGCGTGACCCTGTATATTTGGCAATGACTTTTCCATATTTGGCTTTCATAAGAACATAAGAAGCGTCAAATGTACGAAACAATATTTGTTGTTCAGATTCATGGGATTTTTCCTTAACAAAGACAATTCTATTTTTAGCATTATTAGAAGTAGACATGTGTTTGTTCTTATCAAAACCAAGGCCATCTTTGACATTAGGAGGTCTATTGACCATATATGCACTGCGTGCATATTTGATCTTCTCCTTATCAAAGATGCCGCTTGGAGGGGCATGCATATTATGAGAAGTTGAAGCATTAGAAATAATATTCTTCTTACTAGAGCAAGTGTAAGTTCCGATTGTTGTCGAACTTATATCAATGGAGGAGCTCTTGGAGGACGAGGAGTCACTTTGCTTGAGCGACTCAACTTGCACCTCAAGGATCTTGTTAGCTTTTGACAAGTTAGCAAGTTCTTCCTTGATTGCAATATGCAAGTCTTCTAGCTTTGAGTAAGTTTCTTTACTCAAGGCTAGCTCAACTTCAAGCGACTCGTTTTTCTCTCTTTCAAGCTCGAGAAGCTTTTCAACTTCTTGATATCTCTTCCTTTCATGGATGAGCATATCTTCTTGTCGGTCAAGAAGTTATTCCTTTTCAAAAATTTCGTTCGACAACATTTCCATTTTCTTTAGAGCAATTTTACTTAGTCCTCTAAACATTTCATTATCACTAGAGCTGTCAAAGTCATCAATAGAGGAATTTAGCGTAGGAGGAGTGAGTCCTACCTTTTTCTTGCCTTCCTTAGCCATAACGCAAGTGTGGTTGTTCATGTCCCATCCTCCCATGTTTGGAAAGAGTGTGGCCTTCATAGTAGGTTTCTTGATTGCGATAGTGGCCATCTCTTCTTCTTCATCAGAGGAGGACTCGTCGTTTGAGTCCCACTCTTTGCCAATGTGAGCTTGATGGGTTTGTCTTCTTTTTTCTGAAATTTTTCTTTTCTTTAGATATTGTTTCCTTCTTCTTTTTGTTTTATTCATAAGGGCAGTCCACCATGAAGTGACCATACTCTCCGCAGTTGTAGCAAGTGCGTCGAGCCTTGGATTTTCCTTTATACTTGCTTTTGCCTTCATTTGAGTTGTTGTCGTGTCTTCTTTTCATCATTCTCTTGAACTTCTTGATAAAGAGTACCATTTCTTCATCATCAAGATCGGTGCTATCGTCACTTGTATGCCCATTGTCTTGATCTTCATGAGCTTCTTTGAGTTTGGGTCGGCATGTTGCTTTGAGAGCAACCTCTTTCTTTTTGGAGGAAGTGAGTTCGGCCAAGTCTTTGACGTATTTTGCCTCTTTCTCCATCATTTCATGATTTATGATCTTCCCCAACAACTCATCGGGAGTCATTTTGTGAAACCCGGGGCTTTCTCTAATCATTGAGCAAAGTGTGACATTTCTTGGCATGAAGGCTCTAATCATTCTCTTGACTACCTCGTGATCCGTCCATTTCTTACTTCCATAGGCACGTATTTTGTTGATGAGTGCCTTCATCCGGTTGTACATGTATTGAGGTGATTCACCTTCTTCAATAGCAAATCTCCCAAACTCTCCTTCAAGCATTTCGATTTTAGCTTCACGAACCGATCTATTTCCTTCGTGAGCTGTCTTGAGTGTATCCCAGATTTCCTTTGCACTTTCTAAGCCATCAATCTTGGTGAATTCCTCTCTGCTTAGTGATGATGTGATCACGGCGACGGCTTGTGCATTTCTGTGAATCTCTTGTTCTTGTTCTGGGGTGAGTTCTTCATCCGTGTCCGGGATATCTATGCCAGTGCAAACAATGTGCCACAGAATAGTATTTAAGGATATTAGATGCATCTTCATGTTGTACTTCCGCATTGTATTATCGCTTCCGTCAAACAGTGGAGGTTTTCCCATAGGAATGGAAAGATAGTGATTGTTTGAATTGAGACGGTTGTAGTTGTAAGGGTGTTGGGAGTAGTCATGATGACCACTCCCCGTCGTCTTCTCTTCTTCTTTTCCCTTTTGTCCTAGCTGTTTCTTTCTCAGAAGTGCCTTTAATTGTCGCACTTCTTCACCAACATGTGGGCTCTCTTTCAGCATATCAAAAGTTTTAGTTTCTTGTTCCTCCTCATTAATGTTCATCTTCGAGATATCGTTGTTCTTCCCAGAGGCCATTGATCTCTCAACTATCAGAAGTGCCTTTCACGAAGCTCGATTTACTGTCGAAGTCCATTCTTCGACAAATTTCATCAAAATTTGCATCAATTTTCATGTTTCTAGAGTATCCAAAATGCGCCTTGATGAAATTGCGCACCATTTGGAGCATTCCCTAGGGTATTTTGCCTCGCCGGAATTCGGGTGTGCCGCCTCTGCCATCGGGGACCGTGCTCCGGCCACCGTCGACCTCCCACTCCCTAACCATTGTGCTCACCGTGCCTCAACATGCCCTAGCGGCCTTTTTTAAACCATGGGCGTAGCTCCGGCTAGGGTCCGGCACTGGGCCACCACCGCATTACCGTCCTTGGTTTCTGGCTGGAGGTTTAAGACAGGGCTTGGTGCGGGCACCAACCGTCAGCCTCATAACAACACCACGTTGATCTTGTATGCCGGCTTGATTGCCTGTGGCTGCATAGCAAAATCTTGTGACCCCCCCACCCCCCCTGCGCGTGTTGCCTCTTTTCCAATGGCTAAGTTCAAATCACTGGGGAACCCACTGTCAGCCGCATAAAATGTTTCCTTTAGGATAGAAAATAAAGAAAAATCATGCAAGCTTTAGAAGTTTATAATTAACAGCTGAATCCTCAAAAAATCTACAAACAAATTTAACTACTCTCCTATTGTTGAGTACTTTGCAGTGGAGTAGCCTACCTGGCATGAAAATATCTGACCAAGACAAGGAGGAAAGCAACGAGAAGCTGCATCCGGAAGATCAAGCTCTAACTATTGACATTTAGTTAGTCGCAACCTAAGGCATGCCCCGATTCACATTAAGTTGTTAATATGTTTTGTTTTTATAATCTATATTGTCGAAGTGTGCGATCAACACATCCCCAGGTGCTACTAAGAAGTAGTTCGTGGAGGTTCTTTTTAGGAGGGGCGTAACTCTAAGAACTCAAGAATATAGGTGGCACAGAGATTATTACATGGTTCAGGGTGCATGAGCGTAATACCCTACTCCACGGGGTGTGTTGTATGCTTGAGCATGTAATTCTTTGCATGAGTCTATAAGACCTTACATCAGCTTAGCCCCGCATGCCGTGCAACGAAAATCTTTTATATGCCATGGTCTAGTTGTTACAGTGTAGCCGAGGCACGACAGGTGGCCCTGGCACTATTAAACACCCTGGGCACTTAACAACGGTTTATTTGAGTAATAATATCCCTTGATGGTAGCATTACCACACTTGAAGGTCCTCTGATCGTGCATCATTAATGCGAAATTAATGACGCATTAACCGGGTTCTGTAACGGCTGAATTATATCCTCTTGAATGTCCGTGCCGTTGGAGATCCCAGGGTCCTTCCGTTGGTGAAGTCGGTCCGGAGCCCACGTGCAGGTTGATTTATGACAAACAAGTAATATCCTAACAAAATTGTTGAGATTAGCGCAGGTTTTTTAAAGAAATTAGGAGGAAAGCTCGAAAAGAAAGGAGAATGAGGAATCAAAGGGAAAAGAGCTCAAGAGCTGAAAAGAATAGTTTATTTTGTATGGAGTGTGTTGGAGAAACACAGCCCAAGAGCTCAAGCAAAATAAATATCACTCACTGCACAATTCACAGGAAAATCGGACTAGTCCGATATACACCAGACTAGTCCGATATCTCTCTGACTAAGATCGGACTAGTCCCCCATAGAGCGGACTTGTCCTCAACACTTCACATATGCACAAAAACGGACAAGTCTGATATCACCACGGACTAGTCTGATATCTTTCTGACTAAAAGCGGACGAGTCCGCACCAGTGCAGACTTGTGCTCAAGACTTCACACTTTACACAGACAAGGACAAGTCCGATATCACCATGGACTAGTCCGAAAAGTCTTTGACAAAAATTGGACACGTTCTCCAACTGAGGACTTGTCCTCAATTCTACATGAGGTTCACCACACCGGACTAGTCCGATATGTGCCAGACTAGTCCGAACATTTCCAGAGCCCAAATCGGACTAGTCTGCTCAAATGCGAACAAGTCTGATATTTCTGAACACTTAGGGTTTTCCACACGTTGCACACCGAACAGTCCGGAGTCCACCACGGACTAGTCCAGACATTGGAAACCCTAGTACAAATAGAGGTGTACGGCCCTACAACCATGTCTCTCGACCCCCTACGCCGTCACACCTTCCAAGAGCCCAAAATACACGACTCTCCACACAATCTAACCCTAGAAAGATCAAATCTTTGAGGATTAGCAATTGATCAAAGGAGAGACTCGTTCTACATGTCTCGAGCTCTTGGGTTTGAATCTCTCGCACACTCTTGTTGTTTATTGCATATATTTCGAGTGTGTTTGGTGGTGTTCTTCATTGTAAATCTTGGGGAGCCCTCAACATGTGAGAAGGCCCTTTGAACACGGTTATTTGCCCCATTGTGATTAGTGGAAGAGAAGCGACCTCCATGGCGATTCGATGAGGGTAGGGTTTGTGAAGACCCAGTCCTCCGTGGACTCCTCAACGTGGATGTAGATTTCCTCCATGTAATCGAACCACAAGATAAAATCTTGTGTCATATACTTTTGTTCTTATTGTTTATCATATTCTACAGTTTACTCAATTTTGGATAACTTACATTAAAACATTGAAATCAAAGTTAATATGTGCCATACATAGTTTCATTGTCGTGTTACATCCAAATTACAACTTTGTTTCCACTGCATAGAGTATTTGACGTTAATTTTTTTTAGCAAACTTGACCGTTCTAGTCTGCACACAACGAACTAGTCCGCACCATACTTGACTAGTCCGATTTCTCTGTATTTGATCAAGTTGTTAAGTGTTTCAGGATCCGACAAAAGTTCAAAAAGCCTATTCACCCCCCCCTCTAGGCTACATTCAATTGGTATCAGAGCAAGGACTCTTCAAAAGAGACTCACCGCTCGAAGAGAAGATGTCGGACATTAAGGATGTAGACGAGAACTTCAACCAAGAGAAGGGTGACGATGAAAATACTTAGAAGCTGGAGAAGCTCCTCGACGCCATCCAAGACTGTGAGGATGATGATGAGGAGATGCTTGAACTGAAGGCACTCCTAGGGTAGAAGGCACTATCCCCAAAAGGGAAGATGAAGATCGAGAATGAAAAGAAGAAGAAGGGGAGTAGTCACACCGACTACTCCCGATATCCTTTTAACTATGATCGGTTAAATTCAAGTAGTAATTATTACTTGTAAATCCCCCTAGGGAAAGCACCTTTCTTCGATGGCAATGATTATTCTATGTGGGGGCAAAATATGAAAATGCATCTCATATCACTTAACCCCAGCTTGTGGCATATTGTGTGTATAGGGATAGATATCTTGGATGACGATGAAGAGCTCACACCAAGCCAAGAACAAGCTATTCATCGGAAAGCTCAAGTTGCAGCTATCATAACATCGTCACTGAGCCGAGATGAGTTCACGAAGGTGGATGGACTCGAAATTGGAAAGGAGATATGAGACACTTTACAAACCGCACATGAAGGTGATCATCATGTGCGAGAAGCCAAGATTGAAATGATTGAAGGCGAACTGGGAGGATTCGCTATAGAAGAAGATGAGTCACCACAAGATATGTACAATCGATTGAAGAATCTCATCAACAAAGTTCGAGCATATGGAAGCAAGAAGTGGAATGATCATGAGGTTGTAAAGCTAATTCTTAGAGCTTTCATGCCTCGCAACGTAACCCTATGCTTGATGATTAGAGAAAGCCCTGTGTATCGGAAAATGACCTCGGACGAACTTCTTGGGATGATTATCAATTTTGAGATAATGGAGAAACAAGCAAAGCGCATCAAAAATATTGCCAAATTTACCTCGGAAAAGAAGAAAGGAGTTGCTTTGAAGTCCACTTGTAAACCTATATCAAAAGAAGCTCGAGAAGCTCAAGAGGAAGATGACAGCTATGATGAAAGCAGTGATATAAATGAAGAAGATATGATCCTATTCATGTAGAAATTCAAGAAAATGATGAGAAGAAGACAAGGTGGTAGACCAAATGAAGGAAGACAAAGGGACAAGCCAAGACCAAAAATGAGGTGCGCTTGCTATAACTGTGGAGAATATGACCATTTCATAGTTGATTGTCCTCATGAAGAAAACAAGAGGAAGACCAAGGGCAACAAGCCTCAAACCAATATGATGTTCAAGAAGAACAAGCAATTCGGACAGGTGCATCTAGGGAAGGAGTGGGACTCCAATGATGAGTCC
This sequence comes from Tuctoria greenei, assembly GCA_036927565.1. Taxonomy (NCBI): domain Eukaryota; kingdom Viridiplantae; phylum Streptophyta; class Magnoliopsida; order Poales; family Poaceae; genus Tuctoria; species Tuctoria greenei. The sequence goes on from JAYESD010000009.1 coordinate 33,695,687, forward strand.
TCATCCAAAGAGGAAGAGGAGATGGCTAACATAGCCATCAAGAAGACAACCAAGAAATCCACCCTCTTCCCAACCATGGGCGCATGGAAGGACAACGAGACATATGTCTAATGGCGAAGGAAGGTAAAAGAAAGGTAACAGCTAAATCTTCCTCCTCGTATTCCTTTGCTAGTGATAGTGATAATTCCAGTGAGGATGATAGTTGTGATGAAAATGAATACTTGCTTAGTGGTTTAGATAAGAAAACTGCTGCTAAGATGAAAATTTTAATGGATAAGCTTGTTGATAAGGAGGAGCTAGTTGATGGTCAAGAAGATATGATCATCCTTCAAAAAGAAGAATATCTTAAGATCAAAAAGCTCCTTGAACTTGGAAAGGAGAAAAGCAAGTCACTAGAACATGAGTTAGTTTCAAGCAATGAAGCTTGATTGAGGTTAAGCGACTCAAATGTAATCATCAATGATAAACTTGCTAACTTAACCAAAGTTAACAAGATCCATGAGGTACAAGTTGAGTCACTCAAGCAAAGTGGCTCTTCATCCTCTTCAAGCTCATCTTCTCAACATCTAAAATCTGAAACTACTATTGCTTGTGTATGTGCTAAAATTGACACTAACTTGAAGGAAAAATCAAACTTGACAATGGACAAGCATCCTTCCCAATGTGGCATATTTGACAAGGAGAGGGTCAAGTATGCACGCAGTGCATACTTGGTCAGAAGACCTCCTAATGTCAAATATGGCATTGGGTATCCTTATGGTGAAAAGAAAAATGCTAGAAGCCACAAGAATAACAAGGAACACATTGCTTTTGTGAAGGGAAATAGCTCTCAAGTTAGAAAACTTAATAATGTTGATAAAAGTAACATTGTTAACACATATGAACAACAACTCTTGTTTAGAACTTTTGATGCATCATATGTTCTTATGAAAAGTAATCTTGGTAGAGTTTATGCCAAATATGTTGGGCCACGCCATGGGAACACCAAGTCTCCTGTGTGGGTGCCCAAATCAATTATGACTAACCACAAAGGACCCAAGCAAGCTTGAATACCTAAGACCAAGGCGTAATTTGTTTTTGCAGGCTTATTCCTCCGCTGGAGAAAAATGGGTTCTAGATAGTGGATGCACCAAACATGACCGGAGAAAGAAGGATGTTCGTTGAATATGGAGAAAATGAAGATCCAACCGGAGGCATTTATTTTGGCGATAAACATCAAGGAAGGGTGCTCGGTGCCGGTAAAATAGCAATTTCATCACAACATACTCTTTCTCATGTTTCACACGTTGATTCCTTGGATTATAGCGTTTTGTCCATATCCCAGTTATGTGACAAGGGTTATAATTGTTTGCTCGTAATGAGGGTGTGACCATCTCTAGAAGGAGTGATAACTCGGTTGCTTTCAAGGGTGTGTTAAAGGGAAAGCTTTATCTAGTTGACTTCAACAAAGATAAAGCCGAACTTGACACATGCTTGATTGCAAAAACCAACATGGGTTGGCTGTGGCATAGACGGCTAGCACATGTTGGTATGAGGAATCTTCAAAAACTCCTTAAAGTCAATCACATCCGAGGTTTGAAAGATGTTGTTTTTGAGAAACACAGGCCTTGTAGCGCGTGCCAAGCCGGGAAGCAAGTAGGAGCACCCCATCCCGCAAAGAATGTCATAACAACAATGAGACCGCTCGAGCTACTTCACATGGATCTATTTAGTCCAATTGCTTACATAAGCATCGGTGGTAACAAATATGTTTTAGTAATTGTTGATGACTTTTCGCGCTTCACGTGGGTTTTCTTTTTGCATGATAAGACAGAAACTCAAGGAACCCTCAAGAAGTTTCTCAAGCAAACTCAAAATGAATTTTCGTTGACGATCAAGAACATACGAAGTGAGAACAGAACGAAGTTCAAGAATACCCATGTTGAGGAGTATCTAGACGAAGAAGGGATAAAGCAGGATTTTTGAGCACCTTATTCTCCTCAACAAAACGGAGTAGCCGAAAGGGAGAATCGAACATTCATTGAGATGGCCAGGACAATGCTCGGTAAATATAAGACTTCAGACCTGTTTTGGGCTGTAGCGGTTAACACCACTTGTCACACCATAAACCAGCTATATCTTCATCCCCTACTCAAGAAAACATCATATGAACTCTTCACGGGTAACAAGCCGAATATTTCATACTTTCGAGTTTTTGGTTCTAAATGTTATATTCTGAACAAGAAGGCTAGGACTTCGAGGTTCACTTTGAAGTCCAGTGAAGGTTTCTTACTTTGCTATGATTCAAACTCCTACGCCTATCGTGTATTCAATAAGGTCTATGGACCTGTTGAAGTAGCATGTGACGCAGTGTTAGATGAAACTAATGGCTCTCAAGGAGAGCAAGTTGATCAATATGTTCTATATAGAGAAGAATCTCCATGTCAAGTGTTGACAAGAATGGCGTTGGGCAATGTTCGACCACAAGCGCCACCTCCAAATTCGAATGAGGAAGATGAACCACAAGTGGAGGAAAATGATCAAGGGGTAGCTTCTACATAAGATCAACCTCATGAAGATCAAGGTGATCAACACATCATTGAGGGCAACCATCTAGGGGGAGCAGAAGACGATGACAATGAAGATTCAAGATCGCAAGTGCCACATCCAAGAGTACATCAATGCATCCAAAGAGATCAACCCGTCGACAACATAATCGATGGCATCCAAAAGGGAGTAACAACTCGATCTTGTATAGCTAATTTTTGTGAACATTACTCGTTTGTATCCTCTTTGGAACCACACAGGGTTGAAGATGCATTAAAGGATCCGGATTGGTTGGTGGCGATGCAAGAAGAATTGAACAACTTCAAAAGGAACAAGCTGTGGGAACTTGTTGAAAGAACCAAGTTCAATGTTGTCAGTACTAAATGGGTCTTCCGCAACAAGCAAGACGCGACTTGTGGCCAAAGGGTATTCACAAGTCGAAGGTTTGGATTTCGACGAGACTTTTGCTCCTGTAGCTAGGCTTGAATCGATTCGAATATTACTTGCATATGCTACTCACCATGATTTCAAGCTTTATCAAATGGATGTGAAAAGTTCCTTCCTCAACGGACTGATCAAGGAGGAGGTGTACGTGGAGCAACCCCCCGGGTTCGAAGGTCAAGAGTTCCCCGACCATGTGTTCAAACTGCGTAGGGCTCTCTATGGCCTCAAACAAGCTCCTAGAGCTTGGTATGAGTGCCTTAAAGATTTTTTGATTGAAAATGGATTTAAGATTGGTAAAGATGATTACACTTTGTTTACTAAGCATTTTGATAATGATATATTTATCTGTCAAATTTATATTGATGATATTATATTATGTTCAACTAAGAAATCTTTTTGTCAAGAATTTAGTAAGATTATGATAGGTAGATTCAAAATGTCCATGATGGGAGAGTTGAGATACTTTTTGGGATTCCAAGTGAAGCAACAAAAGGATGGGACGTTCATAAGCCAAGCAAAGTACACTCAAGACATCCTCAAGAAATTTGTCATGAACAAAGCAAAGCCCTTAAAGACTCCCATGGCGTCAAATGGACACTTGGATCTCAATGATGATAGACCAAACGTGGATCAAAAGGTATATCGCTCCATGATTGGCTCGTTACTTTATTTATGTGCATCTAGGCCTGATATCATGTTGAGTGTATGTTTGTGTGCAAGATTTCAAGCCAATCCTAAAGAATGTCACTTGACAGCCGTAAAAAGGATCTTGCGATATTTAGTTCATACACCCAACCTAGGCCTTTGGTATCCTGAAGGTCCAAAATTCAATCTCATTGGATACTCCGATGCATCTTATGCCGGATGCAAGGTAGATAGAAAAAGTACCCCTGGCACTTGCCAATTCTTAGGTAGATCCCTAGTTTATTTGTCCTCCAAGAAACAGAATTCCGTTCCGTTATCAATAGCCGAAGCGGGGTATGACATAGCCGGGAGTTGTTGTGCACAACTCCTTTGGATGCGACAAACTCTAAGGGATTACGATTACAAGATGAGTCGTATTCCACTCCTTTGTGACAATGAGAGTGCAATTAAAATTGCCGATAATCCCGTTGAGCACTCTAGTACTAAACACATGGACATCAGGCATCACTTTTTGAGAGATCACTCAATAAAATGGAGACATAGCCATTTCCCATGTCAACACTGAAAAACAACTAGCCGATATCTTTGCCAAGCCACTTGATGAAAAACGTTTTTGTGAGCTCCGAAATGAACTAAATATCCTTAATGCACGAAATGTGGCTTGAAAACTTGCATACCTGTATGCCATCTTCAAAATCTATTGATTGTGTTATGAAAATCATCTCTCTCTAGTTTCTCAGAAAAACTATGTTAATTACTTGATCCTGGTGAATTATTGTCATAGCCTGATTGTTGTATGTTTACTGATCATATTCATCAAGATTATTTGTGTGTTTTGCCCCCTATCACTACAAGAAACACGAACACTTGTGTCGGCTAGCTTAACTTACGTCGGCCAGCCGACGAGAGTTTAATAACTTACGACGCCCAGAAGAAACCGACGTAGTTTAACTTACTTTCGTCGGCAACTGACGTAAGTTAATAGATCGATAGCAATAAACAGAAACATACACCGGCCAGGACCCTAGGCTGACGTAAATTATATGGTCGACGTAAGTTAAGACTAACTTACGTTGGCCCAAAGGATGGCCAACGTAAGTAACACTGGCCGACGTAATTAGCTTATTTAGCCGATGTGAGTTATGGAATTTAACCTACCCGCGCGCACACCTCTTCTTTTCCTTACCCGCCGCTTCTTCCCTGCTGCCTCAGCCGACGCCTCGCCCGATCCGCCGCTGCCTCAGCCGACGCCGCCGCCTCGCACGTCGCCGCTGCCGTGCCCGCCGCCTTCCGACGTTACCCGCCGCGCCCGACCCCGCCGCCAGGTATGGAATCCTCCCCCCCACTCCTCCTCCCCCCACTCCCCCCCGCCCCCCCGACCACCGCCAGCTCAGCCCCCTCCCCAATTGCCGTCGTCCTGGCCCCCCCGCCCCCTTCCTGAGCACTACCCCTCCTCCCCTCCCCTCCCCGAGCCCCCCATCCCCACCCCTCCCCGACCGCTGCCGGCCCGTACCCCCCGCCGACTCCCGGAGGGCTACTCCCCCTCCGCGACCGCCGCCGTCCCGACCCTCCCCGAGCGCCGCCCCCCTCCCCTCCCCTCCCCTCCCCGGCACCACTCCACCTCCCCTCCCCGCCCCCCCCCCCTCACCCTCCCTGCAGAGGCCCCCCACCCTCCCCCTCCCCTCGCCCAGAGCCCCCCCTCCCCTCGCCCAGAGCCCCCCTCCCCTCCCCAGACCCCCCCCCCAACACACTCCCCACCCCACCCCACCCTAACCCTCCCACTGAGATTTGAAATTCAATTGAATTGAATTGTTCAAATTTGAATTGAGTTGAATTGAAATTGATTTGAAATTGAATTGAATTGATTTGAAATTGAATTTAATTGAGTTGTTAATTCTCATTAATTGTTAGTAGTTGCTAATTAGGTTTGAATTGCAATTAATTGTTAGTTAGTTGTTAATTATTTGACCATTTTAATTAATTATTAGTTAGTTGTTAATTGGATCTAATGTTACTATATATGCTTAGGTTTTATTTAATAATGTTTAAGATTTGTATTATTGCTCTCATTTATTGTTTTGTGTTTAAAATACAATTGCTTATGTTTTCGTTAATATTTTTGATGCTTATGTACTATATATAGAAACGGCTAAAAAAAGGGCCATCGTACGTAAAGTAGGCATCGTATATGTAGCGTATATATGGCCTATCAGGCCCAATCCTAGCGTATATAGGTAGTGTGGGTCACGATCGTGACCCATGACTGGTGACACGAGGTTAATCGTTAGTGTTAAGTGTATATGGGCCCAACGGCCCATTACTAACCCTAAAAGTATGTAACCAGGTATCTCTTCGCCTCAAGCCCCCCCCCCCCCCCCCCCGTTCACATCACGCGTGTTTGTGAGTACGTATAAGACGATGAAAACCCTGAAAACGTATGTTGCGAGTATGTGTCCCTAACTCGCAACATCCGTAAGGCAACAGGTTTCCCAGCTATCCTGTTGCCCCCCTTTGTACTTTAAGAACTGCACCGAACAGGGGGGTGTAGTGTTAAATATGCGGCGTTATGCTACCGAAATTTTCTGATTTGTGAGACGTAATCTATCCTGTATATCGTTTGCGGGCCGAGCATGCCGTGCCGGCCCAAAGCCCGGCCGAGCCATGGTCACCTCCTCGTGCCTCGTCGCCTCCTCCGCAGCTTCTTCCCAACAGTTTTGTCGGCTCGCTGTAGACCTATTGGGGTCCTCGCCTCGCCTCCTCTGGACGAGAGTCTAGAAGTCGTCGCTCGTCGGGCTCGCCTCGCATCCTCATAGATTTAGGGAAGAATCGGGCTGGGCATCGCAGATGGCGGGCGGCGGCTGGTGACTCAATATGAGGCAAGGGAGCCGAGGGCGGCCGAGTGGGGTCTGAGGTCAAGCCCGAGCATGGCCCGTGTTGGGCTTCGAGCTGGCCCGGACCCAGTTCACTGTCTCTCTCATTATTTCCTCTATCGTGCATAAATTAAAGAGAAACTAACGGTAATTTGTCTGGCTATTAATTGTAGAGTCAAACATGAGCGAAGATCGTAGTTGGATGTACACTGGTTGGAAGGGCAGAACTGGTGGTCACTCGGATGAGTGGTACGCCAAGACAGAAGCTTTTGTGGAACGAGCTTTTTTGTTGTTAAATAGCGATAAGGCGCGGTGCCCATGTATGAAATGCCGAAACAGAACATTTTTGGACAAAGTGGAACTTACGATGCACTTGTGTTGAAATGGTTACGTGTCACATTATGAGTTGTGGAACTTCCACGGCGAGACACCTTCTCAAGCTGTACGAGAAGTGGAAGCGGACAGTGATGATGACACGGAGGTTGATATGATGGATGAGATGTTGGGAGCTATACGACCAGAGCTTACAGAAGATCCTCAAACAGCAGAGGTTAAAGAGTTCTTCAAACATCTCAATGATTCAGAAGAGGCGCTGCATGGACTCACTAAAATGACGATCCTCAATTTTGTGACTAGACTTATGGCAATTAAGTCAAAGTTCATATTTTCTAACAAATGTTACAACGAGCTCATCAATTTGTTCAAAGATTCCCTTCCACATCCCAACAAAGTGCCTAATGATATGTATAAGTCGAAGAAAATTCTTTCCGGTCTCAGTATGAAGCATGAGAAGATTAATGTGTGTCCGGACAACTTCATGCTTTTCTGGAGAGAGCATGCCAATGCGAACGAATGTTTGAAATGTGGTCAACCGAGGTTTGTCAAAGTTGTTAATAACGATGGTGATACTGTGATGACGGAAGTCGCACGTAAGCATCTTCGTTAACTTACCTGTGACACCGAGGTTGAAGCGACTATTCCTTTCAAAAAAAAACGACCAAACACATGAGATGGCACAAAGAAGGTGAGCGTGAGAACAATGAAGTCATGACGCACTTGTCTGATGGTGAGGCATGGAAGGCGCTGGACCGGTTCGACCCAGAATTCAGTCATGAAGCGAGAAATGTTCGCATCGGGTTATCGACAGATGGGTTCATGCCGTTCTGCACAAATGCCGCACCATACTCCTGCTGGTCCGTCTTTGTCGTTACGTACAATCTTCCACTAACTTTTTGCATGAAGAATGAGTTCATGTTTCTTAGCCTCATTGTACCTGGGCCAGATCATCCTGGGTCACGTCTCAATGTGATGTTGAAACCGTTGATCGAAGAGTTGAAAATGTTGTGGATAGGAGTCGAAGCGTACGACTATTACAAGAAGCAGAAATTCAACCTCTGAGCTGCTTATTAGTGGCCTATCCATGATTTTCCGGTATACAACAAGTTTTCTGGATGGAGCACTCATGGTCGGTTGACGTGCCCGATATGTACCTCGGATACCGATTGCTTTTGAGTTACCCATGGAGCCAAGATATCTTACATCGATTGTCATAGACGTTGGCTGCCTCCGAATCACTTGTTTAGACAATAGAGAAATGTCTTCAAAAAGAACACCGTTGTCACTAAAGGACCATCGAAACGTCTTAACGGGTCAGAAATATCTGATATGTTGGACAAATTGGTGCCAGATGAAGGTCGTACTGGATATTTCGAAGGTTACGGAGACAAACACAGTTGGACTGACATATGTGGACTTTGGGAGCTACCGTATGTAAAGTCGTTGATTCTAAGGCACAACATTGATGTTATGCATCAAGAGCGTAACATGGCCGAATGTATCATAAGCACATGCATGGACATGACGGGCAAAACAAAAGACAATTTAAAGGCTCGAAAGGATCTCACTGAGCTTTGTAACCGTCAAACTCATGAGCTCTTCAAAAATGGTGGTAAACCACGCGCTCCTTCCCGTCTTTGACTTAAAGAAAAAAAAAGAAGTTCTCGAATGGTTGCAAAGGTTGAAATTCCCAGATGGTTATGCAGCTAGTCTGAGACGAGCCGTGAATGTGAAAACTGGAAAGCTCATTGGGTTGAAGAGTCATGGTTATCACATAATCATGGAAAGACATATGCCTGTTATGTTTCGAGGCTACTTTGACGATGCGGTGTGGAAGGTGGTAGCCGAGATTAGCCACTTCTATTGGCAACTCTGTGCTAAAGAAATCACGCCAGAGATGATGACTAAGTTTGAGAAGAAGATTCTGGTACTTTTGTGGAAGATGGAAAAAATTTTTCCTCCAGGATTTTTCAATCCAATGCAACATCTCTTAATTCATCTTCCATTTGAAGCCAAAGTGGGCGGTCCCGTGCAATATAGGTCGATGTATCATATTGAAGGATCACTCAGATATCTGAAACCAATGGTTGGTAACACGGCAAGGGTTGAAGGTTGCATCGCTGAAGCTTTTACTCTTAAGGAAGTATGATACTTCTCAAGTGTTTACATTGCAGAGGAACACAATGTTAATACTTAGGTAATGTGGTACAATATGGATGAGCAACCTCCTTGTAGCGATCTCTCCATTTTTGCAACAACAGGTACTACTGTTGGTAGTTACACTTCTTACGACGTTAGCGAAAAAGAAAGGTGTGCTGCCTTCTTCTACATGTACGCTAATATGGAAGAAATGAATGAATATTTCAAGTAAGTGTTTCTCCTACACTTATGCTTTTCACCTTCCAAAACATGTATTCTTAAAGGTTCTCTTTTTGTGTAGTATGTTCGACAAGCCAAATTGGAGACATAGACATCAACCCACGAGCAAGCAAAAAGAACAGATTCGACGGAAAGGAATAAACAGGGGATCTAATTTTATTTCCTAGTTTCGAGATCATGTAACGTTTTCTCGATAACTTATCAATGTTAACAAAGTTTTCTTATAACTTAAGAATGCTTACATTTTCTAATAACTTCATATCTTGGACAGTGCAAAAAAATGCCAACGTCCATGAAGATTTGCGAGAACTATCTTGTGGAGTGGTTAATGTTAGAAGCTATGGTCGATATGACGTCAACGGCTTTTGATTCCGTACAACTCAATTTGAATATCTTTGTACTCTCATGGCAACATGTAATACCGGAGTTATGATGAGGGCAATCGACTCGCAAGATCATGAAACTCAGTACTACGGGATTCTTAAAAAAATCCTTGAATTCACTTTTGTCAGAAACAAGACAATACGAGTAGTATTCTTTGACTGCGAATGGTTTGATTCCATTCGTGGAATTCGAGTAAACGAATTTGGCATGGTCGAAGTAAAACACAAGGAACGGTTGAAAGGATTCGATTCATTAGTTCTTGCACACCAAGTAGAGCAAGTGTACTATCTACCTTATCCATGTAACAAATTCAAAGCTTGGTGGGTGGTACATAAGGTGAATCCTCGTGAGCGGTTATATGCTCCAAGAGATGATGATTACCATGAGGAAGGTGAGGCTGGTGTGCTCTACAATGAGGAAGAGTTGTCAGACTCCTTCTCAGTCAAGCCCGGTGTAGGACTCGATGACTTAGTTGGGGACACTCAAGATATCGAGACTGGCACGGAAGCGGAAACAGAATCAGAATCGAAAACTGAAGATATTGATGACTTAGTCGAACCTGCAGATTTGCGCAAACGAAAATGATATGCGGAAGAAGAAGATCGATGGGCTGGTTTAAGGAGTAGGGTGCATGACCGTGATGTTGATGAATTTTAAAGTAACGTTTTATTCACTGACTTAACATTAATTTTGTATATTATCTTTGCATATGAATCATTTATTCATTGCAACAGGATGTCGTCAAAGGGGAAGGGGAAGGGGAAGCCAATGAGAGGGTTTGAGCCGCCACGTGACCCTTGCTCAGGGACATCGTTACCTTTGAGCCGACGTTCCCTCTTCATGGCGCACCACCATCAGCTGTCGTGTGCTTTCAGCAAACGGAGGTAAATTTTAGTTTACAATAAAGTTATTTATAAATTGCAGTTGTTAATAATTATTTATTGTCAATCTTTTTCTTTTGTGCAGTCTGACTCAGAGCCTTCTGAGTCCGAGTCAGAGGCTAGGGGGCCGCTACGGGAGCCCGAGTAAGAGTCTAGGGGGCCGCTACAGGAGCCTTCTAGCGCTAGCCTCCCTTCGGAGCCGGCTACCGCTAGCCTTATTTAGGACTCCAGTGGTTCCTCAGAGCCTTCAAGGTCACAGGATGCGGCAACGTTGCAGCAGAGGCGACGGACGAGGAGGACCAACTTTGTGGCTCCTTCTCCGGTTACTTCTCAGCGGACCACGATCCGTCCTGTCAGATACAGGTAAAAATTGTATATAGTATATTAAATATTAGATGTCGTTTTCCTTTACTTAATGATTTAATATATTTTGCAGATGTTGGTACGACTTTTCGTTCACGGGGGCCGAGAAGAACCACATGCAGGTTAATAGTGTCTTGGGTGCTATCGTGAAGTTGCACTACCCCGGTGTCATTGATGGTTTCCCTGCCCTATCATGGGATGACTACACTTGTGTCTCTCACCTGATCCACAGCACGGTTCAGGGAGCCGTGTTGCATGATTTGATGGTAAGTTTAACTGTTTCATTTTTTCAACTCGTTTGAATTGTTAATGCATATCACTTAAATATTTGTTTGCTTAAAGCTGAGGTACCAAGTAGAGGAACCGGGCATGGAGGACCACGCGAGACGCGTGTTCCATTACAACGCTCGGAAGCTCACAACGGCGGCGTTGTCGAACGCCCGGATTTAGGCTGTCAACACGTACTACAAGCGGCACTCCCGGGAGCAGGAGCAGGAGCAGCAAAGGGGTCCATTTAGGAAGGACTGTGACGCGTACTTGACAGAGGAGCAGTACACGGAGGTATTTTTTTAATATTGTTAAATATTTACAATATCTATGTATGTTAACTGCATTGATGAAAAATGAAATATGTGCAGGTTAGTATTTCCTGGTTACAGGGTAACATTGATGCGTACTTAGCTCTCTGTTGGTACTGGGCTAGCGAAGCTTTCATCAATAAGTCCACTAAGGCTAGATAGTGTCGCATGGGGTGCGAGGGCAAGCACAACTATGGCGGCGATGGCTACTTGCGTTTGGCTACACGCATGGTAAGTACTTTTTCAATTTATTTATGTGTTCCTAATATATTTATCTCACTAACACGGCTATGCAGGAGCGATAGATGGGTCAGGAGCTAACCCCGACCCAGGTTTGGAAGAGAGATCACAAGGGAAGTGACCCTTCTCAGCCAGGGTAGTGTAGTCAGGTTGCAGCCGACCGACTGGTAAGTTTTCGAAATTCATCAATTTCATATAACTAATACTATTATTAACACGCTTACAAGATTTTTTTTTGTAGGCAAAGTACGCACAAGAGGTTGTAAAGATACATTGTGCGGTTTATGATTAGGAAAGCGCGTCGATCGACCCCCAAGCCACGTACGCAAGCGGAGGCAGGAAGGCCCATGGACGTTGAGTTGTTCATGTGTTTCATTTCTTTTTCAATTTATATTTTTCTACTTAGTGTTTTCATTCTTTTGCACGTTTTCCATTTTGATGGAGTTGTCGACTAGAGGTCGACGCGTCATTTGAGAGGCGCTTCATCGTCGTAGGCCTCGTCCGTTGGGACCACCAGTGGTCGTATCTTGCAGACCAAGCTGGAGCTCCTTGCCTTAAAGGAGACGCCGACGCAGACCCAGGCAGAGCTGGAGAGGTCGAGAGCGGAGGCAAGGGAGGAGCAGCAGAGGACAGCTTTAATGATGGCCCAAATGCAAGCAGCGGTGGCGGCAAGTAATTTAAAGTACCGTAGTTAAATTTCATAGCATTTCAATAACATATATCTTCTAATATTTTGCGATAGCAGACTCTTGCTCGACACAACGGTCAGGATATCGAGATATCTACGCTTCTGCCACGGTAGAGACCGGACCAGGTGATAAACTCTTTCTTTAATATTGTGCTAAGCTTCTTAAATGAATTATCCACTCTTTCACATTCCAGGAGTCGACAATATCCTATCCTGTTGTTGGGACGAACAATTGCTATGAAATGAACTTTACTTCTAGAGTATACACCTTTACAAAGTTTTACCTCCACTTGTTGCTTGCATGCATCACTTAATATCAAAATAACCATAACATCATATGCAGTAAGTGGAATTCGGTAAAATTTGTTTCATTTCATAGTATGTGATAGTTCATGCTTTAAATGGATCGATTGAAGTATAATATGGTTGTGTAATTCTTTACAAGGCTAATACAAGGAATATATATGGTTCTTTTGTAGGATTGGGGAAATGCGCCTCAAACTCCTTCGCCACATCTACAGGCACCCGGAGGAACGCGCCGACAAGATCTTGGCTCCGGAGGTAGTTGAAGGGCAAGCGTGGAGCCCAGTGAATGGTTTTGAAACCGTTTTGTGTTGTTGTGGATGTTTTGAATGTTTTCTAGACTATTTTGTGATCTGTGTACTGTATAAACTGTTTGTGCACTGTTTTGTGCTTTGTTTGGAGCTCGCAATCCTGCGAGTTATTCAGTTTCTGTCTTTTTTTTAAAAAAAAATGAAAACTTATCTTATGTCGGCTACGGCCAAGCCGACGTAAGTTAGCCCAGTTTAACTTACGTCATTCAGACCATACCAACGTAAGTTGAACCACTTAACTTACATCGGTTTTTCGCAACCGACGTAAGTTATGCCGCTTAACTTACGTCAGTCGGCAGTGGCCAACGTAAGGACTCCGGCCCAACCCGCGTCCCATCCCGGTAAATAAATTACGTCGGTTGTCGGACACTGACATAATTAAGTAACTTACGTCGGCGGCCGACGTAAGTTACCTTAATTATGTCCAAATTGCTCGTCAGTCAGCAACCAATGTAATTCAGTAACTTACGTTGATTTTGGCCTTAATTAAGTCGGTCCTGGCCGACGTAATTGATCGGGATTCTGTAGTGTATTTTCTTTGTAAGCACCTTCGAATATATACGAATGGTCTAACTGTTTCTATTCTGGTGACCACGGACTAGTCCGTGGTTACTCGGACTAGTCCGCAGAGTTCCGGTAGTCCGGACTAGTCCGATCAACCATGCACTAGTCCGATTTGTCGAATCCATAATCCTAGGGCCGCCAAAACCTAATCCTCTTCATCCTCACAAGACACCTCACATTTTCTCTCCTCACTCAAGTGCCTCCAAGGTGATTTGGCGAGTTCCCCACCAAATCTCCTAAAATCTTCGTGGGAAACGATCTTCATCGCAAGGGGATCGAGAACACCGGACTTGTCCGCATCAAAAACCTCTCGAACTCCGCAAATCGAAGGATTTCGTAAAGGTTCTCTCCAAACCATAGAACCTTCAATTTCTCTTGTTTTTTCTCAAATAGCTTAGTTCCTCCTGTTAATACATGATTCCCTGTTGTATTACAACTACATTGAGCCACTTTTGCATTGAGAAACACCATTGCTTCGCTAGTTAGGGTTCAAACGGCCAAATATCGGACTAGTTCATTCTCAGTGTAGACAAGTCCAATACTCCGGATTAGTCCGCTCTTGAGCATCGGACAAGTCTGATTTTTGACTGGACACAACCCTAATTTCATCTACTCAATGCATTCCATTTCCATCAATTCTTATCTTTGTCATGTATAACCTCCTTGTCAGGACAATGTCGAATAAAAACATCTCCGACTTTGAAGACGAGATGGATCAAGATGTGTTGCCGTGTGTCTCGGAGTCTCGCACTAACAAATGGCAAGGGCGGGCTATCGAGCCTTCGCCTACTTCACCTAGGGTGCGGCGGAAGGTTGTGGCCAAGAAGCCAGCTTTGAAAGCTCAAGATATGGTTGGTTGTAGCTCAGCGGCTCATCGCCAATCCAAAGGGAAAGGTAAAGGGATTACCTCTGGCCCCATTTGCTCCCTCAAAATGACAGCTCCAAGGTAGGGGAATAGAGACCACTCGGAAGAAAAATTCAATGGCAAGGTGAGTGATGTGGCTTGGAAGCTGAGGAAAGTTGATGCTTATAGCAGTAGCAAGAAGGCACCTGATCTGAGATTTTGGAGCAACTTCCACGCAGACTACTACAGTTTCGTGTACCTGCAGATGAAGACTCCAGTAGTCCGCAACCAATGGATTGACTGGAGCCATTTTGAAAGAAAAAGTTGTGGTGCATTTGATGAAGTGGTAGAGGCTGCAGAGAGGCATGGTTTAAAGGACTTGTTTGCTTTCAGGTACAAGTGGAATGATGAGGTCATAGCACAGTTCATTGCAACCTGCTACTTTGCTTGTGATGAAGAAGAGCGAGTGACTTGAATGACACATGGATCCAAGTACACAGTGACATATCATGAGTTTGCTAGGCTGCTGTACTTTGACGACACCAGCAACAATGAAGTGATTGTTCACAACATTAGGATTTTAGAGAAGGACAATATTGACTTTCTCTATGATACCCATCTCAAGTACAATCCTCCCTCAACCAAGAACATGAAGCCCTTCTTCATGGTTCACAATAGAGTGCTCCGAAAGACCATTGCTCTGAATGATGGAGATGTAGGGAGTGTCCAATTTTACTGAAGAACCTTGATGAAAGTGATTAGAAAGAAGAGGAAGTTTGAGATATTTGACTACATCTGGAACGACTTGGTGAACATCTCATGCATACCGAACCGCTCATGTGGCTATGCACCATACTTGATGTTTATGATTGAAAAAGTCACAGGAATTGAGTTCGTGAAAGATGTAGAGCATACTCCTCTAAGGCCGCAAAAGCCTCCTCAAGCCTCTCTTCCAACTGCTCCATCCCCTGTTTCAAGTGAAGAGGCTCCGAGGAGAGCTCCAGGAGATGCAGGGCCTGCCTCTAAAACTAGGGCCCCTCCTCACAAAGGGTCTCCTAGTGGCATTATGAAGTACTTGGCCACCATCTTTGGCTCTTGTCGCAAGACTGAGGTGAAAGTTCATAAATTGAACAAGGCAAGGAAAGAGGACATGAGGGACATGAAGCAAAATGTCAAAGCCATATGCTAGAAGCTAGAGATTGAGCATGTTGGGTCTCCAGTTATCTCCGAGGACTCTCCTTCTGACTTCTCAGAGCTTCCTCCTCTTTCACCTTTCGACTTGCCTATTTTCGCATTGTGGGCACGACGAGTGGTTCTCGTCCTGATCCTCCTCAGCCTGATGATGAAGACGTCGAGCACCGACAGTTAAGAGTGAGTCAGCGACGACTAGTAGATCCCTCTTCTCCTTCTTTTTGGTACTTTGATGCTAAAGGGGGAGAGATTGAGTGGGATTCTTAGGTTCTAGCCGTAGATTGAGAGATGAGAGCTCCAATTGCAATTCCTATGTAATTCTGCTACTTTTGGGTTTTAAAACTTCTATTATTCTTGCATTATGCTTCTGGACATGATTATGGAGTTTGTGATAATGCCCTGTGATGATCTATGTTATATGCTCTGAATTTGATATTCATGCTCGATAATCTTGATGTTTTTATGATTATGATTTTATCTTATTCACATCAAGATTATTGCTCACACACACGTAGTTTCGCACCCCACCATAAAGAGTGCACATATGTCCTATGTTTTCATTGCTTAATTTGTTCGAAGCTCATATGTGCACACTTTATGAAAAAATCTGAATTTTTATCATATTTGTGAAATTTCAATTTGTTTTCATCAATCACCAAAAAGGGGGAGATTGAAAGTTCATCTAGGCTTCCCTTGTGGGTTTTGGTTAATTTATGACAAACAAGTGAGATCCTAACAAAATTGTTGAGATGAGCACAGGTTTTTTAAGAAATTAGGAGCAAAGCTCAAAAAGAAAGGAGAATGAGGAATCAATGGGAAAAGAGATCAAGAGCTGAAAAGAATAGTTTATTTTGTATGGAATGTGTTGAAAAAACACACCCCAAGAGCTCAAGCAAAATGAATCTCACTCACTGCACAATTCACAAGAAAACCGGACTAGTCTGATATCTCTCTGACCAAGAACGGACTAGTCCCCCCTAGTGCAGACTATTCCTCAACACTTCACATAGACAAGTCCGATATCACCACGGACTAGTCGGATATCTTTCTGACCAAAAACCGACAAGTCTGCCCCAGTGCTGACTTGTCCTCAGGACTTCACACTTTACACAGACACGGACAAGTCCAATATCACCACGGGCTAGTTTGAAAACTCTTTGACTAAAATCGGACAAGTCCTCCAACTGCGGACTTGTCCTCAATTCTACATGAGGTTCACCACACCGGACTAGTCTAATATGTGCCAGCCTAGTCTGAACATTTCCAGAGCCCAAATTAGACTAGTCTGGTCACATGCGGACAAGTCCGATATTTCCAAACACTTAGGGTTTTCCACACGCAGCACACCAGACTAGTCTGAAGTCCACTGCGGACTAGTCCGGACATCGCAAACCCTAATGGTAACTTTTGGAAACCATAGTATAAATAGAGGTGTACGGCCCTACAACCATGTCTCTTGACCCCCTGCGCCGTCACACCTTCCAAGAGCCCAAAATACACGACTTTCCAGACAATCTAACCTTAGAAAGATGAAATCTTTGAGGATTAGCAATTGATCAAAGAAGAGACTCGTTCTACACATCCTGAGCTCTTGGGTTTGAATCTCTCTCACACTCTTGTTGTTTATTGCATATATTTGGAGTGTGTTTGATGGTGTTCTTCATTGTAAATCTTGGGGAGCCCTCAACTTTTGAGAAGGCTCCTTGAACACAGTTATTTAACCCTTTGTGATTAGTGGAAGAGAATCGGCCTCCATGGCGAATTGACGAGGGTAGGGTTGGTGAGGACCCGGTCCTCCATGGACTCCTCAACGTGGATGTATATTTCCTCCGTGGAATCAAACCACGGGATAAAATCCTGTGTCGCATTCTTTTGTTCTTATTGTTTATCATATTCTAGGGTTTACTCAATCTTGTGTAACTTACGTTAAAACATTAAAATCAAAGTTAATTTGTGCCATACATAGTTTAATTGTCGTGATACATCAAAATTACAACTTAGCTACCGCTGCATAGAGTACTTGACATGAATTTTTTGATCAAACTTGATCATCCTAGACCGCACACACCGGACTAGTTTGCACCATACGGGACTAGTCTGATTTCTCTGTATTTGATCAAGTTTTTAAGTGTTTCACGATCCGACGAAAGTTCAAAAAGCCTAGTCACCCCCCTCTAGGATACATCACATACCTTTCTAAATTTGGAATTGGGAAGAGAGACACTCCTTCTACTCCTTCCTAACTTGGACTATGGACTAGAGGCTCTCCTCTCTACATCATAAACTCCTTGAAACCTAAGGAGAGTACTGGATACAATAGAATGAATACTCAAGTGGTGTGTGTGTGAATTGAGTGTAGGGGGTCCTATTTATAGGTGGAGAAGGGTCGGTGCCCGCCATCAAAAGTGCATAAATCATTCATAATCATCTATAGGAAGCTGGGAGGAGGCAACACGTGTCGATTGACCGAGTTTGGATCCAGGACCAAGTCAGCTGACTAGGGAGGGCGGTCGAATTGGTAAGTGCTCCGTCGGGGTTGTGTTTTCTCCAAGTGACTGACAGGTGGGTCCCCTTTACTGATATAGGTGATACACCATTAAATGGCCTCGTATACTTCTGTTTGTGGGCCATTTGATCCATTTGGTGCTACATGTCAGCACTTAATTGATTGGGATGATATTTTATAGGATTGCTCCCTCTCGTTTACCTCATTTTCTGCAATAAATGTCTGCATGCACTATTTCCCGAAGGACGAGTGGAAATATGTTAAATATAAAGGTGATTTGTGCAAAAAATGATAATTCCTTCACATAATTGACTTATACCGACAGGTGAAATTGGTATATAACAGCCGTCAACAAACTCCCCCAAGCTTATCCTTTGGTCGTCCCGAGCAAAGTCAAGACTTTAGGTTGATGATCAGGAGTTGCTACAATGTTCTATTTTCCAAAAGTACCATGTGCACAACAAAATACTCTACCTAGTATTGCAAAAATTGGCATGGTACTTCACCCATCTTAAGTCATTATGGGGCTTATGCCTTCTCTTATTCATGGGTGGTTGAAAGTAGAACAGCAAATGGAGCAAGCATACCCTAGAGATCAAGTTCCACTCATATTCTGGAGAGTTCAACTTAGATTTTAAGTACTTCAAATTGATTATCACAATCACTCCTTTGTGTGTAGTGGGAATATTTCCTAACCAATACTGCTAAATAAGGCTTGTATGTGGAGCTTGGTAGGTAATGTAGTAGGCGTATTTGCAACACATAATATTGCTAAGTCAAAAAAGCAAGCCTTAGGAGAAATCAATTCAAAACTATTTGATTAAGACTTGTGCATGTGTGATGGAGTGGAAGTGGACGTGAATGTTTGGAATGACTCCTATTTATGTAGACTCTTTTATTTTGCATGGATGAAATGTGGCTACTTTTCTTATCTGTTTTTTTCTCATGATTATTATGTAAGCATGCATTTTCTTTTTTATTTTTCTTGTAGCCATGTCTTATACTCCCTTTTTATGCAATAAACTTTGAGATAGTACTAAACATGAAGGGTATGGAGTTTCTCTTTTTATTGTGGAATGATGGTATGATGGAATTTTTCTTACTTCTAATGTAGAAGTATAGAATGTGCAAGTGAAGTCTTGAATTAAAAAAGAAATGAATGATTCTCTCATAGGTCTATACTAGTTTGACTAGGCTCAATGTGATGACAAATAGCATATTCATAAGGTCTATAAATGTAAAATATCATATGACTTTGGTAGGTATTTCAAATCAAATAGAGTAACTAAAATATTTTTTAGAATTTCTCCGGAAATCTAAGTTTCACTTTCAAACTAGAAATAGCAGCCCTATCACTATATCATATATCACAACAACTTAGAATTGGATTAAGCTTTTGCTACCCACAATTTCTAAATCAAGGCAAAAGTAATTTTAGCCAATGAAAGAAATATTTTGGAGAGTAGTAAGTTGTAAACTATGGACTTAGGAAAATTAAAACTGAGCAATTATTCATCATTTCATCTATGTGAATTCTAAACCATTCTTACCGCACATATTTTATTTAAAAGCAAACCTACTGCACTTATTTTATATGCAAGGTGAATGGTGGATGGAAAATAAATATGCAAGGGGTGTGATAAAATTTACCTCAAGTGGGGGACCTCCCCCAAGCTTGTTCTTCAATCACCTCCGTGATGAGGAATTCACCCCTTGATGACGGAAGTATGCCGCAAGATCGACTTGTTGTTGTTGTTCTAGCATGGAGTTGAAGTTAGTGAATTGAGCGTCCATGTGTGGTTGCCAATTTTGGGTACCTTGGACTTGCTCCTGGAGAGTTGTCGATGTCACCCGTCCTCACTTCAAGGTCTTCCATCATCTAGTGAATCCGTTATTCCTTGGCTATAGTCATGATGACTTCTAGCCGAAGAGGAACGACATCTTCTCATGGACGTTGGAGGCAAGCTTCTAGAGCTTAAAATGGATAGAGGTGGCTCAAACATGGGACCTGACCATCCATGCCAATACGGACCTTCGGTCTCTTACGGTGGAGGTGGAGTCCATTCAGGTGCATCACCCGTTGGGTTCTCTTCCTCTTCGTACTCATGGACCGTGGAGATTTTCGGAGTCATGTCCGCTCTCCTTGCACAGCTTCTAGTTACCTCGCCAGAGATGTTACTTCTTTGGGTTTCCTCGATGGGAAGAAGATCAATGGTTAGCCTTCGACATTTGTACAAATGATAATCCGGGTTAGGTAACCAAATTTCATTGACAAAGCCGGGATAGTAAAATATCAAAGGGCCATCTTGATCATGCTTAAGGGTATGTCCTTGCACTAGATAATCTTCATTAATTCATTCTTGTTCATTTTTTATATATTCAAATGAAGTATATTCTAGTGCTCCTACCCTATTAACAATACGGGTAATCAATGAAGTTCATTCAATTGGCCCTGTCCTTGAAATGTAATCTAACCATTGTATGATCATGGGAATAACTGGAGCAACTTTTATCTTTTTAATCATGGCAAATAAAATTTTCAGCTCATCATCACACGCAATTCTAACATCTTCCCTAGGGAACATAGTCATAGCCACCCATCTATACATGAAGCGTAAAGTAGGTTTGTGCAAGTGGCTATTCCTAGGGGCAATACATCTGACCTCATTAGTCAATTCATGCCAAAAATATTGTTTGTTAAACTTAGGCAAAGTGTCTAAATCTAGCAAACAACATTTATGGAAGCCTAGGATTTCGCTTAATTCTTTCCATTGGATGTTGTATTCTTTTTCAAAAAATCTAAAATAAATACCATCAAATCCTATTTTGAGGGTGCAAAGGAATTGCATGGAGAGAAGGCTTGAACCTCTCTCCTCTATTTGAGCAAAATTGTCCCATCCTAGTGCCTGCAAAATGGAAATGAATCCAGAATCCATACCTATTTTGGAGATCAAATCCGGATCATAATCTTCCGTATGAGGAAACTCCCAATCTTGGAGGAGCTTGCGTGCTTAATCTTCAACTTCACATTGTATGTTGAGGTCGTCGTCGTTGAGAAGTTTTCGCGTGTTGCTCCTCTCACCCATGGGAGTGTTCTCAAATACACTCCTCCTCCGTTCACTTGGTGTAGGAATTAAAGAGGGACGTGCACTTGAGCCTCCTTCCTCTTCCCAAACAACCTCTTCATTCCTTTCATGGCCACACCAAACAAGAACACAACAAAGCAAAAAATCAAAAGAGGTGATGTTAGTGAAAGCAAAACCCCTAATCAATTTTCTCTTGAAGAACTTGAGAGCAAATTGCAAATGCAAGAAAATAGCAAATATTTTTGGGTTAGATTTGAGTAAGAGTGCTTCAATGAAGAGGAAGAAAAACAATGTGAGCAAGGAGTGACTTTGGGGAGGAGTGAAATGAGGTGAAGTGTGAAGAGGAGTGCTTTTCACAGACACCTTTTATAGTGTACACCCCCCAACGGTCAAAAGGAAATCAAATGTAGCCGTTGGAGAAGAGAGCCAAAATGGCCCTTTCACCTAGTCGACCGAACAGGGGGGTCAGCCGCACTGAAATGCGGGGCCCCTGTTCCCCCTTTTGGCACGTGGATCCCCAACGGCTATAAAATTAGCACGTTAGTGAAGTGCCACATTTGCAGCTAAGATAAATTGTTCTCCGAAAAAAAACCTTTTTTCAAAACCCAACAATTTTTTTCTTGTGAAAAATAATGAAATAACAATAATAGTTGAGAATATAAGATTCTCAACTTGTGAAGAAAACTCAAATATGCAGTGGGGAAAGTCAAACTAATTGGGCAAAAACAAATGAAGAGAAAAGAAAAATCAAAGAAAAGATAACTACCAATTTAACCTATTAGCTAGGTCTCACCACCGTCCGATGACATGGACATTCCTCCTTCATTTCTTGACATCCGGCCCCTGAGGATGGGATCGAATGGCTTGTCTTGCTTTGTCCGCCATTCCCACTTTAGCGGCTTCGTGGACTTGGTCCTTTGAGGAGGCCCGAACTTCTCTGTCTTCTTGGGGTGTCTGCGTGGATGAAAAGATGGGTTCTCCACATAGATCAAGTCCCTCATGAATGCAATGAGCCGATCCATTTTTTAAGGTGTGAATTTGACCTCTTGAATGTGTTTAACATTTATCCCATACTTGATGCGGTTCATGGAGCATTTCTCCAACTTTGAGAGAAAGTTAAACTTTTCCTCCTTCCCATTGATATGGAAGAGGATTTCTCCAGCTCCCACATCTATGCGAGCCTTCACGGTGCTAAGGAATGGGCGCCCAAGAATGAGCAGCATATCCTTCTCGACCTCCATGTCGAGCACCATGAAATGCACGGGTATGAAACAATTCCGGATTTTCACCGGAACGTCTTCAGCAATACCCGCACGAATAACGGACTGAAGAGTCAGCCAGTTGGAGCTGCATTGGTGTTGGAGTAAGCTCCGTGAAGTTTAGCTGGTTGGAGACCACCATGGGAATTACACTCACACTTGCTCCATGGCCGCAAAGTTCCTTATTGAAGTATTAAGCCCCAATTGAGCAAGATATGATGGGGTATCCAGGGTCCTTCAACCAGTGCCTTCCTGTAGAGAAATTATGTTGACATTTTCCACGGGAGGTTCGGGCTGTCCTAGCATCTTGCCATTCTCTAGTGGTGGAACGGCAGCTGCCAGTTGAGCCAACTGAGTTTCCAGCATCCTGTTGAAGCTCAGTTGATTCTCACTACAAGGATTCCATCCTGTTGCAACGATTGTACTGCGACGAATACTAAATTGTTGCAGTAAGCTTGGTATTTTGTCACGATTCACTAGTTTGTGGCATTATGATCTATAACCACGGAACACAATCGTTGCATTAGGATCTGTTGCCACGATTAACTAGTTTGTGGCGTTAAGATCTATTGCAACGGAATGCAATTGTTTTATTAGGATCTATTTTCATGATTGTACTTGTTTGTGGCATAAGGATCTATCTCCACGGAACACAATCGTTGAATTAAGAACCTTTTGCCACGATTCACTAGTTCATGGAATTGGGATCTATCGCCATGGAAATCAATCGTTGCATTAGGAACTTTTTCCATGATTCACTAATTCGTGGTGTTAGGATCTATCACCACGCAATACAATCTTTGCATTAGGATTTGTTGCCACGATTTACTAGTTTGTGGCCTTAGGATCTATCACTACGGAACACAATCGTTGCATTAGGATCTTTTGCCATGATTCACTAGTTCGTGGTATTAGGATATATGGCCACGGAACACAATCGTTGCATTAGGATCTGGTTCCACGATTCACTAGTTCGTGGCATTAGGATCTATCGCAACGAAACACAATTGTTGCATTAGGATCTGTTGCCACGATTGTACTAGTTTGTGGTATTAGGATCTATTGCCACGGAACACAATCATCGCATTAGGAACTTTTTCCATGATTCACTACTTTTTGGCGTTAAGATCTATCACCACGGAACACAATCATTGCATTAGGATCTTTTGCAACGATTCACTAGTTCGTGGAGTTAGGATCTATCAACATGTAACACAATCATTGCATTAGGAACTTTTTCCATGATTCACTAGTTCAGGGCATTAGTATCTATCGCCAGGGAACACAATCGTTGCATTAGGATCCGTTGCCACAATTTACTAGTTCATGGCCTTAGGATCTATCGCCATAGAACACAATCATTGCATTAGGAACTTTTGCCATGATTCACTAGTTCGTGGTGCTAGGACCTATCGCCATGAAACACAACCGTTGCATTAGGAACTTTTGCCACAATCCACCAGTTCGAGGCGTTATGATCTATCGCCATGGAACACAATCATTTGATTAGGATCTATAGCCACAAATCACTAGTTCGTGGATCTGTCGCCATGGAACACAATCGTTGCATTATGGTCTTTTGCCACGATTCACTAGTTTGTTGTGTTAGAATCTATGGCCACGTAACATAATCATTGCATTAGGATCTATTGCCACGAATTGCTGGTCGTTGCATTAGGATCTTTCACCACGGAGCACAATCATTGGATTAGGATCTATTGCCATTATTCTACTAGTTCGTGGCCTTAGGATCTATCGCCATAGAACACAATCGTTGCATTAGAATGTTTTGCCACGATTGACTAGTTTGTGACATTAGGAGCTATCAGCACAGAACCCAATCATTGCAATAGAATTCGTTGCCACGAATCACTAGTTTGTTGCATTAGGATCTGTAGCCATAGAGCACAATCACTGCATTAGGATCTGTTGCCACACTTGTACTAGTTCGTGGCCTTAGGATCCATCGCCACCAAACATAATCGTTGCATTAGGATCATTTGCCACGATTCACTAGTTTGTGGCGTTAGGATCTATCACCACTGAACACAATCATTTCATTAGGATCTGTTGCCACAAATCACTAGTTCGTTGCACTAGGATATTTCGCCACAGAGCACAACCGTTGCATTATGATCTTTTGCCACAATTGTACTAGTTTGTGGCCTTAGGATCTATCGCCAAGGAACACAATCATTGCATTAGGATTTTTTTGCCAAATTCAATAGTTTGTGCCATTAGGATCTATCGCCACGGAACACAATCGTTGTATTAGGATCTATTCCAATGAGTGTATTAGTTCACGGCCTCAGGATCTATCGCCACAGAACAAAATCGTTGCATTAGGAACTTTTGCCACGATTCACTAGTTTTTAGCGTTAGGATCTATCGTCACGAAACACAATCATTATATTAGGATCTGTTGTCACGAATCACTAGTTCGTTGCATTAGAATCTTTCACCACGGAACAACACAAACTTTGCATTAGGATCTGTTGCCACAATTGTACTAGTTCATGGCATTAGGATCTATCACCATAGAACACAATCTTCGCATTAGGATCTTTTGCCATGATTCACTAGTTTGTGGCGTTAGGATCTATCGCCACGGAACATACTCGTTGCATTAGGGTCTTTTGCCAAGAATCACTAGTTCGTTGCATTAGGGATTTTTGCAGTAGCGTCATTTTAAACTCTGAGTATCTTCTAAAGAGGTGGGATTATTCATCTATCATATGGCTATTTCAAAACATAATTGGTTCTTTTTTTCATGCCACAGATGGAGAAATGGTGGCCCAAACTGGTTACAGGATTATCAAAAATGGAGCAAGATAGCTGGACTTTGGTTACACGATGATTTCATAATAGCCCTAACTCTAGGCAGCGGGGCTCCCACAGGTGGGTTCCCAAGGAAACTGCCTCTTGTGCAAAAACTGCTTGCAGTGGAAATTGAAATGGATAAGGAAGCTAAAGGGACGAGTGCTGACGTTAATCCGCTGGCTTTAATCCCTCTTTCAGAAGCCTTGCTGCTAAAATAGAAGAGCAGCTTCTATATTTTCAAAAAAAAAGCAAATAGTACACAGCTCACACATTACTTATATAAAAAATCATAATCTTCGCTATTGCCCCCCCCACCTCCAATGGAGCTACATGACCATCATTGATATATGTATCATCGTCGTCATATTCATTTTCTTATGGAACTCCATCAGTCTGAAACTGATCATCTATTCTCATTTGAAGAGCAGAAGCATCACCGATTGCTTCCTCAATGTCATTCCTTGCCCATGCGATCGTATCCTCGTTGATGTGTGGCATACTGATATAAGTAAGTTGATCATCAAATGTCTAAGCCTCCATTGTCTTAGTGACATTATTTTCACTATCTCCAGAGGGCATGGCAAAAAGGTTTTGTGGCTTCGTTTTAACAATTGTAGCCCATTTAGGCTGCTTCACGCATTGAACGTAAAAAACTTGTTCTGCTTGGGTGGCTAGAATGTAAGGCTCATACTTAAATCGAGAAAGAGTAGTGTCAACATCTATCATTCCGTATTGATACATTTTGTAGCCTCTGCTTTGGCTCTGATCAGAAAAAGGTCGATCAAACCAGTCACATTCAAATAAAAGAACCTCTTTATTTTTTTTTTCAAAATCAACAGAAATCATTCTCTTGATTACTCCAAACCAATCATGATCACCATCCCGAACAACAACACCACTGTATTTCGTCCGTAAACCTTTTTAAACCTCTGCAGTTTGAAAGAATAAACCATTGATGAATTGTCAATTAAAAAAACATGCTCGACGATTAGGTCGTCTAGATAATGCATACAAATAATCGGTTACTTTGCTTTTTTGTGTAATATTGTAATCTGTACACATTAGTATAAAAGGGTTCATCGATAAACCAAATTCAAAACACTTATTTGTTCAATATTTCATCAAAGTATAAACTTGCATGTACTTACTCGTTTCTGAATCCAATAAACAAACTCATCTCTATGGAATTTTTCAACATCACGAGAATGAATCTTTTTCAGTTCTTCAATATGCATGATGAAAAGGGTACAAAACTAAATTAGCCATCTACAATAAGCATGATCCAATATAGTATAGAACATCTGAGTTATACATACTTGATCCTTGGAGCAGCCTCTTCAACATTATAAATAATATAATGTCTGATGTTATGTAGTTCCACCATCGTATGTTGGCCCCATTTAAACCCTTTTTTAGAATTATCAACTTTTTAAATATATTAGACTCGAGAGAAGGTTCATTCCAAGCTGCATTTACATGATATTCTGGACTATTAAGATTGGTGCTGATGTTATCCAAAAACTGACTACAAAAAGTCATACACTCTTCCATAATAAATCCCTCAGCTATAGAACACCCTCTGGGCTGGCTCTGTTACGTACATACCTCTTCAATGTACCAAGGTACCTCTCAATTGGATACATCCATATGTAAGAAACAGGTCCATCCAAGCGAGCTTCTTCGGCAAGATGGGTTGGAAGATGTACCATGATATCAAAGAAAGTAGGAGGAAGCAACATTTCAAGCTTACAAATAGTTTCAAGAAATTGTTTGATCATCTTATTCAAATCTGGGTCCGCCAATTCCTTAGAACAAATTCTAGAAAAGAATCTGCTAAACTAAATTAAAGGTGCAACAACCTTTTCAAGCAATATGTCACATATTGAAATAGGAAGGAGCTTCTGAAATATAATATGACAGTCGTGAGTTCTTAGACCCGATACCTTACGTTCTTTTATGTCCACGCATCTCTTTATGTATGAGGCATAACCATCAGGCATCTTCACATCCCCAAAAACATGCACAAGGTGGTCTTCTCATCTTTACATAAAGTATATAATCCTGATGGATAATCATACTTCTCATTTATAACCACCGGAATGTTGATATGGTTGTATACCCATATCTTGCATATCAAGACGAGCTTGTAGAGTATCTTTTGTTTTACCATCCATATTAAGCAATGCCCCCAATATGCTATCAGAAATGTTTTTCTCAATGTGCATGACATCCAAGTTATGCCTTATTAGCAATGTCTTCCAATACGGGAGCTGGAAAAATATACTTCTCTTCTTCCAACTATTCCACCTATTTTCCTCAGTGCGCTTTCTCTTATTATTTGTGTCCAAAACTCATTTGATCAAAACTCTCGTATTGTCGGGAGTACTTCATCACCAGAGAGTGATGTTGAAGCCTCTCTATTCTCTATCTTGTTGTTGAAAGAAGCTTTGTTTCGATGCCACCTATGATTCTTAGGTAGGAAACGACAATGACCCATGTAGCAATACTTTCGTCCGTATTTCACCTACAAGGCATCAATGTTTATATGGCAGGATGAACATGCTAGCTTACCTTTTGTGCTCCATCCACATAGCATTGCATATGCTGGACAACCATTTATTGTCCACAATATAGAAGCTTGCATGAGAAATATCTCTTTCTTTGAACTGTCGTCTGTTTCAACACCATCAGACTATAATTTTAGTAGCTCATCAATTAAAGGTTGCATATACACATCAATGTGTTTTCTAAGTGATTGGCCCAGGAATTATCATTGACATCAACCAATAAGGCTGCTTCATACAAAACCAATGTGGTAGATTATAACGGATAGAATCACAGGCCATGTGCTGTAAGAAATATTCAATATTTCAAAAGGATTAAAACCATCATATGCTACCCCAAGTCTTATGTTGCGAGGATCAGCAATATTTTTATCATCTCGTTTTTCTCCATGTTGTACCCAACAAGTATAATCCAATGACATCCCATTATGAAGCATGTGAAGATGAACTTCCTTGCGTGTCCAGTGGCAAATATTACAACATCTCATGCAAGGATAAGGCATAGTTCCTCCTTCATGAGTGTTGTTGACGACCCCTATGATACACTAACAAATCATCCCCAGCAACGGTGCAAGAAATGCTTGTTGACGGGCCCTAAGATATACTAACAAGTCATCCCCGGCAACGGCACCAGAAATGCTTATTGGTATTTCTTATGCACCATTAACTAAACATCTCCAACTGATGTGTTAGAAATGCTTGTTAATTGTTCTATTGGATCACATAGTGAATTCTGCAAGCACACGGAAATATCATTGCAGCATTTCCTTAAGAGTATTCCCAAGGGTGTCATTTATTTGATCCCAAAGGAAGGCAGGGAAGAGATATAACAATCATCAAGTGGAAAGGGTAGAAAGATCTAGGTAAGAGTCTAGTAAGGATGGATAAAATAATAGTGGAGGTAGTGTGACACACACAAAAGCTTTCAAGTCTAAGGGGGATAAGAGGATCCTAGAGGTTTGTTCAGGTTGAGAGTTATGGAGGTACTCCTACTATGCTCTATTGTACATATATATAGCCTAATCTAATTATCCCTAAGCTATGTCCATAGTGAATACTTATGCTATGTGGTTCAACACATCTGGCACGGGCTTACCCCTAGCAATACTAGGGCGACTCCCGCCTTGTGGCAGAGCCAAACATTGAGGATTACAAAGGACATATAGGGATGTCACCACCTACTGCCTACCTCTTCAATCCATGGGTCTACGAGACATCCAATGCTACTTAGCTATCCTAGCACCATGCTAGCATATTAAGTAATTACCTTAAGAGCCTAGCCACGCCATCCTAAGGCAATGAATAGAATCATCATTGAACCAATGTTGATACACAACATAATTATCCATACTAACCTAGTTATGTTATAATTAACTAGACTATAGTGGGGGTCTATAGGTTCTATGATAATGAGATATGTTCATGATGAAACAGTCATAGAAGCTATACCCTCCACATACATGGACTCCACAATCAAACAAGAAATGCTTTGCCCAAGTATATGTATAAGTAGAGACTAAAGATACTATCTTTATTATGCATAAAGTCACAAATACAAGAAAGAATACATAAGCCATACCTTTCCCAATGTAGGATTGGGAAGAGAGAGACTCCTTACTCCTTTCCCAATTTGGACTTGGGACTAGAGACTCTCCTCTCTACAACCTAACTCCTCTAAGACTATAGACGATAGTATATACAATAGAGATGAAGCTCAAGTGGTGTGTGTTGAAGTGAGGGGTAGGGGGTCCTATTTATACTAGTGTTGAGGTCGGTTCCCACCACCATAAGTGCGCCAATCAGTCACCATTGACTCCTTCGAGCCAGGAGGAGCCAACACGCATCGTTTGACGGCATTCGGTGCCCGAAAAGGGTCGGCCGAACCCCTGGTTTGACCGATCCGGTCAGCACTCCAAACATGGAGTCCTTCCTCCAGGTGGCTGCCAGGTGGGCCTCTTGATGTATCTGTGTGATACACCGTTGGATCTCCTCGAATACTTCTGTTTGTGGGCCATTTGATCCATGGGATGCCACGTGTCGTTGCCTGATTGGCTGGGATGATATTTTATAGGATTGGTCCCTCTACATTTCCTCATTTCCTGCATAAAATGCTGCATACACATATTTCTCCAAGTACAAGTGGAATTGGGTTAGATAGAAAGGTGATGTGTGCAAGAAATGACAAATCCTTCACATAATTGAGTTAAATTGACAGATGGAATTGGTATATAACAGCCGTCAACAAACTTCCCCAAGCTTTTCCTTTGCTGGTCCCGAGCAAAGTCAAGAATTTATGTTGATGATCAAGAGTTGCTACAATGTCTTATTTTCATAAGTATCTGTCGGTACCCTCCATACCGGATACCCCTTGGGATTGCAAAGATCACAAGGAAACTCCATCTAACAGATTTGAAGACCTCCGAAGGCACATGTTAGGCGTAACCGGACCTGCTTCCCTGACATGGTTAGTCCCAGGGCCGCCACGTGTATCATAAGACCGGAGCTATCACCCACACATGGGAAGCTCCGGTCAGAATACCAGTATGGCACCCCCGGACCTAACCCCAGATAGAGGGAAGCTCCGGTACTGACATGTGTCCAGTAGCACCGGACCTACTAGTCCACGGCGGTAAGCTCCAGTGCTGCCACGTGGCGACCGCCGGACCTTCAACTTCAACAATCAGGCTGGTGGACCCCCCAACAGCTCCGGACCTTCAAGGAGCAATCAAAGAATTCAAGACCCGATTAAGTGTCATTAATACCATATTAAGGTAACGGCACTGTTAACAGCACTGTTAAGGGCCATTACCAGGCTATTAAGGGTAATTAACCTCACTTATTGTGTATCAAGCATGTGTAACCGCCGGGACCACATGTCGGGCCAGGCTAACGGTGCAACGACCAGTCCTTGTACTATAAAAGGACTGGTCGATGATACACAAGGGACGGTTCCAGACCACTACTGAACTCCCTGAGCTAGACGAGCTTCTTCTTCTGGAGCTTCTTCTAGACTCACAAGCTTAATATATCACCAACACACCCCGTGGAGTAGGGTATTACGCTCAGGCGCCCCGAACCACGTAAATCTTTGTGTACACGTGTCTTTCACCTTCTTGAATCTCTGCGCGCCCTTCACCAAACTACAACTCCTCTATCTACCGAAGTTAGTGTTTGGAGATCCGTCGGATCCAAACGCCGATAGTTGGCGCGCCAAGTAGGGGCGCCTAAGATTTCCAAGTATGGTGAACTCAGCTGCTGGATCATCCAACGGCAACCCTGCTGTTCAACCCGCTGCGGGCAATCCCTCCTACATGCAGCAACCAGCAGATGCCGTGGCTCCAGCAGGAGTCATGCCTCCACTGCCATCGCCTGCACCAGCACGTCAAGATGGGTAGCATGACAGTGTATCGGCGTCGGTCACTGCATCGGCGAATAACAACAACCCTGAACACACGCTTCATGCAGCCTGTGCTCTCCTCCAACGTCCACCACCTCCAGGTGCATCCCAGGGTGCAATGGAGGGCTGATGTGGAACATTTGGCTGCAGCAGCAGCCGACCGCATCAACAACCAATGTCCTCCTCCTTCAGGCGGGCCCCATCGCAGCCGAACCATGTCTAGCAGAATTGGTCCGCATGCTTCCCAAAATAGGAGGCGTGCTGCGTCACTTCAAGTTACATCGCTACCTTCTTGGGCACGATGTACTCATACGGTAACCAGGCTTTCAACTCATGACCTCCGGGCAGAGCTTGATCGCCGTTACCGTCAACAGGACGGTCGTGTGCATATCGAGCGTGCTCGCGAAAGGTGAGTGGCTCGAGACAGTCCTGATCCCAAAAGAGTAGGATGAGGCTGTTCTGCACTGGCCATGCACCTACACATGGTCATATGGCCACAAAAGTTCCGGCATCACCTGTCGGAGAAATTTGACGGGACAGTTAATCCCGCTGAGTTCTCCAAATTTACACCACCGCAATCCTTGCGGCCGGAGGTAACGAGGCCGTAATGGCCAACTACTTCCCAGTGGCCTCGTCTGGGACTGCCAGATCCTGGTTCATGAGCCTTCCTCATAACTCCATCAATAGTTGGGAGGAATTGTGCCAACAGTTCACCGCCAATTTCAGGAGTTCATACACCCGGCCAGGCACCGAATTGGACCTTTTTACAGTCATGCAGAAGGGGGGAGAATCCCTGCGCTCATTCATCTAGAGATTCTCCCAGGTATGAAACACCATTCCTTCTATATCTAGCGCCTCAGTTATCGTGGCATTTAGACAGCGCATACGAGATAAGAAGATGTTTGCGGTCAAGGAGATCATCAGCGTCACGGAGCTCTTCAGCTTGGCGGACAAGTGTGCCAAAACTGCAGAGGGGCCGTGAAATGCACTCCAAACAACATCCAGAGGATGGCAAAAAAAACCTCCAAAGGTGAATCCACTATCTCCGGGAGTGGCAAAAAGAAGAAAAAGTCCAATGGCAAGAAGAAACCGTCGACCGACACATCTACCGCTGCAGCTGCTGCAGCTGCGAGTGGCCGGGGGACACGCCTCGAGAAACGACCTCGACCGTCCTCTGATGATGGTGGCAATTCCAAAGTGTGGTGTCCTATCCACAAGTCGAATGGTGACAACTTGGAGGACTGCCGGGAGGTCCAAAACCTTGCCGAGCGCTACAACAAGCGCTGGGAAGAAGTTCCTTTCCGTCAGAGGGAAGGAAAACAAAAGGTCGATGAAGCTCCGGATTAAGAGGAGTTAGGCTTCCAGGACCCTAAAAAGGTCCTGAAGGCTGTTTACACCTCCGTCGATGACGACTCTGACGTCTCTGACAATGAGCGTCGGAAGACCATGAACACCATATTTGGTGGTTCGTGGGACATCACCTCCCGTTGAGTCCTCAAGACCATGCGGTGGCACATGGCCTCAGTAGCTCCTACAGCCAGGGCGGAGCCTCATCGAAAGTGGATCGACACCTTCATCACTTTTGATGCTTTGGACTGCCCTCGGAACATGATCGGAGCTGGTCAGTTACCTTTGATGGTATCACCTACCATCAATAACATTCAACTCCATCATGTAATGGTGGACGGAGGTTCGGGGCTGAATCTCATAAGCTTTGAAGCTTTCGTCAAGCTTCAGCTCCGACCTTTCGACCTTCACCCCTCTCGACCTTTCTCCGAAGTAGGTCCGGGGGCCATAACCCCACTGGGTGCAATTACTCTCCCCGTGACCTTTGGGACTAGGGAGAATTATTGCACTGATAAGTTGATCTTTAACTTTGCTCAGATCAACTTTCCTTTCAACGCCATTCTGGGTGGGCCCGCCTTGTACAAGTTCATGGTTGTTGCTCATTATGGCTACCTGGTATTAAAGATGCCAACACCAGCTGGTGTTCTCCGAATTCGCAGAGACCGTACTGCCGAAGTGTCTGCTCTGGAAGAACTTCGTGCGCTTGCTACAGTGCAGGAGGAAGAATCTAGGCAGGAACAAGCTCTGAAACCCCTGAGCATTCGTCAACGAGGCTCAACCTCCGCACCTCGCGTGCATTCAAGCGGGGACACCGACATCCCCATCAAGGTCGTCCAAATCGGTTCCGATGCCGCTCAGACCACCCGCATATTGGGAGGTCTGAATGAAAAATAGGAACTCGCGCTCATCACTTTCCTCCGGGCTAATGTCGACTTTTTTGTCGGGCAACCATCACAAATGGCTGGGATCCCTAGGGAAGTGATCGAGCATAATCTGAATATCTATCCTGACGCTTGGCACGTACATCAGAAGCCTCGGAAGCAATCCGTAGAGCGACAGAACTTCATACGACAAGAAGTGAAGAAGTTGCTCAAAGCTGGATTCATCCGAGAAGTCTTCCACCCAAAATGGCTGGCAAACCCGGTCGTTGTACCCAAGGCCGGCGGGAAGCTTCGGATGTGTATCGACTACACAACACTAAATAAGGAACGCCTAAAAGATTTATTCCCACTACCTAGAATAGATCAGATAGTGGATTCCACCTCCGGGTGTGAATTACTGTATTTCCTGGACGCATATT
This sequence comes from Tuctoria greenei, assembly GCA_036927565.1. NCBI lineage: Eukaryota > Viridiplantae > Streptophyta > Magnoliopsida > Poales > Poaceae > Tuctoria > Tuctoria greenei. The sequence goes on from JAYESD010000009.1 coordinate 33,729,513, forward strand.
CTGGGTACCATCAAATCAGAATGTCTAGGGAAGATGAAGAACATACTTCTTTTATCACAGTAGATGGATTGTATTGTTATACTGCCATGCCATTTGGTCTCAAGAATGCAGCTTCAACATTTGTACGAGCTATGTACAAAACCTTTGGAGAGCTCATCAGAGACGTAGTGGAAGTGTATGTTGATGACATCGTCGTCAATATCAAGGACAAGGAGTCACTCCTTGACACCTTGCAAGCAGTCCTCGACGAGCTTTGGGTCACCCGCACGAAGCTGAACCCAGACAAGTGCGTCTTCGAGGTTAGCTTCAGAAAGCTTCATGGTTTCCTGGTAAACCACCGGGGCATAGAGGCAAATCCGGCGAAGATTAAAGCCATTGAGGAGATGCGGCCACCAGCCCGCATCAAGGACGTCCAGAAACTGAGTGGATGTCTAGCCGCCCTCAACCAGTTCATCTCAAGACTGGTGAAACGGGCGCTACCCTTCTTCAAGCTATTAAAGAAGTTCGGACCATTTCAATGGTCTGAAGAAGCAAAAAAGGCGTTCCAAGAGCTAAAGCAGCTCCTCACCACTCTACCAACCTTGGTAGCTCCGAACCCTGGTGAGCCCTTACTGCTTTACATTTCAGCAACCGACGAGGTTTTTAGCATGGTCCTGGTTGTTGAGAGACCAGAACCATCCCAAGCTCAAGAATCCAGACCCCTCCGGGAGGGTCCGGAGGTTCCTGAAGGTGAGTTTGGGTCCCAGCTCCCAGACTTGGATCTACAAGGAGTTATTCCAGAAGATCTGGACCCCTCCGGGAGGGTCCGGGTCAATCCAATAGAAGCTCCAGGTTCCTCCAGCAAGGACCTGGAGGTCCTCGAAGCAAGTTTGGACCCCTCCGGGAGGGTCCGGACAGTCCAACGCCCATTGTACTTCATCAACAAAGTACTACATGATGCCAAGACTCGATACCTAGAGGTGCACAAGCTACTCTACGCAGTTCTCATCGCCTCCAGGAAGCTTCGCCATTACTTCCAAGCCCACAAGATTTCAGTGGTGATTTCTTACCCACTGCGTGCGATCTTGCATAATCTCAACTCTATTGGGAACATTGCAAAGTGGGCAGCGGAATTGGCCGAATTTGATGTTGAATTCGTCCCAAGACAAGCGATCAAGAGTCAAGCATTGGCAGACTTCGTGGCGGAATGGACTCCCTCTCCATAAAACCCTGGCGGCCCTAGTGAGCAGAAGTCAGAACTCAAGGCTCCGGTCTTCACCAAACCTCACTGGACCCTCTACTTCGACGGCTCCATGCAAAAGAACGGGGCCAGAGCTGGAGTCCTTCTCCTCGCTCCAACTGGGGAGAAGGTAAAATACATGGTCCACCTTGACTTCAAGGCGACCAACAACATGGCGGAGTATGAAGCACTCATTTATGGACTAAAGGTGGCACTACCATATGGTGTCAAGCAGTTGTTGGTCAAGGGAGATTCGCAGCTCATCATTAAACAGGTAAAGGGTGAATGCTCCTGTAACAATCCCCAACTAGCTTCTTATCTCCTTGAAGTCCAAAGGCTTCAGAAGGACTTCGAAGTCCTAGATCTCCACCATGTCCAGCGTGTACACAACACTGAAGCTGACGAACTCCCGACGAAAGCGTCAACCGGAGCTCCGGCTCCTGACAGAACCTTAGTCCAGAGGTTGTCAAAACCCACAGCTCAGCCTGCCGAACTAAGCGAAGGGGGCGAGAACAACATCCCGAAGCTGTCGGTCCCGATGGCCCTGTTACCATTGCAGCCATCAAGGGTCGTAGGTGCCGCTGGAAGCTCCGAGCAACCCAGCACGCAAGACTCAAATGCTTAAGCAAGCTCCGATGCATGGATCTCGGAGATCTGGAGCTACTTGAAAGACAATATCCTTCCTGACGATGATGTATCCGCTGACCGGATAGTCAGATTGGCTAAAAGATACACGCTAGTAGAAGGGGATCTCTACCGGCGCGGTGCCAACGGCGTCCTAATGTGGTGCATCACAAGGGAATAAGGCTGCGAGCTCCTTGCAGAAATCCATGGAGGCGAGTGTGGGAACCACACATCTTCTCGCACGCTGGTCGGTAAAGCCTTCCGGCATGGCTTTTACTGGCCTACAACGCTCCAGAATGCAACTGAGCTGGTGAACAAATGCAAAGCATGTCAGTTCCATGCATAGAAAATTCAGACACCGGCTCAGCCTCTACAAATGATACCTCCTACATGGCCTTTCGCTGTGTGGGGGGTGGACATCTTGGGACCTTTCCCAAGAGCCGTCAGAGGTTACAAGTTCCTGTATGTTGCCATTGACAAGTTCACCAAATGGCCGGAAGCAACTCCAGTTGTGACAATAAACAAGCAATCAGCTATCAACTTCTTGCAGTCCATCGTATGCAGATTTGGAGTCCCGAACAAAATCATAACAGATAATGGGACACAAATCACAAGCTCTGCTTTCCAAGGAAACTGCAAAGACCTCGGCATCCAAGTTAGCTACGCCTCCGTAGCTCACCCGGCAAGCAATGGCCAAGCCGAGAGAGCAAATGCAGAAATCCTGAAAGGACTCATGACACGCACATATGAGCGCCTGAAAAAACATGGAGCCAACTGGATTGAAGAGCTTCTGTCCACTCCATGGGCCAACAGAACAACTCCAAATCGGTCAACTGGAGAGACACCCTTCTTCCTGGTGTACGGAGCTGAAGCAGTCCTTCCTCCGGAAATCACCTTGGGGTCGCTCCGGGTTCGGACCTCTGACGAAGCCACGCAGGACTAGCTCCGGCGTGAAGACCTTGACCTCTTTGAAGAGGGAAGGTGCCGAGCAGCTGTTCAGAATGCCCGATACCGCCAAGCTCTTCGGCACTATCACCAACGGCATGTTCATAGCCGACAGCTCGAGGAAGGCGATCTGGTGCTAGGGAGAATACAATCCAGAGAAGGGTTAAACAAACTCTCCCCCAGTTGGGAGGGACCCTTCCGAGTGATCAAAGTATCCCGTCCCGGATGCGCTCGCTTGGCAACCGAGGATGGGACACCTCTCCCAAATACTTGGAACATTGAGCACCTCCATATGTTCTATGCTTAATATCACAGAGGTGAGTCTGTAATTACATGTGGTGTATGTTATAGAGTCATTGTACAGAGATGGGTAGCTCCTCCGGGAGGGCAGCCAGACCTACCCCATTAGGTCCGCAACGTCCATGCAACACTTGTCACAGTCTCAGAACTAAAAGTGTAGCTAGATACCTTGGGTCAAATGAGAAATTAAACACACTTAGCCTGGTTCCGTACCCTAAGAGAGTACTTGTTTCCCCTAACCCCGAACCTATAATGAAAGAAATCATTGTGTGAAAACAAACTCCACATGCATTTACTTTGTACAGGCTCAATATTTTTTTTATTTTTCTCTTTCTTGTCTATAACAAAGTTGTGCAATTCTTAAGAAACTTTAGCTCGACCAGTTCATGTACAATTCGAGTTGCATTGTCTATCCTTCCGGGTTCAAACATTGTTGATGGCCTACTTGTCTGAATGCCACCAAGCCAATCTAGGGCCGGAGTGTGCTATCGACTTAGCCTGGTCATGCACCCTATGTACGCCACTCTACCTACACCCCAGCAAGCCGAAGTAAGGCGAGTCCAGAAACGAACAAACCTAAAGGAAGCAAGAAGGCGCTCTTGATTGTATTTAAGATTGTGTTCGACCTAAAATTTTCTCGGAAACAGTAAGTAGCAATGAAGTTATAGATAGGAAATGGATTTTACTATTTTTCTTGATTTCAGTGTGCAGGAAAAATAAATAAGCTATGACATCCTCTAGGCGACTTGTGCTCTATGTTCAAACATTGACATCGAGCATCTCTGGAACTACTCAGTTCTGCTAAAGCTAGGGGGCAAGCCGTCAATGTGAAGATGGTGGAAAGACCCTAAAGTGGAGTCTGACGTTGACACAACACGTGTTGACGTAGTTCACTGCCGGAGCTGCCAAGCTCCGACACCCCGGAGGACTAACCATCGATGCTTTACGCGTTCATGGAGACTACTGCCGGAGCTACTAAGCTCCGGCGATGGTCAATGCCGGATCCACTAAGCTCCGACAGCCTCAAGGGGCCTACACTATCGAAGACTTCAAACCTACATTCTACAAGTTCGAAGCACGCAAGTCTTCAGCAACTATTACATCCTCTTGGTACATGTTCACAATCAAATTGTGTACATCTACCAGGGGGCCAAGTGAGACAAAGGTGGTGTTGAAGACAAAAAATGAAATTTGAATTCACAAAAATTTGGATTTCATTCATCTGGAGACAAGATATTACAAATTTGGAGAAGAAGAAGGGATAATACAAGCGGGAGCTACAGAGATATGGTCCTGGACCCTATGGAACAACTGGGCGACCTTCTGGGCCACCTCCGACACGTTGGCTCGGGCGGCTTAACCCTCTCCTTTGATGGGGCCTTCAAGCACTGGGTCCAGAGGGAATTGAGGGTTCCGGCTTGTGTAGCACGTCAGCACAAACTCTGCGATGTTCATAGCCAGGGACTGACCCTCTGTTTCCAGCTGGTCCGCGATGACATCGCCCATCTTGGAGATCTTGTTGCCTTCTGAACTCAGCGCCTCCAACGCCTGGTCCAGCTCCGGCTCTGGATCATCCGGATGCACGGGACTGAAGCTTATTGGCGTCAGCGCATCGTTGGCCTTGCCCAGGAAGTCCCAAACTTGTTGGGACGCCACAACCCTTGCACCACGCATCTCCGCTAAGGATCTTTTGGCAGCCGCAAGCTCCGATCTCTCCCGAGCAAGACGCTCCACCACTTTGGCATTCTGCTGAAATGTTTCAGCAACCTGCCTTTCGAGTTTGCTGAGCTCTTCCTCCCGGAGGTGGATCTCATTCCGGCAGTTGACCAGATTCTTCTCTCGGCCCCGTACTTTCTTCTCCCTAGCGGCGATGGCATTCTGCTGTTTGTAGAGATCTTGCCCTCGCTCCCAGGCCTTCTTCTCCTCCTCCTCGCAACGCTCCTCCAATTTCTTGGTGCGTTCTTCGAGGCTCTTGTCAGCCAGAGTGGTCTTTTCGACAAGCTCTTCCTCCCTCTTCACGAGGTCGTCCCGCAGCTCCATGAATTTCGGCTCTTCATCTTCGAGCCATCTCTCCCGCGCTTCAAGAGCCTCCCAGCGCTTGACGAGACTATCGTGGATGGCGGCGAGCCTTTCCTGGCATTCATCCGCTGTGCTTTTTGCAGCCTTGGCCTGCTCATAGATGGCCTAGGATTGGTTGTAGGGGGTCCGCGTCATGCTTTCCCTCTCATCCAACAACTTACCACAGTACTCCAGCCAGACCTTCTACCTTTGCACCCACTCCTTGTCATCAGCCAGCCTCGACTGTGCGAGCTTGGTATCGAAATGGATTCGGTTGCGCCACCTCCTAAGGGTTTGGCGTTCCTCCTCGAGGGCCTTGCTGTCGTGGTAGAAGGCTAGCTGGACCTGGCGAAGGCTGGAGCAGGCGTTGTCAATAGACAATGATAGGGGAATCGGGTCCGGACCTGTTGGGGTCCTCTCCGCTGGCTCCAGCGGATCTTCAACCACAAAAATTGGGTCGCACTCTACAAGAGCATTCCCCTGAGCTTCCACGACACTAGGGCCATCCTGCGGGATAGCCTCGGCCACCGCCGAGGAAGTACTTGCAGCCGAAGTTCCAACCTCTAGAATTGATTCCGAAGGCCCAGCCGCCAGGTCATCAACAGTTGGCCCCTCCGGCGGGGGGCCAGCAGCTTCATCTTGGCACTCTGGCTCAGCAGCGGGCACCTCCGGGATCACCGCTTTGGCAGCAGGTGTTGAAGGTTCGGTCGGAGCAGAAGCTACTTCTGGCTCCAGCGCAACCGCCTCCTCCGCCTCTGGCTCAGGTGCTGGCGCTTCGACCATCATGGGCTCGGGCGCTGGCGCCTCGACCACCAAAGGCTCAGGCGCCGACACCTCCACTGCAACTGGCTCGGACGCCGGAACCCCTTCAAAGGCCGACTCCATAGACGGAACTTCTACAGCAACCGGCTCTACTGCTGGAGCTTCCTCGACAACCAGCTCAAGTGACGGAGCTTCATCAACACCCGGCTCTACTGCCGGGACCTCACCAACCACCGGCTCGACTGCCGAGGCCTCAACAACATCCGACTCTAGGGCCAAAATCGCAGCTACCTCCGGCTCTGCGGCCGGAGTGTCTGACATCTCAGCATCCAAGCCTGGAGCTTCAACCTCCGGGGCTGGCGCCGCTGGTACCTCTTTAGTCCCGTGGTCCAGCGATACCACGGGAGCTTCTGGGGATGAGTCGAGGTCCAAAACCACGACAACCAGCGTCGGGGCTGCCGCAGCCTTAGCCACCTCTTGGGGCGATGCAAGAATCAGAGCCGGAACTTCAGCCTGCACAACCTCAACCGCTGCTGCAGGGACCGGAGCTTCAGCTCTTTTCTTGGGCACGCTGTGGATGAAGGACGAAGAAACTCAAAATACAGTTTACAATAAAAGAACTGAGTGAGGTAAAAAATCAAAAACTACCTCGGAAGGCTTCCGCACCAGTTACCACGGAACCTCTTCTCCGGACGCTTCGGACTGGCCCCAGCCGCCACTGGCGTGGTAGTCCCGGAGGGTCCCCCGGAGCTTGCTGCTGCTATCGGCGTTGCTCTGGTCGAGGCCCCCCTCGAGCGGGAAGGACCTCCAGACCCAGAGCCCTCAGCTGGCCCTGGTACCGGAGTCGCTTGGCCGGAGCTAGCACCCCGGGAAGATGCAGCTACTGGAGTAGATGCCACCGTTGTAGACCTCCCTCTCCAGGGAGAAGGATCCACCACGGAAGAAGCAGGCCTGACAGACCTTCTGTTGGCATGCTTCCTCTTACGGCTTGAGGGCTCGGCCAATTCCTTGCCCTTGCCGATGACTTCGGTTCTTGGCTTACAGGCGGGAACGGAGCCACATTCAGGAGATTCGGAGATTGCCAACCCGGTGGTCGAGCTCCTCTCAACTACACCAAGGTCGTCAAGTACCGGCATCATCCGCCAGAGCTCCCTGCTGAATTTTGCCTCCATGTTCAGAGGGAGGAAAGCTACGGCGGAGCCAAGTCGTCGTCCTCGACGTTGACGCCGTGCTGGAACTTCTTGAGGTGGAACTCCAAAGTTGCACCCTCCATGTTGGACTTCAAACCGGTCTTGATCCGGTCATCGTCCAGCATACTGTTGAGGGCCCAAGCAAGCTTCTCCCTCCTCTTCAGCGGAGCCCACCTATTGGTCAGGAAGTTTCAAAACACCGCGTGAGGAGTCACCCCTCCTTCCACGCACAGGCGGATCCTAGACAGAGCAGGGTTGAAGGCGTCCGATAACACCGGAGCTTCATTCCAAACTGTAGTGTCGATGTTGGGGAGGCCTTCCGGCAGCTCCAACTTCTCATGCTCCTCCACCCTGATGACAATCCAATCCTTCTTCTAGTCGTCCCACTTTCTAGAAGGGAACGACCGCAAGTACTTGTACGAGCACTTCTTGCGCTTCACAAAATAGTAGAAGCCAAGGTACTCGTCACTCCTGACTATAGTTTGGATAGTGAAGAAGGTGCAGAAGAGATCAATGCAGGGGGGAATGCCCACCCACATCTTGCAGAAGTGGACAAAGATTGACACGAGCAGAATGGAGTGGGGGCCAAGGTGGTACAGCTGCAGACCATAGAAGTCTAGCAGCATCAAGAAGAAAGAGGAGAAAGGTTGGATCAATCCCACCATGGCGTACGCGTAAAAGTACACCATGTCGCCGGTGTGTTCCTTCTCGAACAGAAGCTTGCCGGTGCGGACCAAGTGGTTGAAGAAGTCAGGGGACCATCCCAGGAGGGCCCGAAACTTCTTCAAATCATTATCACACTTTAGTTGGCTCTGGCAGAGACCCAACTCCATCGCGGCACAACGAGGCAAGAGAGGAAAAGCAAGCAAAAGTTTGGAAGGTTTGAGCGCAAGTTCGAATGAGAGGCGTAAAGAACCCCAAACGGTGTGTGCTTTACTTCTTAAGTAAGCCCCCGCAACGCTTGGATGGAAACCGCACAGGAGCCGACGATACCAGTAAAAAATTTCCCCCGCCAATGACAAGGGGGCCCCGGGCCACCCCGACGATCAAGTCGAGGTTCTTACCCCAGGTGAACAATTTTCATCTAAAAGGCGGGAAACCCGAAGGCGGCGGCCTGACAAGGCACGCAAAACCGATACGATTTTCGTATCAGGAACCGGCAACCTTCAATTGCGTGAGATCCGCACGCTTATATCTCACCTGTCACCTCCTGGTTACGCCATGCGGCGGAAGTTTAATTGAGAACTATCGTCAACAGCACGACTGAAGACACTTGAAGACACGACTCAAAAACCGAAGAATGGACCCACCTCTGGCGGAATGACCTCATCCAAAAGGTCACTCCGGTGAGCCCAGGGGGCCACCGTCGGTACCCTCCATACCAGACACCCCTTTGGATTGCAATGATCACAAGGAAACTCCATCTACCAGATTTGAAGACCTCCGAAGGCCCCACATGTCAGGCGTAACTGGACTTGCTTCCCCGACATGGTTAGTCCCAGTGCTGCCACGTGTATCATAAGACCGGAGCTATCACCCACACATGGGAAGCTCCGGTCAGAATACTAGTATGGCACCCCCGGACCTAACCCCAGACAGAGGGAAGCTTCGGTACTGACACGTGTCCAGTAGCACCGGACCTACTCGTCCACGACGGTAAGCTCCGGTGCTGCCACGTGGCGACCGCCGGACCTTCAACTTCAACAATCAGGCTTGTGGACCCCCCAATGGCTCCGGGCCTTCAAGGAGCAATCAAAGACTTCAAGACTTGATTAAGTGTCATTAATACCATATTAATGACACACGATCGGATGGCCCTTAATACTTGTAACGGCAATGTTAAGGGCCGTTACCAGGCTATTAATGGTAATTAACCTCACTTATTGTGTATCAAGCTGTAAGACCTATATGTGCAGAATACATTGGCTTGTAGTGAATACACTTGGCTTTGATGATAAAAGTTTTGAATATCACCAAAACACCTTTTTATCAAGGTCTGAATCTAGCTCTGAGCTACAGCAAAGTCCGACAGTAGGTCCGGCTTGGTTTGGGTAGCTCCGGTTACGTTCGATGCTAGGTCCGACTAGCTTTGGTCAGCTCTGGTGAAGTTTTTTCTTTAGCTCCGGCATGTCTTTGTTAGCTCCGGCATGTCTTTGATAGCTCGGACATATATTTGATAGCTCCGGAATGCTTTTGCTAAGCTCCGACGTATTTTGTCTAGCTCCGGTTTTGGGTTGACCAGTTTTGACTAGTTATTGGTAAGCTCCGACGCTAGGTCCTGCTAGTTTTGTAAGCTCTGGCAGGAGCTTGGTTGTACTAGTTTCGGTAAGCTCAGGCGCTAGGTTCTACTAGCTTTTGTTAGCTCCGGCTCAAGGTCCAGGTAGCTCTGGCAAGGTCCGGAACTTGACCGCAGTGCTTCTGCTTTTCATTTGCAATGTTTCGTACTTGATTTACATTGTTGGAAAGATTGCTTAGTATTCATTTGCTAAGTTTTTGGTGCGTTTTGGTTGATATGGATGATATCGTTTTGCTATACTTTGCAACATGCTTATGTGAGGTTCTCACGTAAGGTGTTGTGTTTGGAACTAACTTGAGTCAAGTCGAGGACTTGGGCTCGTATGGATTGGTTGTTTATTCATGTGCAGGTGTTGCTTGAGTTCAAGTCATGGCTGGTGATGGGATCCGTTGGACTAGTCTCAGGGAGGAGATGAGGTTCCAACAACCAAGTTCTGGAGGAACTATGGTTGAGCTGATCAGGAGGTCGCGCAGGATGATTGAATCAAGGGCAGTGCATATGAAGGTTACTGGACATCGAAGGAAGGTGTATGCACGTATGCATGCAGTGCATGATGTGGCAACATGGTTCCGAAGATGGTTTATGGATGGCAAGATCTGGTTGGAAGGATCGGATCGTACCGGTCGATGACTTTGGCTGCGGCGGAGTCGGTTATGGCTCGGTATGGAAAGTATCGAGTTGGTTATGTTAGGATTTCGTATGTATCACGAATTTGAGTTGTTTAGGAATGTGGGATACGTTCCTAAGGTGTTTGGAAGTCTTAGATTGCTTCTATCTGCGTATAGAAGAATCTTGAGCAGTTATGAAAAGTTACGATTCGTGATCTGAGTAGGATTGGAGTCCTAGTTGATATTGCGTTGGCCTAAGGGCTGGTTATATAAGCAAGGGAGCCCAGAGCTCCTGGGGACGACTTTGGGGCTGTTACTCTTGTGTTCTATTGAATAAAATTCGTAGTTTGAAGGAACTTTTGTGCCTTGTTCGTCCGACTTGTTCCAGACAAGTTTTACTCGTCGAGTTTCTGGACAGCACTACCTTTCGTAGGTGGTTTTATCATAACTCGAGTTTTACAGATCCAATTGACGTGATTCCTTTTGGGTTGTCTTCACATCTTTATTATCTATCATTTTTAAAAATTTTACGGTCATTGGATTTGTGGTCTATGATCTACACGAGTTTCTTTGCAGCGTTCCAGAACTGTTTTTCTCGGGTAGGACAGATTGACCATTGTTTGATCTTTCGATCATAACTTGAGTTTTTCTCGTCGGATTTGAGTGATTATTTTTGTATTGTCTTCGTGACTTGATTTCCTCGGATATCTATCACTTTTGTCATGGTGAAACACGTTTAGATTAGTCTCACACACGATTTCTTTAACAGATCATTTTCTGCCGAAAGGATTTGGGGTTTAATTATTTCCGCTGCGTAAGATTTTTAAATCTACCATTCACCCCCCTCTGGTAGCTTTTCACGTGCTCTTCGATCCTACAATTGGTATCAGAGCCACGGTGCTCTAATCTTTGTGATTTGCACGTGTTTTAGACTAATCATCATGGAGAAGTACTCTGCCAAACCTTGTGTGTTTGCTGGTATTGATTTTCAGGTTTGGAAGGCACGCATGGAGGCTTTTATCCAGGCACAAGGCTTTGCAATATGGGAGAAGGTGTATAAGACTTATGAAGTGCCACCTAATTATCAAGTCACGGCAACAAACCTACGGGACGTCGACAACAACATAAAAGCCCGAAACTTGATCATCCAAGGACTCACTCAAAGCGATTTTGATCGGGTAGCGCACCTCCGATCAACATACGATGTTTGGAGAGGTCTCTGTGATTATCATGAAGGCTCCAACACAATCAAGGAGGTAAAACAAGATATGTTCAAAAAGGAATATATGCGTTTTGAGATGCAACCAGGTGAGTCTATCGATGACCTCTTTGCTCGTTTCAATAAAATTCTCAGCAACTTACGTAGTGTCAATGTAAATTTTTCTGATGATGAGAATGCTAGGCAACTTCTTAGTGCATTAGACATGTCAATTTTGGAGATGAAAGTAACATCTATTCGTGAATCAACTGTCATGAGTTCTCTTACATTAGATGTGCTATATTCCAAGCTAAAAACTCATGAAATTGATATAATATCACGTAAGAACCCCAACAAGTCTATTGCTTTTGTTTCTCAATGTGATATGCCTAGCTCCGACCAATCTTCATATTGTAGTACACTTGCTTTGTTGTCCTCTTTAACTCTTGAACAGATTGAGGAGTTTCCAGAGGAGGAACTAGAACTTCTCTCTACGAGGTTCTCAAAAGCATTGCAAAATGTGAGAACTAGAAGGAGAGGAAGCTCCGAACCTCAACGATGCTTCGAATGTGGTAAGACAGGACATTTTCGTTCAGATTGCCCTAACCTTTCAGGTCCTACTTCCCGGGATGAAAAGAAAACAAGAACGAAGCACTCCCCTGCAAAAGATACAAAGAAAAAGAAGGGTACCATAGGACGCAAGATGATTAACAGCTTCATCACCGCACTTCAAGAACTTAGTTCAAGTGATGTAGACATTGAAAGTGATGAAGATGATGACGATCTGGCCAACTTATGCTTCATGGCGGGCAAAACAAGATCAAGATCAAGTCAGGAGGATGCAGAACACAACAGTGAAGACAATGAGGTATGTTCTACCTACAATGAAATGTGTGATGCTATTTCTCGTGCAACTAATATTGTCAAGAAAAAGGACAAAAAGATTAGGGATAATGCTGCTAAAATTGAATCACTAGAATCTGAAATTAACCGTTTAAAAACTATGATTCCTAGTGATGATGCATGTTCCTCATGTGATTTAATATATGAACAATTGTCCTCATTAAGAAGTGTGCACACCTCCACACTTGATAAACTTGAGTTAGAAATTGAAAAGAACAAAGAGCTTGCTGCACTTAATGATAAAAACTTGAAAGATGCTAGCTGTTCTACAATTGATTTGCATTGTTCTACTTGTGATGATCTTGATAAGAAACTATAGGATGCTATGAATGAAATTACTATATTGAACAATGCTTTACGTTCTCATGAAGTTAAATTTTGTTCAAATTGCTAACTAAAAGGAAAAACTTCATGTGAAAATTGTCTTGATCTGTCCAATAAATTTGATGACATGCATAGGACATTAGATCAGTTTTGTAATGGGAATAAGAACCTAAACTTACTGTTGAATTCTTCCAAGTCTTGCAATGATAAAACTGGTTTAGGTTTTGATTCTCATGCTCATGCTATGGCACATCCACCTAAAATTGTGAAGTCATTAGGAAGTGGTTTGATTCAAATAGTTCCTAAACAAAAGGGAGTGGTTTTCAAATCTGCAGGAGTGTTGTCTCATTCGATTTCAAATAAAAATATTGCTTGCTCATCTAGACATGAACACAAAGTTAAATTTCATTGTACCTTCTATAGTACATATGGTCATGTCATAGATTTTTGTTATAGACTAGCTAAACAACAGAAAAAGGAAAGAAAAATTGCTAGATCTTATAACTTTCATGCAATTAGAAAAACACAACCTGCTTTAGTGAGTCAGAAATTTGAAAAGGTAGCTTCCGGACCTTCTGGTAAGAAATCCGCAAAAGCAGCTCCGATAGTTCCGATAGCTCGGAGAGCTCCCGGACCTTCTGTTGTTTCCTTCAGAACTTCAGCTTTTGTTTCCGGAGCGTCAGCCTTGTCTTTTGGAACTGCTGCTTTTACCTCCGAAGCTACTGGTTTTTGTGCTAAAAGAGTTAAGAATAGAAAACCTCAAACTTCGACTCATAAACCTGCTGTTTTGTCTCAGCTTTCGTGTGTTTTTCCTACAGCACGTCACGTGACTCAGTACTAGATTCCTAAATGCCTTTTGACTAACCCCAGTATTGAGTCATCAACGTATTGTGCTTCTATGTAGGTTACATGTTTGAGGAAGGAGAACATTTGGATTGTGGATTCAGGTTGCTCACGCCACATGACCGGTAACAAAGATTGGTTCTCCTCCCTCTCTTTTGTGTCATGTGTAGAGAATGTTACTTGTGCCGATAATTCTTCAACTCCTATAATTGCTAAGGGTTCGGTTAGAGTAAATGATCACTACACTTTGAAGGATGTGGCACTTGTTAAAAATTTGAAATACAACTTTCTTTCTGTTTCACAATTGCTAGATGAAAATCTAGAAATTATTTTCAATAAAAATTGCTGCAAAGTTGTAGGTTCAAATAGTGAGCTTATTTTTAACATGTCTCGGTTTGGAAGAGTTTTTAAAGCTGATTTTGATATGTCTTCCTCTAAGCATAGGTGTCTAGTTGCTAATGATTCAAAGGACTTATATTTTTGGCATTGTAGACTTGGTCACGTAGGCTTTGATCACCTAACGTGTGTTAGTGCTCTTGATCGCATACGTGGGCTGCATAAGCTTAAAGGGGACAAAGAAATTGTGTGCTCTTCTTGTAGACATGTTAAGATGGTTGCAGGTTCACATACTCCTCTCACAATGATCATGACAACTGAACCATGTCAACTTTTGCATCTTGACACCGTAGGACCTTCACGTGTTCAATCCTTCGGAGGTAAATGGTATGTTTTTGTTATTGTTGATGATTATTCTAGATACTCTTGGGTTTACTTTATGGCGTATAAAAATGAAGTTTTTAGTCACTTTAGAACTTTATTTCTTAGATTGTCAATTGATTATCCAGGATCTTTAAAAGCAATTAGAAGTGATAACGGAACTGAATTTAAAAATCAATCTTTTGATCACTTTTGTGCTGAAAATAGAATAGATCATCAATTTTCTTCACCATATGTACCTCAACAAAATGGTGTTGTAGAAAGAAAGAACAGAACCTTATTTGAGATGGCTAGGACTATGCTTGATGAATATCAAACTCCTAGGAAATTTTGGGCTGATGCGTTAGCAACCGCTTGTTATATTTCAAATCGTGTTTTCTTGCGTGCTAAGCTAGGTAAAACACCATATGAGCTCCGGTTTGGACATAGGCCTAGTGTTACACACTTTCGGGTCTTTGGTTGCAAATGCTTTGTTAAGAAACATGGTAATCTTGATAAATTTGAACCTCGATCCATTGATGGCATGTTTCTTGGTTATCCATCTCATACTAGAGGCTACCGCGTGCTTTTACTTGACACTAACAAAATTGTGGAGACTTGTGAGGTGTCTTCTGATGAAGCTAGCCCAGGTACTAGCTCCGGTGTTGCAGGACCAGATCCGTATCCTCAGGGGTAGGGTATTTTCGAAGATGAAGAAGAGCCGATGATACTGCCTGGCAGTTCCGAAGTTGACACGTGTCCAGCTCCGTACATTGATCAAGCTCCGACTATCACCTATGCTGGTCCTGATCGTCCACAAGTCACAAGCTCATCAATCTACAATGAACCTAATGAAGAAGAAGCTTGTGAGACATCTGTTCCCCTATGGTCTTACAAAGATCATCCCCCACAACAGATGATTGGAAGCTTGCACGAACGAGTCACACGGTCCAGGTTTTGCGATCCGAACTCTCATGCTCATTCTACTTTTGTTGCTTCTTTTGAACCCAAAGATATATCACACGCAATCACTAATGAATCTTGGATTATTGCCATGCAAGAAGAGTTAGAAATTTTTGAAAGAAATAATGTTTGGAAACTTGTACCTCCACCTCAAGGTCACACTTTAATTGGAACTAAATGGGTATATAAAAATAAACAAAGTGAGGATGGGGTTGTGGTTAGGAATAAGGCTATGTTGGTTGCTCAAGGTTTCACTCAAGTTGAAGGTCTAGATTTTGATGAAACTTTTGCTCCTGTCGCTAGATTAGAAGCCATAAGAATTTTGTTAGCTTTTGCAACATCTAATGGTTTTAAGCTATTTCAAATGGATGTTAAAAGTGCTTTTCTTAATGGCTACATAGATGAGGAGGTTTATGTCAAACAACCACCGGGTTTTGAAAATCCAGATTTTCCTAATCATGTTTACAAACTGTCCAAAGCCTTATACGGTCTCAAACAAGCCCCTAGAGCATGGTATGATAGGTTAAAAACATTATTACTTGAAAAGGGGTTTACCATGGGCAAGGTTGATAAAACTCTTTTTGTGCTTAAGCATGGCAATGACTCATTATTCGTTCAAGTGTATGTGGATGATATTATCTTTGGTTGTGCATCTCATGATCTTGTGTCCATGTTTTCAGCAATGATGAGTTCCAAATTTGAAATGAGTATGATGGGTGAACTCACTTACTTTTTGGGGTTGCAAACCAAGGAGGGTACCTTAACGAAGTATACCAAAGACCTCCTAAGGCGCTTCAACATGGACAAAAGCAAGCCTCTTCGGACACCAATGGGAACAGCAACAACACTTGAACTTGATGAAGATGGTGAACCCGTGGATCAAAAAGAATATAGAAGCATGATCGGATCACTTTTGTACCTCACGGCATCAAGACCGGACATACAATTCAGTGTATGTCTTTGTGCACAGTTTCAAGCTTCCCCACGTGCTTCACATCGTCAAGCCGTCAAAAGGATTCTCAGGTACTTACATGGAACTCAAGAATTTGGCATTTTTCTTCCTTCTTCCTCAAACGTTACTTTGAAAGATTTTTCGGATGCTGATTTTGGGGGTTAGAGGATTGATAGGAAAAGTACTTACGGTGCTTGTCATTTTCTTGGTAATTCTCTTGTTGCTTGGTCCTCTAGAAAACAAAATTCAGTTGCACAATCCACAGCCGAATCTGAATATGTAGCTGCTGCTAGTGCTTGCTCACAAATTCTTTGGATTGTTCAAACACTTAAGGACTATGGGGTTGATCTAGATAGTGTTCCACTATTTTGTGATAACACTAGTGCTATTTGCATTGCCAAAAACCCCGTGCAACATTCTAGAACTAAGCACATTGATATTAGGTATCACTTTCTCCGAGATAACGTTGAAAAAGGAAACATTGTGCTTCACCATGTAGATACCGAACATCAATTGGCTGACATTTTTAGAAAACCTTTGGATTTCACTCGTTTTTGTTACATTCGTAGTGAAATAGGGGTTATGCATCCTCATGGCTTACATTGAGGGGGAGTTTTTGAAACTTGGGAAGTCTATGTGTGAATCTGAAATTAAAATAATATGAGCGTAGTATTTCATACATATATGACTTTGTGATTCCTTTTACATGCTGAAAGTTCTTACTACATTACTCGTGTTATACTTTTTGTAGTTTTTGCCATGTCTAGTAATTGGAATAATTACTTACACTAAATCTGGTCAGGATCAAACTTTCATGCTGTTTTGAACTTGTTGCATGCTCACAAATGCTTTTAATCATTAAGAATTCATCAAGTAATCAACTCAAATGTTGAGTTTTTATGAACAAATATAAATTGAGAAAAGATCAAGAGAATATGCATGCATCACACTTCTTCTTTTGAGATGGCTTGTCATTTCACTTAGATATGAACTTGGAAGAAGTTGTGTATGACTAAAACCATGTCCTTAAGCTTCTGATTGTCAAATGACATAGGCTTGGCTTGGTTGGTTAGAATAAGGCAGATGCGCATATAATCTCTTGCAAATATTATATGATATAAATTTATGGGATAAAGATAACATGGGATAATTTTTCTTCTCATTTTACTTTTGATTTACAAAAGGGGAGAAATTGCTTTCAAAACTTTTATGTGAATAAAGCAAATGTTCGGATTTTAAATGGTGTTGCCAATGCATTCATCAAGGGGGAGATTGTAAGACCTATATGTGTTGAATACATTGCTTGTAATGAATACACTTGGCCTTGATGATAAAAGTTTTGAATATCACCAAAACACCTTTTTATCAAGGTCCGACTCTAGCTCTGAGCTACAGCAAGGTCCGACGGTAGGTCCGGCTTGGTTTGGGTAGCTCCGCTTACGTTCGATGCTAGGTCCGACTAGCTTTGGTCAGCTCCGGTGAAGTTTTTTCTTTATCTTCGACATGTCTTTGTTAGCTCCAGCATGTCCTTGATAGCTCCGACATATATTTGATAGCTCCGGAATGCTTTTGCTAAGCTCCGACGTACTTTGTCTAGCTCCGGTTTTAGGTTAACCAGTTTTGACTAGTTATTGGTAAGCTCTGACGCTAGGTCCTGCTAGTTTTGTAAGCTCCGGCAGGAGCTTGGTTGTACTAGTTTTGGTAAGCTCCGGCGCTAGATTCTACTAGCTTTTGTTAGCTCCGGCTCAAGGTTCGAGTTGCTCTGGCAAGGTCCGGAACTTGACCGCAGTGCTTCTGCTTTTCATTTGCAATGTTTCGTACTTGCTTTACATTGTTGGAATGATTGATTAGTATTCATTTGCTAAGTTTTTGGTGCGTTTTGGTTGATATGGATGATATCGTTTTGCTATGCTTTGCAACATGCTTATGTGAGGTTCTCATGTAAGGTGTTGTGTTCGGAACTAACTTGAGTCAAGTCGAGGACTTGGGCTCGTATGGATTGGTTGTTTATTCATGTGCAGGTGTTGCTTGAGTTCAAGTCATGGCTGGTGACGGGATCCATTGGACTAGTCTCAGGGAGGAGATGAGGTTCCAACAACCAAGTTCGGGAGGAACTGTGGTTGAGCTGATCAGGAGGTCGCGCAGGATGATTGAATCAAGGGCAGTGCATATGAAGGTTACTGGACATCGAAAGAAGGTGTATGCACGTATGCATGCGGTGCATGATGTGGCAACATGGTTCCGAAGATGGTTTATGGATGGGAAGATCTGGTTGGAAGGATCGGATCGTATCGGTTGATGACTTTGGCTCGGGCGGAGTCGGTTATGGCTCGATGGAAAGAATCGAGTTGGTTATGTTAGGATTTCGTGTGTGTCACGAATTTGAGTTGTTTAGGAATGTGGGATACGTTCCTAAGGTGTTTGGAAGTCTTAAGATTGCTTCTATCTGCGTATAGAAGAATCTTGAGCAGTTATGGAAAGTTACGATTCGTGATCTGAGTAGGATTGAAGTCCTAGTTGATATTGGGTTGGCCTAAGGGCTGGTTATATAAGCAAGGGAGCCCAGAGCTCCTGAGGACGACTTTGGGGCTGTTCTTCTTGTGTTCTATTGAATAAAATTCGTTTTTTGAAGGAACTTTTGTGCCTTGTTCGTCCATCTTGTTCCAGACAAGTTTTACTCGTCGAGTTTCTGGACAGCACTACCTTTCGTCGGTGGTTTATCATAACTCTAGTTTTACAGATCCAATTGACGGGATTCCTTTTGGGTTGTCTTCACAACTTTATTATATATCATCTGTCAAAATTTTACGGTCATTGGATTTGTGGTCTATGATCTACACGAGTTTCTTTGCAGCGTTCCAGAACTGTTTTTCTCGGGTAGGACAGATTGACCATTGTTTGATCTTTCGATCATAACTTTAGTTTTTCTCATCGGATTTGAGTGATTCTTTTTGTGTTGTCTTCATGACTTGATTCTCTCTGATATCTATCACTTTTGTCACGGTGAAACACGTTTAGATTAGTCTCACACACGATTTCTTTAACAGATCGTTTTTCTGCCGAAAGGGTTTGGGGTTTAATTGTTTCCACTGCGTAAGATTTTTAAATCTACCATTCACCCCCCCTCTGGTAGCTTTTCACGTGCTCTTCAATCATACACAAGCATGTGTAACCGCTGGGGCCACATGTTGGGCCAGGCTAATAGTTTAACGACCAGTCTTTGTACTATAAAAGGACTGGTTGACGATACACAAGGGATGGTTCCAGACCATTACTGAACTACCTTAGACGAGCTTCTTCTTCTAGAGCTTCTTCTAGACTCACACGCTTAATATATCACCAACACACCCCGTGGAGTAGGGTATTGTGCTCAGGCGGCCCGAACCACGTAAATCTCTGTGTACACATGTCTTTCACCTTCTTGAATCTCTGCGCACCCTTCACCGAACTACAACTCCTCTATCTACCAAAGGTAGTGTCGGGAGATCTACCGGATCCAAACACCAACAGTATCTAATGAACAACAAGATACTCTACCTAGTATTGCAGAAATTGTCTATGATACTCTACCTTTCTTAAGTTATCATGGGGCTTATGCTTTTTCATATTCATGGGTAGTTGAAAGGTATAATAGCAAATGGAGCAAACATAGCCTAGAAATCAAGTTCCACTTAAATCCCGGAGAGTTCAATTTAGATATTAAGTACCTCAATTTGATTCTCTCAGTCACTCCTTTGTGGATAGTGGAAATATTTCCTCACCAAAGCATTGTGCCTCTACTATTCCTACACATTGAATATAGCTTGTATGTGGAGCTTGGTAAGGAATGTAAGTAGGCATATTTGCATCACATATATTGCTAAGTCAAAACAGTAAGCCTCAGGAGAATTTAAATCAAAACTTTTTGATTCAAGACCAGTGCATGTGTGATGGAGTGGAAGTGGATGTGGATACTTGAGATAACTCCTTTTTGGTATAATCTCTCTTTCTTTTGAAAGGGATGAAACATGGCTACTTTTCTTTTCTCTTTTTTTTTCTCATGCTTATGGTGTAAGCATGCTTTTTTTCATTTTCTTTTTGTAGCCATGTCTTCTACTCCCTTTCTTTGCAATGAATTTTGAAGAGAGTGCTAAACATGAATAACATGGAGTTTCTCTTTTTGTTGTGGTATGGTGGATATGATGGACGTTTTGCTTACTTCTAGTGTAGAAGTATGACATGTGCAAGTGAAGTCTTGAATTCAAAAAGAGTTCAATGATTTCTCACATAGGTCTATACTAGTTTGACTAGGCTCAATGTGAAAGCAAATAGCATCTGCATAAGGTTTTGTCTATGTATGAACCTCATATGGCTTTGGTAGGTATTTCCAGTCAATTGAGGGAAACTTAAATCTTTTTAGAATTTCTCTGAAAATCTAAGTTTTACTTTCAAACTAGGACTAGTAGCCCTATTACTAATTCTGATCTTGCAACAACCTAGAATTAGATTAAGCTTTTGCTACCCACAACTTCCAAATTAAGGTAAAAGTACTTCAAACCAATGAAAGCAATATTCGGAGAGTAGCAAGGTTTAAACCAGAGACTTAGGAAAATTAAACAGAGCAACTATTCATCATTTCATCTATGTTAATTCTAAATCATTCTTACCGCACATCTTCATTTGATGAAAGCAAATCAAACCTATTTTTATATATTTTTTTAAAAGCATGGTGGATGATGGATGGATGGAAAATAACTATGCAAGGAATGTGGTACATGTTACCTCAAGTGGGGGTTCTCCCCCAAGCTTGTTCTTCAACTACCTCTGTGATAAGGGTTGAACCCTTGATGATAGAAGTACGCTTGAACATGCTCTTGCAGTGTGCTGTAGATGTCACCCATTCTCACTTCATGTTCTCCCATACGTCTAGTGAGGTCCATCATTCCTTGGCTATAGTCATGATGACTTCTAGCCAAAAAGGAATGACGTCCTCTCATGGACGTTGGGGGCAAGCTGCTAGAGCTTGAAGTGGAAAAGGGTGGATCCCTTTTCCATTCTTGCCAAGATGACCCCCCAATCTCATACGTCGGAGGTTGAGTCCATCCGGGCGCATAACCCATTGTGTTCTCTTCCTTTTGGTATTCATGGACTGGAGAGATTATCGGTGGCACACCTGTGGCTGCAACCCTCGCACAATTCCTTGTTATCCTGCCAGAGACATTACTTCTTGTTGCTTCCTCAAGGGGAAGAAGATTAATGGTTAGCCTCCGGCATTTGTACAAATGAAAATCCGGGTTAGGTAATTGAATTTCATTGACAAATCCGGGATAGAAAAATATCAAGGAGCCATCATGGTCATGCTTAAGGGTATATCCTTGCACTAAATAGTCTTCATCAATTAATTCTCTTTCAGTTTTAATATATTCAAATGATGAGTATTTAAGTACTCCTACCCTATCAGCAATATGAGTAATCAATGAAGTGCATTCAGTTGGTCTTGATTTTGAAATTTAATCTAGCCATTGTGATATCATGGCTTTGATTGGAGCAACTTTTATCTTTTTAGTCATGGCAAACAAAATTTTCAATTCATCATCTCGAACAACCCTAACATCTCACCTAGGGAACATAGTCATAGCCACCCATCTATGCATGAAGTGTAAGGTAGGGTTTTGGATGTGGCTATTCCTAGGAGCCCCACATGTGACCTCAGTAGTTAGCTCATGCCAAAAAATTTGATTGTTAAATTTAGGCAAATTGTCTAAATCTAGCAAACACCGTTTATGGAAGCCTCGGATGCTACCTAATTCTTTCCATAGGATGTTGTATTATTTTTAAAATAATATAAAAGTAATACCATCAAATCCTTTTCTCAGCGTGCAAAGGAATTGGATAGTGAGAAGGTGTGAACCTTTCTCCTCTATGTGAGCAAAGTCATCAAATCCAATTGCATGCCAAATGGAAAGAAATTCGGAGTCCATACCTATTTTGGAGATCAAATGTGGATCGTAAGCCTTGGTGTGGCGGAACTCACGATCTTGGAGAAGCCTGCGTGCTTGATTTTCAACTTCGCTTCTTATGTCGAAGTCGTTGTCATGAAGAAGTTGTTGTGGGTTGCTTCTCTCTTCCATGGGAGTGTCCTCACACACACTTCTCCTCAATGGGCTTGTACCCATGGAAGAGAGGCGTGCACTATAACCTTCACCATGGCTTGAGCTTGCAGTCCCCTTCCTTTTTCTGAACAGCCTCTTCATGTCTTTTTGAGTTCAACAAGCAAGAACAAAACAAGGCAAGAAAAATCCGAAAAGAAGTGATGTTTGGAAAACAAAACTCTCAACGAGTTTTCTCCTCTTGAAAGCTTGAGTGTAAAATGCAAATGCAAACAAAAGAAAATTTTTTTGGGGATGGATTTGAGCAAGAGTGTTGCAATGAAGAGCAAGAAAAACAAGGTGAGCTAGAGAGTGACTTGCGGAGGTCTAAAATGATGTGGTGTGTGAAGTGAGGTGCTCCTCACGGCCAGAATTTATAGGTTGCACCCTCGAACGGTCACTTGGAGTTCAAAATATAGCCGCTGGAGGAAGGGGAGCCAATTTTGCTCCACTCCCTGTTCGGCTGACCAGGGGGTTCGACCGACCTGACAGGTGGCCCCCCTGGTTCCCCTTTTGGCAAGTGGCTCCCCAACAGCTACAAATTTAGCACGTTGGTGAAATGCCACATGTGCAACTCAGAAAAAATATTGTTTTTCAAATAAAAACCTTTTTTTCAAATCCAATAAAAATTTTTCTTTTAAAAATAAAGAAAGAAAAATGATAGTTTGAGAATATAAGATTCTCAACTTGCTAGGAAAAATCAAATATGCAATGGAAAAAAACCAAATGGGGTGGAAAAAAAAGAAAGAAAGAAAAACAAAGTGGCATAATTACCAATTTAACCTATTGGCGTAGGTCTCACCACCATTCGATGAGATGGACATTCCTCCGTCTTCATTTCACATCCAGGCACCGGAGGATGGGCTCGGACGGCTTGTATTGCTTCTTCCTCTGCCATTCCTTCTTTGGCGGCTTGGTGGACTTGGGCCTTCGGGAAGGTCCAGACGGTTCTGTCGCCTTTGCATATCGGCGTGGTCGAAACGACGGATTCTCCTCGTAGGTAAATATTCTCATGAATGCAATGAGTGAGTCCACCTTTGGAGGTGTGACTTCGACCTCTCTGATGTGTTTATCATTCATCCCATACTTGATTCAAATCATGGATCATTGCTCTGGTCTTGGCCGAAAGTTAAACATTTCCTCCTTGCCATTGATATGGAAGTGGATTTCTCCAGCTCCCACATCTATGCGAGCTTTTGCAGTGCTGAGGAATGGGCGCCCAAGAATGAGTGGTGTATCTTTCTCAGTGTCCATGTCTAGCACCACAAAATCCACGGGTATGAAGCAGTTGCGGATCTTCACCGGGACGTCTTCAGCAATACCACTGGATAACAGACTGAAGAGTCAGCTAGTTGTAGCTGCATTGGTGTTGGAGTTAGCTATGTGAAGTTCAGCTGGTCGGACACAACCTTGGGCATCACACTGACACTATCTCCCAGATCACAAAGTGCCTTGTCAAAGAGGTGAGTCCCAATGGAGCATGAAATGGTAGGACATCTGGCGTCCTTTTTCATTTCAGAAAGCCTATTGAGGATGGCTGCACTACAGTCTTCCGTAATCTTGACGACCTCAGTGGTGGGTAATGGTCGTTAGTTGTTCAATATGTCCTTGAGATAGCGAGCATAAGTGGGTACTTGCATCGCATCAACCAAGGGCACATTGATGTGGATCTTTTGGATGATCTCAACAAAATGGTTGAATTGCTCATCCACTGTTGGCTTCCTTTGTCTGTGAGGGAATGGCAATAAGTTGGTGTCTTCAAAGTGTTTGGCCATTCTCTTACCATGTAATTCACTTGGGACATCCTCATTCTCACGCTCAGTTGTCCTCTTTGCTTGTGTGGGATATGGTGGGTCACGAGTGGTCTTTCCTCCTCTCTTAACCACTGCATTGACGTTCTCCACTGGGGCTTCTGGCTGCCCCGGAATTATGTTGTTTTCCAATGGAGGGACAACTGTAGCAAGTTTTGCTAGTTGAGTCTCCAACATCTTGTTGAAGCTTAGTTGATTCTTGAATGCTGAGGATAGTCCTTCAATCATGGCATTGATGTTTTCCAGGGTCATGTCATTAGTTGACAGCTTCATGGATAGGGCATCATTGATCTTGAGCTGGCTAATGGCAAGTTCTCTCAAGTTGGGCTGATTTCCAGGGTTGCCATTGTTGTTGTACCCTCCTTGAAAGAGTGGGCGTTGTTGACCCCACCATTGACCTCCTGGACGATAGCCATTGTTGTTGTTGAAATTTCCGTTGTGTGCGAGGTATAGGGCATCCTCACGAGTTTTTGGGCAATCATTGCCCATATGACCCGTGTTCCCACAGACTTCACACGTGATGTGAGAGTCTAGGTCATAGGCATTGCCAAACACTTCACCACTTGCTTGTTCATCAATTTTCTTCATTAGGAGGTCCAATTTTGCAGCGATCATGTCTACCTCCTTCAAGGTGTGCATGCCTCGTTGTCGGGTATGGAGACGCTCATCGTTCCATCCCATGTTGGACACCATCTTCTCAATAGATCTTTAACTTTTGGCACCGTCAATGAGAAGAAGGATCCTCCAGCAGCTGCATCCAAATGGTCACGAGCTGATGGGATCAGCCCGTTATAGAAATTTAGAATAAGGAGCTAGTCATCCATCCCATGGTGGGGATAGGCTAGGATGTACTCCTGAAGCCTTTCCCATGCCTCGGGAATAGATTCCTTGAGCTCCTGCTGAAAGCTGGAAATCCTTCCACGTAGGGCATTGGTTTTGCTCAACGGGAAGAATTTGGCGAGGAATGCCGTAGAACACTTCTCCCAAGGGTCTACAGCACTTCAGTTCGCGTAGAACAACCGTTTCACTCTCCCAAGGAGAGAGAATGGGAACAGTCTGAGATGGACCGCATCCGGAGACATGTCCTTGATCTGAAAAGTGTTGCAGATCTCAAGGAATTGTTACAGGAGAGCACTTGCATCCTCGTTAGCCTTCCCACAAAATGGGTTGGCTGGCACCATAGTGATAAAGCCAGTTTTGATCTCAAAGTTCACATCTCCCGTGTTAATAGTGGGCCCAATAGGCACATTGTTAGTAGGGGGAGCTGAGAACTCACGAAGGGTCTTCTGAGCCATTGGCGTTTGAATTGTTGGTGCAGAAATGCTGGTTTTCTTTGCCGCTCGAATCTTCTAAGGAGTAACGACACGGGTTCTGTTTGTCAGAATAGATTCAGGATCTTCAACAAAGTTTTCTGGTAGGCGGAAACCAGACATACACTACCCTATTTTCACATTTAAAAGAAATGCGAAAACAAAGAATGGTTATCCTACTAATCTTAACAAGGGTTCTATCCGATTCACTCATTCATGTTATATATCTATATGCCTTCCATGGCAACGGCGCCAGAAATGCTTGTTGACGGCCGTAAGATATACTAACAAATCATCCCTGGCAACGCCTCCAGAAATGATTGTTGGTGGCCCGTAAGATATACTAACAAATCATCACCGGCAACGGCCCCAAAAATGCTTGTTGGTATTTCTTATGCACCATTAACTAAACATCTCCAACTGATGTGTCAAAAATGCTTGTTTATGGTTCTATTGGATCACAGAGTGAATTCCGCAAGCGCACGGAAATATCATTGTAGCATTTCCCCTTAAGTGTATTCCCAAGGGTGTCATTTATTTGATCCCAAAGGAAGGTAGGGAAGATATATAACAATCATCTAGTGGAAGGGTAGCAAGGTCTAGGTAAGAATCTAGTAAGGATGGATAAAATAATAGTGGAGGTAGTGTGACACACATGAAAGCTTTCAAGTCTAAGGGGGATAAGAGGATCCTAGAGGTTAGTTAAGGTTGAAAGTTATGGAGGTACTCCTACTATGCTCTATTGTACATATACATAGCCTAATCTAATTATCCCTAAGCTAGGTCAATAGTGAATACTTATGCTATGTGGTTCAACACAACGGGCACGGGCTTACCCCTAGCAATAATAGGGCGACTCCCGCCAAAAGCATGTGGCATAGCCGAACGTGGAGAATTACAAAGGACAGATAGGGCTGTCACCACATACTGCCTACCTCTTCAATCCGTGGGTCTACAAGACATCCAATGCTACTTAGCTATCCTAGCACCATGTTAGCATATTATGTAATTACCTTGAGAGCCTAGACACAAGCCATCCTAAGGCAATGAATTGAATCATCATTGAACCAATGTTGATACACAACATAATTATCCATACTAACCTAGTTAAGTTATAATTAACTAGACTATAGTGGGGGTCTATAGGTTCTATGATAATGTGATATGTTCATGATGAAACAGTCATAGAAGTTATACCTTCCACATACATGGACTCCACAATCAAACAAGAAACGCTTTTCCCAAGTATATGTATAAGTAGAGACTAAAGATACTATCTTTATTATGCATAAAGTCACAAATACAAGAAAGAATACATGAGCCATATCTTTCCCAATGTAGGATTTGGAAGAGAGAGACTCCTTTCCCTATTTGGACTTGGGACTAGAGACTCTCCTCTCTACAACCTAACTCCTCTAAGACTATGGATGATAGTATATACAATAGAGATGAAGCTCAAGTGGTGTGTGCTGATGTGAGGGGTAGGGGGTCCTATTTATACTAGTGTTGAGGTCATTTCCCGCCACCAAAAGCGTGTGAATCAGTCACTATTGAATCCTTCAAGCCAGGAGGAGCCAACACGCGTCGTTTGACCGCATTTGGCGCCCGGAAGGGGTCGGCCGAACCACGGGTTCGGCCGACCTGGTCAGCACTCCAAACGTGGAGTGCTTCCTCGAGGTGGCTGCCAGGTGGGCCCCCTTGATGTATCTGGGTGATACACCATTGGATCTCCTCGGATACTTTTGTTTGTGGGCCATTTGATCCATGGGATGCCATGTGTCGTCGCTTGATTGGCTGGGATGATATTTTATAGGATTGGTCCCTCGACATTTCCTCATTTCCTACATAAAATGCTGCATACACATATTTCTCCAAGTCCAAGTGGAATTGGGTTAGATAGAAAGGTGATGTGTGCAAGAAATGACAAATCCTTCACATAATTGAGTTAAATTGACGGATGAAATTGTTATATAGCAGCCGTCAACAAGTGCACTGGAATGCAAAATTTAAAAATGTCTTCATTCCATCCTGCCACTCATCCATGTCTTATCTTCTGACATCGCTTCCTACAATTCAATTAGCCTATTTATAAGAGAATAGATCTACAATAACATTATCTGAGCAATTGTACCTAGCGCTATTGCTCCTCAACGTGCGGTAGACGGCGAATGCTCCTCCATGCGAGGTGGCCAACGGATGCTCCTCCAAGAACGTGGCGGTCGGCGGGTGCTCCTCCAAGACTGTGGCAGTCGGCGGATGCTCCTCCAAGCGTGTTTCATATAGTAGGGAGAGGGGCCGTTGTGGATTGAAGGGTACCGTAATAAAAATTATTTTTGTTTCTTATTTTCCTTCTATATTCGGCGTGAAAAAAATTGACCGCCGGGGGTAGGCAGCAAGGACAAAGCGTACGTGAAGCTATTAGAGTAGGCCCAACACCGCGTTGGGCTGCTTGTTATTCGTGGGCTGAAACTGCATTGAGTCACTTTGTATTCGTGGGTCGAAACTTCGCTGGGACGCTTGGTGTTCGTCCCTATGACGCGTGAGCCCATCTACAAGCGCGCGTGTGGCTCTGGCAATTTGTTATATAAATAAGTTAATGTAGCAATGGGAGTGATATTCCAATCAAAATAAAGCATACGAATAAAATCTCTTGAACCACAACAACACAGTATAAACAATGACTAAATATTAGATATAAACATCGACAGAACCAAACAGTAGTGCTCAACATACCATTTCAGACAACAAACTAATTAACTTGACAGAACTAGCTGTTACATAATCCCAATAAACTAATTAGCACATCTAGTTCGCAACACTTCCCTTCATGCAGTGGTAATAACTTCTAGCCGTGTATAGGAGTAGTGGTAATGATGACACCGCGTATAGGGTTATAGGGCCAGTGCTACGTAGGAGTACTACCTATCTTTTTCTAACATTTTTCACATCCCTTCGTTTCTTTTTAAAAGTTCATTGTCTCCACTTTTCTTTCCAGTCGTCGCTACCTATTGCATTTTCTTGTTACTACGTACTACCTCTGTCATTTTTTTGTTATTAAAGTAAATAGAATCTATTAGAAATCATTGGTCAAAGGTAAGTGTGACCAAAGCTAAAAATAGAGTTGAGTTGGGACAGAGGGAGTAGTATACTACTTTACCGACCGCTTTGCATGCCCCGCTACGGGCGATCTCCTGGCACCTCTAGCAGCAAAAGTATTGTACATGCCACTTTAGAGGCCACCAGTGGTGTGGAGGGCAGTTCATTAACAGAGAATACAGATAGAACAGATAGTTCACTAAACAACATTTAGAAAAAAAAATAACAGATGGAACAGACGAACAACATTGAGTTCATTAACATAAAACATTACTACAAAACAAGAAAAACGACATCATGAAACAAGAAAGACAACATCGCAGCCTTATTAGTCTATTTTATATACCCATACCGGATAACACCGCATGACAGAATGCGACATGCTCGTGCCTAATCCTACATTCTTCACTACAAAAGACCATGCAGCCACTCCACCCTTGCTTGACGTAGCCAGCAGCCGCGCACGGGTCAACCTCCTTGTTGGGCAATGACAACATCGGGCGGGCACGAAAGCATCCACGTCATATTACCGATTTCAGCCAGGGCTTGAATTCGACACTTCCTGCACTTATTGTTGGTCCTCATGATGACGACGGACCCGACTGCTTTCTCACTGACGTCGACCTCGCCTTTGACCCGCTGGATATACTCGACAACATGGTGGGCCTGTTGACGGCTGTTATATACCGATTTCACCCGTCAATATAACTCAACTATGTGATGGAAATATCATTTCTTGCATACATCACCTTTCTATTTAACCTATTTCCACTTGTCTTTGGAGAAAGTAGTGCATGCAGACATTCTATGCATAATTGAAGTGAAACAAGGGGATGGATCCTATAAAATATCAATCCAGCCAATCAAGCAACACCAGGTGGCACCACATGGATCAAATGGCCCACAAACAGAAGTATATGAGGCCATCCAACGGTGTAGCACCCATATCATTCAAGGGGACCCATCTGGAAGTCATCCCGTTGAAGCACACCAGAAATGGTCAACATTTCTGTTAGGACGACTAAGGGGTTCGGCCGAACCCTTCCTTGCGCCAAACTCGGTCAGCTTCCATGTGTCGACTCCCTGTGGTGCCCTGGTCACGATGAAGACTTATTCGCGCTATTGGTGGCGAGAACATGCCCTTCTCCAAGCTATAAATAGGACCCATCACCCCTCACTTCAACACACACCACTTTAGTATTCATCCATTGCATTGACTACTCTCCATAGATTTAGAGGACTATAGGCTGTAGAGAGGGGAGTCTCTAGTCCATAGTCCAGGTAGGAGAGGAGTAGAAGGAGTCTCTTCCCGATTTCCAATTGGGAAAGGTATGGCTCTTATATTTCTATTTGTATTTGTGATTTTGTTCTTGATAAAGATGTAATATTTAGTCTTCCATTATTCATATACTTGGATGAAGCGTTTCTTGTTCGATTGTGGATTCCATGTATGTGGTATGAGTAGTATTTATGACTATACTATACCATTCTTAGTATATTATCATAGACACTATAAACCTCCACTATAGTCTAATTAGCTATGACATGATTATGTTATCATGAATCACTTATGCTATGAATTAACAATGGTTTAATGATGATTTAGTTCATTGCCTTAGGATGGCTTGTGCCTAGGCTCTTAAGGTAACAACTTAATATGCTAGCATGGTGCTAGGACAGAGAGTAGGATTGAATGTCTCGTAGACCCATGAATTTAAGAGGTAAGCAGTAGGTGGTGAGAGTCCTATTTGTCCTTTGTTACCCTCCATGTTCAGCTATTGCGCACGCTCTTGGCGGGAGTCATCCTAGTATTGCTAGGTGTAAACCCATGCCCGATGTGTGAATCCGCTAAGCATGAGAATTCATAATTGACATGATCATTAGTAACTAACTTAGGCTATGTATATGTACATTAGAAGCATTGTAGGATTCTCTACCTAACTCTTAGCCTAGTCCCTCTTTACCCCATTTATCCCCTTAGGATAGAATGCTCTTGTGTGTGTCACACTACTCCAATTTATAATCTATCCATCCTTGCTAGAACCCTACCTAGGCCAGCCTAGCCTCTCCACTTGATGACTGTTTTTCTTCAATCTAGCCTTCCTTTGGGGGAATATAAATCACACCCTTTGAGGATACTCTTCGAGGGGAAATGCTACATCGATAGTTTTCGTGTGCTTGCGGATTTACATGTATAATCTAAAATCTATTAACAAGCATTTCTGGCACCACCGCTAGGGATGAACTGTTAGTGGTGATTAGGAACCGTCAACAGGACCCCATGGTCAGCATTGTAGCAGAGGAGGCCAAGGGTGTAGGACGCCTCCATGTAGCCATCCCCGGCCACCCGGGTGACAAATTGGGTGCCCGACTGCGCGATCGTCCACAAAGACGAGCTTGAGCCCGGTGATGTAGCATGCACAAGGGTTGTCGACGATGGACAGGTTATCCATGAGGGATTTGTTGCACTCTGCATCGCACCACCTCTGATGGGTCTCCCGCTCCAGTGCCACATGCTTGCCCATGGCGCCATCCTGGCATGCCACATGCATGGCGTTGCATGTGGCACCCAGATTGGAGAGGTCATACTAGGGTCGCAGGGAGCTTGCGGCGAGGCACCCCGCGATCTCAACAGCAATATCGTGATTGAATGGCAACTCAATAGGCTTCGGCATCACCGTGCTGCGAAGGGAATTAATGAACCAATGAGGGTGTGCGCGATAGAAACAATGAGGAATCTAGAGTACGTGCGGAGAAGACGATGGCGTGTCTTTAGAGTACGAGCGGAGAAGACGATGGAGACATATAGATGCCATCATCTTCTCCGTGCGTACTGATGGGGGTCGCATGTAGTGATGGTTTGGCTTCTGGCGGTGGAGGATTCACATCCTCTGTAGTACTACAGGTGCATTAAGAGTGGCTGACATGTGAACACCACAACCTATAGGACCCACGCCTTTGCATGCACTGATGGGACGCGCGAAGTGATGGGACATCTCTATTTTGAGCATCAGTTCGGCATGCACTGATAGAGATAACATACTATATTTGACAGGATTAAGACTGGAGTAATCTGCGCCAAAATTTTTCTGTTTCACAGTTTGGTACTCCACACTCTTTCTCCTTAATTCGTAAGAACTACCTATCTTTTTCTAACATTTTTTTGTCCTTTATTTTCTTTTATCTCTGTTTGTTGTCTCTACTTTTTTTCTTGTTGTCGCTACCTGTCGCGTTTTCCTGTTACTATACTACTTTACAGACCGCTTTGCAGGACTCGTTCCAGGCGATCTCCTGGCACCTCCAGCGGCTAAAGTACCGTACATGCCACTTTAAAGGCCACTGGCAGTGTGGAGGGTCGTTCATTAATAGAGAATATAGATAGAATAGATAGTTCACTAAACAGTAGATAGAAAACAATATAACAGATAGAACAGACGAACAACATTGTGTTCATTATCATAAAACATTACTCCCTCCTTCCGATATTACCTGTAATTAGAACAAGTTTTTTAGTTCAATTTTAATCGAGAAAACTTGTCCTAATTAACGACAAGTAATATGGGAAGGAGGAAGTACAAAATAAGAAAAACAACATTATGAAACAAGAAAAAATACAACATCACAAAACAAGAAAAGAAAAACATCACGACTGTTATGTACAAAGTTTTCCTATTTCAAAGTTGGGAACGACTAGAATATAATCAGATGTTTGCTACAATCATGCAATCAACCATCTTCAACCGTTGGATTGATCTACATCTCACGGTTGTTGAATCTTTTTATTTGACCCCCTCCACTAGGTGGAGGGGTGGTGGTGGAAGGGGTTAAATGTAAAGATGTAGTAATTGTAAGATGTAGATCCAATGGATGAAAATCTTTGATTATACGATTGCACCAAACCTTTAATTGCATATAGGACTTTCAGCGAGTCGAACTCGAGCGAGCTTGTCTTTCTATGCTTGAGTTTGATAATACACCAATTTGATCTCGAGTCGAACCCCCGAATTCATGTATATACGATAGAATCTACTAAATTTAGGTTCACAACTAATGGGGTAAGAAGGTGGACGATGTTGCACATTATTTGTTACTATCATATATAAAACTTTTGTCCCATAAATCATTTTTAATAGAGTATATAGTTTAGTCAATCATACATATCATAGATGACAATAATAAATGAGCTTACTCGAGCTTTTCGAGCTTGACCTCATCAAGCTCGCAAGATCAAGCTTGGATAATTTAGAATTGGCACAATACTCAACTTCATCCTCAAACTTTCAATCAAAACACAGTTTGATCCTTAACCATTCAAATGGGTCAATTTAGTCCCTCAACTTCACACAACCCGTTTCACTTCCATCCTTAGTGTGAGCTGGACATCCACATTGGCAGGCCACATAAGCTATTATGCCACATCATCTACCCCGGCCCACCTCACTAAGAGAAAGATAATATTTTTTATCATCTTAAAAATTAACTAGCTAATTAATTGGGGTGGATTTACGTAGTTGCATGGGATATACATATGTCTCCTCCTTTTTTTGCAAAAATATCAAGTGATATATATGTTATATTACATATGTAAAAATATTGTAAAATATAAAACTTTTAAGCCTAGGGAAGAGCAAACAGGGGAAAAATGAAGTCTATTTTTAAGCCTAGGGAAGAGAAAACGAGCGAGTTACGGTCTCTGAGCTTTACTGACAGTCCTACTTTAAAGTTTGGTTCTCAACGAGGCGACGGGACGCGCCGCTCCTGTCGTCATCCTTATTATCTCTTCCCCTGCCCTTGGCCACAAATACAGCTTCTCTCCCCCCGTCCTCTACTCTCCCTACTGACGTGTAATAATTATATTTCATAGAAACGGCCGACTTCTCTCCTCCCATGCATGGTCCCGCTGACGTGTCACAATTTATTCGTCTCTTCAATTATTTTTAGTCTAATAACCACATTCTCACAACAAATAAAAATTTGATACGTCAGCGGGAGCACCATGGGAGGAGAGAAGCCGCGTCCGACCGCAAATATAAATGGCTGAGTGTGGCCTCCTTCCTTATGATATTGTTTTCCCTTTCATAACTTTGCCCCTTCTTTTAGCCAGGTCTACTGATTGTGTGTGTCTTGATCTCCCTTTTCTCCTTTCACTATCGTCCTTCCGCGTCTGGTCACTCTGTTCGGACATGGGTGTGCAGCAGCCGATGTGGTCGAAGTGGGTCGCCTGACCGATCGGTGGGATTATGGAAGGAGATCTCGGAGTAGTTCCAAGCTCAGCTGGGCGTGTCGTACTGTTGCCCCTCGAGGGTTTGAGCATAGAAGGTACCATCTAGGCAGCCAGTCAGAGGTTTGAATGAATCTACACAGATGGCAAGGTACACGTACAGTCCAGGTGTGCCAGTGTACCTTAACCCCGTTGTGCATTTCCAGTGGTGGTTGGGAAGTGACTTGCAGGTATGCTCCAATTCATGTCCTCCAACTCCATCTAGGTTTCCGATAACGGAGGCGGTTCACCACCAGACAAACTAGCAAAACCTCGATGATGAGAGGAATGCAACTTTCTTCATGAGAAACTAACTGCGGGGGCAACCCCCGACATGCTTGTTTGACAGGAAGGATTCTTCCTCGAGGGTTTGAGGATAAAAGGTAAACAATCTAGGCTGCTATTGACTGTCCTTAAGTGCCATACTTAGACCTTCAATTCACCTCATAATTGCACAAAAGAGAAACACAACGTAGTGGTAGGGTTAAAAACTAACCAACTCAAAAAGTGTTGGTGTTTATTTGTATGCAGGTGAATTGAGATTCAAAATACTAATATGGCATAAAGAGGGACCAGACTAAGAACTAGGTAGACACTCCTACAATGCTTCTAATGTACATATACATAGCCTAAGTTAGTTACTAATGATCATGTCAATTATGATTTCTCATGCTAAGTGGATTAACACATCGGGCACAGATTCATCCGTAGCAAGACTAGGACGACTCCCGCCAAGAGCCTGTGGCTTAGCCAAACCTGTAGGATTACAAACGACAAATAGGGTTGTGACCACCTACTGCCTACCTCTTCTATCCGTGGGCATACGAGACATTCAACGCTAATCTCTATACTAGCACCATGGTAGCATATTAAGTAATTACCTTAAGAGCCTAGGCATAAGCCATCCTAAAGTAATGAACTAAATCATCGTTGAACCAATGTTAATTCATAGCATAAGTGATTAATGTTAACATAATCAAATCATAGTTAATTAGGCTACAGTGGAGGTTTATTGTGTTTATGATGATATAATGACAATGATATAGCATGATCATAAATATTACTCCTACCACATACATGGAATCCACAATCAAACAAGAAACACTTCATCCAAGTATATAAACAATGGATGACTAAAGATAACATCTTTATTAGAAAAAGTCACAAATACAAATAGGAATATGAGAGCCATACCTTTCCCAATTGGAAATTTGGAAGAGACTCCTTCTACTCCTCTCCTACTTGGACTATGGACTAGAGACCCTCCTCTCTACAGCCTATACTCCTCTAAACCTATGGAGAGTAGTGGATACAAGGGATGAATACTCAAGTGGTGTGTGCTGAAGTGAGGGGTCCTATTTATAGCTTGGAGAAGGGTCGGTTCCCGCCACCAAAAGCGCACAAATCAGTCTTCATCATTACCAGGGAACCACAGGGAGTGGATACAAAGAAGTTGACCGAGTTTGGCGCCAATAAGGGTTCGGCCGAACCCCCTATTCGGCCAAACAAAAATGTTGACCACTTCTGGTGTGCTTCCTTTGGGTGAATTCCATGTGGGTTCCATTGACTGATATGGGTGCTACACCGTTGGATGGCCTCAACTATTTCTGTTTGTGGGCCATTTGATCCATGTGGTGCCACGTGGCATCACTTGATTGGCTGGAATGATATTTTATAGGATCGATCCATAGAATTCCTGCATGCACTACTTTCTCCCAAAGACAAGTTGAAATAGGTTAAATAGAAAGGTGATGTGTGCAAAAATTGGTATTTCCTTCACATAATTGAGTTATATTGATGGGTGAAATTGGTACATAACAACCGTCAACAAACTTCCCCAAGCTTATCCTTTGCTCGTCCCGAGCAAAGTCAAGACTTTAGGTTGATGATCAGGAGTTGCTAAAATGTTCTACTTTTCAAAAGTACCATGTGCACAACAAAATACTCTACCTAGTATTGCAAAAATTGACACGGTACTTCAGCCATCATAAGTCATTATGGGGCTTATGCCATCTCCTATTCATGGGTGGTTGAAAGATAGAACAACAAATGGAGCACACATACCCTAGAAATCAAGTTCCACTCAAGTTCCGGGGAGTTCCATTTAAATTTTTAAGTATCTCAATTTGATTCTCTCAAGTCTCTCCTTTGTGTGTAGTGGAAATATACCCTCACCAAGGCATTTTGCCTAAATTCATCCTACCTCTACATAAGGTTTGTATGTGGAGCTTGGTAGGGAATATTGTTGGCATATTTGCAACACACAATATTGCCAAGTCAAAAGAGTAAGCCTTAAGAGAAATTAATTAAAAACATTTTGATTCAATACTTGTCCATGTGTGATGGAATGGAGTGGATGTGGATCTTGAGATGACTTCTTTTGAGTGGACTCTCTTATTTTACAGGCATGAAACATGGCTACTTTTTCTCTTTTTTTTCTCATGCTTATGATGTAAGCATGCATTTTTCTGTTTCTTTTTCTTTTTCTTGTGGCCCTGTCTTCTACTCCCTTTTTATGCCATAAATTTTTTTTAGAGAGTACTAAGCATGAATGATATGGAGTTTCTCTTTTTATTGTCGAATAGTGGTATGGTGGAATTTCGCTTACTTCTAGTGTAGAAGTATAGCATGTGCAAGTGAAGTCTTGAATTCAAAAAGTAATGAATGAAATCTCACATAGGTCTATACTAGTTTGACAAAGCTCAATGTGAAGAAAAATAGCATATGCATAAGGTCTATCAATGTGATATATCATATGGCTTTGGTAGGTATTTCCAATCAAATGAGAATAACTGAAATCTTGTTAGAATTTCTACGGAAATCTAAGTTTCACTTTAAAACTAGGAATAGGAGCCCTATCACTATATCATATCTCACAACAACTTAGAATGGACTAAGATTTTGCTACCCACAAGTTCTAAATTAAGGCAAAAACAATTTTTGCCAATGAGAGCAATATGTTGGAGAGTAGTAAGTTGTAAACTAG
Source organism: Tuctoria greenei (assembly GCA_036927565.1). NCBI lineage: Eukaryota > Viridiplantae > Streptophyta > Magnoliopsida > Poales > Poaceae > Tuctoria > Tuctoria greenei. Next base: position 33,765,985 of record JAYESD010000009.1, read on the forward strand.
GGACTTAGGAAAATAAAACAGGGCAACTATTCATCAATTAGCAATGTAAATTCCAAACCATTCTTAGCTCACATCATTTATTTTATTGAAAAAATCTGTATTAAAATTTATTATTAATTTTAAATGCAAGGTGAATGATGGTCTAATGAAAAATAAATATACAAAGGGGTTGATACAATTTACCTCAAGTGGGGGTCCTCTCCCAAGCTTGTTCTTCACGCACCTCCATGATGAGTGTTGGACCCTTGATGATAGAAGTATGCCGCGAGATCGGCTTGTTGTTGTTGTACCGTGGAGTTGAGGTTGATGAATTGAGCATCTATGTGTTGTTGCCAGTCTTGGGTACCTTGGACATCCCCTTGGAGAGTGTTGTAGATGTCACCCGTTCTTACTTCTATCACATCCATACGTCTAGTGAGATCCGTCATTCCATGGCTATAGTCATGATGACTTCTAGCCGAAGAGGAATGACATCTTCTCATGGACGATGGAGGCAAGTTGCTAGAGCTTGAAGTAGACAGGGCGGCTCCCGTGTGGCACCTAGCCATCCATGCCAAGATGGACCTTCAGTCTCATACGATGGAGGTTGAGTCCATCCGGATACATTACCCGTTGGATTCTCTTCCTCTTCGTACTCATGGACTGTGGAGGGTGTCGGAGGCATAGCCTCTCTCCTTGTATGGCTTCTAGTTACCCTGCCAGAGACATTACTTCTTCTGGCTTCCTTGATGGGAAGGAGGTCAATGGTTAGCTTCCGGCATTTGTACAAACGATGATCCGGGTTAGGTAACCGAATTTTATTAACAAAGCTGGGATAATAAAATATCAAAGAGCCATCTTGATCATGCTTAAGGGTATGTGCTTGCACTAAATAATCATCATCAATTAATTCTCTTTAATTTTCAATATACTCAAATGAAGAATATTCTAGTGCTCCAACCCTCGTAGCAATACGGGTAATCAATGAAGTACATTCAATTGGACCTACCCTTGGAATGTAATCTAACCATTGTGTCATCATGGTATTATCTGGAGCAACTTTTATCTATTTAATACTTGTCAAATAAAATTTTCACCTCATCATCAAGCACTACCCTTACATCTCCTCTAGGGAACGTAGTCATAACTACCCATCTATGCATGAAGCACAAAGTTGGGTTGTGCAAGTGGCTATTCCTAGGTGCACTACATCTGACCTCTCCAGTTAAATCTTGGCAAAAACATTTTTTTTAAATTTGGGCAAAGCGTCCAAATCTAGCAAACAACATTTATTGAAGAACTTAGTTCTTTCCATAGGATGTTGTCTTCTTTTTGAAATAATCAAAAAGTAATACAATCAAATCCTATCTTGAGTGTGCAAAGGAATTGTATGGAGAGAAGGCGTGAACCTTTCTCCTCTACGTGAGCAAATTTTTCCCATCCTAATGCACACCAAAAGTAAAATAATTTGGAATCCATACCTATTTTGGAGATCAAACCCGGATCATAAGCTTTCGTATCAGAAAACTTACAATCTTGGAGGAGCATGCATGCTTGATCTTCCACTTCACTTTGGATGTCGAGGTCGTCGTCGTGAAGATGTTGATGAGGGTTGCTCCTCTCACCCATGGGAGTGTCCTCTCCTACACTCCTCCTCCGTGAACTTGGTGTAGCAACGGAAGAGGGGCGTGCACTTGAATCTCCACCATGGCTTGAGCTTGCATCCTCCTTTCCCTTTCCAAACAACCTCTTCATTCCTTTCATGGCCACCACAAACAAGAACACAACAAGGCAAATACTCGAAAGAGGTGATGCTAGTGAAAGCAAAACCCCGACAAAATTTCCCTTGAAGAACTTGAGAGCAAATTGCAAATGCAAATGAAAGAAAATATTCTCGAGTTGGATTTCGAGCAAGATTACTTCAATGAAGAGCAAGAAAAACAATGTGAGCACGAGTGACTTTGGGGAGGTATGAAATGAGGTGAAGTTTGATGAGAAGTGCGCCTCACGGCCACAATTTATAGTGTGCACTCCCCAATGGTCAATAGGGTACCAAATGTAGCCGTTGGGAGACAGAGAGCCAAAATTCCCCTTTCCCCTAGTCGGCCGAACAGGGGGGTCAACCGACTTGACAGGTGGGCCCCAATATTCTCCGTTTTGGCATGTGGCTGCCCAACGGCTATGAAATTAGCACGTTGTTGAAATACCAATTTTGCAGCTCATAAAAATTGTTTTCCAAATAAAAACTCTTTTTTCAAAACCCAACAATTTTTATTTTGTGAAAAATAAAGAAATAAAAATGAAAGTTGAGAATATAAGATTATTAACTTACTAGGAAAACCAAATATGCAGTGGGAAAAATCAAACTAAATGGGGAAACCCAAATAAAGAGAAAATAAAAGAAAAGTAAAGTATAACTACCAATTTAACCTATTGGCTAGGTCTCACCATTGGAGGTGTGATTTTGACCTCTTGTATGTGTTTAACATTCGACCCATACTTGATACGGATCATGGGGCATTGCTCCAACTTTGGGTGGAAGTTAAACTTCTCCTCCTTGCCATTGATATGGAAGTGGATTTTTCCAGCCCCCACGTCTATGCGAGCCTTCACGCTGCTTAGGAATGGTCGCCCAAGAATGAGTGGCGTATCCTTCTCGACCTTAAGGTCGAGCACCACGAAATCCATGGGTATGAAGCAGTTCCAGATTTTCATTGAAACATCTTCAACGATACCCACTAGATAACGGACTAAAGAATCAGCCAGTTGGAGTTGCATTGGTGTTGCCGTAAGTTTCGTGAAGTTCAGCTGGTCGATAACCACCTTGGGCATCACACTCACACTTGCTCAAGGGTCACAAAGGGCCCTGTCAAAGCGGTGTGCCCCAATTGAGCATGAGATTGTAGGACATCCAGGGCCTCCAGCCAGTTGCCTCCTTGTAGAGAAACAATGTTGGCACTTTACATAGGAGGTTCGGGCTATCTTGGCATTTTTGCATTCTCCACTGGACGAACAGCAGCTGCTAGTTGGGCCAATTGAGTTTCCAACATCTTGTTGAAACTCAATTGATCCATGAAGGCTGAGGATAGTCCTACAATCTTGGCATTTATGCTCTCTAGAGTCTTGTTACTGGCCGGTGGCTTCATGGATATAGCCTCATTGATCTTTAGCTGGCCAATGGCAAGTTCTCTCATGTTGGGTTGATTTCCATTGTTTCCATTGGTTTTATACCCTACTTGAAAGAATGGGTGTGGTTGGCCCCACCCTTGACCTCCTGGACGATAGCCATCGTTGTTTCCATTGTTGGCTACGTATAGGGCATCCTCACGGGTTTCTGGATAGTCATTGCCCAAATTGCCCATGTTGCCACAGACTTCACAAGTGATGTGAGAGTCTAAGGCATAGGCATTGCTACATACCTCATCATTGCCTTGTCCATCAATCTTCTTTGTAAGGAGGTCCAATTTGGTAGCGATCGTTCCCGCCTCCTTCAAGGTGTGCATGCCTCACTGATGGGTATGGAGACTCTTGTTGCTCCAACTCATATTTGAAACCATATTCTCAATCAAATCTTTGGCTTTGGGAACCATTAATGAAAAGAAGGCACCTCCAGCAACAACATCAACATGGTCACGGGTGGAAGGGATCAGCCCATTGTAGATGTTTTGGATAATGAGCCAATCATCCATACCATGGTGGGAACATGCTAGGATGTACTCCTGAAGCCTTTCCCAAGCCTCGGGAATAGATTCTTTGGCATCTTGCTGGAAGCTGCAAATTCTTCCACGTAAGGCATCAGTCTTGTCCAACGGGAAGAACGTGGCGAGGAATGCCGTATAACACTTCTCCTAAGTTTCTACAACACTTCAATTCGCGTAGAACCACTTTCTCTCTCCCAAGAAGAGGCAACAAAAATAGCCTAAGATGGACATCATCGAGAGACACGTCCTTGATCTTAAAAGTGTTGCAGATCTCAAGGAACTGTTGCAAGTGAGCACTTGCATCCTTGTTAGCCTTCACACAAAATGGGTTGGCTTGCACCATAGTGATAAGGTCAGTATTGATTTCAAAGTTTACATCTTCGGTGTTAACAGTGGGCCCAATAGGCACCTTAATAGCAGAGGGAGCTGAAAACTCATGAAGGGTCTTCTGGGCCATTGTTGTTTCAATTTTTGGTGCAGTTGTGCTAGCTTTCTTTGCCGCTCGATGATTTTGAGGAGTAAAGATACGAGGTCGACCTCTTAGAGGGGATTCGGGATCTTCAACAAAGTTTTTCGGCATGCGGAAACCAGACATACACTACCCTGTTTTCACATAAAATGCAAAAACAAAGAAGGGTCATCCTACTAAAACCTACCGGGGTCCTATCCTATTCACTCAATCATGTGATACCTTAATGGATAAAGGGTTGTTAATAGATTTTAGATTATACATGTAAATCCGCAAGCGCACGGAAACTATCGATGTAGCATTTCCACTCTAAGAGTATTCCGAAAGGGTGTCATTTATATTCTCCCAATGGAAGGCTAGATGGAAGTAAAACAATCATCAAGTGGAGAGGCTAGGTTGGCCTAGGTTGGATTCTAGCAAGGATGGATAAAGGGTAATTGAGGTAGTTTGACACACACAAGAGCATTCTATCCTAAGGGGATAATATGGGGTAAAGAGGGACCAGGCTAAGAACTAGGTAGAGACTCCTACAATGCTTCTAATGTACATATACATAGCCTAAGTTACTTACTAATGATCATGTCAATTATGAATTCTCATGCTAAGTGGATTAACACATCGGACTTGGGTTTAGCCCTAGCAATATTCGGACGACTCCTGCCAATCGCCTGTTGCATAGCTGAACATGGAGCATTACAAAGGACAAATAGGGTTGTCACCACCTACTGCGTACCTCTTCAATCCGTGGACATACAAGACATTTAATGCTACTATCTATCCTAGCACCATGCTAGCATATTAAGTAATTACCTTAAGAGCCCAGACACAAGCCATCCTAAGGAAATGAACTAAATCATTGTTGAACTAATGTTAATTCATAAGTGATTCATGTTAACATAATCGTATCATAGCTAATTAGACTACAAGGGAGGTTTATTGTGTTTATGATGATATAATGTCAATGATATAGCATGATCATAAATACTACTCCCATCACATACATGGAATCCACAATCAAACAATAAACACTTCATCCAAGTATATAAACAATGGAAGACTAAAGATAACATCTTTATTAAGAACAAAGTCACAAATACAAATAGGAATATGAGAGCCATACCTTTCCTAATTGGAAATTGGGAAGAGACTCCTTCTACTCCTCTCCTACTTGGACTACGGACTAGAGACTCTCCTCTCTACAGCGTACACAACTCTAAACCTATGGAGAGTAGTGGATACAAGGGATGAATACTCAAGTGGTGTGTGTTGATGTGAGGGTTGAGGAGTCATATTTATAGCATGGAGAAGGAACAGTTCCTGCCACCAAAAGCGCGTGAAATAGTATTCATCATGACCAGGGCACCACAGGGAGTCAACATGTGGAAGTTGACCACGTTTGGCGCCAGGAAGGGTTCGGCCGAACCCCCTAGTCGGTTGAACAGAAATGTTGTCCATTTCTAGTGTGCTTCCTCGGGGTGACTTCCAGGTGGGTCCCATTGGCTGATATGGGTGATACACCGTTGGATGGCCCTAGATACTTCTATTTGTGGGCCATTTGATCCATGTGGTGCCACGTGGTGTCGCCTCATTGGCTGGAATGATATTTATAGGATCCATCCCCTTGTTTCACTTCAATACTACATAGAATGCCTGCATGCACTACTTTCTCCAAACACAAGTGGAAATAGAATAAATAGAAAGGTGATGTGTGCAAGAAATTGTATTTCCTTCACATAATTGAGTTATATTGACGGGTGATATTGGTATATAATAGCCGTCAACAATTTCAACGAATCGGGCGACACCACATGTCAACACATGGATCAAATGGCCCACAAACAGAAGTATCTGAGGCCATCCAACAGTGTAGCACACATATCAGTCAATGGGACCCACCCGAAAGTCATACCGAGGAAGCACACTGGAATTGGTCCAACTTTCTATTCGTCCGACTAGGGGGTTTGGTTGAACCCTTTTTGGACCCACCTGGAAGTCACCCTGATCATGATGAAGACTGATTCACGTGCATTTGGTGGCAGAAACTGACCCTTATCCCCCTATAAATAGAACCCCACACCTCAATTCACACACACACACACACACACAACAAAAGTAGAGAATAGAATACCACTCCTAAGGTTTAGAGTAGTCCTAGACGCTGTCAAGTAGAAGGAGAGTGTGGTGGGAGTTTAGGAGATGGAGGCTTGGGCTTGTCAAGTCCCTCTTCTACACTTGTGTCCCTATAAAGGTGTACTCAAATCAAGTAAGCCCTTTGTGAATTCAATTCAAGTGTGATTATCAATTCTTAGTAGTTTTCAAAAGTAGTTACTTGTGGGTTCATTGCTTTAATTTATTAGAGGCTCTAATTGTAGCTTTGTGTTTGAAATAATTAGAGTTGTGATTTAGAACGTGAGTGTGGTGCTTAGGTTAGAAATCACCAGTGAATATATCGTAGACACACAAATTAAAGAGTTAGGTAGTAGGTGGTTATAGCCCTATCCGTCCTTAGTAATCCTCCACGTTTGGCTATGCCATAGGCTCTTGGCGGGAGTCATCCTAGTATTGCTAGGGGTAAACCCGTGCCCGAAGCAAGTAGCTACCGTAGATTCCTTTGAATTAGAATCAAAACTTTGAATTCCTATCTCTTCCTTGCCTACCAAAAAACTTTGTCCTTGGGTGAATTAGTTCGTAAGATCAAACACACATTCTTTGGATTCAATACCCTTAGGAATACTCTCTTAAGGGAAGTGCTACATGACAGTTTCCGTGCGATTGCTGATTTTTATCTATGATGTAAGAAATGTCAACAGAAGCCAGCTGGGGGTTCGAACGAAGCTACATGGCTGGCCGGGTACACGTACGGTCCGGGTGTGCTGGTGTACCTTAGCCCCCGTCGTGTGTCCCCGGTGGTGGTTGGGAAGAGCCTTGCAGTTATGCTCCGATTCCTGTCCTCCAACTCCATCCAGAGTTCCGATGACGTAGGCGGTTCACCACCAGTGTAGGATCGCAGAGCACGTGAAAAGCTAACAGGGAGGAGGGTGAATGCTAGATTACAACTTTTCAGCGGAAGCGACGAAAACCCCTCGTCGAAAAATTGATCCTTTAAAGAAATTGTGTATCCGACTAATTGAAACGATATCAATTATTGAAAAACTACTATAGATTGTGGAGAATCAAGTCGTGAGGACATCACAACAAGAATCATAAAAATCCATCGAGAAAAACTCAAGTTACAATAGAACGATCGAACAAAAGTCAATCTGTTCTACCCGAGAAAAATCAGATCTACAACACTGCAAAGAAACTCGTGTAGATCAGAAACCACAAATCCAATGACTGTTAAATTTTCACAGATGATAGATAATCAAGTTATGAAGTCAACCAACAAAGAATCATGCCAATTGGATCTGTAAAACTCGAGTTGACTCACGTTAGTTCCAAAACCACAACACCTTACGGGAGCAGCTCACATAAGCATGTTGCAAACCATAGCAAAAGCGATAACAGCCAAAACGCAACAAAAACTTAGTAAATTAATACTAAACAAACTTCCCATAATCCAAAAAGCAAGTTCGAAACATTGCAAGTTAAAAGCAGTACCATTGCGATCTAGCATCGGTCCTTGCCAAAGCTAACTGGACCTTGAACCGGAGCTTACCAAAACTAGCAGGACCTAGCATTAGAGCTAACCAAAACTAATCAGAATTAGCACTGGAGCTTATCAAAGCTAGTCGGGCCCAGCGCCGGAGCTTATCAAAGCTAGTCGGACCCAGCGCTGGAGCTAACCAAAGCTAGTCGGACCTAGCCAAAGTATGTCAAACTTAACCAAAATAAGTCGGACCTAGCCAAAATAAGTTGGACCTAGATAAAGAAGTCGTACCTAGCCAAAGTAGGTCGAACATAACAAACTTATGTCGGACCTAGCCAAAATAAATCAGACCTAGACAAAGAAGTTGGACCTAGCCAAAGTAAGTCAGACATAGACAAAGAAGTCGGACCTAGACAAAGAAGTCGAACCTAGCCAAAGCAAGTCGGACCGTACGTCGGACCTTGCCAGAGCTACCCAAAACAAGTCGAACCTATCGTCGGACCTTGTAGGGCTCGGACCTATAGTCGAACCATTTTGAAAAAGGTGTTTTGGCAATATTGAAAACATTTATCGTCAAAGCTAATGTATTCAGCACACATAGTTCTCACAATCGCTCCCTTGATAAATGCATTGGCGACACCACTTAAAATCCGAACATTGGCTTATGAAAAGTTTTGAAAACAATCAAATGAGAAAGAAATAAATTCGAAAACAAATATTTCACCCTCTAAACTTATTTCCCTCCCTTTGTAAATCAGAAATAAAATGAGAAGAAAAACAAAAATTCTTCCCCTGAGAAGAATGGTGCCAAAACACTTGTGTATGTGATCAATTTCTCCCCCTTTGACAATATATTCAACAAGGTACAAAAGAGAAATTTTAATTTGTTATGGGCATATTATAACATATACACATAAAACAAAGCTCATCCAATGTCATACTATCAAGTAACTTACACTATCTCATCAATGAGATACATAGAGTAGTGTAAGCCATGCTAGAGATCAAGTGTAATGTTCAATTTAAGCAAGTCATGATCTCACAAACTTAACTATTTCAAAACCTAAAAGCATGACACTTTTTGCTGCATTTATATTATCTTTTAAGGAACATAATTCATCTTATGACATTTGCAAGAGATTATATTCCACATCAGCCTCATTCTATCCAACCAAGCCAAGCCTATGTCATTTGACAATCAGAAGCTTAAGGACATGGTTTTAGTCATACACAACTGCTTCCAAGTTCATATCTAAGTGTAATGATAAGCCATCTAAAAAAATGAAGTGTGATGCATGCGTATTCTCTTGATCTTTTCTCAAATTTTCATTTGAACATAAGAACTCAACCTGTGAGTTGATTATTTGATTAATTATTCATTATTAAAAGCACTTGTGAGCACGCAACAAGCTCAAAACAGTAAGAAAGTTCGATCATGACCAGATTTAGTGTATGTAATTATTCCAATTACTAATCATGGCAAAAACTACAAAATGTATAAAATGAGTAATGTACTAAGAACTTTCAGCATGTAAAAGGAATCACAAAGTCATACGTGTATGAAATATTATGCTCATATTGTTTTAGATTCAGATTCACACATAGAGTTCTCAAGTTTCAAAACTCCCCTTAAAATGAAGCCATGAGGATACATAACCCCTATTTCACTACGAATGAAACAAAAACTAGTGAGATCCAGAGGTTTTTTAAAAATCTCAGTCAATTGTTGTTCGGTATCGACATGGTGAAGCACAATGTTTCAATTTTCAATATTATCATGGATAAAGTGATACCTAATGTTAATGTGCTTTGTTCTCAAATGTTGCATAAGGTTTTTAGCAATGCAAATGGCACTAGTGTTATCGCAAAACAGTTGAAGACTATCTAGATCAACCCCATAGTCCTTAAGTGTTTGAACAATCCAAAGAATTTGTGAGGAAGCACTAGCAACATCTACAGATTCAGATTCGTGTGACACTCAGTTTTGAAAAATGAACCAAGTTCAGTGTATGTGTGCCCAGGATGTTGCTTCACACATACACATCAACATCACAAACGATAAACAGAAATAACCATGTCACAAATAGTAAATATATCTTGATTCTATTGCAGTGGAAAATAAACTAGAGTAGGCGACTCCAACTCTAGAGGCAATTGACAGTTGCACGCACACCTAGTACTCCACATTATCATCAGGATACTCCCAAACATCTCCTGAAACTGTACATTAAAACAGTCTAAAAAGTCTATGTCAATTTAAATCCCATCATAACACAAGTAATCATTATAATCCATATCCAATATTCTTTTTTACCATCATAATTCATTTATAACCAGCTATGAATTAATATCATCACCATATGCCAAATTCATATCTTCTCATAACCAACCCAACTCATAAAACATAACCAATCCCATACCAAACCATCCAAAAACCCAAGTCCAATTCTAATCATGTAGGTCATCCAGGTGCTCTTAACCGGGAGTACAGCTATCATGATAGTTTTTAACACTCTGCAGAGGTTGTACCACTTTACCCAATAGTTCGTGATTTCGTCACTCGTCGGCGACTAAAGAAACCTCCCTTATGCCAATTACACTTCCTTAGATGTATGGCCAAGAGATCGCAAAATAGCCTTTACAAAGGGACTACCAACATATTTAATCCCACTATGGTTTCGCCGGTGATCATGCCTCCAATTGAGCACATCCAACCAAGGGCCCCTCTTGTGCCGTTTGAACCAAAGGGCAGTCCCACCACTATTGCAAACCCAACCGACTCCCATTTCCCGCTCGTCCAAATGATCCAAATTGATGTTGGTGATGCCCCTAATTAATCGGCTAAGCCGCATCCATACATGGCCTTGTGATGGCATTGCACTTTTGGCCTATTCTCGCATGAACCGGTCCTTATATCCAAGGAAAACGAACCACCATATTGTCCAACCCAATACACAAACCTTGTCTGCATAGATCTCCCAAGTACCATATTACCAATTAACCATGTTCATCAATTTACATCATTCATAAGAGAATTAATTTATAATTGAGTCATTTAGTTTTTTCCCATCCCAATTAATTAGAGCAAACGAAAAATGTAAAAATACCCTCCCAACTCTCTACAATATATTTCAAGCGACAAGGATGGTCAAACAAGACTAGTAAACACCTATCATGGGTTTCCCCTCAATTTGACACAAGCATGCAGTTTTTCAATAAATACATTTAAAGACATGGGATCAATATGATCAAGGACACTTGCCTTAATATCCCGCAACTTGATGTCCAATCTAATCAAAGTCTTGCTCATGAGGTACCATAGATATTCGCTTCTTGATCGTAATCACTTGAGACTCGTCTACTCGTAATCAACCACATACACAAGCAACATTCACAATAAATGAATTGCAAACAATAATCAATATGGATGCATGCAAAAAATATGTTTGTATTAATGCTATATAAATTTGTATAGCTTTTTAGAAATTATCTATAATGATTTCATATTTATTTGAGCAAGTTTTGGAATTAATTACAATTATTCCAGAGGCAAGATATTTATTTCAGAATATTACATATACTGAAAATATTAATAATAACTCACTAGAATTTATTCTAAATTTTTAGGAATGTTTCTAGATTTAATTTGATACTTTATGAATTAACTAGGCTTAATCTTATTTATTAAATATGAAAAATATATTAAATAATGCTGAAAGTATAAATTTAGTCAAATCTAAAATAACAGATTGATCTTGTATGATTTAATCTAACACGCATGTTTTAGGTTGATTTATGATGATCTGATGATGATTTTTGGACGCATGAATAAATTAAATTCTACACATTGTATAATTTGAGTACTAGATTAATCTGTGTCTTTTAGATCTAAACTGTAAAACCTACCATGTGCACATCTAATCTGGACGGTCGTGGAGTGGCAGCGCAATGCGTGTCTCCGGGATCTAGAGTTTCGTTGATGAAGATGAAGGCGGCCTGACGTAGACGAAGAGGACGAAGGCATGACGTACATGAAGGAGACGGCGATGCAATCCTCCGGCGGCATGACGACGGCAGAGCGACGATCTCCCGTGGACAGTGGCTCCTTCCCTCTCTTCCTCCTCTTCCTCTCTTTTTTTTTTCTTCCGTGGCAGTTTTGTTTTTCCTCTCCTCTTTTTTTTTCGGCGGCTGCCGAAACTTACGATGGCTTCTGTTGAAAAATCGGGGGCCTGCGGCTCCTTATATAGCCAGGCCAGGAATGAGTCCCGGTGCGGCACGATACACGGAGCTTTCTACCGGCTCGGCCTCAACCATAGCGCAGACACGCGTGGGCACTGGCTCGGCGCCCTGAAGCGAGTCTAGCTCGGTTGCCTTGCCCGGAAACTTCCAACCCACTTAAACCTTCCTCGGGTGACTTCTAGAACATGCCCCTGGAAACTTCTATAACATTCCCCAAGAAACTTCTAGAATATTCCTCTAGAAACTTCCAGAAGGTTGCAAATACGTCCGGAAAATTTCAGAAACTTCCAGAAAGTTCGATTTATTTATTTATTTATTTGCTTTCCCTTATTTTTATTTTTTCTTTATTTACTTATATTTTAGATTTCTTGTTTATTTATTTATATTATATGTTTACTATTTTCTTTTCTTTTTAAATGTTATTTCTAATTTATCATTTCGTTATTATTTTATTTATTATTATTATTGTTTATTTTTCATATATACATATATATATTATTTTATCAATTTTTACTACTATTATTATTGATCTTCATTTCATAATTTTTATTTTCTAGTCATTTTTCTATCGTACGAAGTTACTACATTGTTTCCAATAGGTTTGGTCAAGTAATTTTATGCCTAAACATGAATGCATATGCATGTGCGATTTAATTTATTTTCATTTTCAAGTTCTTCTTTTCTCTAATTATTTCTCTATTCCAATTGGATTCAAATATTATTTGTTCATAGATTCTATGAATGGAAATGAATGAAAATGCATGATGCATACTTTAATATCTTACTTTATAAAAAATAATTTAATTCTATTATTAAACTCTAAATCCTTATTTAAAATATTAATTTGTCAAAGCTCGAAAATCAGGGTGTTACAATTCTACCCCCCTTAACATGAATCTCGCACTCGAGATTCGAATGGGCTGAAGAAGAGGTTTGGAGATAAAATTTTAAATTCCCTTTCACATTTGTATTAGCCAGATCTTGAATTTTTTTAGATGTTACAATCTACCCCCCCCCCCCTAGAATCTCGCCCTCGAGATTTTGAGAAATTAGAGAATAGATAAAGAAAAACTTTATTTTGATATCGCCTTCATACTCCCATATAGTTTCCTCTAGAGTATTGATTCCTCTTATTGTGTCCATCTTCTATTGAAGAAGAGTACAACAAGATAGAAAAGAGAGATAGAAAGAATTCCAGCCTATATGCATCCAGCAAGGTATATGATCCCAAATTAATGCATTATTGGATGAGGACGTGGATATATATAAGTGCTCGACAATGCACATCCAAACACACAACATCCAAGCACGTAACCAAACAATCATCCCACCACCTAATCTAGCGCACTAACGAACTAAGCGTTTATTACATACTAACCAAGATTGGATTTAAATCATAATCAGAAGACCCAACATTATCGTAACTACGGATGGTGAAGTATCCTATTCTGCAAGAATGGCTTGAGATGGGTCCATACGAAGCTCCTCCACATGAAGCGCATCTTGAAAGTCTTCTCCCTAAGGTGTGTTCCATTTGGTACTTCTTGGAATACTCCTACTTCCTCTGGATCCCTAGAAGTGCTTGGTTGGTCATCTAAAATTTTCGCAAAAGCAGTGTGTTGGATATGAAAGGGGGAAAGAAAGAAGTCAAAACAAGTCAGAGAATGGGAAATTTTTAAAAGACGACTTTCAAAAATAAATCCTATGTTCTTAATGAAAAAAACATTAGAGACGAGAGGTGAAATAGTGCAAAGGTTGCAACAGAAATTAGAAGAACAGAAAGAGAGTGTACATCAGCAAAAAGGGAGGAAAAGAAAGGAAAAATTTACCGCAGCAAGCAAGGAAATTAATCAAAATAATGCAGCAGCAATATATATATTTTTATTAACAAGAACTTTAGTAGAGAAGATGTACAAAACGTAGCAGCAGACACCTTAAAATGCGGCTGAATTAGAAGGTAAAATGCGGCAGCCAGTAATGTTTTAAAGTGGCTGAAATTGCAAAAAATAATAGCAGCAGCGATGCAATTCAAAAAGTAGGTTTTAGAAATTAGTCCCTATGCGTATTTTTCGTGTCTGTTCTATCTAGGTTTGCCTCCTACAGTCGACAGGGCTCTGATACCAATTTGTGACACCCGGTTCTGAAAACCGAACCAAGTGCAGTGTATGTGTGCTTAGGATGTTGCATCACACATACACAACAACATAACAAATGATAAACAGAAATAACAATGTCACGAATAGTAAATATACCTTGATTGTATTGCAGCGGAAAATAAACTAGCGTAGGCGACTCCAACTCCACAAGCAATCGACGGTACCACGCACGCCTAGTACTCCGCATTATCATCAGGATACTCCCAAACATCTCCTGAAACTGTTGGTGGAGGAATTGCAAGGGTGAGCACATGTCGTACTCAACAAGTGTGGGAGAGTATGACATGTAGCTAAAACAAGGATGATAATAAATTGCTAATTGCATAAAGTACATTTCATAAACTTGTAAAAGCAGCCTAAAATATCTGTGTGAATTTAAATCCCATCATAACCCAAGTAATTATCATAATCCATATCTAATATTCTTATTTACATCATAATTCATTTATAACCAGCTATCAATTAATATCATCCCCATATGCCAAATTCATATCTTCTCACCACCAACTAAACTCATAAAACATCACCAATCCCATACCAAACCATCCAAAAACCCAAGTCCAATTCTAATCATGTAGGTCATCCAGGTGCTCTTAGCCGGGAGCATGGCTATCATGATAGTTTTTAACACTCTGCAGAGGCTGTACCACTTTACCCATAAGTGAATGATTTTTTCACTTGTCGGCAAATAAAGAAACCTCTCTTATGTCAATTACACTTCCTTAGGTGTATGGCCAAGAGATCACAAAATAGCCTTTACAAATGGACTACCAGCATATTCAATCCCACTAAGGTTTCACCGGTGATGATGACTCAAATTGAGCACATCCAACAAAGAGCTGATGAGTAAAAAATATGAGTCCCGATCTTCCGAAAGGTAATGGATAAGAAGATTGATGTGGAGATCTCGATGTTGATGATCCGAGACTCTCGAGTAGAACACGAAAAAACCCTGCAATCACTACACCACCACTCCGTTGGTTATCAACCGTGTTGCACACGATTGACCTCGCAAAGAAGGCTAATACCTGCAAGTGCAACCGAGAACACAAGCAAGAACGTAGAAGAAGCAATCTGAAATTGCTGAATTGGGGTTTCACAAACCGATGAATTGCGATATTATTGATCTAAGCAAAACCCAATTGTCTATGGCGGCTAGTATGGAGTATATATAGGTGGTAGGACGTCCAAGGGGGTGTTAGGGTCGTGACCTAACCCTAAGACACGAAAATTAATGGACTTAGACTTGATACAAGGCCCAATGGCCCAATACGGTAGCGCAGCACCCTGACAGATTCTGTACTTGATTTGTTTCGACGATTCCCGTCGACTCCGAACGTATTTTGACATGGGACCGGCGCCATTGGAAAGTATATCCTCTTCCCTTTCCGTGCATATGTAGAACGTCCAAAACGGAGTTCGTATGCGTCCTGGGCGGCCGTTTTAGTGCGTACTGCTCCTGGACTCCGAGTTGGATACGATTTGGAGTTTCGTTCGGTTTCCATCTTCTTTGAACAAATTCTCTGGTCTTCCACGTCCCTAATACTCCCTCGAAGTACTCCTTGAACCTCTCCATTGATCCTAATCACAAATAAATCATTAAGTAGCAATCTATGCTCAAAAACATATAAGGAAATATATAAGAACGAGTTCACCTCTGAAATTAATTGTTGTGTATGAACTCTATTGATTGCATCTTGTATGTTCAATGGAGTGTTGTTTGTATCCATAGAAGTGATGTCCTCATCATCCTCCCCTTCTTGACTTGGAGTCGTCCTCGACTCAAGTTCATCTTCTATTATGTGCTGGTCCAAATGTGCAACGCCATCAAATCTTTTTGTATGCATGAATGGAGGAGGCCAAGGTGGTGGACGACATAGTGCGCCATCTTGATCTTGTCCATCAAATAAGTGTGCACATTCACTTGAGCCAGGATCCAAAACAAATAAACATTGTGTCATGTTTGTAGGTGCAATAATAATATGCATGATTTCATCATTCTCCCCTTCTTTATGACAAGCCGTCCTCGGATTGCTCGTATGTCCAAGAAAAAAGATTGCCTTGGGGGTAGAATGAACACTGTCCATATTGCACAACCGCAACAAACAATGCTTCTTTTTTATTTGTTGTCCTTGCTGCAATAAAAAAATGCTAGAAAAATTTGACAATACATTTTTAGTGTTAGTGCATCCATTCATTTCACCATATTGTTGCAGCACAAAAGGAGCTTCCTCATTTGAACATATGTAAACTTTATGCACCATAAATATACCACTATGTTCATATTGACCTATAGCATGAAAAATATTTCTACTTAACAAAGGCGATTCAGATTGAGAAAATACTATCTTCTCTACGATATCTAGATCACAAAGAGTGTCAAATTCAATATAGCCCAAAGTATTTAGAGAAGATAACAATTTCAGCTCATCCCTTTCACAAGTAATTGGAATCAAATTCTTAATTTCAGCACATGTCGGTGATAAGGTATCAAATTCATTCAGTTGTTCTAGCATAGGTACAATATAATTATTAGCACACAACTCATTTTTAACAGGAGGATCAGCAGGAAAATTAACATGTGGCAATGGTGTATCAATAAAAGATTCCACTAGTCGCTCCTCGACAATAGCATGATTGGTTAAAAAATTCAGAACATCCAAAAACTTCTCACCTTCAACAAGTGTGTTGTGATATTCGTTACCTTTATTCTCATTTTCAGCAGTAATTGTGGGTGAAATATGAATTGATAGATCTGAATTTTCACAGGAGTTGTTGAACACCTCATCCGCTTTTTGATTTTCTACAATTATAGGTTCTTTTTCCTGCAAAAGGTTAGGCATAGGAGGAGGTACAACAAGAAAATTCTTCTCAAGCTCATGTATTTCATCTTTGCAATTGGATACACTAGTAAATGTTTCTCGCATAAGAATTTTCATATCTTTCCATGTTCGAGGTTTTTCTAAATCATTTAAATTGTTCCACCAAGTTAATGCACAACCTACTAATTCACTTGCAATATTTCTAATCTTCCTCCTCTCACACATATGACATTTTCCAAAAATTTTATCCAACTCTATTTCCCAAGCAATATATTCATCATAACCAAGACCATCAAAAGAAGGAAAAGATGGAAGAATGTAATTACTTATTGTTGAAGGAGTTGTGAAGGTGGTCTGAACGTCATGTGAAACCTTGGTTGATGTTTGATTTTTAGTGAGCAACTCCATCGCCGTCTTCATCATGTCCATCATCTCAGCATATAATGCATGATTCTTGCTTTTACCTGACATTGTTAGTAGCAAACAGAAGACAACAAAAAAATATGTTATCCCTATCAACTACAAAGGATAATGGCAAAGTGGAAGTGGAATCACACACTCTCAAGCATCTTACCACGCTCTTACAAGTGTTCTTACCGACACTGCAGGTGGCAAACGGTGGCCGGTATGAAGAAACCAATGAAGTGTGGGATGATTGCAAAGGTGTATCGATTCTGCTCAAGAGTAAGGTGTAGCTTGGATGGCACTTTCTATGTAGCAAGGATTAGCAACAATGAAATCAGATAGTAAAGTTGAATAAGTGTCCAAAGTATTTGTCAAAGTTGCTGGCCTAAATGTGTTCCTAGTAGTTCAAGCTAGCAAGACATGAGACAAAACTAGATGATACAAAGA
Source organism: Tuctoria greenei (assembly GCA_036927565.1). NCBI lineage: Eukaryota > Viridiplantae > Streptophyta > Magnoliopsida > Poales > Poaceae > Tuctoria > Tuctoria greenei. The sequence goes on from JAYESD010000009.1 coordinate 33,783,792, forward strand.
ATGCAAGCACTTCTGTTTTTTTGTTGTTTTTTTCTCTTCTTTTGTGCGGCTTTTGTTTCTTGTTTTGCACTTGACTTTTTCTTTTTTCTTCCTTTTTTTCTCAGAATGTGCTGCAAGAGAAGAACACAATGAAAATCAATCCAAGATATCTCGTGTGTCTGTCGCAGATTTTCTGCTCAATCTTCCAAGGACAAATAGGCACACTTATAGGCTCTAAATTAGAAAACTTAGAACATCAAGAGTGTAAATATGTCTCTCCTATTTAATTCCAATATATGGAAGACCTATTTTGGAAAAGAACAATAGGAGATACTGCCCCCAAAATACAGACTGTTCAGGATTTTTAGGTCAATAACAGATTCGGATCTAATGCAATTTATACATCGATAACCATATTTTATGGGAAAATGATGAATAAGAAAGTTATAGAGAACTTCTTAAGATTTCCAGAAAGTGTAAGAACACGAAAATCTGAGTTCGTATGAGCTAGATATGATGAAAATACAGAACTGAACAGAGATGGATCTAATCTGGACGTGATCACATGATTCAAAAGGATGAATCAACACAATGCAAAACTCAAACTAAGACTAAAAACACTTATAAACCAGCAATATGACTCAACCACGGACACAAACACAACAAAACCAAACTGAATAACAAAGTTGCAAAGGCTCAATGTGGTTTGGACAAAGTAGTGAACAGATCTACTCAACTGCAAGTTTTTTTGTGGCTTTTTTGTGGACTCAAGGTATGAAAAACAAAACTAATGTAATGGTTGGATGAATTACCTAACGGGCAACCTGGAAATCTGATACCAATTGATAGGAAAAATTGATGAGTCCCGATCTTCCGAAAGGTAATGGATAAGTCGATTGATGTGGAGATCTCGACATTGATGATCCGAGGCTCTCGAGTAGAACACGAAAAACCCCTGCAATCACTACACCACCGCTCCGTTGGTTATCAACCGTGCTGCACACGATTGACCTCGCCAAGAAGGCTAATCCCTGCAAGTGCAACCGAGAACACAAGCAAGAACGTAGAAGAAGCAATCTAAAATTGCTGAATTGGGGTTTCACAGACCGATAAACGGCGACATTATTGATCTAAGCAAAACCCAATTGTCTATGGCGGCTAGCATGGAGTATATATAGGTGGGAGGACGTCCAAGGGGGTGTTAGGGTCGTGACCTAACCCTAAGACACGAAAATTAATGGACTTAGACTTGATACAAGGCCCAATGGCCCAATACGGTGGCGCAGCACCCTGACAGATTATGTACTTGATTTTGTTTCTACGATTCCCTTCGACTCCGAACGTATTTTGACATGGGACCGGTGCCATTGGAAAGTTTATCCTCTCCCCTTTCCGTGCATATGTAGAACGTCCAAAACGGAGTTCTTATGCGTCCTGGGCGTCCGTTTTAGTGCGTACTGCTTCTGGACTCCGAGTTGGATACGATTTGGAGTTTGGTTCGGTTTCCATCTTCTTTGAACGAATTCTCTTGTCTTCCACATCCCTAATACTCCCTCCAAGTACTCCTTGAACCTATCCATTGATCCTAATCACAAATAAATCATTAAGTAGCAATCTAAGCTCAAAAACATATAAGGAAATATATAAGAACGAGTTCACCTCTGAAATTAATTGTTGTGTATGAACTCTATTGATTGTATCTTGTATGTTCAATGGAGTGTTGTTTGTATCCATAGAAGTGATGTCCTCATCAAGAGCCCCCTCTTGTGCCGTCCGGATCCCACGAGAGTTCTGCCAGTATTGCAAACCCAACGGACTCCCATTCTTCGCTCCTCCAAATGATCCAAATCGATGCTGGTAATACTCCTAATTAATTGGCTAAGCAACGCCCATACATGGCCTTGTGGTGGAACCATAGTTTTGGCCTATTTTTGCATGAACCAGTCCTTAGATCCAAGGCAAGCAAACCACCATATCGTCCAACCTAATCCACAACATGATTGCTTAGATCTTCCAAGTCTCATATTACCAATTAACAATGTTCATCAATTTACATCATCTATAAGTGCATTAATTTGTAATTGAGTCATTTAGTTTTTTTCCCATCCCAATTAATTAAAGCGAAGCAAAAAGATAAAAATACCCTTCCTGACTCTCTACAATATATTCCAAGCGACAAAGATGGTCAAACAAGACTAGTAAACACCTATCATGGGTTTCCCATCAATTTGACACAAGCATGCAGTTTTTCAAACAAAACATTTAAAAACATGTTATCAATATGATCAAGGACACTTGCCTTAATATCCCGCAATTTGATGCCCAATAAAATCAATGTCTTGCTCATGAAGATCCATAGATATTCGCTTCTTCATCATAATCACTTGCGCATACTCGTCTACTCGTAATCAACCACATACACAAGCAACATACACAATAAATGCATTGCATACACTAATAAATATGCAAAATATGTATGCATGCAGAAAACAATTTGGTATTAATGCTATAAAAATTTGTATAGCTTTTTAGAAATTTTCTATAATGATTTCCTATTTATTTGAGCAAGTTTCAGAATTAATTACAATTAATTCAGAACCAAATATTTATTTCAGAATATTAAATATACTGAAAATATTATGGATAACTTACTAGAATTTATTCTAAATTTTTAGGAATTTTTCTAGATTTAATTTGATAATTTATGATTTAACTAGGCTTAATCATATTTATTAAATCTGAAAAACAGATTAAATAATACTGAAAATATAAATTTAGTCAAATCTAAAATAACAGATCGATCTCATATGATTTAATCTAACTTTCTAGTTTTAGTCTGACTTATGATGATCTGGTGATGATTTATGGACGCACGAATAAATTAAATTATACACATTGTATAATTTGAGTCCTGGATTAATCTGTGTCTTTTAGATCTAAACTGTAAAACCTACCGTGTGCGCATCTAATCTGGACGGTCGTGGAGCGACGGCGCGACGTGTTTCCAGGATCTAGAGATTCATTGAAGAAGATGACGACGGCGTGACGTAGACGAAGAGGACGAAGGCATGACGTAGATGAAGAAGACGGAGACACAATGATCTCCAGTGAACGGTGGTCCTTCACTCTCTTCCTCTTCTTTCTCTCTCTTTTTTTTCTTCCCTGAAGGTTACGTCTTTCCTCTCCTCTTTTTTTTTCCTGGCGGCTGCCAAAACTTACAGTGGCTTCTGTTGAAAAACCAGAGGCCTACAACTCCTTATATAGTCGGGTTAGGCACAAGTCCCGGTGCGGCACGATACGCGAAGCCTTTTACCGGTTCAGCCTCGACCCTAGCGCGGCCCAGTGGCGAGCGTGCAGCGGCCCGGCTCGGGCGCGCGTGGGCGCTAGCTCGGTGCCCTGGAGCGAGTCTAGCTCGGTTACCTTGCCCGGGAAACTTCCAGCCCCCTTGGACCTTCCCCGGTAACTTGAACATTCATCTTGAAAGTTCTAAACATTCCCCTGGAAACTTCTAGAAGGTTCCAAATACTTTCTAAAAATTCTAAAACTTCTGGAAGGTCCCGGAAACTTCCAGCAAGTTCTATTATTTTTATTTTTTTGCTTTCTCTTTTTTATTTTTATTTTTTTTCATTATTTACCTATATTTTCAATTTATTGTTTATTTATTTATATTATCTGTTTATTATTTTCTTTTCTTTATTAAATTTTATTTATTATTTATTCATTTATTTATTATTGATTTATTATTATTGTTCATTTTTCATATATATATTCTTTTCTCTATTTTATTACTATTATTATTGATCTTCCTTCAATAATTTTTTTTTTCTATTTATTTTTCAATCGTACGGAATTCCTAATTTGTTTCCAATAGGTCTGGTCAATTAATTTTATGTCTAAACATGAATACTTATGAATTTGCGATTTAATTTATTTTCATTTTCATATTTTTCTTTTCTCTAATTATTTCTCTATTCCAATTGGATTCAATATAATTTGGTCATAGATTCTACGAATGAAAATGCATAATGATGCATATTTTAATATCCTACTTTATAAAAAATAATTTATTTCTATTATTAAACTCTAAATCCTTAATTAAAATATTAATTTGCCAAAACTCGAAAATCACTGTGTTACAATTCGGCTGTGGATTGTGCAACTGAGTTTTGTTTTCTAGAGGACCTAGCAACAAGTGAATTACCAAGAAAATGACAAGCACCCAAAAAACTTTTTCTATCAATCCTACAACCCCAAAAATCAGCATCTAAAAAATCTTTCGAAGTAATAGTTGAGGAAAAAGGAAGAAAAATGCCAAATTCTTGAGTTCCATGTAAGTACCTAAGAATTCTTTTGACGGCTTGACGATGTGAAGTACGTGGGGAAGCTTGAAATCGTGCACAAAGACATACACTGAATTGTATGTCCGGCCTTGACGTCGTGAGGTACAGAAGTTATCCAATCATACTTCTATATTTTTATTGATCGACTGGGTCACCATCTTCATCAAGTCCAAGTGTTGTTGTTGTTTCCATTGGTGTCTGAAAAGGCTTGCTTTTGTCCATGTTGAAGCGCCTAAGGAGGTTTTGTATACTTAGTTTGATGCACAAATGTTCCCTCCATTGTTTGCTTGATTTGCATCCCCAAAAAGTACGTGAGTTCTCCCATCATACTGATCTCTAATTCTGATCTCCATATTTGGACCATGTAACTTGTTTGTGCAAGTTCCCAATGATTTTTTGTGCAGGATAACTATTGAGGATTCGAAGGGGAGTAGACACTTCACAAGCTCCTTGTTCTTCATGTTCATCAAAGATCGAATTTTTTTCCACTTGAGGACCATCTGTACCAGCTGCAGTAGTTGTTGGTGTTGGTTGTGGTACAAAATTAGTAGCGTGATCAATATCATTCGCTTCTGAATTTTTGGGAAGCAGCACCACTTCTTCGTCTTCTTCAATGAAAATACTCTCCCCCTATGGATTGGATCTGTACCTGGAACATTAGAGCTAGTACCTAGGTTAGCTTCATCAAAAGAATCCTCACAAGTCTCCACAATTTTGTTAGTGTCAAGTAAAATCACACGGTAGCCTCTAGTATGAGATGGATAACCAATAAACATGTCATCAACAGATCTAGCTTCAAATTTATCAAAATTACCATGTTTCTTAACAAAGCATTTACAACCGAAGACCCAAAAGTGTATGACACTAGGCCTATGTCCAAACCGAAGATCATATGGTGTTTTTCCTAGCTTAGCACGCAAGAAAACACGATTTGAGACATAACAAGCGGTTGCAATTTCAGCTGCCCAAAATTTTCTAGGAGTTTGATATTCATCAAGCATAATCCTAGCCATCTCAACTAAGGTTTTGTTCTTTCTCTCTACAACACCGTTTTGTTGAAGTACATATGGTGAATAAAATTGGTGATCTGTTCCATTTTCAACACAAAAGTGATCCAACGTATGATTTTTAAAGTCGGTTCCATTATTACTTCTAATTGCTTTTAAAGATCATGGGTGATCAATTGATAATCTAAGAAATAAAGTTCTAAAGTGACTAAAAGCTTCATTCTTAGATGCCATAAAGTAAACCCAAGAGTATCTAGAAAAATCATCAATAATAACAAGAACATACCATTTACCTCCAAAACAATGAACACGTGAAGGTCCTACAGTGTCAAGGTGCAAAATTTGACCTGGTTCGGTTGCCATGGTCATTGTGAGAGGAGCATGTGAACCTGCAACCATCTTAGCATGTCTACAATAAGAGCACACAATTTTTTTGCCCCCTTTAAGCTTACGCAGCCCACATATGCGATCAAGAGCACTAACACCCGTTCGATGATCAAAGCCTACATGACCAATTCTACAATGCCAAAAAATAAGTCCTTTGAATCATTAGCAACTAGACACTTATGCTTAGAGGATGACATATCAAAATCAGCTTTAAAAACTCTTCCAAACTGAGACATGTTAAATATAAGCTCAATGTTTGAATCTATAACCTTGCAGTAATTTTTAGTGAAAATAATTTCCAGATTTTCATCTAGCAATTTTGAAACAGAAATCAAGTTGTATTTCAAATTTTTAAAAAGTGCCACATCCTTCAAGGTGTAGTAATTATTTACTCTAATCGAACCTTTAGAAATTGTTGTAGTTGAAGAATTATCGGCAAAAGTAACATTCTCTACCTGTGATACAAAAAAAGAGGAAGGAGAACCAATCTTTGTTACCAGTCATGTAGCGTGAGCAACGTGAATCCACAATCCAAATTTTCTCCTTCCTGAAACGTGTAATCTACAAAGGAGCACAATACGTCGATGACTCAATACCGGGTTTAGTCAAAAGGCATTTAGGAATCCAGTACTGAGTCACACGACATGCAGCAGGAAAAACACGTGAAAAATCAGATGAAATAGCAAGTTTATGAGCCAAAGTTTGAGGATTTTTGTACCCAACTACTGACTTACGAGGTGTTACATGTATAGCACGAAAAACAGTAGGTATGGGAGCAAACTTTGCATGTTTTTGACTCATAACAGCAGGTTGCATGTTCTTGATATTTGGTTTAGCATGTGCAGCAAATGTTACATGAGAGTTATCAGATCTAGCTTGCATTCTTTCTTTTTTTTTGTTGTTTACCTAGTCTATAACAAAAATCTTTGTAATGACCATCTCTACCACAGTGGATACAATGAAATTTAACTTCGCGTTCATGTCTAGATGAGCAAGCAACATGTTTATTAGAAGCTGAAGGAGACAACACCCCTGTAGACTTGAAAACCACTTCTTATTGTTTTGGAACTATTTGAATCAAACCACTTCCTAATGACATTACAATTTTAGGTGGATGTGCCTTAGCATGAGCATGAGAATCAAAACCTAAACTAGTTTTATCATTGCAAGACTTACAAGAATTCAACAGCAAGTTTAGATTCTTATTCCCATTACAAAATTGCTCTAGTGTCCTATTCATGTCATCAAGTTTCTTTGACATGTCTATCTAGTTTTCACATGTAGTTTTTAATTTTAGTTTGCAATTAGAACAATATTAACTTTATGAGGACGTAAAGCATTGTTCAATATAGAAATCTCATTCATAGCATCATGTAGTTTCTTATCAAGATCATCACAAGTACAGCAATGGAAATCACTTGTAGAACCGCTAGCATCTTTCATGTTTTTATCATTAAGTGCAGCAAGCTCTTTATTCTTTTCAGTCTCTAACTCAAGTTTATCAAGTGTGGAGGTGTGTGCACTACTTAGAAAAGACAAGTGTTCATATATTAAATAACATGAGGAACAAGAATCATCACTAGGAATCAAAGATTTCAAATGATTAATTTCAGATTCTAGTGACTCGATTTTAACAACATTGGATGGCTTCACTGTTGGGTCCCATCCTCTTATATGGGTGCTACACTGTTGGATGGCTTCAGATACTTTTGTTTGTGGGCTATTTGATCCATGTGATGACACATGGCGTTGCCTGATTCGTCGAAATCCAGTCTATGGATTACTCCCTGCATGTGTTGGTATATTTGGGTCTAAATTTACCTACATAAAAATAAACAAATACACTTGTGGAATTGGTTAGTTTTTAACCCTACCACTACGTTTTGTTTCTCTTTTGTGCACATTATGAGGTGAATTGACGGTCTAAATATGGCACTTCAGGACCGTCAACAAACTCCCCCACACTTAGTTCTTTGCTCGTCCTCGAGTGAAGGCAAGAAAAAAAACTAATGTGTTGTCATAAATTTGCTCTAAGTTAGAAAAAGAGAATACTAGATATTTCAACTCATACCTCAATTCATGAATTTCCTATATGGAATGTGGCTAGCACATCAATTTGGATCTTCCCCTGCCGAAATGATTTGACGATTTGCTATATTAGGAAGGTCAAAGAACAATTTCCCTTATCTCTCGTTTCGAATCTCTCAAGTCTCCCAAAATGTTTTTATCCTCACCTTGGCATGTTGAGCCAATTTTTTCCCTATACTAAATATGGCAATATCTGGAGCTTGGTAGGGATAAATGTGGCACACATTGCAATTCATGTACTACTAAGTCAAAAACTTGATCCTATGAGAGACTTATGCAACAAACAAATTGACAAAAGAAATACTTGTGCACATGAATGGGATGGATATATGTGGACTCCATGGTTTTCTCTCTTTAAGGATGAAACATGGCTACTCTCTTTTTCTTTTTTCTCTCTCTTTTTTTCTTGATTTCCGTAACCATGTCTTCTACTTCTTTTATTTTTCTAGAGAGATTTTGATGACCAAAATATATGAAGTTTTCTTTATAGGATGGATGATTGGTGGGTGCGAATTCTCAATGTTAGAAAATTTTGCATAAATAGGGTGCACAAGAATTTCTAAGTCAAAAGTTCATGCATGTCACACAATTGTGTGACAAATTTGACAAGTTTAATGAAAGGCAAAGTGGAATATGCATGTGGTTTTCAAGAATTTGTATCATATGGCCTTGGTTGGTTCTTAAATTTCCAATGAGAGAATCAGGCAAAGTTCAAGACTCCAAATTGTGCAAACATCAAAAATCAATTTCGAGCAAGGAGATATCTCAAGTAACTCATTTACCATATCACACTAGTCAAATACTTAGATGACATGTTTTGCTATTATACTTGTGGGAATTATAAACAAGGCAATAAATTGAAATATAGAGTATTCAAATTTTTAGCTCAAGAAAATTTTGACTACCAAGTTTTAAATGTTAATTATTGAGTTGAATTTCCTTCTGGCCCCTTTGTTGTTCTGTTTCGACGTGTTGAGTTCTATAATTGGTTGCGACGTGTTTTGAGATGCAACGATATTTTTACACATCAGGATTTCACGAATTTGAGGCCTCTACGCCACACTTGATCCCTGAATTCTTTATTCACACAAAATAAACTAAAGATGGAACTTTATCGGGTTAGATGAACCGATAAGTCCCTTTTACTGAAAATATGGGGATGCTTACTTTCGAAGGGTCAATGCGACACTTCCCCCGGATCTGCTAAGGAGCAGCCCGTGGAGGTTATTGTTCAGCGGGGCTTAAGCCTCAAACTAGTGTTACAGCGGAGGAGTATGAGACAGTTGTTTTTATGTGGTTTGGGCCGCAAGGAGCGTAACACCCTACTCCACGGCGGATTGTATTGCTTGGTGAGTGTGTATGCATATGTGGGTGTATCGGGGATTCTAAATCTGGTCCTTGTATCGGTGGTCATGACGGCCTTTTATAGTCAAGGTCGGACACCTTACAAGTGGGGTCCCAGGGCCCGACAAGTGGTCCTGGCAAGTTCCTAGCCTAAAGACCTAAGGCTTCTTCTGTAAGCTTTCTCCGACCGCGGACTTGAGGGCTCAACGTCTTGCTGCTAGGGTCATCAGTAGCCCATGCGTCCTTGTTAACATTGGCAGGGAATGTCCCATCCACCTGTCTCTGGTGCCGTAAGCTACCCACTTGGCGGAGTTGGATAGGCCCGCGACGCCTTCACTATGATGCGATTAGTCGCAACGGTACCTGACATTAGGCGTGCACCACACCATGCGTCTGGGGAAGCCGCATATCTTCAAGGCTTGATGGAGACAAGGTGTACCGCCCTCTTAACTTCCTCACTATCCGCTCAGGGCAAGTGGATTGACCATGTGGCCGTTGGGGAGCTCTCTGCCATGGTGGAGGCCATGCACGTCCCGCGAGCCACGTGGAGCACGGGAGCTCACTTCTGCGGAGGAAGCCAGATCTCCCCCAGCTTGGGTGCTTGCCTCCCTAGGGGAGGACGGGTCTTGTCTTCGTGTGCCACATGGTAGCTTGGGAGCTCACCTCCGCGAATGAGGTCGGGTCCTGTCCTGCTGGATACGTGGCTTCCTGGGAGCTTGTCATCAAGGTGGAGCTGAGTGCCAACTTCGGGATGTCTTGTGGGCACCCCAGACCTCCCATCTGAGGCTGGCGGGTCCGGATCTCTTGGACACATGGCGCCTTCGGACCCTGTCCCTATGGGGAGGTGAGGTACCTAGGCGGCTCTAGCCTGTGAGCGAGGGTACCCGGTATGCCGGGTACCGACAGTGGCCCCTAGGTCCACCTTGGGGTGAGGAGACGAGCCCGAGGGTGGGGCCTTATCCTGCTTTCCCGTGTGGTCTTTTAATTTTTTCTTGACCAGTAGATGTGGTGTGCTCTTCTGCTGCTGCAACCATGTGTCCCCCTCTGGTTGAAGGGTCATGGCGATGGGATCTTTGCTTGCTGTGACATTATCGCGATGGTTTCCGAGGCACCTGCTGCACTTTTGCTGCTTTCACTTCTGTCTTTATGGGAACCGCCGGGATCTGATCCTTCCTGGCTCCTTGCCACTGGAGTTGGGGGAGAAGGAGATCGTCTCCTCCAGGCGTATGCATACTCCGGGTTCGTTCCTCCTGTCTCCTCCTTCATAGTGACACTTCTAGAATTCCTTGGGATCCAGCTCCACCATCTGTCGCCGAACTCTCTGGTGGTGGCGGCTGTGTTCTCGCATTTCTGCGAGATGTTTGTCGGGGTGTGCCCATGTGTGTCGGTGTTCCAGCAGTTCTTTGTGCTCACCGGGAAGAAGAGCAAAGCCAACTTCCTCGATGCTTTTGCCTCCAACATCGGGCCAACAACCCCTTTATGTACATTACTCCGCACTCCCCAGCGAAGTGGCCCGGCTGGAGGAGCGACTGGGTGATCATACATCCCGATGCCCATGATCGCAAGCTCTTGCCCTCCGTGTTGCCGATGACTAGGAAGGTGGCCTAGGAGGAACGCCCAGAGTTGGAGGCGGCGTACAAGTTGGTGATGGAAAGGATCCAATTCCTGACAGACCACAACCTGTCGGAGTTGTCGGTGATGGCCGACTTCATTCACCGCTGTCTGACCCCTCTTTAGCACCATTGTCGCCCAGCATGGCTCTACATCGGGCTCCAAGATGGTACCAGGTTGCTGAGGGGTCGCGACATGGAGACGACCTCACAGGAGGTGTTCGAAGTAATGTCCAAGGCGTGCGACGACCTACTATCGGGTGATGTCTTTAACCAGTCGCAGGCTTGCTCACCGCTTTGCATGAATCGAGACCTTTGGACGAAGGTTCCGAAGGAGATGCCAAACTTGGACGCAATTGGTCTTGTGCCGTGGCAGGTTGGCTATGAGAGTCGGGGCCTTTCCATCGTGGACTCCTCGGAGGAGTCCGCACCTTCTTCAGGCTCCGAGGCCTCAACGGCGGGGGAGGCGCCCGCTGCTGGGGGAAAGGCACGGCGTTGGTCCCCGACGTAGGTAAGGGGAAGGCACTGGTCCTTGATGTAGGCAAAGGGAAGGCCCTGGTGGTCGAGGTCCTGAAGGAGAAATGCCATCGGTCGCCACCGAGGGTGCCACCTCAGGTGGCCTTTGCTCGAAGTCAGCGTCCACCGGCGCACCCCTCTCCAGTGTCTGGCGTCGGTGGTTCTTCGGGGGGATGTTTTGTCTGCCAGGCGGCGGCTCCTCCATCGTTGGCGGTCAACACGTCATCTAGCATCCTTGCCACCTGCACGGTCTAGGGTGCCATAGGGGACTCCGACAGTATCACACCTTCAGAGCCTCAGGCAAAAAGGCCTCGAGCCGATGTCGTCGGCAGCTCGGGAGGTGGCTCTGTTGAGGTTGGAGGGAGTACACTAGCACAGTGTGGCGACACTGCTGGTGGCCTTGGTGGAGGCCCTAACGGGATGGCATCGCCTATTATGCCATCGCTAGGGCCGGCGGCTTCAGGGTCACCGAAGGTGGAGGCTCGCTGGAGCTTCCGGGGATGTCGGTAAGGCATTCTTGCCTACACTTGCTCTTTTATCTCGCCTGCCTATGTTTATTGGCCAGGGCTATGTCTTGATTTGCAGGGTTACGTCAGCTGTTGTGAGGCCCTTACCGCCTGGGTTAGTGCCCGGGAGTGATTTGGAGGCGGCCGACAATACAACAGCTGGGCTGGCGGGGCAGCCTGCCAAGCTTGTTCAGGGGAGTGTGGCTCCAGCGTCTGTGCCCGGCGTGGGTATTGAAGCATCTCCAGTCGTAGCTCCAGTTGTCGCGCCAGAGGCACCTCCGGTCGTCATGGCAGAGGCACCTTCGAGCGTCATGACAGAGGCCATGTCAGAGACGACTTCGGGGGCTTGGGGTCTGGCCCCTAGTGCTTCTGATTTGGCAGTCGGCCCTTTGAGCGGTGGTGACCCTATTGTGTCAGGTGGCACCACAACTCCTGCTCAGGCTCCGGGGGCAAGATCCCTAGTGTTGTTGGCCTCTCCTTCACCACCTCAGGAGGAAGGGATTCTCGAGATGATGATCCAATGACCTTCCCTAACTTCGGCGTAGTCGGAGCGGCTTTCCGACATCATGGACTTGATGCAATCTAGCATACTTTATGTGCAATCCAACCCTCACCAGGCGCAAGAGGCTCTTGCCGCGGAGTGGGAGAAGCTGCATGCTGAGGGCAAGCGCCTCCAAGGATGGGAGGGTCTCCTGAGCTCCAGGATCACCGAGGCGAAGGTGAAGTACCAGAAGGAGAACAAGGAATTGGTGGTGAGGCACCGCCTGGTGACGGCCTCAGACGCCTTGACCTAGAAGATTATGGTCGATGCCAAGGTGGCCAATGACGTTGCTGACGCCCGCCTGCGCACTTTTGCTACCGGTCGAGAGGCCCTGAGTCGTCAAGAAGTCGCCGTTGCCATGAGGGAGGCTGCGGCGCAGGCGATGATTGTCCGGGCTGAAGCCGATCAGGACAGCCTGCAGTCCCGCCTCGAAGACCTTGAACTCCATGAGAGCAATCTGGCGTGGGACCGGGCAAAGCACCTAGCTGAGCGTCAGGAACTCCTCCTACACGATCTTGACGTCCAAGCCCGGGAGCACACGGCAGAGCGCTGCAGCCGGGAGCTCAACCTGGGAGAGCGTCAGCTGACTCAGTGTCTGGAAGCCAAGGGTAGGGCGGCGGCGCAGACGGTGGCATCACATGTCTTGATGTGCTACCGGAGCCGATACCCTTATCTGCCACTAGAGCTAGTTTTTGAAGGCCCTGTTGAGGAACGTGAGGCGGCAACATCGGTGGAGGTTAAGGAAGCTGCCAAACATGTGTTAGCACAGTTTAGTCAGGGCTGAGACTGGTGGCTTGTTTTTGTATCCGGTGTTCACACTCCTTTGTAAAAAATTCTTAATGGATCTGAATTTGTGTTTGTCTTCTTGCATTGTCTCTGTGACTCTCAGCTGTTGTTCCAAATCATAAGGATCTGCAGAACCTTTGTTCAGCTCGTTGGCTTCTCAAGACCAACAATTTGCACAACTGATATGGCCACAGTGTCGTCCGTTGATTTTCTGCATGTGAACCCCGTTAGAGGCCCCTTGGTAGATGTGGTTAGTTGGCTACCCACATCTACCACTTGATCGCAGAATGTCTTGGACTGGCCCCTAATGGAGTGGGAGAGTTTGGGGTTTCGTAGCGCCACCATCTGCTAGAGCTGGATGCTCCGGCATTGTCTACTATCTCCATGTAGACGTCGACGGCAGGCCCCATGGGAGGTGCCGGAGCTGTATGCCCTGGTGTCATCTATCATCATCATAGAGTCATCGACGATAGGCCCCTTGTGAGGTGCCGGAGTTGGATTCTCCGGCGTCATCCTACATCGTCATAGAGTCGTCGACGGCAGGCCCCTTGTGAGGTGCCGGAGCTGGATGCTCTGGCGTTGTCCACCATCTTCGTGTAGACGTCAACGGCAGGCCCCTTGAGAGGTGCCGAAGCTGGATGCTCCGGCGTCGTCCACCATCTCCGTATAGACATTGACGGTAGGCCCCTTGGGAGGTGCCAGAGCTAAATGCTCTGGCGTCGTCACCCATCTCCGTGTAGACGTCGACGACAGGCCCCTTGGGAGGTGCAGGAGCTGGATGCTCTGGCGTCATTCACCATCTCCGTGTAGACATCGACGGCAGGCCCCTTGGGAGGTGCCGGAGTTGGATGCTCTGGCATCGTCCACCATCTCTGTGTAGACGTCGACGGTAGGTCCCTTGGGAGGTGCCGGAGCTGGGTGCCTTGGTGTCGTCCACCATCTCTGTGTAGACGCTGACGACAGGACCCTGATTTATAGGCTATTGCAAGGGAACCTTATTAGCAACAAGAGTGGGGTAGTTGAGTTTACTCATTTATCCGCGCTTGGTGTTGTTGTTGATGTTCTGGTACGTCGACGGCAAGCCCCTTGGGAGGTACCAGAGCTGAATGCTCTGGCGTCATCCACCATCTTCATGTAGATGTCGACACAGAACCCTTGGGAGGTGACGGAGCTGGATGCACTGGTGTCAACCACCATCTCCATGTAGACATCGATGGCAGGCCCCTTGGGAGGTGCCGAAGCTGGGTGCTCCGGCGTCGTCCACCATCTTCGTGTAAACGTCGACGGCAGGCCCCTTGGGAGGTGAGGGAGCTGGATGCTCCAGCGTCGTCCACAATCTCTGTGTAGATGTCGATGGCAGGATCCTTGGGAGGTGCCAGAGATGGATGCTCCAGCGTCGTCCACCATCTCCGTGTAGACGTCAACGACAGGGCCCTTGGGAGGTGCTGGAGCTGGATGCTCTGGCGTCGTCCACCATATCTGTGTAGACATCGACTGCAGACCCTTGGAATGTGCTAGACATGGATGCTCTGGTGTCGTCCACCATCTCTGTGTAGACATCGACGGCAGGTCCCTTGAGAGGTGCCGAAGATGGATGCTCCGTCATCGTCCACCATCTCCGTGTAGACATCGACGGCAGGCCCCTTGGGAGGTGTCGGAGCTGGATGCTCCAACGTCGTCCACCATCTCCGTGTAGACGTCGACGGCAGGTCCCTTAGGAGGTGCCGGAGCTGGATGCTCCAGTGTCGTCCACAATCTCCATGTAGACATCGATGGCAGGCCCTTGTTTTACATGCTATCGCAAGGGAACCTTATTAGCAACAAGAGCGGGGCAGTAGAGTTTACTCATTTATCTGCACTTGGTGTTGTTGTTGACGTTCTGGTACGTCGACGATAGGCCCCTTGGGAGGTGCTGGAGCTGGATGCTTTGGTGTCATCCACCATCTCCGTGTAGACGTCGACGACAGGCTCCTTGGGAGGTGCCAGAGCTGGATGCTCGGGTGTCATCCACCATCTTCTGGTAGACGTCAACGGTAGGACCATTGGGAGGTGACGGAGCAGGATGCTTCGGCGTTGTCCACCATCTCCGTGTATACATCGACAGCGGGCCCCTTGGGAGGTGTTGGAGCTGGGTGCTCTTGCGTCATCCACGATCTCCGATTAGACGTTGATGGCAGGCCCCTTGGGAGGTGACGGAGCTGGAAGCTCCGGCGTCGTCCACCATCTCCGTGTAGATGTTGACGGCTGGATCCTTGGGAGGTGTCGGAGCTGAATGATCTGATGTCGTCCACCATCTCTGTGTAGACATCATCAGCGGGCCCCTTGGGAGGTGCCGGAGCTGGGTGCTCCGACGTCGTCCACCATCTCCTTGTAGACGTCAATAGTAGGCCCCTTGGAAGGTGCTGAAGCTGGATGCTTCGGCGTCGTTCACCATCTCCGTGTAGACATCAACAGCAGGTCCCTTGGGAGGTGCCGGAGCTGGATGCTCCTACGTCGTGCACCATCTCTGTGTAGACATCGACAGCAGGCCCCTTGGGAGGTGCTGGAGCTGGATGCTTCAACGTCATCCACCATCTCCGTGTAGACGTCGACGGCAGGTCCCTTGGGAGGTGTCGGAGCTGGATGCTCTGGCGTCGTCCTCCATCTCCGTGTAGACATCGACACCAGGCCCCTTGGGAGGTGCCGGAGTTGGATGCTCCGCCGTCGTCCACCATCTCTCTGTAGACATCGACGGCAGGTCCCTTGGGTGGTGCCGGAGCTGGATGCTCCGGCGTCGTCCAACCTCTCCATGTAAACGTCAACGGCAGGTCCCTTGGGAGTTGCTGGAGTTGGATGCTCCAGCGTCGTCCACCATCTCCGTGTCAACGTCGAAGACATGTCCCTTGGGAGGTGCCGGAGCTAGATGCTCCGACGTCGTCCGTCATCTCGTTGTAGACGTTGACAGTAAGCTCCTTGGGAGGTGCCGGAGCTGGATACTCCGACGTCGTCATCCATCTCCGTGTAGACGTCGACGGCAGGTCCCATGGGAGGTGTCAGATCTGGATGCTCCGGCGTCGTCCACCATCTCCAAGTAGAAATCGATGGCAGGTTGCTTGGGAGGTGCCGGAGCTGGATGCTTCGGCGTCGTCCACCATCTCCGGTAGACGTCGACGGCAGCTCCCTTGGGAAGTGCCAGAGCTGGATACTCCGGCGTCGTCCTCCATCTCCGTGTAGACATCGACGGCAGGCCTCTGGTTTAGAGGCTATCGCAAGGGAACCTTATTAGCATCAAGAGTGAGGCAGTAGAGTTTACTCATTTATCCGCGCTTGGTGCTGTTGATGACGTTCTGGTATGTAGATGATAGGCCCCTTGGGAGGTGTCGGAGCTGGATGCTCCGATGTCAACCACCATCTCTGTGTAGACGTCGATGACAGGCCCCTTGGGAGGTGCCGGATCTGGATGCTCCGGCGTCGTCCACCATCTCCGTGTAGACGTCGATGGCAGACCCCTTGGTAGGTGCCGGAGCTGGATGCTCCAGCGTCGTCCACCATCTCCGTCTAGACGTCAAGAGCAGGCCCCTTGGGAGGTGCCGGAGCTGGGCGCTCTGGCGTCATCCACCATCTCCGTGTAGACGTCGACGGCAGGCCCCTTGGGATGTGCCGGAGCTTGATGCTCTGGCGTCGTCCACCATCTCCGTGTAGATGTCAACGGCAGGCACCTTTGGATGTGCCAGAGCTATATGCTCTAGCATCATCCACCATCTCCGTGTAGACGTCGACGGCAGGCCCCTTGGGAGGTGCCGGAGCTGGATGCTCCAGCATCGTCCACCATCTCCGTATAGACATCGACGACAGGCCCCTTGGGAGGTGCCGGAGCTGGATGCTCTAGTGTCATCCACCATCTCCGTGTAGATGTCGACGGTGGGCCCCTTGGGAGGTGCCGGAGCTGGATGCTCCGATGTCGTCCACCATCTCTGTGTAGACGCGGACGGCAGGCCCCTAGTTTATAAGCTATCGCAAGGGAACCTTATTAGCAACAAGAGAGGGGCAGTTGAGTTTACTCATTAATCCGTGCTTAGTGCTGTTGTTGACGTTCTGGTACATCGACAGCAGTCCCCTTGGGAGGTGCCGGAGCTGGATGCTCCGGCGTCATCCACCATCTTCATGTAGATGTCGACGGTAGACCCCTTGGGAGGTGACAGAGATGGATGCTCTGGTGTCAACCACCATCTCCATGTAGAAATCGACGGCAGGCCCCTTAAGAGGTGCCGGAGCTGGGTGCTCCGGCATCGTCCACCATCTTCGTGTAGACGTCGACGGCAGGCCCCTTGGGAGGTGAGGGAGCTAGATGCTCCAGCATCGTCCACCATCTTCGTGCAGATGTCGACGATAGGATCCTTGGGAGGTGCCGGAGCTGGATGCTCCGGCATCGTCCACCATCTTTGTGTAGACGTCAATGGCAGGCCTCTTGGGAGGTGCCAGAGCTGGATGCTCTGGCGTCATCCACCATCTATGTGTAGACGTCGACGGTAGACCCTTGGAAGCTGCCGGAGCTGGATGCTCCGGCATCGTGCACCAGCTCCGTGTAGACGTCGACGGCAGGTCCCTTGGGAGGTGCCGGAGCTGGATGCTCCGGCGTCGTCCGCCATCTCCGTGCAGACATCGACGGTAGGCCCCTTTGGAGGTGCCAGAGCTGGATGCTCTGGCGTCATCACCCATCTCCGTGTAGACGTCGATGGCAGTCCCTTTGGGAGGTGCCGGAGCTGGATGCTCTGGCGTCATCCACCATCTCCGTGTGGACATCGATGGCAGGCCCCTTGGGAGGTGCCGGAGCTAGATGCTCCAGCATCGTCCAGCATCTCCGTGTAAACGTCGACGGCAGGTCCCTTGGGAGGTGCCGGAGCTGGGTGCTCTGGTGTCATCCACCATCTCTGTGTAGACGCCGACAGTAGGCCCCATGTTTATAGGCTATCGCAAGGGAACCTTATTATCAACAAGTGTGGGGTAGTTGAGTTTACTCATTTAGCCGCGCTTGGTGCTGTTGTTGATGTTATGGTACGTCGACGGCAGGCCCCTTGGGACGTGCCGGAGCTGGATGCTCTGGCGTCATCCACCATCTACATGTAGACGTCGATGGCAGACCCCTTGGCAGGTGACAAAGCTGGATGCTCTGGTGTCAACCACCATCTCCATTTAGACATCGACGGCAGGCCCCTTGGGAGGTGCCGGAGTTGGGTGCTCAGGCATCGTCCACCATCTTTGTGTAGACGTTGACGGCATGCCCCTTGGGAGGTGAGGGAGCTGGATTCTCCAGCATCGTCCACCATCTCTGTGTAGATGTCGACTGCAGGATCCTTGGGAGGTGCCGGAGCTGGATGCTCCAGCGTCATCCACCATCTACGTGTAGACGTCAACGGCAGGCCCCTTGGGAGGTGCCGGAGCTGGATGCTCCAGCGTCATCCACCATCTCTGTGTAGACGTTGACGGCAGATCCTTGGAAGCTGCCAGAGCTGGATGCTCTGGCGCGTCCACCATCTCCGTGTACACGTCGACGGTAGGTCCCTTGGGAGGTGCCGGAGCTGGATGCTCTAGCGTCGTCCACCATCTCCGTGTAGACATCGACGGTATGCCCCTTGGGAGCTGTCAGAGCTGGATGCTCCGGCGTCGTCCATGATCTTGGTGTAGACGTCGACGGCAGGTCCCTTAGGAGGTGCCGGAGCTGGATGCTCCGGCATCATCGACCATCTCCGTGTAGACATCAACGGTAGGCCCCTGGTTTACAGGCTATCGCAAGGGAACCTTATTAGCAACAAGAGCATGGCAGTAGAGTTTACTCATTTGTCCGCGCTTGGTGCTATTGTTGATGTTCTGGTACGTCGACGGCAGGCCCCTTGGGAGGTGCAGGAGCTACATGCTTGGGCATCATCCACCATCTCCGTGTAGACGTCGGCGGCAGGCCCCTTGGGAGGTGCTGGAGCTGGATGCTCGGGCGTCATCCACCATCATCGTGTAGACGTCGACGGCAGGCCCCTTGGGATGTGACAGAGCTAGATGCTCCGATGTCATCTGCCATCTCCGTGTATACATCGGCGGCAGGTCCGTTGGGAGGGGCCGGAGCTGGGTGCTCTTGCGTTATTCACGATTTCTGTGTAGACATTGACGGCAGGCCCCTTGGGAGGTGACGGAGCTGGAAGCTCCGGCGTCGTCCACCATCTCCGTGTAGATGTCGATGGCTGTGTCCTTGGGAGGTGTCGGAGCTGGATGCTCCGTCATCGTCCACCATCTCCTTGTAGACGTCGATAGTCGGCCCTTTGGAAGGTGCCGAAGCTTGATGCTTCGGTGTCGTCCACCATCTCCATGTAAACGTCGACGGCAGGTCCCTTTGGAGGTGTCAGAGTTGGATGGTCCGACGTCGTCCACCATCTCCGTGTAGACATTGACGACAGGCCCCTTGCGAGGTGCTGGAGCTGGATGCTTCGGCATCGTCCACCATCTTCATATAGACGTCGACTGCAGGTCCCTTGGGAGTTGTCGGAGTTGGATGCTCCGACGTTGTCTGCCATCTCCGTGTAGACATCGACGACAGGCCCCTTGGGAGGTGCCAGAGCTGGATGCATCGTCATCGTCCACCATCTCTGTGTAGACGTCGACGGCAGGTCCGTTGGGAGGTGCCGAAGCTGGATGCTCCGGCGTCGTCCACCATCTTCGTGTAAATGTCGACGGCAGGTCCTTTGGGAGGTGCTGGAGTTGGATGCTCTGGCATCGTCCACCATCTCCGTGTCGACGTCGACGACAGGTCCATTGGGAGGTGCCGGAGCTGGATGCTCTGGCATCGTCCGTCATCTCCCTATAGACGTCGACAGTAGGTCCCTTGGGAGGTGCTCGAGCTGGATACAGCAGCATCGTCCACCATCTCCGTGTAGACGTCGACGGCAGGTCCCTTGGGAGGTGTCAGAGCTGCATGCTCTGGCGTCGTCCACCATCTCCAAGTAGACATCGACGGCAGGTTCCTTGGGATGTGCCAGAGCTTGATGCTTCGGCGTCGTCCACCATCTCCATGTAGACGTCGACGGCAGGTACCTTGGGAGGTGCCAGAGCTGTATACTCCAACATCGTCCACCATCTCTGTGTAGACATCGACGGCAGGCCCCTGGTTTAGAGGCTACCGCAAGGGAACCTTATTAGCAACAAGAGCGAGGTAGTAGAGTTTACTCATTTATCCGCGCTTGGTGCTGTTGATGATGTTCTGGTACGTTGATGATAGGCCCCTTGGGAGGTGTCGGAGTTGGATGCTTCGACGTCAACCACCATCTCTGTGTAGACGTCGACTGTAGGTGCCTTGGGAGGTGTCGGAGCTAGATGCTCCGGCGTCATCCACCATCTCTGTGTAGACGTCGATTGCAGGCCCCTTGGGAGGTGCTGGAGCTGGGTGCTTCAGCGTCGTCCACCATCTCCGTGTAGACGTCGACAGCAGGCCCCTTGGGAGGTGCCGGAGCTAGGCGCTCTGGCCTCGTCCACCATCTCCGTGTAGACGTCGATGGCATGCCCCTTGGGATGTGTCGGAGCTGGATGCTCTAGCGTCGTCCACCATCTCCGTGTAGATGTCGACGGCAGGCACCTTTGGTGGTGCCAGAGATATATGCTCTATCATCATCCACCATCTCCATGTAGATGTCGACAGCAGGCCCCTTGGGAGGTGCCAGAGCTGGATGCTCCAGCGTTGTCCACAACCTCCGTGTAGACATTGACGACAGGCCCATTTGGGAGGTGCCGGAGCTGGATGCTCTGGTGTCATCCACCATCTCTGTGTAGACGTCAACGGCAGGTCCCCTGGGGAGGTACCAGAGCTGGATGCTCCGACGTCGTCCACCATCTTCGTGTAGACGTCTACGGCAGGCCCCTTGGGAGGTGCCAGAGCTAGATGCTCCGGCGTCGTCCACCATCTTCATGTAGACGTTGACGGTAGGCCCCTTGGGAGGTGCCGGAGCTGGGTGCTCCGGTATAGTCCACCATCTCTTTGTATATGCGGATGGCAGGCCCCTAGTTTATAAGCTATCGCAATGGAACCTTATTAGCAACAAGAGTGGGGCAGTTGGGTTTACTCATTTATCCGCGCTTGGTGCTGTTGTTGACGTTCTAGTACATCGACAGTAGGCCCCTTGGGAGGTGCTGAAGCTGGATGCTCCGACGTCATCCACCATCTCCGTGTAGTCGTTGACGGCAGACCCCTTGGGAGGTGACAGAGCTGGATGCTCTGGTGTCAACCCCCATCTCCATGTAGACATTGACTGCAGGCCCCTTGGGACGTGCCGGAGCTGGGTGCTCCAGTATCATCCACCATCTTCGTGTAGACGTTGGCGGCAGGCCCCTTGGGAGGTGAGGGAGCTGGATGCTCCATCGTCGTCCACCATCTCCATGTAGATGTCGACAGCAGGATCCTTGGGAGGTGCCGGAGTTGGATGCTCTGGCGTCGTCCACCATCTCCGTGTAGACATCAACGACAGGACCCTTGGGAGGTGCCGGAGCTGGATGCTCCAGCGTCATCCACCATCTTTGTGTAGACATCAACGGCAGACCCTTGGAAGCTGCCAGAGCTGGATGCTCTGGCGTCGTCCACCATCTTCGTGTAGACGTCGACGGTAGGTCCCTTGGGAGGTGCCGGAGCTAGTTGCTCCGGCGTCGTCCACCATCTCCGCGTAGACATCGACAGCAAGCCCCTTGGGAGGTGCCGGAGCTGGATGCTCCGGCGTCGTCCACCATCACCGTGTAGACGTCGACGGCAGGTCCCTTAGGAGGTGCCAGAGCTGGATGTTTCGGCGTCGTCCACCATCTCCGTGTAGACATCGACGGCAGGCCCCTGGTTTACAGGCTATCGCATGGGAACCTTATTAGCAACAAGAGTGGGGCAGTAGAGTTTACTCATTTATCCGCGCTTGGTGTTGTTGTTGAGGTTCTGGTACATCGACAGCAGGCTCCTTGGGAGGTGCCGGAGGTAGATGCTCTGGCGTCATCCACCATCTCCGTGTAGACATCGACGGCAGGACCCTTGGGAGGTGCCGGAGCTGGATGCTCGGGCGTCATCCACCATCTTCGTGTAGATGTCGACGGCAGGCCCCTTGGGAGGTGACGGAGCTGGATGCTTCGGCGTCGTCCACCACCTCCGTGTAGACATCGACGGCAGGCCCCTTGGGAGGTGCCGGAGCTGGGTGCTCTTGCGTCAACCATCTCTGTGTAGACGTTGACGGCAGGTGCCTTGGGAGGTGACAGAGCTGGAAGCTCTGATGTCGTCCATTATCTCTGTGTAGATGTCGACGGTTGGATACTTTGGAGGTGCTGGAGCTGGATGCTCCAGCATCGTCCACCATCTCAGTGTAGACATCATCGGCAGGCCCCTTGGGAGGTGCCGGAGCTGGATGCTCCGGCATCGTCCACCATCTCCATGTAGACATCGACAATAGGCCCCTTGGAAGGTGCCAAAGCTGGATGCTCCGGCGTCGTCCACCATCTCTATGTAGACGTCGACGACAAGTCCCTTGGTAGGTGCCGGAGCTGGATGCTCCGACGTCGTGCACCATCTCCGTGTAGACATCAACGACAGGCCCCTTGGGAGTTGCTGGAGCTGGATGCTCCGGCGTCATCCACCATCTTTGTGTAGACGTCGATGGCAAGTCCCTTGGGAGGTGTCGGAGCTGGATGCTATGGCGTCATCCACCATCTCTGGGTAGACATCGATGGCAGGTCCCTTTGGAGGTGCCAGAGCTGGATGCTCCGGCGTCGTCCACCATCTCCGTGTAAACGTCGACGGCAGGTCCCTTGGGAGGTCCTGGAGCTAGATGCTCCGACGTCGTCCACCATCTCCGTGTCGACGTCGACGATAGGTCCCTTGGGATGTGCCGGAGCTTGATGCTTCGACTTCGTCTGTCATCTCCTTGTAGACGTCGACAGTAGGCCCCTTAAGAGGTGCCCGAGCTGGATACTCTGGCGTCGTCCACCATCTCCGTGTAGACGCGACGGCAGGTCCCTTGGGAGGTGTCAGAGTTGGATGCTCCGGGTCGTCCACCATCTCCGTGTAGACATCAACGGTAGGACCCTTGGGAGGTGCCGGAGCTGGATGCTTCGTCATCGTCCACCATCTCCGTGTAGACGTCGACGGCAGGTCCCATGGGTGGTGCCAGAGCTGGTTACTCTAGCGTCGTCAACCATCTCCATGTAGACATCGACAACAGGCCCCAGGTTTAAAGGCTATCACAAGGGAACCTTATTAGCAACAAGAGCAGGGCAGTAGAGGTTACTAATTTATCTGCGCTTGGTGTTGTTGATGATGTTCTGGTACGTTGACGACAGGCCCCTTGGGAGGTGTCAGAGCTGGATGCTCTGACGTCAACCACCATCTCTGTGTAGACGTCAATGGCAGGCCCCTTGGGAGGTGTCGGAGCTGGATGCTCCGGCGTCGTCCACCATCTCCGTGTAGACGTCAATGGCAGGCCCCTTGGGAGGTGCCGGAGCTGGGTGCTCCGGCATCGTCCACCATCTCCGTGTAGATGTCGACGGCAGGTCCCTTGGGAGGTGCCAAAGCTGGATACTCTGGCATCGTCGACCATCTCCGTGTAGACATCGGCTGCAGACCCCTTGGGATGTGCCGAAGTTGGATGCTCCGGCGTCGTCCACCATCTCCGTGTAGATGTCGACGACAGGCACCTTTGGAGGTGCCAGAGCTCTATGTTCTAGCATCATCCACCATCTCTGTGTAGACGTCGACGGCAGGCCCCTTGGGAGGTGCCGGAGCTGGATGCTCTGGCGTCGTCCACCATCTTCGTGTAGACGTCGACGACATGCCCCTTGGGAGGTGCCAGAGCTGGATGCTCCGGCGTCGTCCACCATCTACGTGTAGACGTCAACGGCAGGTCCCCTGAGAGGTGCTGGAGCTGGATGCCCCAACGACGTCCACCATCTCTGTGTAGACGTCGACAGCAGACCCCTTGGGAGGTGCCGAAGCTAGATGCTCCGGCGTCGTCCACCATCTCCGTGTAGACATCGACAGCAGTACCCTGGTATACAGGCTACCACAAGGGAACCTTATTAGCAACAAGAGTGGGGCAGTAGATCTTACTCTTTTATCCGCGCTTGGTGTTGTCGCTGACGTTCTGGTACGTCGACGAGAGGCCCTTTGGGAGGTGCCGCAGCTGGATGCTCCGACGTCATCCACCATCTCCTTGTAGACGTTGACGGTAGGTCCCTTGGGAGGTGCCGGAGCTGGATGTTCTGGCGTTTGTATTGCATATAGGAAGAGGGGGGCTAGCCTTGTTCGTTGGTTATAACTGTTCCTCTCCCTAGCTTTGCCATGCCTTACAGTCCTGGCCTGACGTAGGGGGCTTGGGTAATTCGATGCATTGGTGCTCCGGGGCTAGCTCCTATCGTCTTTAGGGTGTGAGTTTTCTGGTTCCAGTACTCAGCTGTAGCGCTGGGAGGCAGGGTGTGTTTGCTTAGGGTGCAGGACCAAGCTAAGCAACTTGCACCCCCTTGACCTCCTTCTAGGCATAGACCTTTCCTGGGGGAGACTTTTGGCGCCATGGGTCCCTTATGATGAGAGCAGCTGGGTGGACCTTTTGCACACTGCAGGTACCTCAAGTTGGCCCTCCTATAGCTGGATTGCATGACATTAGCTAGGATGAGTTACAGAGTATGCGACAGTCAATATGAAGGCAACACATGGTGAGCAAGGTTATCGTGGAATGATCATAAAATTAATTCGTAATTAAATGAAAAAAGTTTTTTAAGAAGCCTTCAAGTAAAACTGTGAATTTCTAATAGGAGTTTGTAGGAGGAGACAGGCTTTTACAAAAGAGGGCAACGGCTTGCCTCTAGGTGATGAGGGAGGCAGGGTGCACAGGCCTAGTGTTTGGAACCAAGCTAAGCTGACTGCGCACTCTGGTCCTGACACTCTCGGCACTCAGTTGTGCTTAGTGTTGCTCCTAAGTCCCACTACATTTTCACACTGTTCTACTAAGCCTAGTAGTTACAATAGGGGCGCCCAGAGTTCCATGGGTAGCTGCAATGGTTGGTGAGAAACCTTGCTGTCAGCATCTACTCAGAGGGGTGATAAGCGAGTTATCCATATTTTCAGCCATGACCGCTCGTCTAGCGAGTGGTCCAAGTAGTTCTGGCACTAGGATTGGTAGTTTTGATGGAGGTGTCGATGCTGTCAGGGGGCTACGGCTGAGGCGCGGCGGGTGCTCTACACTGACGCGTGCTTGGCAGAGGTCGACTTGATCCAGCACCGCCCGGGATAGGTGTTGGGTCTGCTGTGAGTGCTTGGAGCTGCTCAAAGGCTAACACTGCAGTGGTGCAATCTCTACGGATCTTGAGGTGTAGGATCGAAGAGAACGTGAAAAGCTACCAGAGGGGGGGTGAATGGTAGATTTAAAAATCTTACGTAGCGGAAACAATTAAACCCCAATCTCTTCGGCAGAAAAACGATCTATTAAAGAAATCATGTGTGAGACTAATCTAAACGTGTTTCACCGTGACAAAAGTGATAGATATCAGAGAGAATCAAGTCACGAAAACAACACAATAAGAATCACTCAAATCCGTCGAGAAAAACTCAAGTTATGATCGAATGATCAAACAAAGGTCAATCTGCCCTAGCCGAGAAAAAAACAGTTCTGGAACACTGCAAAGAAACTCGTGTAGATCATAGACCACAAATCCAATGACCGTGAAATTTTAAAAGATGATATATAATCAAGTTGTAAAGACAACCCAAAAAGAATCACGTCAATTGGATCTGTAAAACTCGAGTTATGATAAAACCACCGACGAAAGGTAGTGTTGTCCAGAAACTCGATGAGTAAAACTTGTGTGGAACAATTCGGACGAACAAGGCACAAAAGTTCCTTCAAACTATGATTTTTATTCAATAGAACACAAGAAGAACAGCTCCAAAGTCTTGCACCACGAGCTCTGGGCTCCCTTGCTTATATAACCAGCTCGAAAGCCAACTCAACTCAGATCAGTAACCTAATCCTACTCTGTTCATGAATCGTAACTTTCCTTAACTGCTTAGGATTCTTCTATATGCAGATAGAAGCAATCTTAAGACTTCCAAACACCTTAGGACTGTATCCCACATTCCTAAACAACTCAAATTCGTGACCCACACGAAATCGTATCATAACCAACTCAAATCTTTCCATATTTGAGTCAAACCCAACTCAGCCGCAGCCTGAGTCCATAACCTAGTCGGTTGGACCATATCTCATCACGTCTCGGAACCATGTAGCCACATCCATGCACTCCTTGCACACGTGCAAACATCTTCCAATGACGTCCACGATACCTTCACATGCATTGTTCTTAATTCAATCGTGCTGCGGAACCTCCTAATTAGCTAAACCACAATTCATCCTGAATTTGGTTGTTGGAACCTCATCTCCTCCCCGAGACTAGTCCAATAGATCCCATCACCAGCCATGTCTTGAAATAAAGCAACACCTGCACATGAATAAACAACCAATCCATACGAGCCCAAGTCCTCGACTTGACTCAAGTTAGTTCCGAACACAACACCCTATGTGAGCACCTCACATAAACATGTTGCAAAACCACAGTAACACGATATCATCCATGTCAACCAAAAACGCACCAAAGACTTAGAAAATGAATACTAAGCATTCTTTCCAGAGATGTAAAGCAAGTATGAAACATTGCAAATAAAAAACAGAAGTATTGCGGTCAAGTTCCGGATCTTGCCAGAGCAACCCAGACCGTGAGCCGTAGCTAACAAAAGCTAGTAGAACCTTGTGCCGGAACTTACCAAAACTAGTATAACCAAGCTCCTGCCGAAGCTTACAAAACTAGCACGACCTTAATAAAAAGGTGTTTTGGTGATATTCAAAACTTTTATCGTCAAAGCAAGTGTATTCACTACAAGCCAATGTATTCAGCACACATAGGTCTTACAATCTCCCCCTTGATGAATGCATTGGCAACACCATTTCAAATCCGAACATTGGCTTATTCACATAAAAGTTTTGAAGGCAATTTCTCCACCTTTGTAAATCAGAAGTAAAATGAGAAGAAAATCCAAACTTTATCCCATATTATATCTCCCCCTTTATTATCTCTCCTTATGAACATATTCTCTTTCTCTTCATGCTTATCTCTCCCCCTTTGACAATTTATTCAGCAAGTCATGAGCATATAAACAAATTATCTCTCCAACTTTAGTTGTTATGAGCATATTATAACATATACATATAAAGAAAGCTCATCCAAGTCATACTATCAAGTACCTTACATTATCACATCAATGAAATACATAAAGTAGTGTAAGCCATGCTAGAGATCAAATGTGATTTTCAATTTAAGTAAGTCATGATCTCACAAACTTAACTATTTCAAAACCTCAAATCATGACACTAGTTGCTGCATTTTATTATTTTTCAAAGCATAAATTAAGATCATATGATATTTGCAAGAGATTATATGCGCATCTGCCTTATTCTAACCAACCAAGCCAAGCCTATGTCATTTGACAATCAGAAGCTTAAGGACATGGTTTTAGTCATACACAACTTCTTCCAATTTCATATCTAAGTGCAATGATAAGCCATCTCAAAAGAAGAAGTGCGATGCATGCATATTCTCTTGATCTTTTCTAAATTTATATTCGTTCATAAAAACTCAACATGTGAGTTGATTACTTGATTAATTCTTAATGATTAAAAGCACTTGTGAACATGTAACAAGTTCAAAACTGCAAGAAAGTTCGACCATGACCAGTTTTAGTGTAAGTAAGTATTCCAATTACTAGACATGGCAAAAACTACAAAATGTATAACACGAGTAATGTAGTAAGAACTTTCAGCATGTAAAAGGAATCACAAAGTCATATATGTATGAAATACTATGCTCATATTATTTTAATTTTCAAATTCACACATAGACTTCCGAAGTTAAAAACTCCCCCTCAATTTAAGCCATGAGGATGCATAACCCCTATTTCACTACGAATGTAACAAAAACGAGTGAAATCCAAAGGTTTTGTAAAAATGTCAGCCAATTGTTGTTCGGTATCTACATGGTGAAGCACAATGTTTCCTTTTTCAACATTATCTCGGAGAAAGTTATACCTAATGTCAATGTGCTTAGTTCTAGAATGTTGCATGGGGTTTTTAGCAATGCAAATGGCACTAGTGTTATCACATAACAGTGGACCACTATCTAGATCAATCCCATAGTCCTTAAGTGTTTGAACAATCCAAAGAATTTGTGAGCAATCATTAGCAGCAAGTACATATTCAGATTCGGTTGTGGATTGTGCAACTGAATTTTGTTTTCTAGAGGACCAAGCAACTGGAGAATTACCAAGAAAATGACAAGCACCAGAAGTACTTTTCCTATCAATCCTACATCCCCCAAAATCAGCATCTGAAAAAGCTTTCAATGTAATGGTAGAGGAAGCAGGAAGAAAAATTCCAAATTCTTGAGATCCATGTAAGTACCTGAGGATCCTTTTGACGGCTTGACGATGTGAAGCACGTGGGGAGGCTTGAAACCGTGCACAAAGACGTACGCTGAATTCTATGTATGGTCTTGATGCCGTGAGGTACAAAAGTGATCCGATCATGCTTCTAAATTCTTTTTGATTCACGGGTTCACCATCTTCATCAAGTCCAAGTGTTGTTGCTGTTCTCATTGGTGTCCGAAGAGGCTTGCTTTTGTCCATGTTGAAGCGCCTTAGGAGATCTTTTGTATACTTCGTTTGATGCACAAAGGTACCCTCCTTTGTTTGCTTGATTTGCAGCCCCAAAAAGTAAGTGAGTTCACCCATCAAACTCAATTCAAATTCGGAAATCATCATTGCTGAAAACTTGGACACAAGATCCTGAGAAGCACAATCAAAGATAATATCATCCACATACACTTGAACGAATAATGAGTCATTGCCATGTTTAAGCACAAAAAGAGTTTTATCAACCTTGCCCATGGTAAACCCCTTTTCAAGTAAGAATGTTTTTAACCTATCATACCATGATCTAGGGGCTTGTCTGAGACCGTATAAGGCTTTGGACAGTTTGTAAACATGATTAGGAAAATCTGGATTTTCAAAACCCGGTGGTTGTTTCACATAAACCTCCTCATCTATGTAGCCATTAAGAAAAGCACTTTTAACATCCATTTGATATAGCTTAAAACCATTTGATGCAGCAAAAGCTAGCAAAATTCTTATGGCTTCTAATCTAGCAACAGGAGCAAATGTTTCATCAAAATCTAGACCTTTAACTCGAGTGAAACCTTGAGCAACCAACCTAGCCTTATTCCTAACCACAACCTCATCCTCACTTTGTTTGTTTTTAAATACCCATTTAGTTCCAATTAAAGTGTGACCTTGAGGTTGAGGTACAAGTTTCCAAACATTATTTCTTTCAAAATTTTCTAACTCTTTTTGCATGGCAATAATCCAAGATTCATTAGTGAGTGCGTGTGATATATCATTGGGTTCAAAAGAAGCAACAAATGCAGAATGAGCATAAGAGTTTGGATCGCAAAACCTGGACCATGTGACTCGTTCGTGCAAGCTTCCAATCATCTGTTGTGGGGGATGATCTTTGTAAAACCGTAGGGGAACAAATGTCTCACAAGCTTCTTCTTCATCATGTTCATCACAAATTGATGAGCTTGTGACTTGAGGATGATTTGAATCAGCATTGACGGTTGTCGGTGCTGGTTGAGAATTAACATCCAGAGCTGAACAAAGTCTTTAGCTGCTGAATTTTCGGGCAGTAGCTCCAATTCTTCCTCATCTTCAATGAAAATGCTCCCCCCTACGGATATGGATCTGGACCTGCAATGTTTGAGCTAGTACCTGGTCAAGCTTCATCAAAAGACACTTCACAAGTCTCCACAATTTTGTTTGTGTCAAGTAAAAGCACACGGTAGCCTCTTGTATGAGATGGATACCCAAGAAACATGCCATCAATGGATCGAGGTTCAAATTTATCAAGATTACCATGTTTCTTAACAAAGCATTTGCAACCAAAGACCCAAAAGTGTGTAACACTAGGCCTATGTCCAGACCGGAGCTCATATGGTGTTTTACCTAGCTTAGCACGCAAGAAAACACGATTTGAGACATAACAAGCGGTTGCTAACGCATCAGCCCAAAATTTCCTAGGAGTTTGATATTCATCAAGCATAGTCCTAGCCATCTCAACTAAGGTTCTATTCTTTCTTTCTACAACACCATTTAGTTGAGGTACATATGGTGAAGAAAATTGATGATCTATTCTATTTTCAGCACAAAAGTGATCAAAAGATTGATTTTTAAATCCAGTTCCATTATCACTTCTAATTGCTTTTAATGATCCTGGGCGATCAATTGATAATCTAAGAAATAAAGTTCTAAAGTGACTAAAAACTTCACTCTTAGACGCCATAAAGTAAACCCAAGAGTATCTACAATAATCATCAACAATCACAAGTACACACCATTTTCCTCCGAAGGATTGAACACGTGAAGGTCCTACGGTGTCAAGGTGCAAAAGTTGACACGGTTCAGTTGTCATGATCATCGTGATAGGAGTATGTGAACCTGCAACCATCTTAGCATGTCTACAAGAAGAGCACACAATTTCTTTGTCCCCTTTAAGCTTAGGCAGCCCACGTATGCGATCAAGAGCACTAACACGCGTTAGGTGATCAAAGCCTACGTGACCAAGTCTACGATGCCAAAAATATAAGTCCTTTGAATCATTAGCAACTAGACACCTATGCTTAGAGGAAGACATATCAAAATCAGCTTTAAAAACTCTTCCAAACCAAGACATGTTAAAAATAAGCTCACTATTTGAACCTACAACTTTGCAGCAGTTTTTATTGAAAATAAATTCTAGATTTTCATCTAGCAATTGTGCAACAGAAAGCAAGTTGTATTTCAAATTTTTGACAAGTGCCACATCCTTCAAAGTGTAGTGATCATTTACTCTAACCGAACCCTTAGCAATTATAGGATTTGAAGAATTATTGGCAAAAGTAACATTCTCTACACGTGACACAAAAGAGAGGGAGGAGAACCAATCTTTGTTACCGGTCATGTGGCGTGAGCAACCTGAATCCACAATCCAAATGTTCTGCTTCCTCAAACGTGCAACCTACATAGAAGCACAATACGTCGATGACTCAATACTTGGGTTAGTCAAAAGGCATTTAGGAATCCAGTACTGAGTCACGCGATGTGCAGTAGGAAAAACACGCGAAAGCTGAGACAAAACAGCATGTTTATGAGTCAAAGTTTGAATTTTTTTATTCTTAACTACTGACCTATAAGGTGTAACGTGTGTAGCACAAAAATCAGTAGCTTCGGAGGCAAAAACGGAAGGTCCGGAGGTAAACTTTGAATGTTTTTGACTCAAAACAGCAGGTTGTAGATTCGGTTCAATATGTGCAGCAAATTTTGCATGAAAGTTATGAGATCTAGCAGTCATTCTTTCCCTTTTCTGTTGTTTAGCTAGTCTATAACAAAAATCTATGACATGATCATCTCTACCACAGTAGGTACAATGAAATTTAACTTTGTGTTCATGTCTAGATGAGCAAACAACATTTTTTATTTGAAACCGAATGAGACAATACTCCTGCAGATTTGAAAACCACTTCTTTTTGTTTAGGAACTATTTGAATCAAACCACTTCCTAATGACTTCACAATTTTAGGTGGATGTGCCTTAGCATGACCATGAGATTCAAAACCTAAATCAGTTTTATCATTGAATGACTTGGATGAATTCAGCAGCAAGTTTAGGTTCTTATTCCCATTACAAAACCGATTAAATGTCTTATGCATGTTATCAAGTTTATTAGACAGATCAAGGCAATTTTCACATGAAGTTTTTCCTTATAATTTGCAATTGGAACAATATTTAACTTCATGACAACGTAAAGCATTGTTCAATATAGAGATTTCATTCATAGCATCTTGCAGTTTCTTATCAAGATCATCACAACAAGAACAATGCAAATCAATTGTAGAACAAGAAGCATCTTTTAAGTTTCCAATATTAAGTCCAGCAAGCTTTTTGTTCTTTTCAATTTCAAGTTCAAGTTTATCAAGTGTGGAGGCATGTGCACTTCTTAGGGAGGACAATTGTTCATATATTAAGTCACATGAGGAACAAGAATCATCACTAGGAATCAAGGATTTCAAACGATTAATTTCAGATTATAGTGACCCAATTTCAACAGCATTGTCCCTATGCTTTTTGTCCTTTTTCTTAACAATTACAGTGGCACGAGAAATAGCATCACACATTTCATCGCAAGTAGGACATACCTCTTCATTGTCGCTGCTATGTTCTGCCTCCTCCATACTTGATCTTGACTTGCCCGCCATGAAGCACAAGTTTGCCAAATCATCTTCATCTTCATCACTTCCAATGTCCACGTCGCTTGAGCCAAGTTCCTAGAGTGCTGAGATAAAACTGCTCACCAATTGGCGACCTGTAAAGCCCCTTTTTTCTTCTTATCGTTTGTTGAGGAGTGCTTTATCCTTGATTGTTTTTTTCTTGGGAGGTAGGACCTGAAAGGTTAGGACAATCTGTACAAAAGTGTCCTGTCTTACCAAATTTGAAGCATCGTTGAGGTCTGGAGCTTCCTCTCCTTCTAGTTCTCACATTTTGCAATGCTTTTGAGAACCTCGTATAGAGAAGTGCTAGCTCCTCCTCTGGAAACTCCTCAATCTGTTGAAGGGTTAGAGAGGACAACAAAGCAAATGTACCACAAGATGAAGATTGGCCGGAGCTAGGCATATCACGTTGAAAAACAAAAGCAATAGACTTGTTGGGGTTCTTACGTGATATTATGTTAATTTCATGAGTTTTTAGCTTGGAATATAGCACATCTAAAGTAAGTGTACTCATGACAGTAGATTCACGAATAGATGTGACTTTCATCTCCCAAATTGACATACCTAATGCACTTAGCAATTTCCTAGCATTTTCAGCATCTGAAAAATTTACATTGACAATACGCAAGTTGCTGAGAATCTTATTAAAGCGAGCAAAAAGGTCATCAAAAGACTCACCGGGTTGCATCTCGAAGCGCATGTATTCTTTCTTGAACATGTCTTGCCTTACCACTTTGATCGTGTTGGATCCTTCATGGTACTCACAAAGTGCTTTCCAGACATCTTATGCAGATCGGAGGTGTGCAACACGGTCGAAGTCGCTTTGTGTTAATCCTTGTATGTTCAAGTTCCGAGCCTTGTTGTTGTTGTCGACATCTCTCAGATTTGTAGCTGTAACTTGATCGTTTGATGGCACTTCATAAGGCTTGTATACCTTCTTCCACATTGCAAAGCCTTGTGCCTGGATGAAAGCCTCCATGCGTGCCTTCCAAACCTGAAAATCAATACTAGCGAACACACAAGGTTTGGCAGAGTACTTCTTCATGGTGATTAGTCAAAACACGCGCAAATCACAAAGATTAGAGCACTGTGGCTCTGATACCAATTGTAGGATCGAAGAGCACGTAAAAAGCTACCATAGGGGGGTGAATGGTAGATTTAAAAATCTTACGCAGCGGAAACAATTAAACCCCAATCCCTTTGGCAGAAAAATGATATGTTAAATAAATCGTGTGTGAGACTAATCTAAACGTGTTTCACCGTGACAAAAGTGATATATATAATAGAGAATCAAGTCACGAAGACAACAAAACAAGAATAACTCATATCCGTCGAGAAAAACTCAAGTTATGATCAAAAGATCAAACAAAGGTCAATCTGCCCTACCCGAGAAAAAAACAGTTCTAGAACACTGCAAAGAAACTCGTGTAGATCATATACCACAAATCCAATGACCTTGAAATTTTTAAATATGATATATAATCAAGTTTTGAAGACAACCCAAAAAGAATCACGTCAATTGGATCTGTAAAACTCGAGTTATGATAAAACCACCGACGAAAGGTAGTGCTGTCCAGAAACATGACGAGTAAAACTTGTCTTGAACAAGTCGGATGAACAAGGCACAAAAGTTCCTTCAAAATATGAATTTTATTCAATATAACACAAGAAGAACAGACCCAAAGTCGTGCACCTCGAGCTCTAGGCTCCATTGCTTATATAACCAGCTCGAAAGCCAACTCAACTTAGATCAGGAACTTAATCCTACTCTGTTAACGAATCGTAACTTTCCTTAACTGCTTAGGATTCTTATATACGCAGATAGAAGCAATCTTAAGACTTCCAAACACCATAGGAATGTATCCCACATTCCTAAACAACTCAAATTCGTGACCCACACGAAATCCTATCATAACCAACTCAAATCTTTCCATATTTGAGTCAAACCCGACTCAGCCGCAGCCTGAGTCCATAACCTAGTCGGTTGGATCTTTCCGACCAACTCTTTACGTCCATATCTCTTCATCATGTCTTAGAACCATGTAGCCATGTTCATGCACTCCTTGCACACGTGCAAACCTCTTCCAATGACGTCCATGATACCTTCACATGCATTGTTCTTGATTCAATCATACTGCGCAACCTCCTGATCACCTCAACCACAATTCCTCCTGAATTTGGTTGTTGGAACCTCATCTCCTCCCTGAGACTAGTCCAATGGATCCAATCACCAGCCATGTCATTAACTCAAGCAACACCTGCACATGAATAAACAACCAATCCATACGAGCCCAAGTCCTCGACTTGACTCAAGTTAGTTCCGAACACAACACCTTATGTGAGCACCTCACATAAGCATGTTGCAAAACCACAGTAACACGATATCATCCATGTCAACCAAAAACGCTCCAAAGACTTAGCAAATGAATACTAAGCAATCTTTCCAGAGATGTAAAGCAAGTACGAAACATTGCAAATGAAAAACAGAAGTATTGCGGTCAAGTTCCGGATCTTGCCAGAGCAACCCAGACCTTGAGCCGGAGCTAAAAAAAGCTAGTAGAATCTAGCGCCGGAACTTACCAAAACTAGTATAACCAAGCTACCGCCGGAGCTTACAAAACTGGAATGACCTTAATAAAAAGGTGTTTTGGTGATATCCAAAACTTTTATCATCAAAGCAAGTGTATTCACTACAAGCCAATGTATTTAGCACACATAGGTCTTACATGAGGACACCGGTGGGGGTTGGCATCTTCAGGACAAGGTAGTCATAGTGGGCCACAACCATGAACTGCTAGAGAGCAGGCCTACCGATGATGGCGTTGAAGGGGAGGCTGACATCGGCGACGTCGAAGAGGATGCTCCCCATCCTGTAGTTGTCAGGTGTCCCAAAGGTCACCCGTAGGTGGATGTTGTCGTATGGGATGATGCTCCCAGGTACCAACCCCGAAAATGGGCTCGAGGGGGCTAGCTTGGACACCAAGATCTGCAGCTGCTCAAATGCAGCCCGACTGAGGAGGTTGAGGCTGGCCCCACCATCTATCAAGGCGTAGTGGAGCTTGACATTGGCTATGGTGGGGGCGACTAGGAGAGGTAGTACCCCTGCCCCAGCCATGTTCTTGGTGCAATCAGAGGCGTCAAAGCTGATCGACACTCCTTCCAGCGGGGGTGCTGCGCTGGAGTGGGTACGGGGGCTATTGAAGCAACCGCACGATGAAGGGTCTTGACTGCGTTCCAAGACACGGGATCCCAAGACCCTTCGAAGATGACGTGGAGGGTCTTGCGATGCTCGTTGTCTCTGCTCGTGTTGGAGTCCTCGTCTTGGTGGACCACTTTGACGGCCCGCTCCTTCTTCTGGTACTCCAGCTCTTCGTCATTGTCGACCTTGAGTTTGACCTTCTGCTTGCTCTCCCGCTGGCGGGTGGGGGCTCTGTCCGAGGGTTGCTGAGCCCGCTCTTGATAGCGTTTGGCACACCTTTTTATCTCCCGGCACTCGCTCGCGGTGTGTTCACAAGTCTTGTGAACCGGGCGGGGCTCGACGTCTTCGTCAGCGGCTGGTGGTTGACAAGGATGCTACTCCGGGCGTGGTGGCTTGCCTCCTCCAGTTGCGGCTGCTGTCGCGATGAGGGATTTGTGCAGCGGCTTGTTCTGGGCACCACCCTGGTTCTTGTTCTTCTTTTTACCGCTACCAGGGGTAGCGGCACCTTGTCCGGTCTGACCAGCCCCGCCCGCTCCGGGGGCAGACTGAGCGTACCAGTCGCGGCCTTCTGCCGCTCTAGCACACCGATCTGTGATGCAGAAGAGCTCGGAGATGTCTTGCACATTGTGCATGGCTAGTTTCTCGAGCATCTTGCGTTCTCGCACTCCCTGGCAAAATTCTACTATGACAGAGTCAATGTGGCCTATAGGGGGTGAATAGGCCTTTTCGATTTTTAGTTGGATCCTGCAACACTTAAGAAATTGAACAAATCTCGAGATATCGGACTAGTTCGGTAGAGTGCGTACCAGTCCTATGCGTGCTGACTAGATTGACCAAGTTTGATCGATTATCTCGATCCTAGGATGTATGCAGCAGAAATATACTTGTAATTAAAGTGTCACACTACTATGAACTAGTATGTTGCACAAGTTAATCTTATATTCCATGTTTCAACGTAAAGTGAACAAGATTGATTGAAACACTAGATATATATGAAGAGTAAGAACAATGGGTGCAAAGTAAGAACTCAAGTTCTTTATCTTGTGGTTCGATTTCCCACAGAGGTAACCTACGTCCACGTTGAGGAGTCCATAAAAGGACTGGGTCTTCTCCAACCCTACCCTCGTCGGATCGCCACGGAGGCCAATACTTTTCACTTATGACAAAGGGCAACTAACCGAATTCAAGGAGCCTTCTCACAAGTTGAGGGCTCCCCAAGATTACAAGATGAACACCACCAAGAACACACTTTTAAGATCACAATGAAAACATAAGGAGTGTGTTTGGGAATCAAACCAAGAGCTTAATTAGTGAAGAACTGTGTCTCTCCTTGGATCCAAAGTGTATCCTCAAAGGATTAAGATTTCTTACGTTAGATTGTGTAGAGAGATGAGTTTTCTAGGCTCTTGGAGGGTGTGACGGCGCAGGGTGTCGAGTGAGGTGAAAGATGGGCCGTGCACACCTATTTATATGGGGTTTCCAAAAGTTACCGTTAGGGTATAGAAAGATTAGACTAGTCCGTGGTGGAAGCCAGACTAGTCCAGTTTGCTACACATAGGAAACCCTAGGTGTCCCGGAATATCGGACATGTCCGAAGTGAGAGCAGACTCGTCCGATTTGGTTCTGGAAATCTTCGGACTAGTCCGATGAATATCGGACTTGTCTGGATAGGTAAATCCCTATGTGAATTTGGGAACAAGTCCGCACATGGAGGACAATCCAATTTAGGTCAGAGGGATTTCGGACTAGTCCGTGCTAACGTTGAACTTGTCCAATTGACATCAGAAAGATATCGGACTAGTCCATTGTGTTATCGAACTTGTCCGATTTTGTGCAACTTGTGAAGTGTTTGGGGTCTGGTCCGCACTGGGGAGGACTAGTCCGATTCTAGTCAGAGAGATATCGGACTAGTCCGTGGTGATATCAGACTAGTCAGGTCAGTATAAAACTAGACTGTGAGGACAAATCTGCATTATCAGGACTTGTCTGATCTGGTGCAGAAAGATATCGGACTAGTCCGCGGTCAGTCGGACTAGTCCAGTCCTGTATAACTTTGTGCAATGTGTGAGATTATTTGTGCTTCAGCTCTTGGGGTGTGTTTCCTTAACACACTCCATACACAAGGATCTACAACACTTGGTTCTTGAGCTCTTTTCCGAATTGCTTCTCATTCTCCTTTCCTTTTGGCACATTGTTCATTCTCTCATTAGAACCTGTGCTCATCTCAACGATGTGGTTAGGATCTCATTTGCTTGTCATAAATCAACCAAAACCCACAAGGGATTCCTAGATCCACTTTCAATCTCCCCCTTTTCGGTGATTGATGACAACCAATTGAGATTTTACAAAATATGATAAAAAGTTGAGATTTTCATAAATTGTGCACATATGAGTTTGAAACGCATTAAGCAATGAAAACATAAGTAATATGTGCACTCTTTATGGTGGGATGCAAAACTAAGTATGTATCACAATAATCATGATAAAAATGACATAATTGACATCAATATATCAACAACAAGCATATATGTCATTTTTAGAGCAAAATCACAGATTTCATAAATATCTTCATAAGCATTTCATAACATTGCATCACAAGACCAAAAGTACCAAAAGAGCATGATATAAGTCTTACAACCCACAAAGAGACAAAAGATACAAAAAGATAGCTCTCCTCTCAGCCTACAGCTAAATCCTAAGACCCCACTCAGTCTCTCCCCCTTTGGCATCAAGACACCAAAAAAAGGAGAAAAGGGACCTAAGGTCTTCAAGCCTTGCTATCGGTCCTCTCATCGTCTTCATCTTCATTCTCGGGCTGAGGAGGAGGAGCAGGAAAGGTTCCACTTGAGTCCCCAATGCCAAAATAGGCAAACTCAGAGGGAGTCAAGGGCCGAGCTCGGTGAAATCAGAGTCTGAGTCATCGAAAATGACCGGAGTTCCAATGGGCTCGATCTCCAGCTTTTGGCAGATGTGCTTCACATTCTCCTTGACGAATTGCATATCAGGCTTCCCCCCTTTGTTTATCTTATGAGTGTTCACTTCCGCCTTCTTGCAAGAGGCAGAGATAGCTGACAGTTACTTTAAGATGCCACTTGGTGACCCCTTTTTAGGATGGGCCCTAGTGGTGGGAGCAAACGTAGAATCTCCACCGGCTCTCACTGGAGCCTCTACACTGAAAGCAGGAGAATGAGCAGCTTGAACACTTGCTTGTTGAGGCTTCGGGAGCCTCAAGGGAGTGTGCTCCACATCCTTGATGAACTCGATGTCTGTGACTTTCTCAATCGTAAACATCAGGTAGGGGGCATAGCCACAGGATCTGTTCGGCGTGCAAGAGATGTTGACCATGTCGTTCCAAATGTAGTCAAAGAGATCAAACTTTCTGTCTTTGCTTATGACCATCATCAAGGTCCTGAGATATCCTTGCACACTTCCAGCATCCCCATCCTTCTGGGCAATGGTCTTCCTGAGGACCCTGTTCAGCACCATAAAGAAAGGCTTCATGTTCTAGGTGGAAGGAGGATTGAACTTTGAGTGGGGTTCATAAAGAAACTTCATCTTGTCCTTCTTAAGGACACCAATGTTGTGAATCACCAAGTTGTCATTGCTTGAGCTATCAAGATGCGGCAACCTAGCAAACTCATCATAGGTGATGGTGTACTTGGATCCATGAGTCATCCAAGTCACCCACTCTTCCCCATCGCTGGCAAAATGGCATGTAGCATAAAATTGGGCTATGACTTCATCATTACAGTTGTTTCTGAAGGCAAAGAGATCCTTCAAGCCATGCCTTTCGATGGCCTTGACCACCTTATCAAATGTCGAGCAGCTTTTCCTCTCAAAATGTGCCCAATCTATCCAGTGGCTGCGCACAATTGGGGTCTTCATTGGGAGATAGGCAGACTTGTAAAAATCTGCATGGAAATTACTCTAGAATCTCACATCAGCAGCCTGCTTGGGTCGGCCATAACAATCCACATTTTTGAACTTCGCAGCCGTGTCGCCGCCCTTTCCATTGAACCTCTCCTCAGCGGGATCCCGAGCCCCATGCCTTGGAGCTGACGTATTTAGGGGGCCAATTGGGCCTGTTGCAATCCCTTTGCCCTTGCCCTTTGCTTGGCGAGTACTTGCCGAGCTAGGGCCACCATTAGCATAATCCATGGAAGCAGGCTTCTTGGCAAGCACCATTCGTTGAGCCTGGGGAGGAGAAGGAGCTGGCTCAGATGGGCGTTCTTGGCGCTTCTTGGCTTGGCCTGTCGAGGATCGAAGCAAGGCTTCTTGGTCCATCTCGGCCTCGAAGTCAAAGATTTCGTCGTTGGTTCTCGACATTGTCCTGAGAATGGATTACACAAGATGTTGATGAGAATAGATGACAAGGAATTGCATTGAGGAATAAGAAGTTAGGGTTGAGTTTAAAGAAAATCGGTCTAGTCCAGTGTACAGGCACGGACTAGTCCGGGTGACCGGACTTGTTCGTGCAAGGACCGGACTTGTCCGGTATTCAACCTCTAAAACCCTAACTATGAGACAAATGGTGATTCCTAATGCACAAATAGCTTAGCATCAATGTAATACATCAAGGAAGCATGTATATGGTGAAAGGAACCAAGCTATTTGATCAACAATGAAGGAAATAGCGATTTCTAGGGTTTGGGAGAAAAATTTACCAAAATTTCTTGATTCTTGAAAATGAAGGGGTTGAAGGTGCGGACATGTCCGTGGTCTTCAATCCCTGAGCAATGGAGGTCGTTTTCCACCAAAACACGAAGAGTTTTATAGAGGATGAAGGAAATCGCCTCGGGGAGCTCGAGCGAAGAGAGAGAAAGCTTGAGGCAAGTGTGAGGGTGAGGAAGATTAGGGTTTGGCATCGGCTAGGGTTATGAACACGAAAAATCGGAATTGTCAGAATGTGTTCGGACTAGTCCAAACTTTTCCAGAGCCTATACCGAACTAGTCCGTGGTCGGTCGGACTAGTTCGGACCTATAATCACTCTGCGGACTGGTCTGCAGCGGCGGACTAGTTCGGGCAACCACAGACTATTACCTTGTCACCAGGGAAGAAATGCTTAGCCCATTCGTATATATTCAAAGGTACTTATTAAGAAAATAGGGAGGCAAAGCAAATCATATAATCTCAATGAATATGATCAGTAAGCATACAACAGTCGAGCAATGACCATTATTAACCAAGATCTAGTAATTGACATATTTTTTCGAAAAAGAATTGAGAGAGATGATTTTCACAACACAATCAATGAATTTTGAACATAGCATTCAGGTATACAAGATTTCAAGCCACATTCCGAGCATCAAGGATATTTAGTTCCTTTTGGAGTTCACAAAATCGTTTTTCATCAAGTGGCTTGGTGAATATGTCACCTAAT
Source organism: Tuctoria greenei (assembly GCA_036927565.1). Taxonomy (NCBI): domain Eukaryota; kingdom Viridiplantae; phylum Streptophyta; class Magnoliopsida; order Poales; family Poaceae; genus Tuctoria; species Tuctoria greenei. Next base: position 33,824,859 of record JAYESD010000009.1, read on the forward strand.
TGTTTTTCGGTGTTGACATGTGAAATGGCTATATCTCTCTTCATCGAGTGGTCTCTCAAAAAGTGATGCCGGATGTCTATGTGTTTGGTCCTAGGGTGCTCAACGGGATTATGGGCAATCTTAATAGCACTCTCATTATCACAAAGGAGTGGAATACGGTTCATGTTGTAACTGTAATCCCTAAGAGTTTGTCGCATCCAAAGGAGTTGTGCACAACAACTCCCGGCTTCAACATACTCCGCTTTAGCTGTTGATAAGGCAATGGAGTTTTGTTTCTTAAGGACCAAGAAACTAGGGATCTACCTTGGAATTGGCATGTACCGGAGGTACTTTTTCTATCTACTTTGCATCCGACATAATCTGCATCGGAGTAACCAATGCGATTGAATTTGGAACCTTTGGGCTACCAAAGGCCTAGGTTGGGTGTATGAACTAAATACCGCAAGATTCTCTTTACAGCTGTCAAATGACACTCTTTTGGGTTGGCTTGAAACCTTGCACACAAACATGCACTCAACATAATGGCTGGCCTAGATGCACATAAGTAGAGTAGAGATCCAATCATGGAGCGATATACCTTTTGATCGGTGTTTGGTCCATCTTCATTGGGATCCAAGTGGCCATTCGTTGCCATGGGAGTCTTTATAGGCTTCGCCTTGTCCATTCCAAACTTCTTGAGTATGTCTTTGGTGTACTTAGTTTGGCTTATGAACGTCCCTTCCTTTTGTTGCCTCACTTGGAATCCCAAGAAGTACTTTAGCTCTCCCATCATAGACATCTCAAACCTATCTGTCATAATCTTACTAAATTCCTCACAGAAAGATTTGTTAGTTGAACCAAAGATAATATCATCAACATAAATTTGAGAAATAAAGATATCATTGTCAAAGTTCTTTGTAAACAATGTATAATCTACTTTATTGGTCTTAAAACCATTTTCAATTAAGAAATCTCTAAGACACTCATACCAAGCTCTAGGATCTTGTCTGAGGTCATAGAGAGCCTTACGTAATTTGAAGACGTGGTCGGGGAATTCTTCATCTTCAAAACCGGGGGGTTGCTCCACATACACCTCCTCCATGATTGGTCCGGTGAGGATGACACTTTTCACATCCATTTGATAGAGCTTGAAATCAGGGTGAGTAGCATATGCAAGTAATATTCTAATAGACTCAAGTCTAGCTACGGGAGCAAATGTTTCATCAAAATCCAAACCATCGACTTGTGAATACCCTTTGGCCGCAAGTCGTGCCTTGTTCCTTGTCACCACCCCGTTTTCGTCTTGTTTATTGCGAAAGACCCATTTGGTGTCGACAATGTTGAACTTGGGTCTTTAGACTAGTTCCCACACCTCGTTCCTTTTGAAGTTGTTGAGTTCTTCTTCCATGTCCACTGCCGAATCCAGATCCTTCAATGCATCCTCAACCCTGCATGGTTCCAAAAAGGATACAAACGAATAATGCTCACAAAAATTAGGTATCTGAGATCTAGTAGTTACTCCCTTTTTGATGTCACCGATGATGTTGTCGATTGGGCGTTCCCTTTGGACGCATTGGTGTACTCTTGGGTGCGGCACTTGCTGTCTTGAATATTCATGGTCATCTTCTTCTCCCCCTAGATGGTTGCCCTCATTGCCTTGTTGACAATTTTCGTCTTCTTGAGGTTGATCTTGTATGGAAGCCCCTCCTTGATCATTGGCCTCCTCTAGTGGTTCATCTTCCTCATGCATATGTAGAGGTGGTTCTTGTGGTCGAACTTGACCCAATGCCATTCTTCGCAATGCTTGACAAGAAGCTTCTTCTCTATCTAGTACACATGGATCAACTTGCTCCTTTTGGGAGCCATTAGTTTCATCGAGCACTACATCACGTGCGACTTCAACAAGTCCGGAGGTCTTGTTGATGACACGATAGGCGTAAAAGTTCGAATCATAACCAAGCAAGAAACCTTCATCGGACTTTGAAGCGAACTTTGAAGTCCTAGGATTCTTGTTCAAAATATAGCATTTGGAACCGAAAACTCGAAAATACAAAATATTAGGCTTGTTACCGGTGAGTAGCTCATTTGATGTCTTCTTGAGTAGTCGATGAAGGTAGAGTCGGTTTATGGCGTGGCAAGCGGTGTTAACCACTTCCGCCCAAAATCGATCGGAGGTCTTGTATTCATCGAGCATTGTTCTCGCCATTTCTATGAGGGTTCGGTTCTTCCTTTCGGTAACTCCATTTTGTTGATGGGAGTAAAGTGCTGAAAACTCATTCTTTGTCCCTTCTTAATCTAGGTACTCCTCAACTTGTGTGTTCTTGAACTCTGTGTCGTTGTCACTTCGAATGTTCTTGTTTGTAAATGAAAACTCATTTTGAGCATGCTTGAAAAACTTCTTCATGGTTCCCTGAGTTTCTTCTTATCATGCAAAAAGGAAAACCCAAGTGAAGCGAGAAAAATCATCAACAACTACTAAGCCATATTTGTTACCGCCGATGCTTATGTAAGCAATTGGACCGAATAGGTCCATGTGAAGTAGCTCGAGCGGTCTTGTTGTAGTCATGACGTTCTTCGCGGGATGATGTTTCCCAACTTGCTTCCTGGCTTGGCACGCGCTACAAGGCCTGTCTTTCTCAAAAACAACATCCTTCAAACCTCAAATGTGATCACCCTTGAGGAGTTTTTGAAGATTCCTCATACCAACATGCACTAGCTGTCTATGGCACAACAAACTGATGTTCGTCTTTGCAATCAAGCATGTGTCAAGTTCGGCTTTATCTTTGTTGAAGTCAACAAGGTAAAGCCTTCCCTTTAACGTACCATTGAATACAATGGAACCATCACCCCTTCTAGAGACAGTCACAACCTCATTAGTGAACAAGCAATTATAACCTTTGTCACATAATTGAATTATGGACAGTAGGTTATAATCTAAGGTATCTATAAGACCTATATGTGCTGAATACATTGGCTTGTAGTGAATAAACTTGGCTTTGATGATAAAAGTTTTGAATATCGCCAAAACACCTTTTTATCAAGGTCCGACTCTAGCTCTGAGCTACAGCAAGGTCCGACGGTAGGTCCAGCTTGTTTTGGGTAGCTCTGGTTGTGTTCGATGCTAGGTCCGACTTCTTGGTAAGGTCCGACTAACTTTGGTTAGCTCCGGTGAGCTTTATCTTCAGCTCCGGCATGTCTTTGTTAGCTCCGGGATATATTTGATAGCTCCGGAATGCTTTTTCTAAGCTCCGACGTACTTTGTCTAGCTCCGGTTTTGGGTTGACTAGTTTTGACTAGTTTTTGGTAAGCTCCGGTGCTAGGATATACTAGTTTTGGTAAGCTCCGGCAGGTGCTTCATTGTACTAGTTTTGTTAGCTCCGGCTCAAGGTCCGGGTTGCTCTGGCAAGGTCCAGAACTTGACCGCAGTGCTTCTGCTTTTCATTTGCAATGTTTCGTACTTGCTTTACATTGTTGGAAAGTTTGCTTAGTATTCTTTTACTAAGTTTTTGGTGTGTTTTGGATGATATGGCTGATATCATTTTGGTATGTTTTGCAACATGCTTATGTGAGGTTCTCACGTAAGGTGTTGTGTTCGGAACTAACTCGAGTCAAGTTGAGGACTTGGGCTCGTATGGATTGGTTATTTATTCATGTGCAGGTGTTGCTTGAGTTCAAGTCATGGTTGGTGACGGGATCCATTGGACTAGTCTTAGGGAGGAGATGAGGTTCCAACAACAAAATTCAGGAGGAATTGTGGTTGAGCTGATAAGGAGGTCGCGCAGGATGATTGAATCAAGGGCAATGCATATGAAGGTTACTGGATGTCGAAGGAAGGTGTTCGCACGTATGCATGCGGTGCATGACGTGGCAACATGGTTCCGAAGATGGGATAAGGAAAGAAAGATCTGGTTGGAAGGATCGGATCGTATCGGTTGATGACTTCGGCTGCGGCGGAGTCGGTTATGGCTCGGTATGGAAAGTATCGAGTTGGTTATGTTAGGATTTCATGTGGGTCACGAATTTTAGTTGTTTAGGAATATGGGATACGTTCCTAAGGTGTTTGGAAGTCTTAATATTGCTTCTATCTGCGTATAGAAGAATCTTGAGCAGCTATGGAAAGTTATGATTCGTGATTTGAGTAGGATTGGAGTCCTAGTTGAGATTGGGTTGGCCTAAGGGCTGGTTATATAAGCAAGGCAGCCCAGAGCTCGTTGTAGACGACTTTGGGGATGTTCCTCTTGTGTTCTATTGAATAAAATTCATAGTTTGAAGGAACTTTTGTGCCTTGTTCGTCCGACTTGTTCCAGACAAGTTTTACTCGTCGAGTTTCTGGAACGCATTACCTTTCGTCGGTGGTTTTATCATAACTCGAGTTTTACAGATCCAATTGACGTCATTATTTTTGGGTTGTCTTCACAACTTGATTATCTATAATATATCAAAATTTCACGGTCATTGGATTTGTGGTTTATGATCTACACGAGTTTCTTTGCAGCGTTCCAGAACTGTTTTTCCTCGAGTAGGACAGATTGACCATTGTTTGATCTTTTGATCATATGAGTTTTTCTCGTCGGATTTGAGTGATTCTTTTTGTGTTGTCTTCGTGACTGATCTCTGATATCTATCAATTTTGTCATGGTGAAAAACGTTTAGATTAGTCTCATACACGATTTCTTTAACAGATTTTTTTTCTGTCGTAATGGTTTGGGGTTTGATTGTTTCCGCTGCGTAAGATTTTTAAATCTACCATTCACACCCCCTTTGATAGGTTTTCACGTGCTCTTCGATCCTACAATTGGTATCATAGCCACAGTGCTCTAATCTTTGTGATTTGCACGTGTTTTTGACTAATCATCATGGAGAAGTACTCCGCCAAACCTTGTGGTTTCGCTGGTATTGATTTTCAGGTTTGGAAGGCATGTATGGAGGCTTTCATCCATGCACAAGGCTTTGCAATATGGGAGAAGGTATACAAGCCTTACGAAGTGCCATCAAAGGATCAAGTTACAGCTACAAATCTGAGAGATGTCGACAACAACAACAAGGCTCGAAACTTGATCATACAAGGATTGACACAAAGCGACTTCGACCGTGTTGCACACCTCCGATCTGCATACGATGTGTGGAAAGCACTTTGTGACTACCTCAAAGGATCCAATACGATCAAGGAGGTAAGGCAAGACATGTTCAAGAAAGAATACATGCGCTTCGAGATGCAACCCGGTGAGTCTATTGATGGCCTTTTTGCTCGGCTTAATAAGATTCTCAGCAATTTGCGTAGTGTCAATGTTAATTTTTCAGATGCTGAAAATGCTAGGCAATTGCTAAGTGCATTAGATATGTCAATTTGGGAGATGAAAGTCACATCTATTCGTGAATCTACTGTCATGAGTTCACTTACTTTAGATGTGCTATATTCCAAGTTAAAAACTCATGAAATTGACATAATCTCACGTAAGAACCCCAATAAGTCTATTGCATTTGTTTCACAACGTGATATGTCTAGCTCCGGCCAATCATCATCTTGCAATACTCTTGCTTTGTTGTCCTCACTAACCCTGGAGCGGATCGAAGAATTTCCAGAAGAGGAGTTGGCACTCATCTCTACTAGATTCTCAAAAGCATTGCAAAATGTGAGAACTAGAAGGAGAGGAAGCACCGGACCTCAACGCTGTTTTGAATGTGGTAAAACAGAACACTTCCATACAGAATGCCCTAAACTTTTAGGTCCAACCACCCGGGAAGAAAAACAAAGCAAGGTCCGAACCTCCTCTGGAAATTCCAACAAGAAGAAGAAAGGTACCATAGGACGCAAGATGATCAACAGTTTCATCACCGCGCTTCAAGAACTTAGTTCAAGTGATGTAGATTTTGAAAGTGATGAAGATGACGACGATCTGGCCAACTTATGCTTCATGGCGGGCAAAACAAGATCAAGATCAAGTCAGGAGGATGCAGAACACAACAGTGAAGACGATGAGGTATGTTCTACCTGCAATGAAATGTGTGATGCTATTTCTCGTGCAACTATTATTGTCAAGAAAAGGGACAAAAAGCTTAGGGATAATGCTGCTAATATTGAATCACTAGAATCTGAAATTAACCGTTTAAAAACCTTGATTCCTAGTGATGATGCATGTCCCTCATGTGACTTAATCTATGAACAATTGTCCACATTAAGAAGTGCACACTCCTCCACTCTTGATAAACTTGAGTTAGAAATTGAAAAGAACAAAGAGCTTGCTGCACTTAATGATAAAAACTTTAAAGATGCTAGCTGTTCTACAATTGATTTGCATTGTTCTACTTGTGATGATCTTGATAAGAAACTACAGGATGCTATGAATGAAATTTCTATATTGAACAATGCTTTATGTTCTCATGAAGTTAAATTTTGTTCCAATTGCAAACTAAAAGGAAAAACTTCATGTGAAAATTGCCTTGATCTGTCCAATAAACTTGATGACATGCATAGGACATTAGATCGGTTTTGTAATGGGAATAAGAACCTAAACTTGTTGTTGAATTATTCCAAGTCTTACAATAATAAAACTGGTTTAGGTTTTGATTCTCATGCTCATGCTAAGGCACATCCACCTAAAATTGTAAAGCCATTAGGAAGTGGTTTGATTCAAACAGTTCCTAAACAAAAAAGAGTGGTTTTCAAATCTGCAAGAGTGTTGCCTCATTCGATTTCAAATAAAAATATTGCTTGCTCATCTAGACATGAACACAAAGTTAAATTTCATTGTACCTTCTGTGGTAAAGATGGTCATGTCATAGATTTTTGTTATAGACTAGCTAAACAACAGAAAAAGGAAAGAAAAATTGCTAGATCTTATAACTTTCATGCAATTAGAAAAACACAACCTGCTTTAGTGAGTCAGAAATTTGAAAAGGTAGCTTCCGGACCTTCTGGTAAGAAATCCGCAAAAGCAGCTCCGATAGTTCCGATAGCTCCGAGAGCTCCCGGACCTTCTGTTGTTTCCTTTGGAACTTCAGCTTTTGTTTCCGGAGCTTCAGCCTTGTCTTTTGGAACTGCTGATTTTACCTTCGGAGCTACTGGTTTTTGTGCTAAAAGAGTTATGAATATAAAACCTCAAACTTCAACTCATAAACCTGCTGTTTTATCTCAGCCTTCGCTTGTTTTTCCTGCTGCACGTCGGGTGACTCAGTACTGGATTCCTAAATGTCTTTTGACTAACCCAAGTATTGAGTCATCGACGTATTGTGCTTCTGTGTAGGTTACACGTTTGAGGAAGGAGAACATTTGGATTGTGGATTCAGGTTGCTCACGCCACATGACCGGTAACAAAGATTGGTTCTCCTCCCTCTCTTTTGTGTCACGTGTAGAGAATGTTACTTTTGCCGATAATTCTTCAACTCCTATAATTGCTAAGGGTTCGGTTAGAGTAAATGATCACTACACTTGAAGGATGTGGCACTTGTCAAAAATTTGAAATACAACTTGCTTTCTGTTTCACAATTGCTAGATGAAAATCTAGAAATTATTTTCAATAAAAACTGCTGCAAAGTTGTAGGTTCAAATAGTGAGCTTATTTTTAACATGTCTCGGTTTGGATGAGTTTTTAAAGCTGATCTTGATATGTCTTCCTCTAAGCATAGGCGTCTAGTTGCTAATGATTCAAAGGACTTATATTTTTGACATCATAGACTTGGTCACGTAGGCTTTGATCACCTAACGCGTGTTAGTGCTCTTGATTGCATACGTGGGCTGCCTAAGCTTAAAGGGGACAAAGAAATTGTGTTCTCTTCTTGTAGACATGCTAAGATGGTTGCAGGTTCACATACACCTCTCACAATGATCATGACAACTGAACCATGTCAACTTTTGCACCTTGACACCGTAGGACCTTCACGTGTTCAATCCTTTGGAGGTAAATGGTATGTTCTTGTTATTGTTGATGATTATTCTAGATACTCTTGGGTTTACTTTATGGCGTCTAAGAATGAAGCTTTTAGTCACTTTAGGACATTATTTCTTAGATTATCAATTGATCACCCATGATCTTTAAAGGCAATTAGAAGTGATAACGGAACTGATTTTAAAAATCAATCTTTTGATCACTTTTGTGCTGAAAATGGAATAGATCATCAATCTTCTTCCCCATATGTACCTCAACAAAACGGTGTTGTAGAAAGAAAGAACAGAACCTTAGTTGAGATGGCTAGGACTATGCTTGATGAATATCAAACTCCAAGGAAATTTTGGGCTGATGCGTTAGCAACCGCTTGTTATGTCTCAAATCGTGTTTTCTTGCGTGCTAAACTAGGTAAGACACCATATGAGCTCCGGTTTGGACATAGGCCTAGTGTTACAGACTTTCGGGTCATTGGTTGCAAATGCTTTGTTAAGAAACATGGTAATCTTGATAAATTTGAACCTAGATCCATTGATGGCATGTTTCTTCATTATCCATCTCATACTAGAGGCTACCGTGTGCTTTTACTTGACACTAACAAAATTGTGGAGACTTGTGAAGTGTCTTTTGATGAAGCTAGCCCAGGTACTAGCTCCAGTGTTGCAGGACCAGATCCGTATCCTCAGGGGGGAGGGTGTTTTTGAAGATGAAGAAGAGCCAGTGATACCGCCTGGTAGTTCCAAAGTTGACACGTGTCCAGCTCCGGACATTAAACAAGCTCCGGCTATCACCTATGCTGGTCCTGATTGTCCACAAGTCACATGCTCATCAATCTACGATGAACCTAATGAAGAAGAAGCTTGTGAGACATCTGTTCCCCTACGTTTTTACAAAGATCATCCCCCACAACAGATGATTGGAAGCTTGCACGAACGAGTCACACGGTCCAGGTTTTGCGATCCAAACTGTCATGCTCATTCTGCTTTTGTTGCTTCTTTTGAACCCAAAGATATATCACACGCACTCACTAATGAATCTTGGATTATTGCCATGCAAGAAGAGTTAGAAAATTTTGAAAGAAATAATGTTTGGAAACTTGTACCTCCACCTCAAGGTCACACTTTAATTGGAACTAAACGGGTATATAAAAATAAACAAAGTGAGGATGGGGTTGTGGTTAGGAATAAGGCTAGGTTGGTTGCTCAATGTTTTACTCAAGTTGAAGGTCTAGATTTTGATGAAACTTTTGCTCCTGTCGCTAGATTAGAAGCCATAAGAATTTTGTTAGCTTTTGCAGCATCTAAAGGTTTTAAGATATTTCAAATGGATGTTAAAAGTGCTTTTCTTAATGGCTACATAGATGAGGAGGTTTATGTCAAACAACCACCGGATTTTGAAAATCCAGATTTTCCTAATCATGTTTACAAACTGTCGAAAGCCTTATACGGTCTCAAACAAGCCCCTAGAGCATGGTATGATAGGTTAAAAACATTCTTACTTGAAAAGGGGTTTACCATGGGCAAGGTTGATAAAACTCTTTTTGTGCTTAAACATGGCAATGACTCATTATTCGTTCAAGTGTATGTGGATGATATTATCTTTGGTTGTGCTTCTCATGATCTTGTGTCCAAGTTTTCAGCAATGATGAGTTCCGAATTTGAAATGAGTATGATTGGTGAACTCGCTTACTTTTTGGTGCTGCAAATCAAGCAAACCAAGGAGGGTACCTTTGTGCATCAAATGAAGTATACCAAAGACCTCCTAAGGCGCTTCAACATGGACAAAAGCAAGCCTCTTCGGACACCAATGGGAACAGCAACAACACTTGAACTTGATGAAGATGGTGAATCCGTGGATCAAAAAGAATATAGAAGCATGATCGGATAACTTTTGTACCTTACGACATCAAGACCGGACATACAATTCAGCGTATGTCTTTGTGCACGGTTTCAAGCTTCCCCACGTGTTTCACATCGTCAAGCCATCAAAAGGATTCTCAGGTACTTACATGGAACCCAAGAATTTGGCATTTTCATCCTTCTTCCTCAACTGTTACTTTGAAAGCTTTTTCGGATACTGATTTTGGGGGTTGTAGGATTGATAGGAAAAGTACCTCCGGTGCTTGTCATTTTCTTGGTAATTCTCTTGTTGCTTGGTCCTCTAGAAAACAAAATTCAGTTGCACAATCCACAGCCGAATCTGAATATGTAGCTGCTGCTAGTGCTTGCTCACAAATTCTTTGGATTGTTCAAACACTTAAGGACTATGGGGTTGATCTAGATAGTGTTCCACTGTTATGTGATAACACTAGTGCCATTTGCATTGCTAAAAACCCCTTGCAACATTCTAGAACGAAGCACATTGACATTAGGTATCACTTTCTCCGAGATAATGTTGAAAAGGGAAACATTGTGCTTCACCATGTAGATACCGAACATCAATTGGCTGACATTTTTACAAAACCTTTGGATTTCACTCGTTTTTGTTTCATTCGTAGTGAAATAGGGGTTATGCATCCTCATGGCTTAAATTGAGGGGGAGTTTTTGAAACTTTGGAAGTCTATGTGTGAATCTGAAATTAAAATAATATGAGCATAGTATTTCATACACATATGACTTTGTGATTCCTTTTACATGCTGAAAGGTCTTACTACATTACTAGTGTTATACATTTCGTAGTTTTTGCCATGTCTAGTAACTGGAATAATTACTTACACTAAAACTGGTCATGGTCGAACTTTCTTGCTGTTTTGAACTTGTTACATGTACACAAGTGCTTTTAATCATTAAGAATTCATCAAGTAATCAACTCACATGTCGAGTTTTTATGAACAAATATAAATTCAGAAAAGATCAAGAGAATATACTTGCATCGCACTTCTTCTTTTGAGATGGCTTGTCATTGCACTTAGATATGAACTTGGAAGAAGTTGTGTATGACTAAAACCATGTCCTTAAGCTTCTGATTGTCAAATGACATAGGCTTGGCTTAGTTGGTTAGAATAAGGCAGATGCACATATAATCTCTTGCAAATATCATATGATCTAAATTTATGCTTTGAAAAATATTAAATGCAGCAACAAGTGTCATGCTTTCAGGTTTTGAAATAGTTATGTTTTTGAGATCATGACTTGCTTAAATTGAAAATTACATTTGATCTCTAGCATGGCTTACACTACTTTATGTATTTCATTGATGTGATAATGTAAGGTACTTGATAGTATGACTTGGATGAGTTTTGTTTATATGTATATGTTATAATATGCTCATAACAACTAAAGAGGGAGAGATAATTTGTTTATATGCTCATGACTTGCTGAATACATTGTCAAAGGGGGAGAGATAAGCATGAAGAGAAAGAGAATATGTGCATAAGGAGAGATAATAAAGGGGGAGAGATTTTCTTCTCATTTTACTTTTGATTTACAAAAGGGGGAGAAATTGTCTTCAAAACTTTTAATGACAATAAGCCAATGTTCAGATTTTAAATGGTGTTGCCAATGTATTCATCAAGGGGGAGATTGTAAGACCTATATGTGCTGAATACATTGGCTTGTAGTGAATACACTTGGCTTTGATGATAAAAGTTTTTAATATCACCAAAACACCTTTTTATCAAGGTCCGACTCTAGCTCTGAGCTACAAAAAGGTCTGACGGTAGGTCCGGCTTGCTTTGGGTAGCTCCGACTTTATTAGATGCTAGGTCCGGCTTCTTGGTAAGGTCCGACTAGCTTTGGTTAGCTCCGGTGAGCTTTATCATTAGCTCCGGCATGTCTTTAATAGCTCCGGCATATATTTGATAGCTCCGGTATGCTTTTGCTAAGCTCCGACGTACTTTGTCTAGCTCCGGTTTTGGGTTGACTAGTTTTGACTAGTTTTTGGTAAGCTCCGGTGCTAGGATCTACTAGTTTTTGTAAGCTCTGGCAGGTGCTTCATTGTACTAGTTTTGGTAAGCTCCGGGTCAAGCTCCGGCTTGCTGTGGGATGGTCCGGAACTTGACCGCGATACTTCTGCTTTTCATTTGCAATGTTTCGTACTTGCTTTACATTGTTGGAAAGATTGCTTAGTATTCATTTGCTAAGTTTTTGCTGCATTTTGGTTGATATGGATGATATCGTGTTACTGTGGTTTTGCAACATGCTTATGTGAGGTCCTCACGTAGGGTGTTGTGTTCGGAACTAATTTGAGTCAAGTCGAGGACTTGGGCTCGTATGGATTGGTTGTTTATTCATGTGCATGTGTTGCTTGAGTTCAAGTCATGGCTGGTGACAGGATCCACTGGACTAGTCTCATGGAGGAGATGAGGTTCCAACAACCAAGTTTGGGAGGAACTGTGGTTGAGCTGATCAGGAGGTCGCGCAGGATGATTGAATCAAGGGCACTGCATATGAAGGTTACTGAACGTCGAAGGAAGGTGTTCACACGTATGCATGTGGTGCATGACGTGGCAACATGGTTCCGAAGATGGTTTATGGATGGGAAGATCTGGTTGGAAGGATCGGATCGTAACGGTTGATGACTTTGGCTGCGGCGGAGTCGGTTATGGCTCGGTATGGAAAGTATCGAGTTGGTTATGTTAGGATTTCGTGTGTGTCACGATTTTGAGTTGTTTAGGATTGTGGGATACGTTCCTAAGGTGTTTGGAAGTCTTATGATTGCTTCTATCTGCGTGTAGAAGAATCTTGAGCAGTTATGGAAAGTTACGATTCGTGATCTGAGTAGGATTGGAGTCCTAGTTGATATTGGGTTGGCCTAAGGGCTGGTTATATAAGCAAGGGAGCCCAGAGCTCGTTGCGGACAACTTTGGGGCTGTTCCTCTTGTGTTATATTTAATAAAATTCGTAGTTTGAAGGAACTTTTATGCCTTGTTCGTCCGACTTGTTCCAGACAAGTTTTACTCGTCGAGTTTCTGGACAGCACTACCTTTCGTCGGTGGTTTTATCATAACTCGAGTTTTACAGATCCAATTGACGTGATTATTTTTCGGTTGTCTTCACAACTTGATTATCTATCGTATGTCAAAATTTCACTGTCATTGGATTTGTGGTTTCTGATCTAAACGAGTTTCTTTGCAGCATTTCAGAACTGTTTTTCTCGGGTAGGACAGATTGACCATTGTTTGATATTTTGATCATAACTTGAGTTTTTCTCGTCGGATTTGAGTGATTCTTTTTATGTTGTCTTCGTGACTTGATTATCTCTGATATCTATCACTTTTGACATGGTGAAACACATTTATATTAGTCTCACATACGATTTCTTTAACAGATAGTTTTTCTGCCGAAAGGGTTTGGGGTTTAATTGTTTCCGCTGCGTAAGATTTTTTAAATCTACCATTCACCCCCCCCCCCCCTCTGGTAGCTTTTCACGTGCTCTTTGATCCTACAGCTCCAACAGTTGGGTTTTATAGGACCTTCATTGGTGTCCCTCTAATGTAACATAGAATAGTTTCCAAAGGTGAGGTCATCTAAAGTGTGAGACCTATTTGTGCTGAATACATTGGCTATGGCGATAAAATTTTGAATACTACCAAAACACATTTATCATCAAGGTCCGACTCTAGGTCCGAGCTCCAGCAAGGTCCGACGATAGGTTCGGTTTGTTTTGGGTAGCTCCGGCAAGGTCCGACGTAAGGTCCGACTTGCTTTGGCTAGGTTCGATTTCTTTGTCTAGGTCCGACTAGCTTTTGTTAGCTCCAGCTCTAGGTCCGACTAGCTTTGGTTAGCTCCGGCGCTAGGTCCTACTAGCTTTGGTAAGCTCCGGTGCTAGGAGGTGCTAGCTTTGGTAAGCTCCGGGTCAAACTCCGGTTAGCTTTGGCAAGGTTCGGAGCTTGATCGCAATGATCCTGTTTTTATTGTGAATTGTTTTGAACTTGCTTTATATTATTGGAAAGATTGCTTAGTATTCATTTGCTAAGTTTTTGGTGTGTTTTGGTTGATATGGTTGATATCATTTTGCTATGGTTTGCAACATGCTTATGTGAGGTAATCACGTAAGTTGTTGTGTTCGGAACTAACTTGAGTGAAGTCGCGGACTTGGGCTCGTACGGATTGGTTGTTTGTTCATATACAGGTGTTGCTTGAGTTCAAGACATGGCTAGTGACGGGATCCATTGATCTAGTCTTAAGGAGAAGATGAGGTTCAACAGCCAAGTTCGGGATGAATTGTGGTGGAGTTGATCAGGAGGTTGCGCAGCATGTTTGAATCAAGAACAATGCATACGAAGGTATCGTGGACGTCGTTGGAAGATGTTTGCACGTGTGCAAGGAGTGCATGGACGTGGCTACATGTTTCCGAGGCATGATGAATAGATGTGGACATAAAGAATTGGTCGCAAAGGTCCAACCGACTAGGTTATGGACTCAGGCTGTGGCTGGGTCGGGTTTGACTCAAATATGGATAGATTTGAGTTGGTTATGATAGGATTTTGTGTGAGTCACGAACATGAGTTGTTTAGGAATATGGGATACGTTCCTAAGGTGTTAGAAGTCTTAAGATTGCTTCTATCTGCGTATAGAAGAGTCCTAAGAAGTTATGGAAAGTTTTGATTCGTGGTCGCAGTAGGATTAGAGTCCTAGTTGAGATTGGGTTGGCCTAAGGGATGGTTATATAAGCAAGAGAGGTCAGAGCTCGTGGTCACAACTTTGGGGCTGTTCCTCCTGTGTTATATTGAACAAATTCTTAGTTTGAAGGAACTTTTGTGCCTTGTTCGTCCGACATGTTCCAGACAAGTTTTACTCGTCGAGTTTCTGGACAACACTACCATTCATTGGTGGTTTTATCATAACTCGAGTTTTACAGATCCAATTGACGTGATTCTTTTGGGGTTGTCTTAACAACTTGATTATCTATCATCTTTCAAAATTTTACGGTCATTGGATTTGTGGTTTCTGATCTACTCGAGTTTCTTTGCAGCGTTCTAGAACTGTTTTTCTCGGGTAGGACAGATTGACCTTTGTTCAATCTTTCGATCATAACTTGAGTTTCTCTCGACGGATTTGAGTGATTCTGCTTGTGTTTCCTTCGTGACTTGATTCTCTCTAATATATATCACTTTTGTCACGGTGAAACACGTTTATATTAGTCTCACAAACGATTTCTTTAATTGATCGTTTTTCTGCCGAAGGGGTTGGGATTTAACTAATTCCGCCGCATAAGATTTTTTAAATCTACCATTTACCCCCCCTCTTGTAGTTTTTCACGTGCTCTTTGATCCTACAATTGGTATTAGAGCCACGGTGCTCTAATCATTGTGATTTGTACATGTTTTTGACTAATCATCATGGAGAAATACTCCGCCAAACCTTGTGTGTTTGCTGGTATTGATTTTCAGGTTTGGAAGGCACGCATGGAGGCTCTCATCCAGGCACAAGGCTTTGCAATATGGGAGAAGGTGTACAAGCCTTACGAAGTGCCACCTAAAGATCAAGTTACGGCTACAACCTACGGTACATCGACAACAACAACCAAGCCCGAAATATGGTCATCCAAGGACTCACTCAAAGCGACTTCGACTGCGTTGCACATCTCCGATCCGCATATGAGGTATGGAGGGCACTTTGTGACTATCACGAAGGATCCAACACTATCAAGGAGGTAAGGAAAGACATGTTCAAGAAAGAATACATGCGCTTCGAGATGCAACCCGGTGAGTCCATTGATGATCTCTTTGCTCACTTTAATAATATTCACAGTAACTTGCGTAGTGTCAATGTTAATTTTTCTGATGCTGAAAATGCTAGGTAACTTCTTAGTGCATTAGACATGTCAATCCGGGAGATGAAAGTTACATCTATCCGTGAATCTACTGTCATGAGTACACTTACTTTAGATGTGCTTTACTCTAAACTCAAAACTCATGAATTTGACATCTTATCACGTAAGAACCCAAATAATTCTATTGCATTTGTCTCACAACGTGATATGCCTAGCTCCGGCCAATCATCATCTTGCAATACTATTGCTTTATTGTCTTCACTAACCCTGGAGCAGATCGAGGAATTTCCAGAAGAGGATTTAGCACAAATCACTACTAGGTTCTCAAAAGCATTGCAAAATGTGAGAACTAGAAAGAGAGGAAGCTCCGACCTCAATGCTTTTTTGAATGTGGTAAGACAGGACAGTTTCGTACAGAATGCCCTAACCTTTCAGGTCCTACTACCCGTGAAGAAAAATAAAACAAGGTCAAGACCACCTCTGGAAACCCCAACAAGAAAAAGAAGGGTACCATAGGACGCAAGATGATTAACAGCTTCATCACTGCACTTCAAGAGCTCGGTTGAAGCGATGTAGAATTTGAAAGTGATGAAGATGATGACGATCTGGCCAACTTTTGCTTCATAGCGGGCAAAACAAGATCAAGATCAAGTCAGGAGGATGCAGAACACAACAGTGACGACGATGAGGTATGTTCTACCTGTAATGAAATGTGTGATGCAATTTCTCGTGCAACTATTATTGTTAAGAAAAAGGACAAAAATCTTAGGGATAATGCTGCTAATTGAATCACTAGAATCTAAAATGAACCATTTGAAACCTTGATTACTAGTGATGACTCTTGTCCCTCATGTGATCTAATCTATGAACAATTGTCCACATTAAGAACTGCACATTCCTCTACTCTAGATAGACTTGAACTTTAAATTGAAAAGAACAAAAAGCTTGCTGCACTTGACATTGGAAACTTAAAATATGCTTCTTGTTCTATAATTGATTTGCATTGTTCTAGTTGTGATGATCTTGAAAAGAAACTAAAAGATGCTATGAATGAAATTTCAATATTGAATAATGCTTTATGTTCTCATGAAGTTAAATATTGTTCCGATTGCATATTAAAAGGAAAAACTTCATGTGAAAATTGCCTTGATCCGTCCAATAAACTTGACAACATGCATAGGACATTAGATCTGTTTTGTAATGGGAATAAGAACCTAAACTTGCTGCTGAATTCCTCCAAGTCTTGCAACGATAAAACTGGTTTAGGTTCTGATTCTCATGCTCATGCTAAGGCACATCCACCTAAAATTGTAAAGTCATTAGGAAGTGGTTTGATTCAAACAGTTCCTAAACAAAAAGAAGTGGTTTTCAAATCTGCAGGATTGTTGTCTCATTCGGTTTCAAATAAAAATATTGCTTGCTCATCTAGACATGAACACAAAGTTAAATTTCATTGTACCTACTGTGGTAGAGATGGTCATGTCATAGATTTTTGTTATAGACTAGCTAAACAACAAAAAAAGGAAAGAATGATTGCTAGATCTCATAACTTTCATGCAAAATTTGCTGCACATATTAAACCATATGCCAGGAAAATGCAACCTGCTGTTATGAGTCAAAAACATTCAAAGTTTACCTCCAGACCTTTTGTTTATGCCTTCGGAGCTACTGATTTTTGTGATACACAAGTAACACCTTATAGGTCGGTAGTTAAGAATAAAAAACCTCAAACATTGACTCATAGACCTGCTATTTTATCATAGCTTTCCCGTGTTTTTCCTGCTGCACGTCATGTGACTCAGTACTGGATACCTAAATGCCTTTTGACTAACCCCAGTATTGTGCTTCTATGTAGGTTACACGTTTGAGGAAGGAGAACATTTGTATTGTGGATTCAGGTTGCTCACGCCACATGACCGGTAACAAAGATTGGTTCTCCTACCTCTCTTTTGTGTCACGTGTAGAGAATGTTACTTTTGCCGATAATTTTTAACTCCTATAATTGCTAAGGGTTCGGTTAGAGTAAATGATTACTACATTTTGAAGGATGTGGCACTTGTCAAAAAATTTGATATACAACTTGCTTTCTGTTTCACAATTTCTAGATGAAAATCTGGAAATTAGTTTCAATAAAAACTGCTGCAAAGTTGTAGGTTCAAATAGTGAGCTTATTTTTAACATGTCTCGGTTTGGAAGAGTTTTTAAAGCTGATTTTGATATGTCTTCCTCTAAGCATAGGTGTCTAGTTGCTAATGATTCAAAGGACTTATATTTTTGGCATCGTAGACTTGGTCACGTAGGCTTTGTTCACCTAACGCGTGTTAGTGCTCTTGACCGCATACGTGGGCTGCCTAAGCTTAAAGGGGTCAAAGAAATTGTGTGGTCTTCTTCTAGAAATGCTAAGATAGTTGCATGTTCACATTCTTCTCTCACAATAATCATGACAACTGAACCGGGTCAACTTTTGCACCTTGACACCGTAGGACCTTCACGTGTTCAATCCTTCAGAGGTAAATGGTATGTTCTTTTTATTGTTGATGATTATTCTAGATACTCTTGGGTTTACTTTATGGCGTCTAAGAATGAAGCTTTTAGTCACTTTAGAACTTTATTTCTTTGATTATCAATTGATCACCCAGGATCTTTAAAAGCAATTAGAAGTGATAACGGAACTGAATTTAAAAATCAATCTTTTGATCACTTTTGTGCTGAAAATGGAATAGATCATCAATTTTCTTCACCATATGTACCTTAACAAAACGCTGTTGTAGAAAGAAAGAACAGAACCTTAGTTGAGATAGCTTGGACTATGCTTGATGAATATCAAACTCGTAGGAAATTTTGGGCTGATGCGATTGCAACCGCTTGTTATGTCTCAAATCGTGTTTTCTTGCACACTAAGCTAGGTAAAACACTGTATGAGCTCCGGTTTGGACATACGCCTAGTGTTACGCACTTTCGGGTCTTTTGTTGCAAATTCTTTGTTAAGAAACATAGTAATCTTGATAAATTTGAACCTAGATCCATTGATGGCATGTTTCTTTGTTATCGATCTCATACTAGAGGCTACCGTGTGCTTTTACTTGACACTAACAAAATTGTGGAGACTTGTGAAGTGTCTTTTGATGAATCTAGCCCAGGTACTAGGTCAAACATTGCAGGTCCAGATCCATATCCGCACGGGGAGAGCATTTTCGTTGAATATGACGAAGAGGTGGAGCTGCTGCAGGAAAATTCAGCAGCTAATGACATTGTTCGAGCTCCTGATTTTGATTCACAGCCAGCACCGACGATCACCATTGCTGATCCAGATCCTCCTCAAGTCACAAGCTCATTGATTTGTGATGAACATGAAGAAGAAGAAGCTTGTGAAGTGTCCACTCCCCTCCAGGTTCTCAAAATTCATCCTCCACAACATATTATTGGAAGCTTGCATGAACGAGTTACACGGTCCAGGTTTTGCGATCCAAACTCTCATGCTCATTCTGCTTTTGTTGCTTCTTTTGAATCTAAAGGTCTGTCACACGCACTCACTAATGAATCTTGGATTGTTGCCATGCAAGAAGAGTTGGAAAATTTTGAAAGAAATAATGTTTGGAAACTTGTACCTCCACCTCAGGGTCACACTGTAATTGGAACTAAATGGGTGTTTAAAAATAAACAAAGTGAGGATGGGGTTGTGGTTAGGAATAAGGCTAGGTTTGTTGCTCAAGGTTTCACTCAAGTTGAAGGTCTAGATTTTGATGAAACTGTTGCTCCTGTTGCTAGATTAGAAGCCATAAGAATTTTGTTAGCTTTTGCTGCATCTAAGGTTTTAAGCTATATCAAATGGATGTTAAAAGTGCTTTTCTTTATGGCTACATATATGAGGAGGTTTATATCAAACAACCACCGGGTTTTGGAAATTCAGATTTTCCTAATTATGTTTACAAACTGTCCAAAGCCTTGTACGGTCTCAAACAAGCCCCTAGAGCATGGTATGATAGGTTAAAAACATTCTTATTTGAAAAGGGGTTTACCATGGGCAAGGTTGATAAAACTCTTTTTGTGCTTAAGCATGGCAGTGACTCATTATTCGTTCAAGTGTATGTGGATGACAATATCTTTGGTTGTGCTTCTCATGATCTTGTGTCCAAGATTTCATCTATGATGAGTTCAGAATTTGATATGAGTATGATGGAAGAACTCACGTACTTTTTGGGGCTGCAAATCAAGCAAACCAAGAAGTGTACTTTTGTACATCAAACGAAGTGTACAAAAGACCTCCTAAGGCGCTTCAACATGGACAAAAGAAAGCCTCTTCAGACACCAATGGGAACAGCAACAACACTTGAACATGATGAAGATGGTGAACCCGTGGATCAGGATCACTTTTGTACCTCACGGCATCAAGTCCAAACATACAATTCAGTGTATGTCTTTGAGCACGATTTCAAGCCTCCCCACGTACTTCACATCGTCAAACCATCAAAAGGATTCTCAGGTACTTACATGGAACTCAAGAATTTGGCATTTTTCTTCCTTCTTCCTCAATCGTTACTTTGAAAGCTTCTCCGGATGCTGATTTTGGGGGTTGTAGATTGATAGGAAAAGTACTTCCGGTGCTTGTCATTTTCTTGGTAATTCTCTTACTACTTGGTCCTCTAGAAAACAAAGTTCAGTTGCACAATCCACCACCGAATCTGAATATGTAGCTGCTGCTAGCGCTTGTTCACAAATTCTTTGGATTGTTCAAACACTTAAGGACTATGGAGTTGATCTAGATATTGTTCCACTGTTTTGTGATAGCACTAGTGTCATTTGCATTGCCAAAACCCCGTGCAACATTCTAGAACTAAGCACATTGATATTAGGTATCACTTTCTCCGTGATAATGTTGAAAAAGGAAACATTGTGCTTCATCATATAGATACGGAACAACAATTGGCTGACATTTTTACAAAACCTTTGGATTTCACTCGTTTTTGTTTCATTCGTAGTGAAATAGGGGTTATGCATCCTCATGTCTTACATTGAGGGGGGGGGGGGGTTCAAACCCTAGAAGTCTATGTGTGAATCTGAAATTAAAATAATATGAGCATAGTATTTCGTACATATATGACATTGCTGTTCCTTTTACATGCTGAAAGTGCTTACTACATTACTTGTGTTATACATTTTGTAGTTTTTTCCATGTCTAGTAACTGGAATAATTACTTACACTAAATCTGGTCATGGTTGAACTTTCTTGCTGTTTTGAACTTGTTGCATGCTCACAAGTGTTTTTAATCATAAAGAATTAATCAAGTAATCAACTCACATGTTGAGTTTTTGTGAACAAATATAAGTTGAGAAAAGATCAAGAGAATATGCATGCATCACACTTCTTCTTGTGAGATGGCTTATCATTGCACTTAGATATGAGATTGGAAGAAGTTGTGTGTGACTAAAACCATGTCCTTAAGCTTCTGATTGTCAAATGACATAGGCTTGGCTTGGTTGGTTAGAATAAGGCAGATGAGCATATAATCTCTTGCAAGTATCATATGATCTCAATTTGTGCTTTGAAAAATAATAAAATGCAGCAACAAGTGTCACGCATTCAGGTTTTGAAATAGTTAAGTTTGTGAGATCATAACTTGTTTAAATTGAAAATTACATTTGATCTCTAGCATGGCTTACACTACTTTATGTATCTCATTGATGTGATAGTCTAAGTTACTTGATAGTATGACTTGGATGAGCTTTGTTTTATATGTATATGTTATAATATGCTCATAATAATAAAAATTTCTCTTTTGAATCTTGCTGAATACATTGTCAAAGGGGGAGAGATAATATGTGAATTTTTAAAGATAAGTTTGCAAGGGGGAGAATTTGTTTTTCTTCTCATTTTATTTATGTTTTACAAAGGGGGAGAAATTGTTTTCAAAACTTTTAATGTGAATAAGCCAATGTTCGGATCTTAAGGGGTGTTGCTAATGCATTCATGAAGGAGGGGATTGTGAGACCTATTTGTGCTGAATACATTGGCTATGGCGATAAAAGTTTTGAATATTACCAAAACACCTTTATCATCAAGGTCCGACTCTAGGTCCGAGCTCTAGCAAGGTCCGACGATAGGTCCGGCTTGTTTTGGGTAGCTCTGGCAAGGTCTGACGTATGGTCTGACTTGCTTTGTCTAGGTTCCACTTCTTTGTCTAGGTCCAACTAGCTTTGGTTAGCTCTGGCTCTAGGTCCGACTAGCTTTGGTTAGCTCCGGCGCTAGGTCCGACTAGCTTTGGTAAGCTCCGGCGCTAGGTTGTACTAGCGTTGGTAAGCTTCGGCGCTAGGAGGTACTAGCTTTGGTAAGCTCCGGCTCAAGCTCCAGTTAGCTTTGGCAAGGTTCGGAGCTTGATCGCAATGATCCTATTTTTACTGCGAATTGTTTGGAACTTGCTTTATATTCTTGGAAGATTGCTTAGTATTCAGTTTCTATGTTTTTTGTGCATTTTGGTTGATATGGTTGATATCATTTTGCTATGGTTTGCAACATGCTTATGTAAGGTGCTCACGTAAGGTGTTGTGTTCGGAACTAACTTGAGTCAAGTCGCGGACTTGGGCTCGTACGGATTGGCTGTTTGTTCATGTGCAGGTGTTGCTTGAGTTCAAGACATGGCTGGTGACGGGAACCTTTGAACTAGTCTTAGGGAGAAGATGAGGTTCAACAACCAAGTTCGCGATGAATTGTGGTTGAGTTGATCGGGAGGATGCGCAGCATGTTTGAATCAAGAACAATGCATATGAAGGTATCTTGGTCGTCGTTGGAAGATGTTTGCACATGTGCAAGGAGTGCATGGACGTGGCTACATAGTTCCGAGGCGTGATGAAGTGATGTGGACGTAAAGAATTGGTCGGAAAGGTCCAACCATCTAGGTTATGGACTCAGGCTGCGGCTGAGTCTGGTTTGACTCAAATATGAAAAGATTTGAGTTGGTTATGATAGGATTTCATGTGGGTCATGAATTTGAGTTGTTTAGGAATATGGGATACGTTCCTAAAGTGTTTGGAAGTCTTAAGATTGCTTCTATATGCGTATAGAAGAGTCCTAAGCAGTTATGGAAAGTTTCGATTCGTGATCGGAGTAGGATTAGAGTCCTAGTTGAGATTGGGTTGGCCTAAGGGCTGGTTATACAAGCAAGGGAGGCCAGAGCTCGTGGGCACAACTTTGGGGCTGTTCCTCTTCTGTTCTATTGAATAAAATTCGTAGTTTTAAGGAACCTTTGTGCCTTGTTCGTCCGACTTGTTCCAGACAAGTTTTACTCGTCGAGTTTCTGGACAGCACTACCTTTCATCGGTAGTTTTATCATAACTCGAGTTTTACAGATCCAATTGACGTGATTCTTTTTCAGTTGTCTTTAAACTTGATTATCTATAATCTGTCAAAATTTCACGGTCATTGGATTTGTGATTTTTGATCTACTCGAGTTTCTTTGCAGCGTTCCAGAACTTTTTTTCTCGGGTAGGACAGATTGACCTTTGTTCTATCTTTCGATCATAACTTGAGTTTCTCTTGACGGATTTGAGTGATTCTTCTTGTGTTTTATTCGTGACTTGATTCTCTCTAATATATATCACTTTTTTCACGGTGAAACACGTTTAGATTAGTCTCACACATGATTTTTTAATAGATCATTTTTCTGCCGAAGGGGTTGGCATTTAACTTTTTCCGCTGCGTAAGATTTTTTAAATCTACCATTCACCCTCCCTCTGGTAGTTTTTCACGTGATCTTTGATCCTACACGAAGGATTTCGGGTGACAGATAAACTTCTGCAGTCCATTCTCTATTTAAAATAGAGGTTAACTCCTTGACCGTCTAATGGACGAACACACCATCAGGTGCAGTTAATGGCAATGATGGTTTCCTATGGCAATAGTATATCGAGGTATTTCGAAAATCTTCAAGTATCTATTCTTCGAAGTAGAAGGGAAACTCCGAAGGTTGAATTTCTTCTTCCTTCGTAGTTTCGGTTTCGGGAGAGGATTCCCCCGACAAGGTGTGGGATAAGCAAGAGACGGGTTCTTCCTTGTCCATGAATTCATCCTCAGATCTTGACACTACTTCCTCTTGAGGGGGCTCATTAAGACCCATAATGAAAGAAGAATTTTCTAGAATTCGGTCTAGAAGATCCTTTACTTCTTCCGGCGTCTTATGGAGGAAAGATCCTCTAGCCGTAATGTCAAGATGCAGGGCAGACTCTTTGTTAAATCCCATATAGAAGTGTTGCAAAAGCAACAGATCAGGGATAGACAAATTTTGGTCGGAATTTCGAATTCTCAAAAAAGACAATCTATCCCAAGCTACATCTATGGATTCCTTTTCCATCTTCTGGAAGCATAATACTTCCTTTTGTAAGGAAACAATCTGGACAATTGGAAAGAAAGCAAGACAAAATTTGTCTCGTAATTCATTCCAATTTCCGTTTGTCTTTCCAACGTTATGGTCATACCATTGTTTGGCTTTTTCCTTAATGGAAAAAGAAAACAACTTCAATTTGAGAGTTTCTTGTGTTATACCCTTGATTAGAAGGCATGAACACAATTGTTCAAACTCTCTTAGATGGTGGTATAGGTTTTCACAATCCGTTCCTATGAAGGATTTCACCCGAACCATGGCTATAAAGCCAGGGCGAAGTTCATAGCTAGTAGAAGAGATGGGCTCCGTCAACGGCGGTGCCTCACAGAACTTGCCATTTGGGGTAGAATATGAAAGAATGGTGGGCTGCTCCATAAAGGTGGTGATAAGAAAAGGAAAGATAAGATTAGAAGATAGATACGAGGGTGAACAAGGTTCGAAGATTAACAAAAACCGTTCCCCGACAACAGCGCCGGAAATGCTTTTGTTGGCTTCTCTTACGTCATAGATAAAAATCCGCCAGCGCACTTTCCCTTAAGAGAGTATTTCAAGGGTATTGAATCCAAGAAACGTGTTTGTAATCTTACGAACTAATCCACCCAAGGACACAAAGTTGTTTGGTGTCAAGGAAGAGATAGGAACTCAATGTATTGATTCTAATTCAAAGGAATTTGTAGTAGATGCTTGCTTCGGGCACGGGTTTACCCCTAGCAACACTAGGCAACTCCCACCAAGAGCCTATGGCATAGCTGAGCGTGGAGGATTACAAAGGACAGATAGGGTTGTCACCACCTACTGCCTATCTCTTCAATCTTTGGGTCTACGAGATATTCACTAGTGCTTACTAACCTAAGCACCACACTTACGTTCTAAATCACAACCCTAGTTGTTTCGAACACAAAGCTACAACTAGAGCCTCTAATAAATTAAAACAATGAACCCACAAGTAACTACTTGTGCAAACAACTATGAATTGAGAATCAAACATGAAATTAATTCACAAAGGCTTACTTTATTTGAATTACACCTTTGTAGGGGTAAAAGTATAAATGAGGGACTTGACAAGCCCAAGCATCCTTCTCCCAAACTCTTCACCACATTTTCCTTCTACTTGGCAGCCTCTAAGACTACTCCAAACCTTTGGAGTGGTATTCTATTCTTAACTTTTGGTTTGTGTGTGTGAAGTGAGGTACGACATTATATTTATAGGGAGAGAAGAGTCGGTTCCCGCCACCAAATGTGCGCGAATCAGTCACCCATGACCTCTTCAAGCCGAGAGGATCCAACACGTGGCTTTTCACCGCAATTGGCACCATGACCTAGTCAGCTGACTAGGGGGGTCGGCCGACCAGATCTTAGCCCTGTTGCGGTTGTGCTTCCTCCAGGTCTCTGTCAGTTGGGTCCCATCCCCTTATATGGATGCTACAACATTGTATGGCCTCATATACTTCTGTTTGTGGGCAATTTTATCCATGTGATGACACGTGGTGTTGCCTGATTCGTCGAAATCCAATTCTATGGATTACTCCATGCATGTATTGGTATTTTTGGGTCTAAGTTCACCTGAATACAAATAAACACTAACACTTGTGGAACTGGTTAGTTTTTAACCCTACCACCATGTTTTGTTTCTCTTTTGTGCACATTATGAGGTGAATTGACGGTCTAAATATGGCACTTAAGGACCGTCAACATCGTCCTGTAAAACAATTCTTTTTATTGTTGTTGTTTGCAGAGGAGTGCTTAGTCCTTGTTTGCTTTTTGTCACGGGAAGTAGTACCTGAAAGGTTAGGGCAATCCGTGCAAAAATGTCCTGTCTTACAACATTCGAAGCATCATTGAGGTCCGACACTCCCTCTCCTTCTTGTTCTCACATTTTTAAAATGCTCTTGAGAACCTAGTAGAGATGAGTGAAAGTTCTTCCTTTGGTGACTTTTCAATCTGTTCAAGGGATAGATAGGACAACAAAGCAAGTTTTCCACAAAATGAAGATTGGCCGGAGCAAAGCATGTCACTTTGAGAAACAAATGCAAGAGACTTGCTGGTGTTCTTACGTGAGATTATGTCAATTTCATGAGTTCTCAATTTTGAATATAGAACATGATCAAATGTGAAAAAAACCACTATAGATTGTGGAGAATAAAATCACAAAGTCTTCACGACAAGAATCACAAAAATCCATCAAGAAAAACTCAAGTTACGATCGAACAATCAAACAAAAATCAATCTATTCTACCCGAGAAAAATAATATGTACAACACTGCAAAGAAACTCACGTAGATCAGAACCCACAAATCCAATGACAGTGAAATTTTCACAGATGATAGATAATCAAGTTATGAGGATAAATCAAAAAGAATTACATCAATTGGATCTGTAAAACTCGAGTTATGATAAAACCACCAAAACAAGGTAGTGCTGTGTAGAAACTCCACGAGAATAACTTGTGTGAAACAAGTAGGACGAACAAAGAACAAAAGTTCCTTTAAGCTGCGATCTTTATTCAATAGAACACAAGAGATACAGCCCAAAATACGTGTCCCAGGAGCTCTGGCCTCCCTTGCTTATATAACCAGCCATGTGGCCAACTCAAACCAAACTAAGACTCGTATCCTACTCAGTTTCCACCGAAACATTCCATAACTGCTCAAGACTCTCCTATATGATGATAGAAGCAATCTTAAGACTTCCAAACACCTTAGGAA
This sequence comes from Tuctoria greenei, assembly GCA_036927565.1. Lineage (NCBI taxonomy): Eukaryota > Viridiplantae > Streptophyta > Magnoliopsida > Poales > Poaceae > Tuctoria > Tuctoria greenei. Next base: position 33,851,518 of record JAYESD010000009.1, read on the forward strand.
CATATACCACATTCCTAAAACAACTCAACTTCGTGACCCACATTAAAACCTATCATAAACAAATCAAATCTTTTCATATTTGAGTCAAACCCGACTCAGCCGCAGTCTGAGTCCATAACCTAGTCAGTTGGACCTTTCCGACCAAATCTTTACATCCACATCTCTTCATCACGCCTTGGAACCATGCAGAGACGTCCATGCACTCCATGCACATGTGCAAACATATTCCAACAATCTCCATGATACCTTTATATGCATTGTTCTTAATTCAAACAAGTTGCGCAACCTCCCGATCAACTCAACTAGAATTCCTCCCGAACTTGGTTGTTGAACCTCATCTTCTACCTAAAACTAGTTTAGTGGATCCTGTCACCATCCGTGTCTTGAATTCAAGCAACACATGCACATGAATAAACAACGAATACTTCTGAGCATAAGTCCTCGACTTGAATAACAATAGTTGTGAAACCACAACACCTTACGTGAGCACCTCACATGAGCATGTTGCAAACCCATAGCAAAAACGATAACAGATAAAACACATCAAAAAATTGGTAAAAGAATACTAAGCAAACTTTATATAATCAAAAAAGCAAGTTCGAAACATTGCATGTTAAAAGCACCATTGCAATCTAGCACCGGACCTTGCAAAGCGAACTGGACCTTGAACCAGAGCTTACAAAAACAAGCAGGATCTAGCGCTAGAGCTAACCAAAACTAGTCGGACCTAGCGCCGGAGCTTATCAAAGCTTGTCAGACCTAGCGCTGGAGCTAACCAAAGCTAGTCGCACCTAGACAAAGTAAGTCAGGCCTAGCCAAAATAAGTCGGACCTAGACAAAGAAGTCGGACCTAGCCAAAGTATGTCCGACATAACCAGAATAAGTTAGACCTAGCCAAAATTAGTCGGACCTAGACAAAGAATTCGGACCTAGCCAAAGTAAGTCAGACCTAGACAAAGAAGTTGGACCTAGCCAAAGAAGTCAGGCCTAACCAAAGCAAGTTGCACCTTATGTCAGACCTTGTCGGAGCTACCCAAAACATGACATACCTATCGTCAGACCATGCAGGAGCTCGGACCTAGAGTTGGACCTTGTTGAAAAATGTGTTTTGGCAATATTCGAAACTTTCATCATCAAAGCCAATTTATTCAGCGCAAATAGGTCTCACAACCAAAAAAACCAGCAAAGCCTCGGTGATGAGCAGCATGCAAGTTTCTTGATGAGAAACTGACTGCAGGGCGGCCCCCGACATGCATGTTTGACAGGAAGGATGTTTCCTCGAGGGTTTGAGGATAAAAGGTATACCATCTAGGCAGCAAGCAAGAGGTTCAAACGAAGCTACACGGCTGGCCAGGTACACGTACAGTCCGTGTGCGCCAGTGTACCTTAACCCCGGTCGTGCGTCCCCGTTGGTGGTTGAGAAGAGCCTTGTAGGTATGCTCCGATTCCTGCCCTTCAACTCCATATAGGTTTCTGACGATGCAAGCGGTTCAGCAACAGACAAACCAGCAAAGCCTCAGTGATAAGCAGAATGCAAGTTTCTTGATGAGAAACTGACAGCGAGGGCAGCCCCCGGCATGCATATTTGATAGGAAGGATGTTCCCTCGAGGGTTTGACGATAGAAGGTACTATCGAAGTGTTAATGCGACACTTCCCCTGGATCTGCTAAGGAGCAGCACGTGGAGGTTTTATTCGGTGTGGCTTAGGCCTTAAACTAGTGTTCTAGCGAAAGAGTATGAGACAGTGGTTTTTACATGTCTCGGGCTGCAAGGAGCGTAACACCCTACTCCACGGCGGATTGTATTGCTTGGTGAGTGTGTATGCATGTGTGTGTCGAGGATTCTGAGTCTGGTCTTTGTAGTGATAGCAGTCCAAACCTTTTGTAGACAAGGTCGGACGCCTTACAAGTGGGGTCTCGGGGCCAGACAATTGGTCCCGGGGCCCGACTGGTGGTCCTGGGGCGATCTTATCTTAAAGATATAAGGATACTTGTATAATCTTCCTCTATCCGTAGCTTTGATTACTAGTCCGTCTTGCCACTTGAGTCATCGGTCGCCCATGTGTTGTTGCTGTCATTGGTAGGGGATGTCCCATCCAACTATCTCTGGAGCCATAAGCTACCCACTTGGCGGTGTGGGATAGGACTTCGGCGTCTTCACTACGATGTGATTGGTCATAGCGGTACCTGACATTAGGCATGCGCCACGCCATGCATCTGGGGAAGCCACGTATCTTTAAGGCTTGACAGAGACAAGGCACACAACCCTCTTAACTTCCTTAATATTCGCTTAGGGCAAGTGGACTAACCACGCAGCAGCTGGGGAGCTTACCGCCGTGGTGGAAGCCAGGTCTGTCTTGCGGGCCATGTGGCAGCTCGGGAGCTCACCTCCACGGGGGAGGTCATCAGGCCTCATCCTGCGGGCCACGTGGCAGCTCGGGTGCTCACCTTTGCGGGGGAGATCGGGTCTCGATCATCATGGGACAAGTGGTAGTTTGGGAGCCCAACTCCATGTGGGAGGTTGCGTCCCGTCCTGCTGGACACGTGGCTCCCTGGGAGCTCGTCACCAAGGTGGGGCTGAGCTCCTTCTTCGGGATCTCTTGTGGGTACCCCAGACCTCCCATCCAAAGCTGGTGGGTTCGGGTCTTTTGAACACGTGGCGCCCTTGGACCCTGTCTCTGTTGGGAGGCAGAGTACCTAGGTGGCTCTAGCTTGTGCACGAGAGTACCTGGTATGCCAGGTACCAACAGTGGCCCCTGGGTCCACCTTGGGGGAGGCAACGAGCCAGAGGGTGGAGCCTTATCCTGCTTTCCCGCGCGGTCTCTTAATTTTGTCTTGATCAGTCGAAGCGGTGCGCTCTTCAGCTGCCGTGACCATGCGTCCCTCTCTGGTTGAGGGGTCGTAGCGACGGGATCTTTGCTTCCTGTGACATTATCATGACGATTCCCAAGGTGCCTGCTGCACTTTTTCTGCTTTCACTTCCGTCTTTATGGGAACCGCCGGGTTTTATTCTCTAGTGTGGAACTCATGGGCTGGCTTTTCGGGACATGGGCCCGTTCGTCATGGACTCTGCGGTACGAGCCATTGATTTGGAGCCCGCTCAAATTTGCACGGTGTGCCCAAACGCCACTAAGGTAGTTTAAAAAGGTACCTTTGTGGGCAATGGAGATTCCTTTCGTCCGCACGCCTCAAGCATTCGAGCCTTTGATTCTCTCTTGAGTGTTTGCCCAACCCAGAGATTCTCGACTCTTGCTCCAATGGACTCAACTTTGCCTCCTTCCCGGATGGAGGTTGTCTCACCCATGAGGCACCTTTTTGGCTGGGAGGACAAGGAACGATTGGATATGATTCGTACCGGCTCCTTGCCACTGGAGTTGGGGGATAAAGAGATCATCTTCTTCCATCCATACGCATACTCCGGGTTTGTCCCTCCTGTTTCCTCATTCCTGGTGACACTCCTGGAAGTCCTTGGGCTCCAGCTTCATCACCTGTCACCGAACTCTCTGGTTGTGGCGGCGGTATTCTCGCATTTCTGCGACATGTTTGTCGGGGTGTACCCATGCGTGCCGATGTTCTATCAAAACATCGTGCTGAGGCGAACCGGGAAGAAGAACAAAGCCAACTTCCTCGGTGGCTTCTACCTCCATCATTGGGCCAACAACCCCTTCAAGTACATTACTCCGCTCTCCTCGGCGAAGTGGCCTGGCTGGAGGAGCGACTGGGTGGTCATACATACCGACGCCCACAATCGCATGGTCCTACCCATCGGCTGGTCGGCGATTAGGAGGACGGCCTGGGAGGAACGCTCGGAGCTTGAGGCGGCGTACACGCTCGTGATGAAGAGGATACAATTCCTGGCGGACCACGGGCTATTAGAGCCGTCGGTGATGGACGACTTCGTTCGTCGCCTTCTGGACCCTCTCCAGCACCGTTGCTGCCCTTCATGGCTCTACTTCGGGCTCCAAGATGGTACCTGGTTGCTGAGGGGTCGCAACACGGAAACGACCCCGCAGGAGGTGTTTGAAGCAATGTCCAAGGCGTGCAATGACCTATTGTCGGACGACATCTTCAACCTTCCGCAGGCTTGCCCACTGCTTTGCATGGATCGGGACCTTCGGACGAAGGTTCTAAAGGAGATGCCCAACCTGGACGCGATTGGTCTTGCGCCGCAGCAGGTTGGTGATGAGAGCTGGGGCCTGGCCATCGTCGACTCTTTGGAGGAGTCTGCACCTTCTTCAGGCTCTGAAACCTCCAGGGCAGAGGAGGTGCCCGCTGTTGGGGGGAAGGGCAAGGCACCGGACTCTGACGTAGGTAAGGGGAAGGCACCGATCCCCGACATAGGCAAGGGGAAGGCCCTGTTGGTCTAAATCGTGAAGGAGAAATTCCCTCGGTTGCCATCGACGGTGCCATCGCATGTGGCCTTCGCTCCAAGTCAACGACCATCAGCACACCCCTCTTAGGTTCTGAGCATCGGCAGTTCTTTAGGGGATGGTTCAGTCCATCAAGCGGCGGCTCCACCAACGTCGACGGTTGGTACGTCATCCAGCATCCCCGTCACCTGCGCGGTACAGGGTGTCACAGGGGGCTCTGGCAGCATCACACCTACAGATCCTCAGGCAAAACGACCTAGAGCCGACGTCGTCGGCAACAAGGGAGGTGGCTCTGTCAGGGTTGGTGGAAGCACATCGGTGCAGGGCAGTGGCACTGCTGGTGGTTTTGGCGGAGGCCTTCCAAGGATGGCCTCGCCTGTTATGCCATCACCAGGGCCCACGACTTCAGGATCGCCGAAGGTGGAGGCTCGTTGGAGATTTCGGGGACATCGGTAAGGCATTCTTGCCAACACTTGCTCTCTATTATCTTGCCTGCTTTTGTTGATTGGTCAGGGATTGATCTTGATTTGGAGGGCTACATCAACTGTTGTGAGGCCCTTACCGCCGGGGGTAGTGCCCGGAAGCGCTTTAAAGGCGGACGAGGATGCTACGGCTCTGCTAGCAGGGCAGCCTACCAAGCTTGTTCAGGAGAGCACTTCTCCGGCGTCTGTGCCCGGCGTGGGTAGTGAAGCATCTACAGTTGCCACGCTAGAGGCACTTCGATCCGTCGTATAGAGGCATCTCTGGTCATCGTAGCAGATGCACCTCCAGCCGTTGTGGTAGAGGCCATGTCACAGTCGACTCCGGGGGCTGAAGGTCTGACCTCCACCGCTGCTGATTCAGTGGGTGGCTCTTTGAGTGATGGTGGCCCTACTGCTTCAGGTGGCACCGCAACTCCTGCTCAGTCTCCGAAGGCAAGATCTCCAGTGTTGGTGGCCTCGCCTTCACCGCTATGATAGGAAGAGGTCCCCGAGATGATCACTGGATTACCTTCCCTGACTTCGGCGTAGCTGGAGCGCATCTTTGATGTCATAGACTTGACACAATCCAGGATCCTTCAGGTGTAATCCAATCTCCATCGGGCACAGGAGGCTCTTGCCGTGGAGTGGGAGATGCTGCGTGCCAAGGGCGAGCGCCTCCGAGGCTGGGAGGATCTCCTAAGCTCCAGGACAGCCAAGGCGAAGGCGAAGTACAAGAAGTAGAGCAAGGAACTGGAGGTGAGGCACCGCTTGGTGAGGGTCTCAGACGCCTTGACCCAGAAGATTCTAGCCGACGCCAAGCCAGCCAACGACACTGCTGACGCCTGCCTGCACACTCTTGTAGTCAGTCAAGAGGCCCTGAGTCACCAAGAAGCCGTCGTTGCCAAGAGGGAGTCTACTGTCGCCGATCAAGAGGTGGCGGTGCAAGCGATGATGTCCCTGGTTGAGGTCGATTGGGATAGGCTGCAGTCTCGCCTCGAAGACCTTGAGCTCCGGGAGAGCAATTTGGCGTGGGATCGGGTACAACAGCTAGCTGAGCGTCAGGAACTCCTCATGCACAATCATGACATCCAAGCCTAGGAGCACACAGCAGAGCGCCGCGCCCGAGAATAAGGAAGCCACCAAACATGTCATAGCGCAGTTCAGTCGGGGTTGAGGCCGGTAGCTTGTTTTTTGTATCTGGGGTTCACCACCCCTTGTAAAGAATTCTTTAATGAATTCGAATTTGTGTTTGCCTTCTTGCATTTTCTCTGTGCTTCTCAACTATTGCTCTGAGTCCTTTGCTACATAAGGGTTTGCACAACCTTTGTTGAGTTCGTTGGCTTCTCGGGACCAACGGTTTGCACAATTGATGTGGCCGAAGTGTCGTTCGTTGATTTTCTGCATGTGTAACCCCTTAGAGGCCCCTTGGTAGATGTGGTTAGTTGGCTAATCACATCTACTACTTGATCGCATAATGTCTTGAATTGGACCTCAGTGGAGTGGGTGAGTTGGAATGTCGTAGCGCTACCATTTGCCAGAGCTGGATGCTCTGGCGTCGTCCACTATCGTCGTTGAGTCGTTGACGGTAGGCCCCTTGCGAGGTGCCGGAGCTGAGTGCTCTGGCGTCGTCCACGATCGTCATAGAGTTGTCGATGGCAGACCCCTTGAGGGGTGCTGGAGATGGATGCTTTCACGTCGTCCACCATCATTGCAAAGACGTCGATGGTAGGCCCCTGTTTGACAAGCTATCACAAGAGAACCCTGTTAGCAATAAGAGCGGGGCTAGAGAGTTTACTCACTTATCCATGCTTGTTGCCGTCAGAGGCATACTGGGACGTCGGTGGCGGGCCTCCTGCTGGGTGCCAGAGCTGGATGCTTCGGCATCGTCCACCATCTTCGTGTAGACATCGACGACAGGCCCCTTGGGAGGTGCCGGAGGTGGATGCTCCGGCGTCGTCCACCATCTTCGCGTAGACGTCACCGGCAGGCCTCTTTGAAGGTGTCGGAGCTGGATACTCCGGTATTGCCCACCATCGTCATGTATACATCGATGGCATGCAACTTGGGAGATGCCTGAGCTGGATGCTCCGGTATCACCCAACATCGTCGTGTATACGTTGATGGCAGGCCCCTCGGGAGGTGCCGGAGCTGGATGCTTTGGCATCAACCACCGTTGTCATGGGGACGTCGACAGCAGGCCCCTGTTTTACATACTATCACAAGAGAACCCTGTTTGCAACAAGGGCGGGGCAGGAAAGTTTACTCACTTGTCCACGCTTCTTGCTATCATCGGCGTATTGGAACATCGGCGGCGGGCCTCTTGCTGGGTGCCGGAGCTGGATGCTTCACCGTCGTCCACCATCTTCATGTAGACGTCAATGGCCGGACCCTCGGGAGGTGTCGGAGCTAGATGCTCCGACATTGCCCACCATCATCGTGTATACGTCGACAGTAGGCCCCTTGGGAGGTGTCGGAGCTGGATGCTCCGACATTGTCCACCATGTTCGTGTAGACGTCATCGGCAGGCCTCTTGGAAGGTGCCAGAGCTGGATGCTCCGGCATCGCCCACCATCGTCGTGTATACATCGACGGAGGCCCCTTGCGAGGTGCTAAAGCTGGATGCTCCAGCGTTGCCCACAATCGTCGTGTATACGTCGACAGTAGGACTTTGTTTTATAGGCTATCACAAGAGAACCCTGTTAGCAACAAGAGCAGTGCTAGAGAGTTTTCTCACTTATCCACGTTTGTTGCTGTCGGCGGTGGGCCCCATGCTTGGTGCCAGAGCTGGATGCTTCGCTGTCCTCCACTATCTTCGTGTAGATGTTGATGGCAGGCCCCTTGGGATGTTTTGGAGCTGGATGCTCTGGCATCGCCCACCATCGTCGTGTATACGTCAACGGAAGGCCCCTTGGGAGGTGCCGAAGCTGGAGGCTCTGACGTTGTCCACCATCGTCGTGTATACATCGATGGCAGGCCCCTTAGGAGTTGCCGGAGCTGGATGATCTGGCATTGCCCAATATCGTCGTGTATACATCGATGGCACGCCCCTTGGGAGCTACCGGAGCTGGATGCTCCAGCATCGCCCACCATCGTCGTGTATACGTCGATGGCAGGCCCCTTGGGAGGTGCCGGAGCTGGATGCTCCGACATCACCCACCATCGTCATGGGGATGTCGATGGCAGTCCCCTGTTTTACAGGCTATCACAAAAGAACCCTGTCAGCAACAAGAGCGAGGCAGGAGATCCACACTTGTTTCCATCGTCGGCATAATGGAACATCGGCGGTGGGCCCCTAGCTGGGTGCTGGAGCTGGATGCTTTGGCGTCGTCCACCAACATCGTGTAGAAGTCAGTGGCAGACCCCTTGGGAGGTGCCGGAGCTGGATGCTACGGCATCACCCACCATCATCATGTATACATTGACGGCAGGCCCCTTGGGGGTGCTGGAGCTATATGCTCCGACGTTGTCCATCATCTTCATGTAGACGTTGATGGCAGGCTTCTTGGAAGGTGCCAGAGCTGGATGCTCTAGCATTGCCCACCATCGTCGTGTATATGTTGACTGCAGGCCCCTTGGGAGGTTTCGGAGTTGGATGCTCCGGCATCACCCACCATCGTCGTGGGGACGTCGACGGCAGGCCCTTGTTTCACAGGCTATCACAAGAGAACCCTGTTAGGAAATGGAGCGGGACAGGAGACTTTACTCACTTATCCACGCTTGTTGCCGTCGTCGGCGTACTGGAACATCAGCGGCGGGCCCCTTGCTTGGTGCCCGAGCTAGATGCTTTGGCATCGTCTACCATCTTCATGTAGACGTCGACGACAAGCCCCTTGTGAGGTGCCAGAGCTGGATGCTCCGGCATCGCCCACCATTGTCGTGTATACATCGACAACAGGCCCCTTGGGAGGTGCCGGAGCTGGATGCTCTGGCATCGTCCACCATCTTCATGCAGACATCGACGGCACGCCTCTTGGAAGGTGTCAGAGCTGGATGCTCTGGCATCGCCGACCATCGTCTTGTATACATCAACGGCAGGCCCCTTGGGAGGTGGCAGTGCTGGGTTGTTCTGCACTTATCATAGAAGCAAGGTGGACTAGTTTGCTCGTTGGTTTACCTTTAGCTCTCCCATAGCTTCGTATTGTGTTACTATCCTAGGCGGACTCATGGGGCCTGGGTATTTCGGTGCATTGGCGCTCCGGGGTCCGGCTCATGTTGTCCTCAGGGTGTGAGCTTTCTGGCTCCAGTACTTGGCTGTAGCGCTCGGAGGTAGGGTGTGTATGCCTAGGGTACAGGACAAGGCTAAGCAGTTTACACCCCTTAGACCTCCTACTCGGCACATGCCTTTCCTGGGGAACCTTCTGGCGCCATAGGGCTATAACGACGAGAGGGGCCAGAATAACTCCTTATACACTGCAGGTATCTCAAGCAGACCCGCTTGTATTAGGACTATATGACTCCTACATGGGTGAGTTACAGATTGTACAAACATGCATATAAACATAATACACAATAAATGAGTCTAGTATAGCATGTTCATCGGGGGAGACATGCTTTTACAAAAGAGGGCAATGGCTTGCCTCCGAATGATGAGGGAGGCAGGGTGCACAGGCTTAGGGTTCGGAACCAAGCAAAGCTGGCTGCACACTCTGGACCTGACCCTCCCGGTGCTTGGTTGTCTTTAGTGCTGCTCCTAAGCCCTACAAAATCCTTTACAACGTTCTACTAGGCCTAGTATTTATAATAGGGGTTCCAAAAGCTCCATGGGTAGCTGTGAGGGTTCGCAGACAACAACTACTTAGAGGGGCGATGAGTGAGCTTCCCTATTTTTAGCCTTGACCGCCCGTCTTGCGAGTGGTCCGGGCAGAACCGAGACTGGGCTTGGCAGCTTTGACGGAGGTGTCGATGCTGCTGGAGGGCTGCATCTGAGGCGCAACAGGTGCTCCGCGCTGACTCATGCTTGGCGGAGGCCGACTTGATCTAGCACCGCCCGGGACGGCAGCTCGGTTAACTATGAGTGCTTGGAACTGCTCCAAGGCTAACACTGCAGTGGTGCGATCTCCGTGGATCCTGAGGACACCGGAGGGGGTTGGCATCTTCAGGACGGGGTAGCTGTAGTGGGCTATAGCCATGAACTGAAACAGGGCAGGCCTGCTAATGATGGCATTGAAGGGGAGGCTGACATCGGTGACGTCGAAGAGGATGCTCTCCGTCTTGTAGTTGTCGAGTGTCCCAAAGGTCACCCACAGGTGGATGTTGCCGTACAGGATGATGCTCCCAGGTCCCACCCCCGATAATGGGCTCGAGGGGGCGAGCTCGGACACCAAGATCTGCAGCTGTTTGAAGGTTGCACGGCTGAGGACATTGAGGTCGTACCTGCCATCTATCAAGACGTAGTGGAGCTTGACGTTGTCTATGGTGGGGGCGACTAGAAGAGGTGGGAACCCTGCTCCGGCCATGTTCTTAGGGCTGTCAGAGGCGTTGAAGCTGATCAGCATCTCCTTCCAATGGTGGTGCTATGCCGGAGTGGGTACAGGGGCTATCGAAGCCACCACACGAGGAAGCGTCTTGAGCGTGTTTCGCGACACGGGATCCTAAGACCCTCCCAAGATGATGTGGAGGGTCTTGCGACGCTCATGGTCCCTGCTGGCGTCGGAGTCCTCATCTTGGTGGACCACTTTGATGGCCTGCTCTTGCTTCTAGTACTCCAGCTCCTCATCATTGTCGACCTTGGGTTCGACCTTTTGCTTGCCCTCCCATTGGCGGAAGGGGGTGGGGGCCGTTTGGGCGCTACTACGCCCACTCTTGGTACCGTTCGCCACACCTTTTAATCTCCCGGCACTCACTCTCGTGTGTTCGCGAGTCTTGTGCATCGGACATGGTTCGACGTCTTCATCAGTGGCAGGTGGCTGACAAGGGCGTTTCTCCGTGCGTGGGGGTTTGCCTCCCCAGGTCGTGGCTGCTGCCGCGACAGGGGACCCATGCAGCGGTTTGTTCTGGCCCCCAAGATCTTGTTCTTCTTTTTGCCGCTACCAGGGGTAGTGGCTCCTTATCTGGTTTGACCGCCCTACCCACTCCAGGGGCGGGCTGAGCGTGCCAGTCGTGGCCTTCTGCCGCTCTGGCGCACCAACTAGTGATGGAGAAGAGCTTGAAGACGTCTTGCACGTTGTGCGTGGCTAACATCTCGGGCATCTTGTGGTCACGCACTCCCTGGCGAAATGCCAATATGACAGAGGCATTCGGGATGTTGGGATTCGAGTTGTGTACCTGGGAGAAACGTTGGATGAATGATCGTAGCGTCTCCTTGGGTTGTTGTCGCACGACGTGGAGCTCGAGCTCGGTGCTGCGGCGCGTGTAGGAGCTGCCGAGGTTCGCCGTGAACTGCCGGCACAGCTCATCCCAAGAGGTTATAGACTCCTCAGGAAGGTTCATCAACCACGAGCGGCCTGGTCCAATCAAGGCAACTGGGAAGTAGTTCATCAGGATGGTCTCATCCGCTCATGCAGCAAGGAGTGTCGTGGTGTAGATCTGTAGGAACTCCGCTGGATTGATGCTTCTGCCAAACCTCTCCACGATATGTGGCCGGAACTTGCTGGCCACATCGTGAAGAAGAGGACGGAGCCAACGCCACGCAGCCTCCAATGGGTTTTGTCGGAGAGGTAGATGGGACAGCATACCCCAAGGGGGTATGCAGCACGACATGCATGACTTGCTGGAACTGCGGTTGTGGCATTGGGTTTTCCATGCGTTGCTGCAACAGTACTGGCTGCACCAAGTACTGTTGCTGCACATCCTGCTGCACCGAGTACTGCAGTGGAGCTGTCAAGCCGAGATATTCCTGGTCAGGTGGCGGAGGGTCTACCTGTGTTGCACCTTGGACGGAGGACGCCTCGTGAAAAGGGCATTGAGAGCCATATTGGGTGTCGAGGTTGCGCCGCCTCTCTTGCTGCCGCTTGATGATGACACGACTATCCATGTGAGCTTGACGACTGTCAATCTCAGTCCTGAGATCCTCCGTGGGAAGTCGACCAACGCTTGTAGGCTTGGAGGAGCGAGAGTTGGCGGTGCGATGGTCGATGGACGGTGTGCGTGACAGCGACACAAGGTGCCTTCTCATGTTTGGGTAGTTGATGGCTACGACGACGAAGTGGTCGATGCCTTGGACCCACTGTTGAGACGCCCCCTGGGAGGCGTTTAGCAATGGTGGGTGGTGGAGGAGAGCTCTGGTCACCGCCAAAGCGCTCTCCGAGCTTACCGTTGGGGGCGCTGCCGGAGCCGACTGAGCCAGGGCGTGTCCCAACGTGCCATCTTGGCCAGCCGTACCTGCATGGGGGCGAGACGGACCAGAGAGTGCAACTCGAGCGATGGATCTGGTCACTGGACGACGGCCACGAAAACCGCCTTCTACGGGCCTGATGAACACCATGGAGGTGAAAGCGCTACCAGTTTTTTGAGGGAAAAAGCCCGTACTTGGCACACCAAATGTCAAAGTGTTAATGCGGCACTTCCCTCGGATCTGCTAAGGAGCAGCCCGCGGAGGTTCTTGTTCAGCGGGGCATAGGCCTCAAACTAGTGTTCCAGCAGACGAGTATGAGACAATGGTTTTTACGTGCTTCGGGCCGCAAGGAGCATAACACCCTACTACATGGTGGATTATATTGCTTGGTGAGTGTGTATGCGTGTGTGTGTCAAGGATTTTGAGTCCGGTCTTTGTAGCGATGGCGGTCTGAGCCTTTTATAGAAAAGGTCGAACGCCTTACAAGTGGGGCCCCAGGGCCCGACAGGTGGGCCTCTCGCATAAACTTCCTCTGGTCGTAGCTTTGATGACTAGCCGTCTTGCCGCCTGTGTCGTCTGTCGCCCATGCATTGTTGCTGTCATTGTCATGGGATGTCCCATCCAACTGTCTCTGGCGCCGTAAGCTAACCACTTGGTGGTGTGGGATTGGCCTGCGGTGTCTTCAATGCGGTGCAATTGGTTGTAGCGGTACCTAAAATTAGGCGTGCGCCACGCCATGCTTCTGGGGAAGTCTTGCATCTTCAAGGCTTGACGGAGACAAGGTGCACCGCCCTCTTAACTTCCTTACTATTCGCTCAGGGCAAGTGGACTGACCACACAACAGCTAGGGAGCTTACCGCCGTAGTGGAAGCCAGGTCTGTCTTGCGGGCCACGTGGCAGCTCGGGATCTCACCTCCGCGTGGGAGGTCAGGTCTCATCCCGTGGGCCACGTGTCAATCGGGTGCTCATCTACGCGGGGGGGATCGGGTCTCGATCTTCATGGGCCAAGTGGCAGCTTGGGAGCCCACCTCCGTGGGGGAGGTCGGTTCTCGTCGTGCTGGACACGTGGCTCCCTAGGAGCTCATCACCGACGTGGGACTGAGCTCCTTCTTCGGGATCTCTTGTGGGTACCTCAGACCTCCCATCTGAGGCTGGCGGGTCCAGGCCTTCTGAACACGTGGCGCCCTCGGACCCTATCTCTATTGGGAGGCAGAGTACCTAGACGACTCTAGCTTGTGCACGAGGGTACCCGGTATGGCGTGTACCGACAGGTACCATCAAGGCAGCTAGCGGGAGGTTCAAATGAACCTTCACAGCTAGCTAGGTACACGTACGGTCCGAGTGTGCCTGTGTACATTAACCCCCCTCGTGCATCCCCGATGGTGGCTGGGAAGAGCCTTGTAGGTATACTCTGATTTCTGTCCTCCAACTCCATCTAGGCTTCCGATGACGCAGGCGGTTCACCACCAGACAAACCAGCAAAGCCTCATTGATGAGTGGATGCAGCCCCGACATGCATGTTTCTTGATGAGAAACTGACTACGGAGGCGGTCCCCGACATGCATGTTTATATGAACGATTGTAACACCCTCATTTTCATGCATAATGCATTGCATACATCCTCATACATGTTTAACATAAAGCAACCTTAAACGGAACAAGATTAAAATGAATTTAGATCTAGTCAAGAATTTTTGTCTATTGGTGTACGAACTTGTCCGGCCCCAAACCCAAACTAGTCCAGTATTTCCCTTGTATTCAGAAAATTCAGTCTTCTTCAGAGTCCAGACTTGTCAGTCACAATGCACAGACTAGTCCGTTTGAGGTTCTGATTTTGTTCCGGACTTGTCCGATTTTGGGCGAACTAGTCCGTGTGTCTAAATTTCAGTCCTGATCAACCTTACTAGCCACCCCGGACTTGTCCGGCCATACATACCGGAATTGTCCAAAGACCTTTCTATTTCCAAATGGACTTGTCCAGGACATAGAATCAGACTTGATCGAAATAGTTTCTGGTCCAAAATGGACTTGTTCGGTCCCGCTTGCGGACTAGTGTGTCCTCGGCCTTATTTTAATATCTAATTGTATGTTTAACCCTGTTTGTTAGGGTTTGCATGTTTGACCCTTGTTTTTTTGAAATGAAATCTCCGTGTGACCCTATTTCAACAGTTCCATCAGTTCCGACCATTCCAGATTTTAAAAAAAATCAAAAAATCTGACTAATAATTCAAAAAGACACAAATACCCTTAAATTCTCAACCCTGTTATGCTCAATTCCACAACGGATTAGGTCAGACATGCCGGTATTCTTCCACTAGACTGCAGCGGCTGCTGGAAGCGCGTGGTGTGCGGCGGCCGCGGGAAGGTCAGTGGCTGCCAGTGCACCTGACGTACAGCGGCGGAACAAGCGAAGAGCAGGGCTGCACGTTAACGGCAGGACGCGGGCGTCATGCGCGAAGGGCATGGCGGCACGACACGCACGCGAAGGGCGATCCTGTCGCAAGCGAAACCTGGTGCAGCGCGCGCAAAGGGTGGGGTGACGCACACGAAGGGCAGGGAGGGGTAATGCATGCGAAGGGCGCGGCTCTGGCTGCTACACGCAGAATCGCCGGCCAGATAAATTGGGTCTGGCCCTGCCGAGTTCTCAATTATATTATATTGTCTGATGCCATTGTTAATTGAATGTGTCACCTTTATTGATTGAATGAATCTGCAATGTTTATTGAATTCTCTTGCTGAGTTATCCTGCAAGCACTAATGAATCTCCTTTGTTAAATCAATGTTTCATGTAACTGTAGAAGGTACTATCGGGTTGTTAGTTAATTTGACCCTCTTGATTATTAAATGATGTTAGTTAATTGAATGTTAAATGAATCTCTTATGTCTTGTATTAGCTGTTGTCGGTTCTAGATGAGTTCAATTTCACATATATTGCTGTTGAAATTCTCTAAATTAATACAATTTATAAATTTAATTACATCCAAATGATTAAAAAATTTGTAGGACATTGTTGAAATTTTGCTATAATGACTTGAATAATGTTGAAGATCTCATGTACAAAGTAGGCTCATAAATGAATATTACAATTAAAAGTAGGGTCAATTGTGTAAGGGCAAAGATGTCTTTTCGTCATGGATTTAACACCGTTATGTGGCTTTAACGGAGTAGGGTCATTTCATTAGCTCATTTCGAAAAACCAGGATCATATGCACAAACTCTAAAAATGAGGGTCAACCGTACAATTAGAATAAAAAACGGTGTCAGTTTCAGAAATGGCCCTATATATACAACCCAATACCCTCACCCCTACAACCGTTAAGAAAAACCCTCGCTGCCACCCCTTGCCTTGCGCCGACATCATGAGGAAGTCCAGAAGCAACGAGGAGGAGGAGAAGAGGGAGAAGGATCAATCAAGAACGATCTTCATCATCTTTTTGATAATTGACGTTCTTCATCACCAAATCTTCATCACTCATCTCCAACAACCCTAGAGCGTCAAGATTCGAGTCTCACGACCAATCCTCAACCTTTGGAGCTCTAAACACGTGGTGCACCATTTACATACACTTTTCCACGTGAAATTAACCCCAAATCCTCGCTGATCAGAAAACCCTAATTCGCAGTTCTGATCAGGGCGGACTAGTCCAGCCCTGAGACCAGACTTGTCCGGCCTCTGAATCTGTAATGTGCTGAATTAAATCCAAATTGACTCAAATCAATTCAAAAATTGTTCAAACTTGTTAGAAACCATTGTAACTAGTTGGTAATCATTAACAACAACTCATTAACAAGTTTTACCTCACAATTGCATTAATTATGCATATCATGGCATATTGAGTAATATATTAACATTTATTGATTGTAATGTTGTTTTGCATGTTTGTTGCACGGAATAGATGGTCTCGCAGTATAGAGTGCTTTCGAGGACCTGCAGAACCGGAACTTCGAAGCCTTTGATCCAAACCAAGCTTAAGATCAAGGCAAGTTTCCTTGGTCATTTTGATCCGGGTTTTTAAATGTTTTCTTTGCAAAATTGCATGCTTGTGTCAATTGATGGGAAAACCCAATTATTGGAGTTTACTAGTCTTGTATGACCACACTTGTCGCTTGAACACCATGTAGAGAGTTGGGAAGGGATTTTTTACACTTTTGCTTCGCATTACTCAATTTTGTTTGGGAAATAATCACATTGCTTAATTATCAACTTTTGAACACATTAATAATGAGGATTGATAATAATGACCTTTTAGCAACATGGTTCCTAGGGATCTAAGCAAGTTGGTTATGTGGAATGGGTTGGACTGTTTTGGTGGTTTTTGCTTGCTTTAGAACTAAGTACCGGTTCGTGGAGCGATCATCCAGGATTTACAGTACCACCACAGGGCCAAGTATGGGTGCGGCTTAGCTGACTAATTAGTGTTTTGCCAGTACTATTTGGACCATTAAGAATGCTCGGGGAAGGGGTAGTCGGATGGGTTTGCAGTGATGGTGGGATTAACCTGGGATCTCAATGGCTCAAGAGGGGGCCCTTGGTTGGATGTGATTAGTTGGAGACATCACCACCGGTGAAACCTCAGCGGGGTCTAAATATGCTAGTAATCACTTTGTAAAGGCTATTTTGTGATCTCTTGGCCACACACCATAGTCATCGAAAGGTGATAAAATCACGAACTTGTGGGTAAAGTAGTACAACCTCTATAGAATGTGATAAAAAACTATCATGATAGCCGTGCTCCCGGTTGTGAGCAACCTGGACCCTCACATTATTAGAGTTATGGACCTTGAACATGGTTTGATAGTTGGAATTGAATTGGGGATAAGTATTGTTTCAGTAATTGTCTTTGGTATATGGAATTGATGAAATTGAGACAGATGAGCAATTATGAGTTGATTATGGATTATTATTGCAGGTATTGGTTACTTAAGTTGAAATTAATGTTATTTGTATTATTTTGGGAAGGACCACACCTAATGATAATATTATTGCACTTTCAACTGTTTTGAATGTACTTTTATGCAATTAGCCCTTTTGTTTGTCATTCCTCGTTTAAGCTACATGTCATACTTTCCCAGACTTGCTGAGTACGACATGTGCTCACCCTTGCTATTCCTCAAACAAATTCAGACGCTTGCGATAATGTGGAGTACCAGAAGGTCTTTGAGGAGTCCTAGGAGTGCGTGTTACCGTCAAGCTTGCCTGTGGAGTTTGGAGTCATTAGTGTTTAGTGTTTTCCGTTGCAGTCGTTTAGAGCTTGAATTCGAGACTATTTGGTTTGTAATAAAGTACTATTATTAGTTTTATTATTCGAGACATAGGTTTATCTGTTTATCATTTGTGATTCACTTGTGTATGTGTGTTAAACATCCTGGGCATACATATGCATCACGCTTGGTTCATTTTCAGAACCGGGTGTCACAAGTTGCTATCAGAGCTGTGTTTGACCGTAGGATGCAAGCTTAGGTAGAATGGACACCACAAACCACTCAGGGCTTCTTTTGATGAGATCATGCACATTATTATTGCACCTACAATCATGACACAAAATTTTTTTGTTTGGGATCCTGGCTCAAGTGAATGTGCACTCTTATTTGATGGACAAGATCAAGACGGCGCACTATGTCGTCCACCACCTTGGCCTCCTCCATTCATGCAAACAAGAAGATTTGATGGCGTTGCACATTTGGACCAACACATGAGAGGAGACGAACTTGAGTCGAGGACGACTCCAATTCAAGGAGGGGAGGATGATGAGGACATCACTTATATGGATACAAACAACACTCTACTGAATATACAAGATGCAATCAATAGAGTTCATACACAACAATTAATTTCAGTGGTGAACTCGTTCTTATATATTTCCTTATATGTTTTTGAGCATAGATTGCTACTTAATGATTTATTTGTGATTAGGATCCATGGAGAGGTTCAAGGAGTACTTGGAGGGAGTATTAGGGACGTGGAAGACCAGAGAATTCGTTCAAAGAAGATGGAAACCGAACCAAACTCCAAATCGTATCCAACTCGGAGTCCAGGAGCAGTACGCACTAAAACGGACGCCCAGGACGCATACGAACTCCGTTTTGGACGTTCTACATATGCACGGAAAGGGGAGAGGATAACATTTCCAATGGCACCGGTCCCATGTCAAAATCCTTTGGGGGTCGACGGGAATGGTCAAAACAAAATCAACTACAGAATCTGTCAGGGTGCTGCGCCACCGTATTGGGCCATTGGGCCTTGTATCAAGTCTAAGTCCATTATTTTCGTGTCTTAGGGTTAGGTCACGACCCTAACACCCCCTTGGACGTCCTACCACCTATATATACTCCATGGTAGCCGCCATAGACAATTGGGTTTTGCTTAGATCAATAATATCGCCGTTTATCGGTTTGTGAAACCTCAATTCAGCAATTTCAGATTGCTTCTTCTACGTTCTTGCTTGTGTTCTCGGTTGCACTTGCAGGGATTAGCCTTCTTGGCGAGGTCAATCGTGTGAAGCACGGTTGATAACCAACGGAGCGGTGGTGTAGTGATTGCAGGGGCTGTTCGTGTTCTACTCGAGAGCCTCGGATCATCAACGTCGAGATCTCCATCAATCGACTTACCCATTACCTATCGGAAGATCGGGACAAATTCTCCTATCAATTGGTATCAGATTTCCAGGTTGCCCGTTAGGTAATTCATCTATCCATTACATTAGTTTTGTTTTTCATACCTAGAGTCCACAAAAAAACCACAAAAAAACTTGCAGTTTAGTAGATCTATTCATTACTTTGTCCAAACCACATTGAGCCTTTGCAACTTTGTTATTCGGTTTGGTTTTGTTGAGTTTGTGTCCGTGGTTGAGTCATATTGCTGGTTTAGAAAGTGTTTTTTGTCTTAGTTTGAGTTTTGCATTGTGTGATTCATCCTTTTGAGTCACGTCATCACGTCCAGATTAGATTGGCCTCTGTCCAGTTCGGTATTTTCATCATATCTCGCTCATACGAACTCAGATTTTAGAGTTCTTGTACTTTTTGGAAATATTAAGAAGTTTTCTATAACTTTCTTATTCATCAATATCCCAGAAAATGTAGTTATCAATGTCGAAATTGCATTATATCTGAATCTGTTATTGATCTAGAAATTCTGAACAGTCTGTATTTCGGGGGCAATATCTCCCATTGTTCTTATCCAAAATAGATCTTCCATATACTGAAATTAAATAGGAGAGATAGATCTATAATATTTCTGTTCAAAGTTTTTAGATTTGGGGACTATTAAGGTGCTTAATTATCCTTAGAACATTGAGCAGAAAATTTGTAACAGACATACAAGATATCTTTGAGTGTTTGCATTGTGTTCTTCCTTTGCAGCACATTCTGAAAAAAAGGAAGAAAAAAAGAAAAAGGCAAGTGTAAAAGAAGATACAAAAGCCGCACCAAAAAGGAGAAAAAAAACAACAAAAAAAAGAAGTGCTTGCATTCTTTGTGTCATCTAATTTTGTCTCATGTCTTGCTAGCTTGAACTACTAGGAACACATTTAGGCCAGCAACTTTGACAAGTACTTTGGACACTTACTCAACTTTACTATCTGATTGTTGCTAATCCTTGCTACAAATAAAGTGCCATCCAAGCTACACCTTACTCTTGAGCAGAATCGATACACCTTTGCAATCATCCCACGCTTCATTGGTTTCTTCATACGGGCCACCGTTTGCCACCTGCAGTGTCGGTAAGAACACTTGTAAGAGCGTGGTAAGACGCTTGAGAGTGTGTGATTCCACTTCCACTTTTCCATTATCCTTTGTAGTTGATAGGGATAACAAATTTTTTTGGGTTGTCTTCTGTTTGCTACTAACAATGTCAGGTAAAAGCAAGAATCATGCATTATATGCTGAGATGATGGACATGATGAAGACGGCGATAGAGTTGCTCACTAAAAATCAAACATCAACCAAGGATTCACATGACATTCAGACCACCTTTACAACACCTTCCACAAGAAGTAATTACATTCTCCCATCTCTTCCTTCTTATGATGGTTTTGGTTACGATGAATATATTGCTTGGGAAATAGAGTTGGATAAAATTTTTGGACAATGTCATATGTGTGAGAAAAGAAAGATTAGAAATGTTGCAAGTGCATTAGTAGGTTGTGCATTGACTTGGTGGAACAACTTAAGTGATTTAGAAAGACCTCGAACATGGAAAGATATGAAAATTCTTATGCGAGAAACTTTTGCTAATGTATCTAATTGTAAAGATGAAATACATGAACTTGAGAAGAATTTTCTTGTTGTACCTCCTCCTTTGCCTAACCTTTTGCAGGAACATGAACAAATAAATGGAGAGGCAAATGAGAGTGAGGTGTTGAACAACTCTTCTGAATTTTTTGATGAATCAACTCATAATGCATTTGAATTTCTTGCTGAAAATGAGAGTAGTGTTAATGGACAATGCTCTACAGTTAACTACGGTATGACATTTTCAGATGTGCTGAATTTTGCTACCAATCATACTATCGATGAGCAGCAACAAGATGAACCTTTTCATAATACAACTTTACCATTAGTTGATTTTCCCACTGATTCTTATAACAAAAATGAGTTGTGTGCTGATAATTATATTATACCTATGCTAGAACAACCAAATGAATTTGATACTTTATCACTCACTTGTGCTGAAATTAGGCATTTGATCCCAACTACATGTGAAAGGGATGAGCTGAAATTGTTATCTTCTCTAAATACTTTGGGCTATATTGAATTTGACACTCTTTGTGATCTAGATATCGTAGAGAAGATAATATTTTCTCAATCTGAATTGCCTTTGTTAAGTAGAAATATTTTTTATGCAATAGGCAAATATGAACTTAGTGGTGTGTTTATGGTGCATAAAGTTTACGTTTGTTCAAATGAGAAAACTCCTTTTGTGCTGCAACAACATCCTAAAGTAAATGAATGCACTAACGCTAATAATGTTTTGTCAAGCTTTTCTAGTATTTTTTTCTTGCAGCAGGGACAAAAAATAAAACAGAAGTATTGTTCGCTGCAGTCGTGCAATATGGACAGAGTCCATTCTACCCCCAAAGCAATCCTTTTTCCTGGACATACGAGCAAGCCGAGGATGGCTTGTCATAAAGAAGGGGAGAATGACGAGATCATGCACATTATCATTGCACCTACAAATATGGTACAAAGTTTATTTGTTTGGGATCCTGGCTCAAGTGAATGTGCGCTCTTGTTTGGACAAGATCAAGATGGTGCACTATGCCGTCCACCACCTTGGCCTCCTCCTTTCATGCTTACAAGAAGATTTGATGGCGTTGCACATATGGACCCACACATGATAGAAGATGAACTTGAGTCGAGGACGACTCCAATTCAAGAAGGGGAGGATAATGAGGACATCACTTCTATGGATACAAACAACACTCCATTGAACATACAAGATGCAATCAATAGAGTTCATACACAACAATTAATTTCAGAGGTGAACTCGTTCTTATATATTTCCTTATATGTTTTTGAACATAAATTGCTACTTAATGATTTATTTGTGATTAGGATCCATGGAGAGGTTCAAGGAGTACTTGGAGGGAGTATTAGGGACGTGGAAGACCAGAGAATTCGTTCAAAGAAGATGGAAACCAAACCAAACTCCAAATCGTATCCAACTCGGAGTCCAGGAGAAGTACGCACTAAAACGGACGCCCAGGACGCATACGAACTCCGTTTTGGACGTTCTACATATGCACGGAAAGGGGAGAGGATAGCCTTTCCAATGGCACCGGTCCCATGTCAAAATTCTTTCGGAGTCGTCAGGAATCATAGAAACAAAATCAAGTACAGAATCTGTCAGGGTGCTGCGCCACCATATTGGGCCATTGGGCCTTGTATCAAGTCTAAGTCCATTATTTTCGTGTGTTAGGGTTAGGTCACGACCCCAACACCCCCTTGGATGTCCTCCCACCTATATATACTCCTTAGTAGCTGCCATGAACAATTGGGTTTTGCTTAGATCAATAATATCGCCGTTTATCGGTTTGTAGAACCCCAATTCAGCAATTTCAGATTGCTTCTTCTACGTTCTTGCTTGTGTTCTCGGTTGCACTTGCAGGGATTAGCCTTCTTGGCGAGGTCAATCGTGTGAAGCACGGTTGATAACCAACGGAGCGGTGGTGTAGTGATTGCAGGGGCTGTTCGTGTTCTACTCGAGAGCCTCGGATCATCAACATCGAGATCTCCACATCAATCGACCTATTCATTACCTTTCGGAAGATCGGGCCTCATCATTTTTTTTCTTATCATCTTTCCTACTCAAAATTAGCCTATTTTGCACTATTTTGCCTTCCACTAGCTATATAATGTGGAAAGTTTGTGCTTCTTGCTGCTGCTGCAATTTTCGCCACTTTTTTATCTTTTTGGGCAAATGCACATCCTCTCATCTTAATTTATGGCTGCTGCAATTTCAGAACTGATATTTATGTTTTCCTCTATTTTCTCATGTTTTCTTGTAGATGGCTCACACCAAAATGACAACACGCAAGAGAGCTCGTTTGACACCCCTTGGAAGCAAGATTAGGCCTCACATGGAGCAGCAAATGGAACCAGCACAAGAGGAGGAGGAAGTGAATTCTCACACAAAGGAAGTTGAGCATAAACACTCCAAAACGACGGAGGAAGATCCTGAGGAGGTGGAATCCTATGAAGATGAGAAGGAGGAAGACCATGAGATTGTGGAATTCTATGATAGTGAGGAAGAGGAAGGTGAAGCCCATGAGGAGACTGAAGATGAAGCCCAAGATGAGCATGAACCCGCTGCACAAGAAGAAGTACCCGAAGCTCAAAAGAATGCATCACAGCATAGTAAAGCCAAAAGGAGGACAAATGCCTAGTTTAATGTGATGTCCAAGAATTTCGTTCCGACCGCACTGATGGAGGATTTGCAGCTAAGCACTTGAAGGAGTTCCTTTATCTATGCAAGATGCACCCAGTTTTAAGAGGATTCCTTGCCACAGACGTGAAAAATGGATGGCTCAAGTTATTGATGATGTGGTCACCCGACACTTTGCGTCCACATGGAGAAGCACCAGGGAAAAAGCTATTGATGATGTGGCTTGTGATGCACTCACCAGATTGTGCCACATCTACCAAGAGCAGGTTGGAGGTACTAGCTTTGTGCTGCACCCGCAACGTAAGAAGGGAACAAGGGAAATCTTAAGACGGCAAGATAGAGCTCAAGTCAGTTCTCGTGCCATTGACATATCTCAAGAGGTATTGGTGAACTTGGGAAATCACTATGCTGATGCCATGGAGGAGATCCATTACCTCCGAAAGAAGTTTTTAATCATGGAGAAGCAAGAGGAAGCTCGTGCAACCGTGGAGGTCAATGGTGTACCAACCTCTCCAGCGCCTACATAGACGGCCAACACACTCTGGCGTGTGCCCATGTATGCCTCGTCGTAGCCGCCCCCTTCATCGTCTCATGGCCAGGACAGCCGCGGCTCACACAACTAAGTCTAGGTGACCTGTCTAGAAGTTAGAAAAGAGTTTAGATCGTTTGGGTTGTGTTCAGTGTGGTGTGCTGAATTTTCTTTGTGTGCGCTATGTGCTTGTGTGCTTGGTGTGAGTTTTGGGACGTCTAGTGTTTTGTCCACATCCTCACGTAGTAGAGCATTGTGGAATTCTTGTCCGCATCTTCTAATAGGGATTTTAGTAATTATAAGAGAGTTGTTTAGTTACATATACCTTGATGCATGTAGATTGGGGCGTTCTTTTAAAATTCTAAAATCTTCCATCTTACTATTCTTTCATCAACAAATGCTGAGGACTCGTAAACAGAAGAATGCCAATGGTGAGGAGGAGAACGATGAAGCACCCCAGAACAACCAAGGACCTGCACAGGGAGCTATCAACCTTGAGCAGTTGTTGGCTATACAGAACCACCTCATGCAGACCATGATACAAACCATGGGGCAGCAGCGCAACAACAATCAGCCTCACACGCTGCCACCACCACCACCCCCTCCACCCCACAACCGTTTGAGAGAGTTCATAAGGACTTGGCCGCCTACCTTTGCTCAAGCCACAAATCCTATGGAAGCTTATGATTGGCTGAAGTTTGTGGAGAAGAAACTTGCCATTGTCTAGTGCAGTGACAGAGAGAAGGTTCTTTTTGCCTCGCACTAGTTGATTGGAGCTGCTGCAGATTGGTGGGAATCCCTTTGCAATGCTCATGGAAATCAAGAAAGAATCACCTGGGCTGAATTCAAGGAGAAGTTTCGCTCCCATTATGTACCAGAGGGAGTTATGGTACTGAGAAGATAGGAATTTGAAAACCTCAGGCAAAGAAGGATGAGCATGAGTGAGTACCTCAACGAATTCACACAACTGTCAAGGTATGCTCCAGAGGACATCAATACTGATAGTAGGAAGCAGTAGCTGTTCATGAGGGGTCTCAACAATTAAATTCAAGTTCGGTTGCCCAGTGCTGACTATGCAAATTTCCAGAAGCTGGTTGACAAGGCCATTGTGGTTGAGAACAAGATTCGTAAGATGGAACTAGACCATAAGAGGAAGATGCCACATCAGGGAAAACCACAAGGAAGCAATGTCAGTCCTCGCTATGCACTGCCTGGTGCACCATATTACGACCCATCTGCTACTGCATATCACCCTGCTTATCCACTACAACCACAATAGCCAATGCAGCAACGCCCACACATGCAAGTACCTTGCTTACCTATGCAGTCTGCGCCACGCCCAAATATGCCTGCTTATGCTAAGAATTTGCCTTGCCCTAACTTTGCTGGCGCCACTGGTGGAAAGACTTGCTATACTTGTGGTCAAGCGGGACATTTTGCAAATCAATGCCCAAGATTAGGTCAGGGACAGATGAACAGTGCTCCAAGGCAAAATCCTAGACCCAATGGAGGAGCAGCTCAAATCAACCGAGGACCACAAAATTCTGCTCGTGGCAAAATGAACCATGTATTTGCAGAAGAGGCTCAGCAAGCTAAAGATGTTGTGATTTGTATGTTTCCCGCAAACTCCAACCCTGCTACTATATTATTTGATTCTGGAGTATGCCATTCATTCATCTTGTCAAAATATGTTGCAAAGCATAGCATGCCTATATCGTACTTGAAGTACACCTTGTTTGTTAAATCTCCCGGAGGAGAGGTGAGGATGAATATAGTATGTCGAAAAGTAAGTATTTCCATAAGGGGGGGGGGGGTAGATTTCCTCGCCAACCTCATTGTCCTGAATTCTCAAGGCTTTGACATCAAAATTGGAATGGGCTAAGGAAGCATAATGGAGTGATTCAGTGTTGCACGCGGATAGTGCAATTGATAAATGAGGAAGGAGTCAGTATAGAGTTCAAGGCAGTTCAACCGACCACCGAGAAGGCAATGGTAAATCATGCACAATGAGTAACTTTTGAGGAAATTCCAATTGTTAGTGAGTACCCATATGTGTTCCTTGAGGAATTGCCAGTTATGCCACCTGATCTTGACATTGAGTTCGTCACTGATTTAATACCTGGAACTGCACCTATAGCAAATAGGCCATATAGGATGCCTCCTATCGAATTAGCGGAGCTCATGAAGCAGACTCAAGAGCAGTTAGAGAAGTGTTTTATACGACCAAGCTCGTTGCCATGGGGAGCCTCACTGCTTTTCGTAGATAAGAAAGATGGATCCCAAAGAATGTGTGTGGATTATCGGTCTCTCAACGAGGTGACAATTAAGAATTAGTACACACTGCCCCGCATAGAAGATCTGTTCGACTAGATGAAGGGAGCCAAAATATTCTCTAAGATTGATTTCGATTGGGATATTTCCAGATGAGGATTAGACCATCAAACATATCCAAAACAGCTTTCAGGACACGGTATGGATCTGATGTGTACACAGTCATGTCATTTGGTTTAACTAATGCAGCCGCGTACGGTATCTCATGAATAAGGTTTTCATGGAGTATTTGGATAAGTTCGTAGTAGTGTTCATTGACGACGTCATGATCTACTCAAAAAGGGAAGAGGAGCACGAAGAGCATTTAAGGCTGACGTTGCAGAAATTGCAAGAGCATCAGCTGTATGCCAAGTTTAACAAGTGCCAATTCTGGTTAATGGAGATATCGTTCCTAGACCATGTTATCTCTGGATGAGGAGTGCCAGTTGACCCAGGGAAGGTTAGAGATGTGCTAAAGTGAGAACCGCCGCAGAATGTGAAGGAAATAAAGATTTTATTTGGAATGGCTGGGTATTACTGTTGGTTCATCAAGGTCTCTTCCAAGATAGAGAAGCCAATGACTGAACTGTTAATGAAGGAGAAGCCTTTCAAGTGGACTCAAGCTTGTCAAGAAAATTTTGAGGAGGTAAAGAAGAGGTTAACAACAACACGTGTGTTGGTACTGCCAGAGGTGAGCAAGAACTTTGATATCTATTGTGACGCATCAAGAAAAGGACTTGTTTGTGTATTGATGCAAGAAGGCCGAGTAGTAGCTTATGCATCCAGGCAATTGAAGAAACATGAGCAGAATTACCCCACACATGACCTTGAACTTCCAGCCATAGTGCATGTGTTGGAGATTTGGAGACATTATGTTCTTGGCCATAGATGTGGGATTCATATGGATCATAAGAGTCTCATGTACATCGTAGTGGCTGATACTTTGAGTTGAAAGGGATCAAGCCACCAACTCACGTTCGAGAATTGCCATCCGAGCTATGCAAGGAGTTTGAACGGTTGAATCGTTGATTTGTAAATGAGATGGGCGCAATGGAAGTGAATCCAACCCTGGAGCAAGAGATAAAAGAAAGTCAGATGAAGGACAAGGAGATCTAGGAAATCAAAGAAAGGACCCAAGAAGGGAGCGAATTCATATTTGATGAGGATGACCATGGTACTCTATGGCTTGGGAAACAGATTGTTGTGCCCAATGATAAGAGCCTCCAACAGTTGATATTAAAGGAGGCACATGACTTGCTTTAGTCCATCCATCCCGGTTGTACAAAGATGTACAAGGACCTGAAAACGTGATATTGGTGGGGTGGTATGAAAAGGGACATCGCCGAATATGTCACACTATGTGATGTTTGCCAACGAGTAAAGGCTTAACATCAAAGGCCAGCGGGATTATTGCATCCGTTAAAGATTCCAGAATGGAAATTGGAAGAGGTTGTATGGATTTTATAGTTGGTTCGCCTCGCACTTCAGCAGGTTATGATGTAATATGGCTTGTTGTGGATTGGTTGACAAAATCAGTGCATTTCATTCCTGTCAAGACTACCTATAGTGGAGCAAAGTTAGCAGAATTGTATATCGGAAGAATAGTGTGTTTACACGGAGTGCCAAAGAAAATAGTATCCGATAGAGGTTCTCAATTTACCTCGAGGTTCTTGCAAAAGCTATACGAGTCTATGGGAACTCAATTGAATTTTAGTTCTACATATCACCCTCAGACGAATGGACAAACCGAGTGAACAAATCAGATATTGGAAGACATGCTAAGGGCTTGTGCGCTAAAATATGGAGGGAGTTGGGACAAGAGTCTGCTATATGCTGAAGTTCCTACAACAATAGTTACCAAGCAAGTTTGAAGATGTTGCCATATGAAGCATTGTATGGGAGAAGGTGTAGAACACCCTTGTTTTGGAATGAAACAGGAGAAAGTCAAGTGTTTGGACCTGATGTAATACAGGATGCCGAAAAGCAAGTCCGGACAGTCTGCAAAAATTTGAGAGCTGCTAAGTCGAGACAAAAGGGTTACGCAGATAAAAGACGAAGAAGCTTATCTTTTGAGGCAGGAGACTTCGTATACCTCAAAGTGCCACCTATGCAAGGTCACAAGCGATTTAATGTCAAGTGCAAGTTGGCACCTCACTATATTGGGCCATTCAAGATTTTGGACAAAAGGGGAGAAGTAGCATATAAACTGGAGATGCCTGCTCATCTTTCTGATGTTCATGATGTGTTACATGTTTCTCAGCTCAAGAAGCGCTTGAGGGTTCGGGAAGATCAGGTACTAATGGAAGAATTGGAGCTTGAGGAAGATTTGACATATGTCGAGCAACCGGTCAAAATCATGGACACCAAGGAAAGGGTTAGAAGGAACAAGGTGATTAGATGGTGCAAAGTGCAATAGAAGCATCATATAGAATCGGAAGCGACTCGGGAGCGCGAAGATGATCTCAAAAATGAATTTCCCTATCTCTTTCCTTTCGTATCAAATCTCGAGGGCGAGATTCATTTTAAGGGGGGTAGGTTTGTAACACCCTCATTTTCATGCATAATGCGTTGCATGCATCCTCATACATATTTAACATAAAGCAGCCTTAAAAGAAACAAGACTAAAATGAATTTAGGTCTAATCAGGAAATTAATACTCTCAGGGTGCAGACTTGTCCGACCCCAAACCCGGACAAGTCCGGTATTCCCCTTGTATTTAGAAAATTCAGTCTTCATTAGAGCCCGAACTTGTCCTGCACAATGCATGTACTAATCCTTTTGAGGTTCTGATGTTTTTCCAGAATTGTTCGATTTTGAGCGGACTGGTCTGATTGTGTCTAAATTTCAGTCTCGGTCAGCCTTACTAGTCACGCCGAACTTGTCTGGCCGTACACACCGGACTTGTCCAAAAGAACGTTCTATTGCCAAATGGACTTGTCCGGCCCACATAACAGAACTTGTCCGAAACAGTTTTTGTTCCGAAACAGACTTCTCCTGTCCCCCTTGCGCAATAGTACAGCCTATTGAATCCCACTCAGATTCTATTATTCTTCCATGATTGATTATTGAGTAATTGCCTTAATTGGGCCCAAGAACAACGTGCCCATCTTCAGTGGAGCCCAAGTTGACCCCACCTCTTACCCTACACTCCCCACCTAAATCAACTTGGAATTCACCCAAAACCCTACATCTCCACACCTATATAAACAACCCAATACCCTCACCCCTCCAACCTATGAGAAAAACCCTCACTGCCACCCCTTGCCTAGCGCCGACGTCAAGAGGAGGTCCAGAAGTGTGGAGGAGGAGAAGAAGGAGAAGGATCAATCAAGATTGATCTTCATCAACTTTTCAACAATTGACGTTCTTCATCACCAAATCTTCATCAACTCATCTCCACCAACCCTAGAGCATAAAGATTTGAGTCTCACAACCAATCCTCAACCTTTGAAGCACTAAACACATGGTACAACCTTTACATCCACTTTTCCACGTGAATTTAACCCCAATCCTCGATGATTAGAAAACCCTAATTTGAAGTTCTGATCAGGGCGGACTAGTCCGGCCCTAATACAAGACTTGTCGGGCCTCTGAATCTATTATATGTTGAATTGAATCCAAATTGACTCAAATCAATTCCAAACTTGTTCAAACTTGTTAGAAACCATTGTAACTAGTTGGTAAACATTAATAGCAACTCATTAGCAAGTTTTACCTCACAATTGCATTAATCATGCATATCATGGCATATTGAGTAATATATGAACATTTATTGATTGTAATGTTGTTTTGCATGTTTGTCACGCGGAATAGAGGGTATCACAGTAGAGAGTTCTTTTGAGGACCTGCAGAACACCAAAACATTAAAGCCTTTGATCCAAACCAAGCTCAAGCGCAAGGCAAGTGTCCTTGATGATTTTGATTTGGGTTCTTAAATGTTTTGTTTGCAAAATTGCATGCTTGTGTCAATTGATGGGAAAACACCATGTAGAGAGTCGAGAAGGGTATTTTTACACTTTTGCATCGCATTACTTAATTTTGTTTGGGAAATAATCACATTGCTTAATTATGAACTATTCAACACATGAATAACAAGAATTGATAATAATGACCTTTTAGCAACATGGTGCCTAGGGATCTATACAAGTTGGTTATGTGGAATGGGTTGTACTGTTTTGGTTGTTTTGCTTGCTTTAGATCTAAGGACCGGTTCGTGAAACGACCATACATAATTTACAGTGCCACCACAGGGCCAAGTATGAATGCGACTTAGATGACGAATTAGTGTTTTGCTAGTACTAATTGGACCATTGAGAATGCTCGAGGAAGGGGAAGTTGGATGGGTTTGCAGTGATGGTGGGATTACCCTAGGATCCGAATGGCTCGAGAGGGGTCTCTTGGTTGGATGTTCTCAGTTGGAGACATCACCACTGGTGAAACCTCAGTGGGGTCTAAATATGCTAGTAATAACTTTGTGAAGGCTATTTTGTGATCTCTTGGGCACAAACCAAATAAAGTGTGAGATGGCATAATTGAGATTCCATAGTCATCGAAATGTGATGAAATCAAGAAATTGTGGGTAAAGTGGTACAACCTCTACAGAGTGTGTTAAAAACTATCATGATAGCCGTGCTCCCGGTTGTGAGCAACTTGGACCCTCACATGATTAGAGTTATGGACCTTGAACATGGTTTAATGGCAAGAATTGAATTGGGGATCCATATTGTTTCAGTAATTGGCTTTGGTATATGGAATTGATGAGACATGGTTTTATCGGTTTATCATTTGTGATTCACTTATGTATGTGTGTTAAACATCCTGGGCACACATATGCATCACGCTTGGTTCAATTTTGGAACCGGGTGTCACAAGAATGTTCCCTCGAGGGTTCGAGGATAGAATTTACCATCTAGACAGCTCACTGCACGGTTCATCATATTAATCGCATGCCATGTACAATATAATTTCCAACATGTTGTACTTGTCCTTTTGAAGAAATGAAAGCCATTGACCCTAGCCACTACATGTTCTGATTTTAGGAACAAATGAACACAATTGTGAAAACACGTATGCCACATCTGATCCTCAACATCATAAAATTAACATGATCCTCAACAAGGGAAGCAACGTCTCTCCACGACATTCTGCCTGGTGTAGCACACACGGCTCTTGTCTCACGCCGACCATGTATCCTGGTCCAACCGTACAAATTCAAATAAAGGAGATCAAGAGATTGGTGGAAAAATAATATAAGAAAAAAGGAAGAAGAAACAGAATGGCGCGCGTTTTGATCCATGAACCGTGAGACTGCTGACTTCCATCTTCATTGGCCAGTTCCCGATTCCGGTGATCTCTCCATCATGCATTCACACTAGCTCGACCCAGGGTATGTCGTGGCCAACCTGGCATACCCAATGGGTGCGCCCCTGAGAAAAGTTGTTGTTGTTGTATGTGGTGTTTGGTTGAGACAATGCAACTTGTTGTCATAAAGATAAGAATTCAAAAATAGAAAGAGTATATCAGATTCAAAAAATCTTCATTACTTTCTTTTGTCAGAGATTTGGCCTATCAAATTCAAAACTCCTCCACCCATATCATAATTGTATCAGTTATATATCCACGCCCCATTCTAAAATCCAAACTAGAGGTAGAGGAAGGTTTCCACTAGAGAGAAGTTGCGTCGTGCCGCCACAGACCTCGACTGTAGTGACAAGGGGAGGACCCAATGGTGGTTACTCTGATGTACAACATAACGTTCGAGGACGATGTGATCACCACCACCGTGACATCCTTCGGCTAGGACGTGGAGGACTAGCTCGACGAGGTTCTCTTCATCCATCGTCGTCGCCTTCACAAGCTTGTCGTCACGCTCGATGTCAAGTGACACCCCAGCTACTCTGCTGACGAGAACCCTGTCGTCGTTCTGCAGCTCTGCATCTGCCACCACCGCCTCA
This sequence comes from Tuctoria greenei, assembly GCA_036927565.1. Classification (NCBI taxonomy): domain Eukaryota; kingdom Viridiplantae; phylum Streptophyta; class Magnoliopsida; order Poales; family Poaceae; genus Tuctoria; species Tuctoria greenei. The sequence goes on from JAYESD010000009.1 coordinate 33,883,296, forward strand.
TCTTTCAGGTCATCCACGATGACTACTTCCCCGATGAGCTAGAAGAACTCCCCAGCGATTTCGACTACCACTTCGTCGGTGTGGCCGTGGAGGGTGATGCCGACTAACTTTGGAAGGACTCGCAGCGGAAGGTGGCCAAAATGGTGGACCTGGATGAGCTCGAGGCAGAGGAGATGGACCGCCCGAGCCACAACCGCATGGGGCTGAAGGACATCGCGAACACCATGATGGGCGTGTACATGGAGAAGCCTTACTGGGTGAGTACAATCCACTGGGATGCGTACAATATCTTTGTTGAGCAGATCAACTATGACTACATCGACGACTTCGTCTCCTTCGAGGTCGGCTGCAAGCTGCTCTCCGGCGACTACTGATCTAACCATCGACTTTGTGGATTGGCTGCCGTCGATCATCCTGGCAGGAAATTTGCAGGTGCAGCGCTCAAGTTCTAGATTTTCTGCTTGTGCGCTCAATCTCCCTTAAAATTATTTTTTCTTGACAAAACACTATCTTGGGTCCACTTTAGAGGCCACCAGCGGTGTGGAGGGTTGTTCATTAAAGAGAATACAAATAGAACAGATAGTTCACTAAACTTCAGATAGAAAACAAAATAACAAATGAAACAGACAAACAACATTGAGTTCATTTTCATAAAACATTATTCCCTGCTTCCTATATTACTTTTCATTAGGACAAGTTTTTTAGTTCAATTTTGAACTATAAAACTTGACCTAATTAACGAAAAGTAATATGGGAATGAGGAAGTACAAAACAAGAAAAACAACATCACGAAACAAGAAAAAAAATATAACATCACAAACTAAGAAGAGAAAAACAACACGACTAGATTAATCCGTGTCAAAAGATTTCCTGTTTTAAAGTTGGGAACGACTAGAATGTAATCAGATGTTTGGTGCAATTGTGCAGTCAACTAGCTTCAACCGTTGGATCGATCTACATCTTACTATCATTGAATATTTTTATTTAACCCCCTCCACCAGGTTGAGGGGTGGTGGTGGAAGGGGTTAAATGAAAAGTTGTAATAATCGTATGATGTAAATCCAACAGATGAAAATTGTTGATTACATGATTGCACCATAACATTAATTGCATCTATGGTTGTCAACGAGTCGAACTCGAGCAATCTTGTCCTTCTAAGCTTGAGTTATAAAACACGGAGTCGATCTCGAGTCGAGCCCAAGATTCATGTATATACAATAGAATCTACTAAATTAAGTTCACAACTAATGGAGTAGGATGCTGGATGATGTTGCACATTATTTGTTGATATCATATATAAAATTTTGTCCATTAACATTTTTAATAGAATTATATAGTTTAGTTAATCATACATATTATAGATGACAACATTAAATGTGCTTCAGCTTTTCGAGCTTGAGCTCATCAAGCTCGCAAGCTCAAGCTTGACTCGTTTAGAATTCGCACAATAGTCAACTTCATCCTCAAACATTCAATCAAAACTCAGTTTGGTTCTTGAACTTTCAAATGGGTCAATTTAGTCCCTCAACATGACACAACCGTTTCACTTTCATCCTTAGTCTAAGTTGGACATCCACATTGGCATGCCACATAAGCTATTATGTAGCCACTTGTACAGTAAGCTTTCAAATGGCATGCCACATAAGCTATTACGTAGTCATTTGCCACATAAGGTTTTGTCCTTGAAACAGTAGCCATTTGTACAGGCCTGGGATGAGACCGGGCGCACCGAGCGTACGTGTGCGCTAGTTACCGAGGTGCCTTAAACGTGCGCAGCGCATGCGTATCTTTGAATTCAATTCGAAACGCTCCACGTTTCATCACCACTACCACGCGCGTCGAGAGTCGAACCACCAGGCTGCTATGCTATAAGATCACCTGGGCACGCCATCATCTTCTCCGCACAACAACTCTTCCTCTATCCCAAAAACCGCGCCAAGAATGCCATGGATGACAAGAAAACACCGCCTCCAAGCCCGCCGAAGGAATCCAAGGGGATGCGTCCCCGACAAGACTGCTGCCACCCCCCCCCCCCCCGGAAATGGAGTGGGCTCTCCAGAAGATGAGACGCGATGTATTTGACAAAACATCACACTATATGTGCTGTGTTGGGCTTGGTCCAATTCTAGGGCATATTGGAATGGGGATCACGGGCCACTACATCTTCGGCATGATGCATCTGGCCGGTCACCTCGACATCCTCTGGGGCACGCTGGTGGTCGAGCTCGGCGTCGTTGGCCGCGACAACCTGGTGGTGGCGGTGTCCAAGAAACTGGTCTTGCCGTCTCCACTGCGGGAGGCGCCCCCGCCCTGCCAGGAGCCCAAGAAGGAGGAGGAGGAGGAGGAGGAGAAGAAGAAGAAAAAGTAGTAGTTTTTTTCTTGTTTGAGTCGTGTTGTTTTTCTTTTCTTGTTTCTAGTTTATTTTTTCTTTTTTCTTGTTTGTAATATATTGTCTTAATGTTATGAACTTTATTTTGTTGTTCATTGGTGTGCAAAATATTCCAATGTTGTTGTTCTAACGATAAACTAGTGGACTATTTATCTCTTTTATGGATGTGTTATACACAGTGTTATCCTTAATGGTAAATGGTAGACAATCGGTGAAGGTTTGTTTACCATTTAGACTGTTTAAAAAGCCTTTAAATGGTGTTTAAACGGATTAAACATTTTGTATTGTAGCACCTAAAGAGAGTTCATTCCAGTTTGCTTTTGAACAAAATCATGCTTGTACCTCAACAAAATAGCAGAGTTAGTACAAATTTACTTGAAAATATGAATTATGAGCGGTACCCAAGCAGCGCAGCAGGGGTGGTGTACCCAGGCAGGGAAGCAGGGGAGGAGCAAAGCACGGAAGGAACAAGGGTGGCGGCGGCCCGACACATGGGGAATGGCGGAGGCGGCAGAGGCATGGGGTGGCGGCGGCATGGAGTGGCAGCGTACATGGAAGGGTGTTGGGGATGATGCATAACAGGCAGAAGGGTATGTTTTATGGAACCCTGCATGCTCGCCTAAACGGCTGAAAACGTTTTTAAACCAGTGTAAAATCAGTTTCGTTTATCCTATTCCGCTCGTTTAAACGGTCGTTGACCTATTTAAACGGGTCAATGGTTTAATTTTCGTTTTGGGCCTAAACTACACAGTGAAGCTCTGTTTAGAGTTTAAAAATGTTTAAACAACCCTAAACGGCTGTTTCAGATAGCACTGGTTATACATTGTTGATGTACAAATTCATTGTAGATATGTATCTTCACAGTTGGTTATTAAGACTATGCTGACTAAGAAATCTGTTTTTATAATTTATTTAAAATATTTCCTCAGGCGGGACTATGCCGCCTGAGAAAATTAGTTTTATAAATTATTTAAAATATTTCCCTAATCAGTTATTAAGAAACCGCCGCGTGTGGAAAATATTTTCTCTATAAATGTGTCGACCGCGCCCCGCAACCCTAACATTTTCATTTTGCCGCCAAACCCTCCCTCGCCGCTCCCAAACCCCCAGCCTCGCCGTCCTCTCCCTCGCCGTCATAGTCAACACCGAGCGCTGTCCTCACCCTCGGCATCGTCGTCGAGCGTCGTCCTCACCCTCGCCGCTGTCGCTGTCCACCGAGTGCCATCCCCACTCTTAGTGTGCATGTTTGACATGAAGGATGTTCCCTCGAGGGTTCGAGGATAGAATGTACCATCTAGGTATAGCTCACTACAAGGTTCATCAAATTAATCGCATTCCATGTACAATATAATTTCTGACATGATGTACTCGTCCTAACGAAGAAACCACAATCGTAGGTACTAGCCGCTACGTCTTCTGATTTTAGGAATAGACGAACACACTTTTGAAAACACGTACACCACATCCAATCCTCAACATAATCAAATTAACATGATCCTCAACAAGGGTAGCAACATCTCTCCCCGACATTCCGCCTGGTGTTGCACACATTCCTGTCGCCTCAGGGCGGCCACGTATCCTGATCCAACCATACAAATTCATATTAAGGAGGGCTAGAGATTGGTGAAAAAATAATATAAGAAAAAAGGAAGAAGAAAAAGGATGGCGCGTGTTTTGATGCATGAACAGTTAGACTGCTGACTTCCATCTTCATTGGCCAGTTCCCGATTCCAATGACCTCTCCAGCATGCATTCATATTAGCTTCTCTCTAGTGGTCGGACCGAGGGTATGCCATAGCCCACCCGACATACCCAGTGGGTGCGCCCCTGAGGAAAGTTGTTTTTGTTGTATGTGTTGTTTGGTTGAGACAATGCAAGTTGTGGTCATAACGATAAGAATTCAGAAATATAAAGAGTATATCAGATTCAAAAATCTTCATTACTTTCTTTACTCAGGGCTCGGGCCCATCAAATTCGAAAACTACTACACACATATCGTAACTGCATCGGTCAATTATATATCCACTCCCGTTTTCCAAATCTAAACTAGAGGTAGAGGAAGGTTCGCACAAGAGAGAAGTTGTACCGCACTGCCACAAGCCGCAAACCGCAACCGTAGGGACAAGGAGAGGACCCAATGGTGGGGACTCAGGTGTACAATATGACGTTCGGGGATGATGTGATCACCACCACCGTGACGTACTCCGGCGAGACCGTGGATAACTAGCTCAATGAGGTCCTCTTCGTCCTTTGTCGGCGCCTTCACAAGCTCGTTGTCGGGCTCGACATCGAGTGGCGCCCTAGCTACTCCGCCGTCCAGAACCCCATCGCCGTTTTGCAGCTCTGCGTTAGCCGCCGCCGCCTCATCTTCAAGGTCATTAATGCTGACTACATCCCCGCCAAGCTGGAAGATTTCCTCTGTATTTCTGACAATTGCTTCATTGTCGTGGGCATGGAGGGTGACACCGACAACCTTTGGAAGGACTGGAAGGTGAAGGTGGCCAAAACGGTGGACCTGGCCGGGCTCGCGGCAAAGGAGATGGATCGCCTGAGCCTCCATCGTGCAGGGCTGTAGGACATCGTGAGCGTCGTAATTGGCACCGACATATAGAAGCCTTACCAGGTGAGGACGAGCCACTGGGACGCGTATAATCTCTCCAGTGAGCAGATCAACTATGTATGCATCAACGCCTTTGCCTCCTTCGTGGTTGGTCGCACGCTGCTCTCTGGCGACTACTGATCTAACCACCGAGTTTGTGCATTGGCTACCGTCGATCATCCCGATGGGGAATTCGCAGGTGCAACGCTCAAGTTCTAGCTTTTCTGCTTCTGCCCTTAATCTCTCTTAAATTATTTTTTCTTGGGAAACATTATCTTGAGTTCATATCACTTGTGTGCCCCATCATTGTGGGTCCACATGTGAGCTGCAGTAACTACAGCGTAGAGGATTTCATCGCCACTTTCTTGGTATTTAAGTTGTTGTTTTAGTAGTTTCTGTGATGATTGTTCAAAAAGAGAGTAGTTTTTGTGATGGGAGAATTAGCTAGAGTCTATTTCTCATGTGTCTAAAATTTGAGAAAATTATAGGCAACAGATCATTAGAAGGTAATAATTACTGTCATTAGTCGCTTATTTTTCAATTAGACATTAACCATTAATTTCATAGGTACAAATTATAATTTAACATAGTCCTTACAATTACGGAATTACAACTGCTCCCTCCATCTCAAATTACGTGTCACTCTTTTTAGTTCAAAAATGAACTAATTAATTAAGGAGTGAGAAGTAATTTGGGAGATGGAGGGAGTACATATTAATAATTTCAAATAAGTAAGAAACTTACTTCACCCTTCTTCCGACCAGTCGGCTGGCGGCGGCATCGCCTCTACAAGCTTTGAGCGTTGCCGTCCAGAGCTCCACGTGCACCGTGTGCCGTCCCTCTCCGCATTCCACCGTGAGGCTGCAAATTGTGAGCCAAAAGGTTGGCGTCGTGCGCCATCGGTCTAGTCTCCACCTCGCCGTGCCACTGTCTCGGTGTGCTGCATTCAGCCTTCCGCATCTCATTGAAATCGTTCGCATGAAATGTTACAAACACCATGGGACGGGCCTACAAGGTATTCTAGGTTGACCATTGCATATGATGGGCCCTTTGCGTGTCAAATTAAAAAACTACCAGTGAAGCCGATGGGATGCATCGAGCCGTTGCAATAACCAAGAGGGGGCAAACAGCGGTTTGGAGTAACTCCGACCGACCCGCTGATTCAAAAGCACAATTTTCGAAGCATCCGATCATCTCCACTCGCGCGCTTAGATGATGACCTGCTATAAAGGCACACCGTCCTCTTCTTCTCTGCCATACCTCTCCATCGATCTTAGCCTCCAAACTTCTCCTCTTGCTTCTCCGCCGCACCACTGTAGACCACCTCACGCTCTTTCTCTGCACCTCCGTCGCCACACAAATGGCTAGACCCGCACCAATCCTTGCCATCCATGTCCTCCAAACCTCCTTATTCTCCATTTCTATCGTTGCCAATGCCGGTGGAACTAGAGGTGGAACCTGCACCTCCTCTGCCCCTATCTCCGCTCGCGCTGCGTGCACCTGCTGTGCCTGCGGCACCCGCACCTCCTCAGCTCGACTGGGTTGAGACTGTCCGCCTCTTCAAGGTCTGCATGGATAGACTCGAGCACCGGCTTAAGGAGGTCACCGATGACCTATCCACCGCCGATGAGCATGTACGAGTGCTCGGCAAAATGGCGCAGGATGTATTTGACATTACATCTCGCTCCTGTTGCTGTTTGGGACTTAGGATCCTTCCCTACCACACTAGCATCACGAAACAAGAAAAAAAATATAACATCACAAAATAAGAAGAGAAAAACAACACGACTAGATTAATCTGTGTCAAAAGATTTCCTGTTTTAAAGATGGGAACGACTAGAATGTAATCAGATGTTTGGTGCAATTGTGCAGTCAACTAGCTTCTACTGTTGGATCGATCTACATCTTACTATCATTGAATCTTTTTATTTAACCCCCTCCACCAGGTTGAGGGGTGGTGGTGGAAGGGGTTAAATGAAAAGTTGTAATAATCGTATGATGTAAATCCAACAGATGAAAATCGTTGATTACACGATTGCACCATAACATTAATTGCATATATGGTTGTCAATGAGTCGAACTCGAGCAATCTTGTCCTTCTAAGGTTGAGTTATAAAACACAGAGTCGATCTCGAGTCGATCCCAAGATTCATGTATATACAATAGAATCTACTAAATTAAGTTCACAACTAATGAAGTAGGAAGGTGGATGATGTTGCACATTATTTGTTGATATCATATATAAAATTTTGTCCCATAAACATTTTTAATAGAATTATATAGTTTAGTTAATCATACATATTATAGATGACAACATTAAATGTGCTTCAGCTTTTCGAGCTTGAGCTCATCAAGCTCGCAAGCTCAAGCTTGACTCGTTTAGAATTCACACAATAGTCAACTTCATCCTCAAACTTTCAATCAAAACTCAGTTTGGTCCTTGAACTTTCAAATGGGTCAATTTAGTCCCTCAACATGACACAACCGTTTCACTTTCATCCTTAGTCTAAGTTGGACATCCACATTGGCATGCCACATAAGCTATTATGTAGACACTTGTACAGTAAGCTTTCAAATGGCATGCCACATAAGCTATTACGTAGTCATTTGCCACATAAGGTTTTGTCCTTGAAACAGTAGCCATTTGTACAGGCGGGGGATGAGACTGGGCGCACCGAGCGTTCGTGTGCGCCAGTTACAGAGGTGCCTTAAACGCGCACAGCGCATGCGTATCTTTGAATTCAATTCGAAACGTTCCGCGTTTCATCTCCACTACCACGCGCGTCGAGAGTTGAACCACCAGGCTGCTACGCTATAAGATCACCTGGGCACACCATCATCTTCTCCGCACAACAACTCTTCCTCTCTTCCAAAAACTGCACCAAGAACGCCATGGATGACAAGAAAACACCGCAGCCCGTCGAAGGAATCCAAGGGGAAGCGTCCCCGACCAGACTGCTGCCACCCCCCCCCACCCCAAGAAATGGATTGGGCTCTCCAAAAGATGAGACGCGATGTATTTGACAATACATCACACTATATGTGCCGCCTTGGGCTTGGTCCAATTCCAAGGCATACTGGAATGGGGATCACGGGCAACTACATCTTCGGCATGATGCATCTGGCTGGTCACCTCGACATCCTCTGGGGCACGCTAGTGGTCGAGCTCGGCGTTGTTGGCCGCGACAACCTGGTGGTGACGGTGTCCAAGAAACTGGTCTTGCCGTCTCAACTGCGGGAGGCGCCCCCGCCCTGCCAGGAGCCCAAGAAGGAGGAGGAGGAGGAGGAGGAGAAGAAGAAAAAGTAGTAGTTTTTTTCTTGTTTTAGTCGTGTTGTTTTTCTTTTCTTGTTTCTAGTTTATTTTTTATTTTTTCTTGATTGTAATATATTGTCTTAATGTTATGAACTTTATTTTGTTGTTCATTGGTGTGCAAAATATTCCAATGTTGTTGTTCTAACGATAAACTAGTGGACTATTTATCTCTTTTATGGATGTGTTATACACAATGTTATCCTTAATGGTAAATGGTAGACAATCGGTGAAGGTTTCTTTACCATTTAGACTGTTTAAAAAGCCTTTAAATGGTGTTTAAACGGATTAAACATTTTGTATTGTAGCACCTAAAGAGAGTTCATTCCAGTTTACTTTTGAACAAAATCATGCTCGTATCTCAACAAAACAGCAGAGTTAGTACAAATTTACATAAAAATATGAATTATGAGCGGTACCCAAGCAGCGCAGCAGGGGTGGTGTACCCAGGCAGGGAAGCAGGGGAGGAGCAAAGCACGGAAGGAACAAGGGTGGCGGCGGCCCGACACATGGGGAATGGTGGAGGCGGCAGACGCATGGGGTGGCGGCGGCATGGAGTGGTAGCGTACATGGAAGGGTGTTGGGGATGATGCATAACAGGCAGAAGGGTATGTTTTATGGAACCCTGCGTGCTTGCTCCTTCGCCTAAACGGCTGAAAACGTTTTTAAACCAGTGCAAAATCAGTTTCGTTTATCCTATTCCGCTCGTTTAAACGGTCGTTGACCTGTTTAAACGGGTCAACGGTTTAATTTTCGTTTTGGGCCTAAACTACACAGTGAAGCTCTTTTTAGAGTTTAAAAACTTTTAAACAACCCTAAATGGCTGTTTCAGATAGCACTGGTTATACATTGTTGATGTACAAATTCATTGTAGATATGTATCTTCACAGTTGGTTATTAAGACTATGCTGACTAAGAAAATCTGTTTTTATCATTTATTTAAAATATTTCCTCAGGCGGGACTATGCCGCCTGAGAAAATTAGTTTTATAAATTATTTAAAATATTTCCCTAGTCAGTTATTAAGAAACCGCCGCGTGTGGAAAATATTTTCTCTATAAATGTATCGACCGTGCCCCGCAACCCTAACATTTTCATTTTGCCGCCAATCCCTCCCCCGCCGCTCCCAAACCCCCAGCCTCGCTGTCCTCTCCCTCGCCGTTGTAGTCAACACTGAGCGCTGTCCTCACCCTCGGCATCGTCGTCGAGCATCGTCCTCACCCTCGCCGCCGTCGTCGTCCACCGAGTGCCATCCCCACTCTTAGTGTGCATGTTTGACATGAAGGATGTTCCCTCGAGGGTTCGAGGATAGAATGTACCATCTAGGCATAGCTCACTACAAGGTTCATCCAATTAATCGCATTCCATGTACAATATAATTTCTGACATGATGTACTCGTCCTAACGAAGAAACCACAATCGTAGGTACTAGCCGCTACGTCTTCTGATTTTAGGAATAGATGAACACACTTTTGAAAACACGTACACCACATCCGATCCTCAACGTAATCAAATTAACATGATCCTCAACAAGGGTAGCAACGTCTCTCCCCGACGTTCCGCCTGGTGTTGCACACATGCATGTCGCACCACGGCGGCCACGTATCCTGATCCAACCATACAAATTCATATTAAGGAGGGCTAGAGATTGGTGAAAAAATAATATAAGAAAAAAGGAAGAAGAAAAAAGATGGCGCGCGTTTTGATGCATGAACCGTTAGACTGCTGACTTCCATCTTCATTGGCCAGTTCCCGATTCCAATGACCTCTCCAGCATGCATTCATATTAGCTTCTCTCTAGTGGTCGGACCGAGGGTATGTCATAGCCCACCCGACATACCCAGTGGCTGCGCCCCTGAGGAAAGTTGTTTTTGTTGTATGTGTTGTTTGGTTGAGACAATGCATGTTGTGGTCATAACGATAAGAATTCAAAAATAGAAAGAGTATATCAGATTCAAAAATCTTCATTACTTTCTTTACTCAGGGCTCGGGCCCATCAAATTCGGAAACTACTACACACATATCGTAACTGCATCGATCAATTATATATCCACTCCCGTTTTCCAAATCTAAACTAGAGGTAGAGGAAGGTTCCCACAAGAGAGAAGTTGCACCGCACTGCTGCAAGCCGCAAACCGCAACCGTAGGGACAAGGAGAGGACCCAATGGTGGGGACTCAGGTGTACAATATGACGTTCGGGGATGATGTGATCACCAACACCGTGACGTCCTCCGGCGAGACCGTGGATAACTAGCTCAATGAGGTCATCTCCATCCTTTGTCGGCGCCTTCACAAGCTCGTTGTCGGGCTCGACGTCGAGTGGCGCCCTAGCTACTCCGCCGTCCAGAACCCCATCGCCGTTCTGCAGCCCTACGTCAACCGCCGCCGCCTCATCTTCAAGGTCATTAATGCTGACTACTTCCCTGCCAAGCTGGAAGATTTCCTCTGTATTTCTGATAATTGCTTCATTGGCGTGGGCATGGAGGGTGACACCGACAACCTTTGGAAGGACTGGAAGCTGAAGGTGGCCAAAACGGTGGACCTGGCCGGGCTCGCGGGAAAGGAGATGGATCGCCTGAGCCTCCACCGTGCAGGGCTGTAGGACATCGTGAGCGTCGTAATCGGCACCGACATGGAGAAGCCTTACCAGGTGAGGACAAGCCACTGGGACGCGTATAATCTCTCCAGTGAGTAGATCAACTATGTATGCATCAACGCCTTTGCCTCCTTCGTGGTTGGTCGCAAGCTGCTCTCTGGCGACTACTGATCTAACCACCGAGTTTGTGCATCATCTACCGTCGATCATCCCGATAGGGAATTTGCAGGTGCAACGCTCAAGTTCTAGCTTTTCTGCTTCTGCCCTTAATCTCTCTTAAATTATTTTTTCTTGGGCAACATTATCTTGGGTTCATATCACTTGTGTGCCCCATCGTTGTGGGTCCACATGTGAACTGCAGTAACTACAGCGTAGATGATTTCATCGCCACTTTCTTGGTATTTAAGTTGTTGTTTTAGTAGTTTCTGTGATAATTGTTCAAAAAGAGAGTAGTTTTTGTGATGGAAGAATTAGCTAGAGTCTATTTCTCATGTGTCTAAAATTTGAGAAAATTATAGGCAACAGATCATTAGAAGGTAATAATTACTGTCATTAGTCGCTTATTTTTCAATTATACATTAACCATTAATTTCATAGGTACAAATTACAATTTAACATAGTCCTTACAATTACGGAATTACAACTGCTCCCTCCATCTCAAATTACGTGTCACTCTTTTTAGTTCAAAAATGAACTAATTAATTAAGGAGTGACAAGTAATATGGGAGATGGAGGGAGTACATATTAATAATTTCGAATAAGTAAGAAACTTACTTCACCCTTCTTCCGACAAGTCGGCTGGCGGCGGCATCGCCTCTGCAAGCTTTGAGCGTTGCCGTCCAGAGCTCAACGTGCACCGTGCGCCGTCCCTCTCCGCATTCCACCGTGAGGCTGCAAATTGTGAGCCAAAAGGTTGGCGTCGTGCACCATCGGTCTAGTCTCCACCTCGCCGTGCCGCTGTCTCGGCGTGCTGCATTCAGCCTTCCGCATCTCATTGAAATTGTTCGCATGAAATGTTACAAACACCATGGGACGGGCCTACAAGGTATTCTAGGTTGGCCATTGCATATGATGGGCCCTTTGCGTGTCAAATTGAAAAACTACCAGTGAAGCCGATGGGATGCATTGAGCCATTGTGATAACCAAGAGGGGGCAAACAACGGTTTGGAGTAACTCCGACCGACCCGCAGATTCAAAAGCACAATTTTCGAAGCATCCGATCATCTCCACTCGCGCGCTTAGACGATGACCTGCTATAAAGGCACACCGTCCTCTTCTTCTCTGCCATACCTCTCCATCGATCTTAGCCTCCAAACTTCTCCTCTTGCTTCTCCGCCGCACCACTGTAGACCACATCTCGCTCTTTCTCTGCACCTCCGTCGCCGCACAAATGGCTAGACCCGCACCAATCCTTGCCATCCATGTCCTCCAAACCTCCTTATTCTCCATTTCTGTCGTCGCCAATGCCGGTGGAACTGGAGGTGGCACCTGCACCTCCTCTGCCCCTATCTCCGCTCGCGCTACGTGCACCTGTTGTGCGTGCGGCACCCGCACCTCCTCAGCTCGACTAGGTTTAGACTGTCCGCGTCTTCAAGGTCTGCATGGATAGACTCGAGCACCGGCTTAAGGAGGTCACCGATGACCTATCCACCGCCGATGAGCATGTAAGAGTGCTCGACAAAATGGCACGGGATGTATTTGACATTACATCTCGCTCCTGTTGCTGTTTGGGACTTAGGATCTTTCCCTACCACACTAGCATGGACTTCACCGGCTACTAATGCTTCGGGTTAGGCTTTGTGGCTGCTCGTCTCGACTCCCTCTACGAGATGTTCGGTGAGGAGTCTAGGGTGGAGTTTCGCGAGCATCTGTTGAACGCCGTTGGTCGGAAGTTCGGCCTAGTGTTGGAGGAGGTGCTATTGGCGGTTGCGGCGGATGCGGCGGTGACGGAGGAGGTGGTGGACAAGTCCTTCTCTGAGTAGAGTAGGATTAGCTGTAGTTTTTCCTTTTCTTTTCAATGTGTTTTTCTTTTTTTTCTTGTTTGTAATATATGTCTTGTTTTTATGTTAATAAAAATATCTTTTATGTTCATGAACAATGTGTCCCATGCATTATGGAAAAGTCCCCCTTTTATCGAAAAACATCGCATATTGAATATAAACACATTAGTAATATTATATCTAATAAATAATCCCTTTATTACTTCATTTCTAATTCATTGGGTTGTCTGAAACGACAATTATTTCAGAACAAACGTAGTATTATATTTAAAAAAATATGAAAATAAAAAAGCTAGACCGTGTAACTGTACATTGCATATGGATGATGCAAATACTAATTAATTATATTTCATTCCTCTTTAACTGCTGACATCGTGGACCCCTCCCTGGATTGGCCCTAGGCGGTCGCCCCTCCCGCCTAGGCCTAGAGCCGGGCTTGCCTTTAACCCCTTGGTGTGGGAATCGAATTCTCTGCGGCAGGGCCTGTGACACCCGGTTCCGAAAATGAACAAAGTGAACGCATATGTGTGCCAGGATGTTCAACACACATACACGAGTGCATTCAAAAAAGAGTATACAGAAAATTACCACAGAACAAGATTAATTAACCAAATTTTTTTACACAAACCATATTATCCTCGAATACAAACTCTAATGAATATTAATGAAAAGTTCAACTAATGCAGCGAAAATAAACTAAATAAGCAAACTAAACAGCTAGGCATCATAAGCGATAGGGTAGCGCAGCTCCAATCAACATCACAGGCAAAGCTGACGGTAGACACGGCCTAGAACTCCACATTATCAGCATTAAACTCCCAATCCTGAACTGCAACTGTTCGGGGGATTGCAAGAGTGAGTACATGTCATACTCAACACGTGTGGAAAGTATGACATGTGGCTTATTCAAATGACGAATATAATAATGGTTGGGTGCTGAAAGGTACATTAAAACATTTGAAAAGCAATATTACATGTATATGAAATAAACCCATCATAAGCCATGTAGCTATCATAATACCAGTTCATATTCTATATCCATCATCATATACTAATATTCATATTCAATACCAGATTTCAATTCGTAACCATCCATAACCACAACACCAACCATAACCATAATACCAATAATAACCATACCAAATACCATCCCAATACCGAGTTCCTCTAATAATGTGAGGGTCCAGGTTGCTCATAAACGGGAGCACGACTATCATGATAGTTTTAGACACACTCTGCAGATGTTGTACTGCTTTACCCATGTGTTTGTGATTTTATCACCCGTCGGCGACTAGAGAACCTCCCTCACGCCAATTACACTTCCTTTGGTGTATGGCCAAGAGATCACAAAATAGCCTTTACAAAGGGATTACTAGCCTATTTAGACCCCACTGAGGTTTCACCGGTGGCGATGCCTCCAACTGAGCACATCTTCAACCAAAGGCCCCCTCTTAAGCCATTCGGATCCCAGGGTAGTCCCACCAATCATCAACAAACCCTATCCGACTACCCCTTCCCCGAGCATCCTTAATGGTCCAAATAGCACTGGCAAAACCCTAATTAATCAGCTATGCCGCACCCATACTTGGCCTCGTGGTGGCACTGTAAATCATGTATGGTCGCTCCACGAACTGGTCCTTAGATCTAAAGCAAGCAAACCACCATACATCCGACCCATCCACATACCAGACTTGCTTAGATCACCCATTACCATATCATATTAACCAGTTCATGTTAACCACAATCTCATTAATGCAATGTTGAGTGGTATAGTTGTTTTCCCACCCCAGTTGATTAAGCGAAGCAAAAGGTAAAAAGCCCTTCCCGACTCTCTACCATGTATTCCAAGTGACAAGGGTGGTTCCCACCATAGGATTTCCCATCAAATTGACACAAGCATGCATTTTTGCAAACAAAACATTTATTTCAAAATAGGATCAATATGCTCCAAGGACACTTGCCTTGCTCTCGCAGTTGATTTGGGTCAAAGCCTTCAAACTCTTGGTGTTGTTGATCCTAAGTGGCACATTCTAGCGCAAATATGTCTAATCCGCACAATGAACATACAAGACAAGAAAAACAATCAAAGAGTGCACAAATATTACTCAACATGACATGATATGCATGATTGATGCAAATGCAAGGTAGAACTTGTCAATAGATTGCTTTTAAGTGATCACTAACTGGTTCTAATAGATTTTAACAAGTTATACAGGTTTAGATTTGATTAGATCTACTTTTAGAATCAATTCAACACATTTTAACTAGGAAAATCGGACTAGTCTGCAGAAGGCCAGACTAGTCCGCACTTCGCAGAACTAGCGAACTAGGGTTTTCTAGATCGACGTGAATTTGGAGATTAGGGGTTGAATTCGTGTAAGGAAAAGGAAATAGAAGGTATACCTGGTGTTTAGGACTCCAATGAATCTAGAAACTTGGAGGAAACACTTGGATCTTGATGATCTAGGGTTGGTGATGAACTTGGAGATGATTTGGTGATGGAGAACGAAACTTTATGGAGATCTTGATCCTCCTTCGTTTCCTCCTCTTATTCTTCTTGCTTGGGATCTTCTCCTCCCTCCTTGATGGTGGCTCTCCACGAACTAGGATTTTGGTGGGGTGGAAAAGTGGCAAATAGATGTCAAGCCAAGGGGTGGGGTTGTTTATATAGAGGTGGAGGCTAGGGTTAGATGGATTTCGATTTTGAGAGGAGTAGAGGCCGGTTTAGAGTCCGACATGGGCTCTAAAAGAGTTAGGCACGACGTCCCTAGGCCCACTCAACATGAAACCCAAGAAACAAGTCGTACAAATAAAAGATCAATTCAGAGTCGCAAAATATCGAACAAGTCCAACAAGGACCGGACTAGTCCGAAGTTAGTGAGAAAGAAATCAGACAAGTCTGGCAAAAAATCGGACAAGTTTGACTTTAGTCAGAGAGGAAATCGGACAAGTCTGCTGGAACACCGGACAAGTCGAGGGACTTCGCAAATTTTCAAGGATTCTTGTAATATTGGACTAGTCCAAATAAATTCTGGCAAGTCCGAAAGTGTCCAGAGGCAAAATCGGACTAGCCCGCAGCAAAAACGGACAAGTCCGTTTGAAGTCAGAGAGAAATCGGACTAGTCCGCACTTTTTAGCATTTTAAGTGTGGTTTTGTTCCAAATCAATATTAAACTCGTTCCTCTTTATGTGGGTTAATGTTAAAAATGTATATGAATGTATGTAGGGCATGATGCATGAAAATGAGGGTGTTAAAGGGCCGCACAACCCTCTCTGTGCGACACTGCAAAGATGGTTGCCATGTATGTCCACGCTCAACATGGAAAAAAGTGTTGAACTGTTAGAACTAATGATGAACGAGTGAGCGAACTAATAGAGGAAACAAAAAGCACTCTCAGTTGACAGATAACAAGGCCAGTGATGAACACTGCTTTTCTATTATTCGTATTGTCATTTCAACAAATGAGTACAACCTTTTATAGGCTTGGGGCACACGAACTCCACGTCCAAAATTTGCTCAGCGATCTGAATGACTCGACGCTCAGTGTGCACGATCCATCATGCGCACGAGCACGACGCAGCTAAAAAGATCACACATATACACGCCAACTAACTTCGACTCAGCACTTTGTCACACGTCAATAGTGTACGCACATACACGGCCTCAACACCGGGTTTAGGGTGCATCGTTGAATAACCACATGACCCGGCCAAACACTTATGTAATTATCATACACCTGCAAGCAACTACCTTGCCGCATCTTCGCATACGAATGAAAATGCTGGCCAACTTACTATGTATTACGTACAAAGTATTTTCCTTATCCATGAGCCAAGTAAGTTCTTCTGATGCGGCAACTAAACAGCACCAGACCACTCTTATGCACACACTCACGAACACTGACTGAACTCATTAGGTGTTCATTAGCCTAGCAAGTCAAGATTGGCACTAACACAGACAACGCAACTATAATAAGCGGTGTTGAGTTCCCTACTGCTCTGTGACCCTCCACCGAAAAAACTTCCACCATGCAAAGAGCGCTATAGCCTCACCTGCCATGAACTCCGTGCTTAGAGACGACAAATGCCCCTGGACGTCGCGGCTTGAGTATGAGCATGACACGGGAGATTTTGTGAGTGCATCTTGAAGATGAAGTAATTATTCATACTTGAGGAAACAAGTGCTCTTGACGGAGCACACGTTAGAAGAGAGAGACGATGAGCTAAGGATAAGAATGAACGGAACTACAACAATAAAGAATAGAATGGAAATTGCATTTCTCTGGACTCTAGATTTTATATAGAATCTAAAGTATTTACTGTTTAATTAATACTCCCTCTTGGTTCGAAATGTTTGTCACCGGATAATTCATTTTTGAAATAATCGGTGACAAATATTTCAAACCAGGAGCGAGGCACTAATTTTTCCTTGAACTAAAATATTTTTTAAACTCAAGCACGTAGTATTATTTGTTCTCAATTAATGTGCCTTATTTTATTATACTCATGCGTTCTCTTAAACAAGCCGACAAATTTAATCCTTGCTTCCTGTAGCTATCGCAAATGAATTCCACTAATCAATACATATTCAACACAAAAAGGATTTAGTTTATATATCTAACATATTATTGTATTCCCTTATAGAAGTAAAAAATGACAAAACATTATGGCCAATGTTGTGATGGAAAATTTGGATAACATTTGGACAATTAATACCTGATAAAAAAATTGGTTGCACAATCTGAATCGTGAAAAATTATCAAATTTATGGCGTTATTTACTACTTGTGTATCGAATTATAAACTTTATATTTTTTATTAAATTATGAAACAAATTAACATGTTGTATATATTTTTCAAAGCGCATACCCTTCAGTTAAATCCTAGGTCCGCCACTTTCACATGCATGTTAGTTGTCATAAATATGTTACACCCCAAACATGATCAACGAGCCTAAAACTATACATGACGATCTTTCAACGAAAAAAACACGTAACGTCGTCATCAAACATGATTGAGGTCTTTCAAGTGCATGTCACTTGTCCATGCTTGCCACACCCCAAACATGATCAATGAGCCTCAAACACATGACGATCTTTCAACAAAAAGAGAAAACACGCGTAACGTCATCATACATGATTGAGGTTTCTCTCACATGAGTGTTAGTTGTCCATGCATGCTACGCCCCAAACATATGATCAACGAGCCTCAAACTATATATGATGATCTTTCAACAGAAAGAGAAAACACCTAACATCATCAAACATGCATGATCGAGGACTTTTACGTGTCAAACTAAAAAACATGACCAAGGTTTTGTAATATATTGCGTTAATGAATGAATATGTGGTGTGTTCATCATGTTCCACAGGAATGACAATTCATAAGGAAGGTTTGATTATTTTTGGACAAATGAATGATTTAGTTACCAAGTGAATGTGCTCTAAGTTCAGTCATGTGTTGTCTGTGTGATATCAACAGTGAATCAAAGCAAAATGGAGAAAATCACGAAGCTAAATGAGACGTTGAGAATAGGAGACGCACTTTGATGTTAAGCGTATCTCAATTTTGTATTGGCAGAGGAGAGGGAGATGTCGATAATAGGAGACACACTCTATTGTTAAGCTCCTCTACCTTTTGCATCGTGGACTCTGCACAGACCTTATATAAGGCATGCCATCAGTTCTCCACAAGCGCATATCTTCTTTTGCATCAATTTATCCTCTTCTTCATTCATCTTCTCTGCGCAGACGACCAACCATGTCCAACGTTTCACCGCCATGCCCGGTGAGCCACCCAGTAAGAAACAGTGTTGTGGCTCCTTAGAGAGTCTCAACAACGTGCTACTCGAGACGATGGCCAAGGTGCTCGAGAGGCTGTTCGATATAGTGTTTGAGAGGTTTTTCAAGACGATGGCCCAAGTGCTCAGCACCAAGGGCCACAATAATCTGGTGGCGGCGATTGCGAGGAATCTAGATCACGAGGTTGCACCATCGGACCTGCCAGAGCAACCGATAGAGCAGCTGGAGGAGGATACAGGTTTTCTTTTTGTTGTTTTTCTTTTCTTGTTTCTTGTACTTTTTTCTTGTGTGTTTGTGATGATCTTTCAACTATATATAATGATCTTTCGACAAAAAGAGAAAACACGTAACATCATGAAACATGATCGAGGTCTTTTGCGTGACAAACTGAAAAACTAGAACATTACATACCCTGGGCCCTTTGCGTTTCAAACATAAAAACTGGAAATGGAAAACTGAAACACCGCGGGAAGAACCTACAAAGTATGCCAGGTGGGCCATTGCATACCCTATACCCTTTGTGTGTCAAATTAAAAAACTACAGTGAAGCCAATGGGGCGCGTCGAGCCGCTGAGATAACTGAGAGGAGGCAAACCGCGGTTTGGAGTAACTCTGACCCACCCACTGGGTCGAAAGCATAGTTTCAAAATGTCCGATCATCTACACTCTCGCGCTTAGACAACAGCCCGCTATAAAGGAACACCGTCCTCTTGCATCTCCAGCGCACCACTCCATCGACTGTAGCCTCCAAACTTCTCCTCTTGCTTCTCCGCCGCACACCATCGACCATCTCGCTCTTTCTCTGCACCTCCATCGCCGCACAAGTGGGTGGCCCCGCACCGAAGCGATGAAGGCCATTGACGTCCTCTCAACCTTCTTATTCTCCATTTCCATCGTTGACAATTCGGGTGGAACTGGAGGCGGTGCCCACACCTCCTCCGTCTCCGTCTTCGCCCGCAGCGCCCACACCTCCTCATCCCGTTTCGGTTCAAAAGACCATCTGACTCCTCAAAGACCGCATCCAAGAACTCAATCGGTGCTTGAAGGAGGCCAAGGACGACCTATACACCACCGCCGAGTGTGCAAAAAAGCTCGACAAATTGGCGCGGGATGTATTTTTCGATACATCTCACTTGTGTAACAATCTGGGTCTTGGGACCCTTCCCGTCTACAGTAGCATGGACACCACCGGCCACTACTTCTTCTTGTTAAGCTTTCTAGTCAGTCATCTCGACGTCCTCTACGAGACGATCGCGGAGATGGCTTGTGCGGAGGGCCGCAAACAACTTTTGCAGACCGTCACCTGGAAGCTTCTGACTCAATTGCCGAAGGAGGAGCCGGCGGCAGCGGTGGTAGCGGCTGTGGCAGAGAAAGAGGTGGAGGAGATCTCCTCTGACTCTGAGTAGAGTAGTATTAGGAGTAGTTTTTTTTCTTGTTTTCTATGTATTTTCGTATTTCTTGTTTGTAACATATGTGTTGTTTTTATGTTAATGAAAATTGTCTTTTCTGTTCACGAACAATACAAAAAATGTCTTATCAGCTTGGGGTTCGATCTCTGAATCGGGCTCCCGATGTTCTCATCAGTGCATGTCTACAATAAAATTTTAGTTATTGCCTTTCAAGCGTGAAGCCACATAGTGTGACATCCCTGTCACGCATCGTATTCTAAGGATATTGATGGTCTCTTCAAGGACGTGATTTCAAGCAGTTGTTGCTTGTGTCGACGTCTGGTTCATGGGACCCTTCCCGTCCACAACAGCATGGACTCCGCAGCGCCGACCACTATTGCTTCTTGTTAAGCTTTATGGCACTTGTCTCGATACCCTCCACGAGACGATCGCGGAGGTGGCTGGGGTGGAGGACCGCTGGCACATTCTGCACACTGTTGCCCGGAAGCTTCGGACTCAGGTGCCGGAGGAGGAGGTAGAGGCGACAGCGGCGACGACTGACGTTGAGGAGACCTCCTCCGAGTTGAGTAGGATTAGGAATAGTTTTTCTTTTTCTTGTTTTCTATGTGTTTTCGTATTTCTTGTTTGTAATATATGTGTTGTCTTTATGTTAATGAAAAATGTCCTTTATGTTCATGAACAATGTGTCCTATGCAGTATCAAAAAACATCTCCTTTTATCAAAAAATATACCTTGTTTGTTTGTAACATGGTACCATTTATATGACACGTGTTTTAAAGACTGAAATCTGGTAAAAATTAAGGCAACCTTAGGTAACACTAATCCGGTAAATTTTCATAATTGACGAGATTATATTTTTCTATAGCTCATACATTGACAAAAATGTTTTATTAATTTGCAACTAACATAATCTATACAATTAATATAATTAATAACTAACATGATGCATAATTAACATGATTAGAAAATTACATCATCTTAATTGCTAATTAGTTAATCGCTCGATGCATCAGGCGTCGGGAAACTAGTTTATCCGTTGTAACTAATAATCGATGACATTGTTGATATATCGTATCTTCCTGTGATACTCTCCTATCACAGGCGACTTTCGATCGTCGGCCTGATGATTAGACCTCACAGCTGAAATTTTACGGTCGGTCCGCCTGTATAAAGGAATCGTGGTGCATGTGAAAATGTATTTTTAGTAGTAGTATATAAATGCTATCATTTCATTGTGATCAATGTTACAAAATGATCCTTGTTTACCTTTTACTATACCATGGATTTGTCATTGTCCTTTTGTGGACTTGGGTGCTCTGTATTTGCATGTCGTTTGCATTAGAACACATACCTTTGGTGATCATATTTTTGTTCATATTTTTTGGAATGTCCCACTAGCTAGCATACGACTGCTTCTAGATTTTGATCTCCATGCATGGCAACAAAGATGAAGGGGAGCTAGCGATCGCACGGCGAGTAAGCAGCTAGGCCACACTATAATTAAGAAGTGATCAAGTTGTCCGAAGAAGACTACCCCTCTAGCTAGATGCACCACGTGCAGGAATCGACGCGGAATCACATGAATTTAATCACGATTGCATGCATGCACAAGGGCACAACTAGCGCCAAATTCTCCACGCCCGCGAAAATTTTTTCGTTCTTCTTGGCGCATCACAATTGAGATTTTTACAATTCAAATTTCACTCCCTATGCATCCAACTTCAGTCCCGCCTATTGTAACCCTATTTCAGCCACGATGAGTATAAATGGAAACACTGGCCTCTAATCCCGCAGTACCCTGGCCTTCGTTTATGACACACCGCTGCCCCGCCTTTCCATTGATTTTGTTGTACTCCAAATGTGTTGTACTCTCTGTCTTGTGTTCCAAACTTGTATTCCTAAGAAATTCCTATGTTTTCAGATCCCACAATTTTTACAATTTTTTTTCCCCATGGATCTCGCGGTGACACATCAAAGCTCTTGGTGGTGGTGACTCATGGGTTCAACGTCGGCCGACAAAGTTTGACAGGTTGTACTGAACCTCTTCATCGATGACATATCCCTGCGACATCCCGGACTCCAGGTTTGTGCTAGGTAAGTTCTGCATGATTCATGCCGTCTTTTTATAGAGCTATATTGGCTAGGTAAGTTATACACGATCCATGCTTATATACAAAGATTAAATAAATTAACAAAGAATAAATGTGCTCTATATATATATATATAATATACTACATCTGTCCCGAAATAAATGTCGCTCCGACAGCTTATTACTATAGTGCATTTCTAGTGCAATTCCTTGCTGGGAACGACAAATATTAAAAACTGGAGGTAGTATGTAATTTCTAGATTTATAACTAGATGACGCATGGGTTATCTAATCAACCACGCCAAATGTTGTATTCTCATTCCTGTGTTACAAACTAGTGTTCTTAAGATTTGCAGTTCCCACAATCTCTACACTTTTTTCTTTCTCGTGTCTTTCTCGGATGGTACGTTTTTTCCTATTACTTCATTTCTAATTCCCTCATTCCTAACAAAAACTGTCAGTTTATAGAAACCACACCGTCTGATCAAAAATCTATGTCGGTCATGTAATTTGAAGTTATCACTGTTATTTGGAATGACTACTTACAATATATGATCTTTACTTTAGGAACAAGACACCAAACTGTCATGTCGTCTACAAGTATTCATGGTGGACAACAAACACCTAGTATATTTATAAATGTGTTTACTATCAAAATTAAAAAATTTAGAAAACATTAATTTCTTTGCATGGTATGCAGAAAATATTGCAGCACATGATGTTCAGGAACTTCAAGATTCTTCATTCCCTTGTACTATGATGCATGAACCAACAGCAGGTATAGATATACGAACCATAAATATGTACTAGGCTCTACTAATTGTTTTAGCATGCCTTGCGATTCTACTTTACTAGTCTCAATAAATAGTTCTTCAGCCTGTGTGATGGCGTGATTTTTTTTATGCCTCCACGTTATGCTCTCTCGCCGCCGGCCACTCCGGCTGGCACCGGCGCCCACGCCCTGCTGCTGGTCACTTCAGTGTCCTTTCCAACGCATCTCCCTTGCCCATCGCCACGTCTCATCCTTCGTGTGCCATGATGCCCCAGCCGCCTGCAAATTTCTGGCCATTACTCGCCCTGCCACCAATCCTCCTCGAGAGTTGCTTCAGTTGATCTCGGCCAGACTGAACCCTCACTTTGTTAAGTGTCGCAAGCTGGGACTCCGTAGTACTGCACCTGCAGAAGCTGCCACTAACAAGTGGACCCGATGTCTCATGGGCCCACATGTCAGAGGCGGCTACTGCAGGTGCAGTACTGCACTGGATTTCAATCCCGCAAGTTGCCTGCCTCATCTATCTTGCATTCACCAGCTGCTATCGCTGGCGTTCATTACTCCCTGCAACTAATTCTCCTCGAGATGCACCCTGGCTGATGTCAGTCAGACTGAACCAACGGACCTGTCTTTGTCTAGTCTAGCATGGCCAGCTGGATGCCCGCCCCGTTAGTCTTGAATGCTTTGTTGCTGGACTGAAAATCCTCTGCAATACTACGGGTGCAGTAGCGCTAGTGAGATGTGTGCTTGATGGCTCATTTTAGAGTATGAACAACAACAAAGAAGTCAACAATGTACTCCTTCCGGATCAAAATAATTGTCGTTCAGACAGTCCTAACTAGTTCATTTTTAATTTATTTTTTGGTCTGATACGATAATTAATATAAACCAGGAGGGAGCAATACAAAACAAAATGCTACTAGGATGCGGTCGTCCCATGCATGTATTTGCCGTACTCGTACTGAAGATGGTACAAACGTCGGACTTCTTCTTTTCACACTATTTCTACGTGATACTAAACTTGGTCAGGCGGTAATTTGCTTTAATCATTTATCATTTGAATCAATGTAACAGAAGGAAGGAATTTTGGATGAAGTGTGGCTAAAGGACTTATGGTTTCCAGCATACTTTGTCGAATATGTGGTTATGTTTACAAAAAAAACATGCACCCCTCAGTGGTGCAAGAAAGTGCGCAGAGGTTGGCAATACTAACAAGAGAGAAATAGTACGAGACATTCTGGTTAGTGTTGTCACACCCCACATGAGCATTTTTTTCTTGCAATCTCCATCTTGTATGTTTACACCAATGTGTTATACAATGTACAAAATTTTTGGGACTTGGAGGACACAGAGCAGAGCGCAAGAAAATTTTTGAAAATTGCTGGTGAGCACAACAAGGGTTGGTGCTCGTCTTTGCATGCCACCTATAAGAGTTACTCGACCGATGAAGAACGTATACAAAACAAGCCTGATGACGTACCGACGCCCGATTGGTTGCACCTAATAGAATATTTTGGGTCTGAGCGGTTCAAGGTCAGATGACTTTTTTAATAGCTTCACATCATACAAAAACTATTTGATTTACATTCATTTGTGGAATTAATTTTTAAAATTGCAGTCATAAAGCAGTATCAATCCTCAAAAGTGAAGAAGACAAAAGATGAAACACTTGCTTGGCTCCAAATCCTACGCCCAACTTAGTTACGGGAAGGTATGAAAAAACAATCATGCTTTTACTTTGCACTGCAAGCAATATGTATACCTACATGTTGAATTTACTTGTATTTTGTGTAGCGAGACCCAGAGACTAAAGAAGAACCTGATGACATACAATTGTGGGAGGCAAGCCATTTGAAGAATGGTGAATGGACAAACGAGCGGGCAGATGTTGTAGATGAGAGTAACACTTCAAACCATCCCAATTTAAATAAATATTTGCAATGTACCTGTGACTTTTCTTTTTGTATATAAAGCCAGGCACATGCCCATGTGAACCACAAGGAAGTTGAGTAGGGAGGCCCAATTCCATATGAGGAGAGAAACCACATCTTCTAGCGTTGTTATAGATCCTCAATTGGTTGTGCAGGATCACAGGTTTAGGGTGTGGTTATATGGCTAACCCTAATGGTTCTGAACATGAATGTATGCATATCCATATGGCTGACCACCTCAAATACCAAGTTCGAAACTTAGAAGATAGAGATGCAGGCCTCAATCACCAAGTGCAGGAGTTGGAAGGAAGAAATGATAGCTTAACCACCCAGATGGATTGCATAAGCCAGAATAATGAAGAGTTAAACCTTCAAGTCCATAACTTAGAAGGTCAGATAGCAGCTAATCGTGAATGGAGAGCTCAGTAAATGTAGGACATGTGCCTCTCGATGATGGCTGAAATGCTCAAAATGGTGGAGATTCTACGAACAGGTACACAACAGCTAGTAACTACTCCACAAAAGGGCCAACAAAAAGTTTATGTTCCAATTAGTCCTGGTCTTCTTAGGCAAACTGTAAACATGCATCAATGTCATGTTAATAATTCTTGAGTGCTGTTATGCATGTTGCATCAATTGATGGACGTTTATTGTTAGACTCGACATACGTATCGTGTGCGAACAAATTGATTTTGTCGCCACTAATTTTCAAACCTGGTGCATTAGGATTCTACTGCCGCTAATTATAAAACATGGCATTACGAATCACTTGTCACGAATGATAAATTGTTGCAATATGAAGCTACTGCCAAGAATTACAATGTGTTGCAGTATAAACATTTGGCCACGACTCAAAAAATGTTGCACTAGACTGCTATTGCCACAACTCAAAAAATGTTGCATTACAACGCTATTGCCACAAATGAGAAAATGTTGCATTATACCACTATCGCCACAAATCATTATACGTTGGATTACAACCGTATTGCCATAAATCGGATAACACTTCATTACAAACCTATTGCCACAGATCGAGAAACGTTGCATTTCAAACCTATTGCCACATATTAGCAAACGTTGCATTACGAACCTATTACCACAGATAATGGAATATCATACTGTTCTCCACGGATGTGAAATTGTTGCAGTACCATACTATTTCCTACAGATATGAAACCGTTGCAATACAGTACTATTCGCCACACTTCTGAAATCGTTGTAATAACATACTATTTGCCATGAACATTAAATCGCCGTAGTACCATACTATTTGCCACAGATGTGTAATTGTTGCAAAACCATATTATTTGCCACGAATGTGAAATTGTTTCAATACCATACTATTGTCATGAATGTGAAATTGTTGCAATACCTTTATATTCATTGCAACACATGAAATCATCACAATACGTTAAACCATTGCATTACCATACTATTTGCCACGAATGCGAAATCGTTGCAGTACCATACTATTTGCATGAATGTGAAATCATTGCAATACCGTGATATTCGTTGCAATATGTTAAATCATTACAATATGTTAAATCGTTGCAATATCATACTATTATCCAAGGTTGTGAAATTGCTGAATACCATACTATTGCTTCGAATGTGAAATTGTTGCAATATTGTAATATTCGTTGCGATACGGTAAATCATCACAATACGTTAAAATCGTTGCAATACCATACTATTTTCCACGGTTGTGAAATCTTTGCAATAACATACTATTGCTGCAAATGTGAAATCGTTGCAATAACCTGCTATTCATTGCAATACGTTAAATCATCACAATACGTTAAATCATTACAATACCATACTATTTGCCACGAATGTGAAATTGTTGCAATAACATACTATTGTCACGAATGTAAAATTGTTGCAATATTATGCTATTCGTTGCAATACATTAAATCATCACAATACGTTTAATCGTTTCAATACCATACTATTTGCGAGCAATGTGAAATTGTTGCAATACCGTACTATTTGCCACGAATGTGAAATCATTGCAATCCCATACTATTCGTTGCAATACATTAAATCGCCGCAATACGTGGAATCGTTGCAATAACATACTATTTGCCACTGATGTGAAATCGTTGCAATACCATACTATTTGCCTCGGATGTCAAGTCGTCGCAATAACCTATCACCACAGGACTTATGCCAATGATTCATAAAAACTATCGCCACATTATTTTTCGTTGCAACAATGATCTATTGCGACGAAAAACGACCTATTGTGATGAATTTTTTCATTGCAAGAAATTGGAATCCTTGTAGTTTCTTGAAGGCCGAGGATAGTCCTTTAATATTGGCATTGATGCTTTCTAGGGTCTTATCATTTGCCGACAGCTTCTTTGATACGACATCATTGATCTTCAATTGGCTAAATGGCGATCTCTCTCAAGCTGGGTTGATTTCCATTGTTGCCATTGCTGTTGTACACTCTTTGAAAGGAAGGTCGTGGTTGTGCCCACTCTTGACCTCCTGGACAAGAGCCATTGTTGTTCCCATTGTTGGCTACGCATAAGGCATCCTCACAGTTTTCTGGGCTGTCATTGCCCAAACTACCCATGCTGCCACAAAATTCTAATGTGATGTGGGAGTCTAGGGCATAGGAATTGCCACATACGTCTCCATTGGCTTGTCCATCTATATTCTTCCTGGGGAGGTACAATTTGCCAGAAATCATGGCCACCTCCTTCAAGGTGTGCATGCCTCGCTGACGGTGTGTAGACGCTCGTCTCTCTAACCCGTATTTGACAACATCTTCTCAATTATGTCTTTGGATTTGGGTACCATCAATGAGAAGAAGGCACCTCCTGAAGCATAATCCACATAATCACGGTCCGAAGGGATCAGCATGTTGTCGAAGTTTTGGATAATCAGCCAGTCATCCATCCCATGGTGGGGACAGGCCAGAATATACTCCTGAAGCCTTTCTCGAGCGTCGGGAATAGACTCCTTGGCATCTTGCTGGAAGTTGAAAATTCATCCACGTAGGGCATTAGACTTGCCCAACGGGAAGAACTTAACAAGGAATCTCGTTTTAATAGTGGGCCCAAGAGGCACATTGTTAGCTCACAAAGGGTCTCCTGGGCCATTGGCGTTTCGGTTGCACTACGTAAGAAAGGCTTATCCGAGACGGGTCCTAACGAAGAAAGGAGACAAACAAACTGTGCATCTCCTTCATTACGTCTCGCATTATGTTGTCATCAGAGACTTGCTTACGGTGCGTCGCCGTTCATCCTAAGTGCAAGACAAGCATAAAAGAAGCATGTCTCCTTTCTTTGTGTCATAACAGACGGTCTTTACGGGGTCATCAGGACGCAGGTGGCGCGCGTCCCCCATCAGCACACATGCGTGACAAGCCCTAAGAAAGCGCATCGCAAATTGGTGTGCTGATCTGAGATGGGCTTTGTGGAAGCTTGTCTCATTTTATGTAGGTTATCCGAGATGATCTTTGCTGCAGC
The DNA here is from genome assembly GCA_036927565.1 of Tuctoria greenei. Classification (NCBI taxonomy): domain Eukaryota; kingdom Viridiplantae; phylum Streptophyta; class Magnoliopsida; order Poales; family Poaceae; genus Tuctoria; species Tuctoria greenei. Next base: position 33,911,670 of record JAYESD010000009.1, read on the forward strand.
TCATTGCGGATTGTTTACAGGCAGGGTCTCCTATTAGGTGCTGTCTACCCCTGATTATCCTGATTGCCGGCTGCATCCTGGAGCTAGCAAGGATTTGGCAGCCGTATTACCAGTGTATAGCCAAAAAGATCACACATTAAAATATATTGACCAATCAAATATTAACAAAGTGTCAAACGTGGTTATAAAGTATACTAATTACACACATCATAACTATCATCATCTAATGGTGTATACCATAATGAAAATTCTCCCGATCAATGACTTCATTAACGATGAGCCTTCATAGCCTCTAATGCCTTAACTGAGACAACCTAAAATTCAATAAAATCACTAAAATCATATAAAAAATTACCAAATTGCAGTCACATTCGCTTAACCAGTCACATAAGGTAGCAAATATCTGTTACTGAATGGAGAACCGAGCTTACTTGTAGCACAGGCAGTTGGTGAGCATCTGCAAAGCATCAGCAGAGAAATTGTTCTAATGGTAAAGGACATGGTATTGAGATGGTGTGCTTGTCCCCTAAAAAACAAACAATTTACATTCCACTGATGTGTTTATAGCCTGATATCAGAAACTCGTTAGAGAAACACCAATTATCGCATAGGTACCTTGATTCCAGCATGGTTGCAGAGGTAGAAATCAGACTCACTGGGATGGCAAATGCTAGTGTCAACCAGAGTTCCTGCAGTTTCAAGAGTTCGCGAATCACAATTCATTATATACATTAATAGTAAAAACAAATACATTACTTCTACATTGCACATAAACAAAGAAGATGAATGTATACTGTAATGAAAATTCTGCCATTGGATCAATGACTTCATCAACGATGAGCCTTCATTGAACATCCTCAAATTCACTAAAATCACTGCAATGCATGCTCTTAGGGCAGGGTCGAGGTGGTGTCATGCTCCGGGGATAGGGGACGAAGCAACGGCATGCTCTGGGACGAGCTGGCAGAGGCGCGGAGTAGCGGTTTCTCAACTCTTTGATTACAGCAGGCCGGCGTGCTCCGGGGACACAGAGAACATTTCCACTTATGTGAAGGTGGCAGCATGCCCATACCGATTACCAAGGTCGGGGTCGAGGCGGCGGCGTGCTGCGGGGACAAGTGACGAGGTGGCATGCTTTAGCGTGCTCAACTCACTAATGACGCGAAGGTCGGGGTCCATGGTAGGGTCGGGGTTGACCGGGGCAGCGCGACGTAGACGATGACGGGACGGCGGCGACATGCTCAGGAGCTGAGTTTCTAGGTCGAGAGAGCGCGTGAGAGAGCTAAAAAATTTCGGCAAATGTTGGGGGAGAGCGCGCGGTGGATAAAATAGAAAAACCCAGAGATTTGCCTGTATAACACACGTCTCTAATTTTAGCGTCCTTTGGTCGAGAGTGCGCGAGAAAATGTTTGCCATAGAGCACACGAGAGTTCAAAATAAAACTCAGAGACGCACATAAATAACGCGTGTATCACATTATCATCTATCTCATCAGGGCATTTTTCCGCATGCAAAAGACGAGCCACGGTGTGCCGAAGACGGGAACATCTTTGTCATGCGGGATTGTACCACTGGCGACTATGCGCAATGCCTCATATGATCGTTGCATTGCGCTCAGCTTTTCGAGGTGGGACAAAAGATCTTTGGCGTAAATCGGAGACGAGCCCAGGTAAGACGCGTCTCTACCAATGTAAGGCGCATCTCACATTATTTTGTGTAGGATCGAAGAGCACATGAAAAGCTACCAGAGGGGGGTGAATGGTAGATTTAAAAATCTTACGCAGCGGAAACAATTAAACCCTAACCCCTTCGGCAGAAAAACAATCTCTTAAAGAAATCGTGTGTGAGACTAATCTAAATGTGTTTCACCGTGACAAAAGTGATGGATATCAGAGAGAATCAAGTCACGAAGACAACACAAAAGGAATTACTCAAATCCGTCGAGAAAAACTCAAGCTATGATCGAAAGATCAAACAAGGTCAAACTGTCCTACCCGAGGAAAAACAGTTTTGGAACGCTGCAAAGAAACTCATGTAGATCATAGACAAAAAATCCAATGACCGTGAAATTTTTATATATGATAGATAATCAAGTTTGAAGACAACCCAAAAAGAATCACGTCAATTGAATCTGTAAAACACGAGTTATGATAAAACCACCGATGAAAGGTAGTGCTGTCCAGAAACTTGACGAGTAAAACTTGTCTGGAACAAGTCGGACGAACAAGGCACAAAAGTTCCTTCAAACTACGAATTTTATTCAATAGAACACAAGAGGAACAGCCCCAAAGTCGTGCACCACGAGCTTTGGGCTCCCCTTGCTTATATAACCAGCCCTTAGGCCAACCCAATCTCAACTAGGACTTCAATCCTACTCCGATCACAAATCGGAACTTTCCATAAACGCTTAGGATTCTTCAATACGCAGATAGAAGCAATCTTAAGACTTCCAAACACCTTAGGAACGTATCCTATATTCCTAAAACAACTCAAATTCGTGTCCCACACCAAATCCTATCATAACCAACTCGATACTTTCCATACTGAGTCATAACCGACTTCGCTGCACCGAAGTCATCAACCGATACAATCCGATCCTTCCAACCAGATCTTCCCATCCATAAACCATCTTCGGAACCATGTTGCCACGTCATGCACCGCATGCATACGTGCAAACACCTTCCTTCGACGTCCAGTAACCTTCATATGCATTGTTCTTGATTCAATCATGCTGCGCAACCTCCTGATCAGCTCAACCACAATTCCTCCTGAATTTGGTTGTTGGGACCTCATCTCCTCCCTGAGACTAGTCCAATGGATCCCGTCACCAGCCATGACTTGAACTCAAGCAACACCTGCACATGAATAAACAACCAATCCATACAAGCCCAAGTCCTCGACTTGACTCAAGTTAGTTCCGAACACAACACCTTATGTGAGAACCTCACATAAGCATGTTGCAAGCATAGCAAAACGATATCATCCATATCAACCAAAACACACCAAAAACTTAGCAAATGAATACTAAGCAATGTTTCCAACAATGTAAGGCAAGTACGAAACATTGCAAATGAAAAGCAGAAGCACTACGGTCAAGTTCTGGACCTTGCCAGAGCAACCCGGACCTTGAGCCGGAGCTAACAAAAGCTAGTAGAACCTAGCGTCGGAGCTTACCAAAACTAGTACAACCAAGTTCCCGCCGGAGCTTACAAAACTAGCAGGACCTAGCGCCGAAGCTAACCAGAACTAGTCGAAACTAGTAAACCCAAAAGCCGGAGCTAGAAAAATCAACTTCGGAGCTTTAGCAAAAACACGTCGGAGCTATCAAAATCATGTCGGAGCTATCAAAAACATGTTGGAGCTATCAAAGACATGTCGGAGCTAAAGACAAAACTTCACCGGAGCTGACCAAAGCTAGTCAGACCTAGCATCGAACGTAACCGGAGCTACCCAAACCAAGCCGGACCTACCGTCGGACCTTGCTGTAGCTCAGAGCTAGAGTCGGACCTTGATAAAAAGGTGTTTTGGTGATATTTAAAACTTTTATCATCAAAGCCAAGTGTATTCACTACAAGCCAATGTATTCAGCACACATAGGTCTTACAATCTCCCCCTTGATGAATGCATTGGCAACACCATTTAAAATCCGAACATTGGCTTATTCTCATTAAAAGTTTTGAAGACAATTTCTCCCCCTTTGTAAATCAAAAGTAAAATGAGAAGAATTATCCCATTTTATCTCTCCCCCATATTATCTCTCCTTATGTGCATATTCTCTTTCTCTTCATGCGTATCTCTCCCCCTTTGACAATGTATTCAGCAAGTCATGAGCATATAAACAAATTATCTCTCCCTCTTTAGTTGTTATGAGCATATTATAACATATATATATAAACAAAGCTCATCCAAGTCATACTATCAAGTACCTTACATTATCACATCAATGAAATACATAAAGTAGTGTAAGCCATGCTAGAGATCAAATGTAATTTTCAATTTAAGCAAGTCATGATCTCACAAACTTAACTATTTCAAAACCTGAAATCATGACACTAGTTGCTGCATTTTATCATTTTTCAAAGCATAAATTTAGATCATATGATATTTGCAAGAGATTATATGCACATCTGCCTTATTCTAACCAACCAAGCCAAGCCTATGTCATTTGACAATCAGAAGCTTAAGGACATGGTTTTAGTCATACACAACTTCTTCCAAGTTCATATCTAAGTGCAATGATAAGCCATCTCAAAAGAAGAAGTGCGATGCATGCATATTCTCTTGATCTTTTCTCAATTTATATTCGTTCATAAAAAACCAACATGTGAGTTGATTACTTGATTAATTCTTTATGATTAAAAGCACTTGTGAACATGTAACAAGTTCAAAACAGCAAGAAAGTTTGACCATGACCAGTTTTAGTGTAAGTAATTATTCCAATTACTAGATATGGCAAAAACTACAAAATGTATAACACGAGTGATGTAGTAAGAACTTTCAGCATGTAAAAGGCATCACAAAGTCATATATGTATGGAATACTATGCTCATATTATTTTAATTTCAGATTCACACATAGACTTCCCAAGTTTCAAAAAACTCCCCCTCAATTTAAGCCATGAGGATGCATAACCCCTATTTCACTACGAATGTAACAAAAACGAGTGAAATCCAATGGTTTTGTAAAAATGTTAGCCAATTGTTGTTCGGTATCTACATGGTGAAGCACAATGTTTCCTTTTTCAACATTATCTCAGAGAAAGTGATACCTAATGTCAATGTGCTTAGTTCTAGAATGTTGCACGGGGTTTTTAGCAATGCAAATGGCACTAGTGTTATCACAGAATAGTGGAACACTATCTAGATCAACCCCATAGTCCTTAAGTGTTTGAACAATCCAAAGAATTTGTGAGCAAGCACTAGCAGCATCTACATATTCAGATTCGGCTGTGGATTGAGCAACTGAATTTTGTTTTCTAGAGGACCAAGCAACAAGAGAATTACCAAGAAAATGACAAGCATCGGAAGTACTTTTCCTATCAATCCTACAACCCCCAAAGTCAGCATCCAAAAAAGCTTTCAAGGTAATGGTTGAGGAAGAAGGAAGAAAAATGCCAAATTCTTGAGTTCCATGTAAGTACCTGAGAATCCTTTTGATGGCTCGACGATGTGAAACACGTGGGGAAGCTTGAAACCGTGCACAAAGACATACGCTGAATTGTATGTCCGGTCTTGATGCCGTGAGGTACAAAAGTGATCCGATCATGCTTCTATATTCTTTTTGATCCACAGGTTCACCATCTTCATCAAGTCCAAGTGTTGTTGCTGTTCCCATTGGTGTCTGAAGAGGCTTGCATTTGTCCATGTTGAAGCGCCTTAGAAGTTCTTTGGTATACTTAGTTTGATGCACAAAGGTACCCTCCTTGGTTTGTTTGATTTGTAGCCTCAAAAAGTAAGTGAGTTCACCCATCATACTCATTTCAAATTCGGAACCCGTCATTGCTGAAAACTTGGACACAAGATCATGAGAAGCACAACCAAAAATAATATCGTCCACATACACTTGAACGAATAATGAGTCATTGCCATGTTTAAGCACAAAAAGAGTTTTATCAACCTTGCCCATGGTAAACCCCTTTTCAAGTAAGAATGTTTTTAGCCTATCATACCATGCTCTAGGGGCTTGTTTGAGACGTATAAGGCTTTGGATAGTTTGTAAACATGATTAGGAAAATCTGGATTTTCAAAACCCGGTGGTTGTTTGACATAAACCTCTTCATCTATGTAGCCATTAAGAAAAGCACTTTTAACATCCATTTGAAATAGCTTAAAACCTTTAGACGCTGCAAAAGCTAACAAAATTCTTATGGCTTCTAATCTAGCGACAGGAGCAAAAGTTTCATCAAAATCTAGACCTTCAACTTGAGTGAAACCTTGAGCAACCAACCTAGCATTATTCCTAACCACAACTCCATCCTCACTTTGTTTATTTTTATATACCCATTTAGTTCCAATTAAAGTGTGACCTTGAGGTGGAGGTACAAGTTTCCAAACATTATTTCTTTCAAAATTTTCTAACTCTTCTTGCATGACAATAATCCAAGATTCATTAGTGAGTGCGTGTGATATATCTTTGGGTTCAAAAGAAGCAACAAAAGCAGAATGAGCATAAGAATTTGGATCGCAAAACCTAGACCGTGTGACTCGTTCGTGCAAGATTCCAATCATCTGTTGTGGGGGATGATCTTTGTAAAAACGTAGGGGAACAGATGTCTCACAAGCTTCTTCTTCATTAGGTTCATCGTAGATTGATGAGCTTGTGACTTGTAGACGATATGGACCAGGCAGTATCACTGGCTCTTCTTCATCTTCAAAAATACCCTCGCCCTGAGGATACGGATCTGGTCCTGCAACACCGGAGCTAGTACCTGGGCTAGATTCATCAAAAGACACTTCACAAGTCTCCACAACTTTGTTAGTGTCAAGTAAAAGCACACAGCAGCCTCTAGTATGAGATGGATAACCAAGAAACATGCCATCAATGGATCGAGGTTCAAACTTATCAAGATTACCATGTTTCTTAACAAAGCATTTGCAACCAAAGACCCGAATGTGTGTAACACTAGGCCTATGTCCAAACCGAAGCTCATATGGTGTTTTACCTAGGTTAGCACGCAAGAAAACACGTTTTGAGACATACCAAGCGGTTGCTAATGCATCAACCCAAAATTTCCTAGGAGTTTGATATTCATCAAGCATAGTCCTAGCCATCTCAACTATGGTTCTGTTCTTTCTTTCTACAACACCGTTTTGTTGAGGTACATATGGTGATGAGAATTGATGATCTATTCTATTTTCAGCACAAAAGTGATCAAAAGATTGATTTTTAAATTCAGTTCCGTTATCACTTCTAATTGCCTTTAAAGATCCTGGGTGATCAATTGATAATCTAAGAATTAAAGTCCTAAAGTGACTAAAAGCTTCATTCTTAGACGCCATAAAGTAAACCCAAGAGTATCTAGAATAATCATCAACAATAACAAGAGCATACCATTTACCTCCGAAGGATTGAACACGTGAAGGTCCGGTCATGTGGCGTGAGCAACCTGAATCCACAATCCAAATGTTCTCCTTCCTCAAACGTGTAACCTACATAGAAGCACAATACGTCGATGACTCAATACTGGGGTTAGTCAGAAGGAATTTAGGAATCTAGTACTGAGTCACGCGACGTGCAGCAGGAAAAACACGCGAAAGCTGAGACAAAACAGCAGGTTTATGAGTCAAAGTTTGAGATTTTTTATTCTTGACTACTGACCTATAAGGTGTTACTTGTGTAGCACAAAAATCAGTTGCTCCGGAGGCAAAAACAGAAGGTTCGGAGGTAAACTTTGAATGTTTTTGACTCAAAACAGCAGGTTGTACATTCGGTTCAATGTGTGCAGCAAATTTTGAATGAAAGTTATGAGATCTAGCAACCATTCTTTCCCTTTTCTGATGTTTAGCTAGTCTATAACAAAAATCTATGACATGACCATCTCTACCACAGTAGGTACAATGAAATTTATCTTTCTGTTCATGTCTAGATGAGCAAACAACATTTTTATTTGAAACCGAATGAGACAATACTCCTGCAGATTTGAAAACCACTCATTTTTGTTTAGGAACTGTTTGAATCAAACCACTTCCTAATGACTTTACAATTTTAGGTCGATGTGCCTTAGCATGAGCATGAGAATCAAAACCTAAACCAGTTTTATTATTGCATGACTTGGAAGAATTCAGCAGCAAGTTTAGGTTCTTATTCCAATTACAAAACCGATATAATGTCCTATGCATGTCATCAAGTTTATTGGACAGATCAAGGCAATTTTCACATGAAGTTTTTCCTTTTAGTTTGCAATTGGAACAAAATTTAACTTCATGAGAACGTAAAGCGTTGTTCAATATAGAAACTTCATTCATAGCATCCTGTAGTTTCTTATCAAGATCATCACAAGTAGAACAATGCAAATCAATTGTAGAACAGCTTGCATCTTTCAAGTTTTTATCACTAAGTGCAGCAAGCTCTTTGTTCTTTTCAATTTCTAACTCAAGTTTATCAAGTGTGGAGGTGTGCGCACTTCTTAATGTATGAGGACAATTGTTCATAAAATCACATGAGGAACATGCATCATCACTAGGAATCAAAGTTTTTAAACGGTTGATTTCAGATTCTAGTGATTCAATTTTAGCAGCACTATCCCTAAGCTTTTTGTCCTTTTCTTAACAATAACAGTGGCACGAGAAATAGCATCACACATTTCTTCGCAAGTAGGACATACCTCTTCATTGTCGCTGTTGTGTTCTGCCTCCTCCATACTTGATCTTGACTTGCCCGCCATAAGGCACAAGTTTGCCAAATCATCTTCATCTTCATCACTTCCAATGTCCACGTCACTAGAACTGAACTCTTGAAGCGCGGTGATGAAACTGTTGATCATCTTGCGTCCTATGGTACCTTTCTTCTTCTTGTTGGAATTTCCAGAGGGGGTCCGAACCTTGCTTTGTTTTTCTTCCCGGGTGGTCGGACCTGAAAGGTTAGGGCATTCTGTACGAAAGTGTCCTGTTTTACCACATTCAAAACAGCGCTGAGGTCCGGAGCTTTCTCTCCTTCTGGTTCTCACATTTTGCAATGCTTTTGAGAATCTAGTAGAGATGAGTGCCAACTCCTCTTCTGGAAATTCTTCGATCTGCTCCAGGGTTAGTGAGGACAACAAAGCAAGAGTATTGCAAGATGATGATTGGCCGGAGCTAGACATATCATGTTGTGAAACAAATGCAATAGACTTATTTGGGTTCTTACGTGCTAGGATGTCAATTTCATGAGTTTTTAGTTTAGAATAGAGTACATCTAATGTAAGAGAACTCATGAAAGTAGATTCACGAATAGATGTGACTTTCATCTCCCAAATTGACATATCTAATGCACTTAGCAAATTGCCTAGCATTTTCAGCATCTGAAAAATTAACATTGACACTATGCAAGTTGCTGAGAATTTATTAAAGCGAGCAAAAAGGTCATCAATAGACTCACCGGGTTGCATCTCGAAGCGCATGTATTCCTTTTTGAACATGTCTTGCCTTACCTCTTTGATCGTGTTGGATCCTTCGTGGTAGTCACAAAGTGCTTTCCACACATTGTATACTGATCGGAGGTACGCGACAAGATCAAAGTTGCTTTGAGTGAGTCCTTGGATGATCAAGTTTCGGGCTTTGTTGTTGTTGTCGACGTCCCGTAGGTTTGTGGCCGTGACTTGATCATTAGGTGGCACTTCATAAGGCTTATACACCTTCTCCCATATTGCAAAGCCTTGTGCCTGGATAAAAGCCTCCATGCGTGCCTTCCAAACCTGAAAATCAATACCAGCAAACACACAAGGTTTGGCAGAGTACTTCTCCATGATGATTAGTCAAAAACACGTACAAATCACAAATATTAGAGCACCGTGGCTCTAATACCAATTGTAGGATCGAAGAGCACGTGAAAAGCTACCAGAGGGTGGTGAATGGTAGATTTAAAAATCTTATGCAGCAGAAACAATTAAACCCCAACCCCTTCGGCAGAAAAACAATCTCTTAAAGAAATCGTGTGTGAGACTAATCTAAATGTGTTTAACCGTGACAAAAGTGATGTATATCAGAGAGAATCAAGTCACGAAGACAACACAAAAGGAATTACTCAAATCCGTCGAGAAAAACTCAAGCTATGATCGAAAGATCAAACACAGGTCAAACTGCCCTACCCGAGGAAAAACAGTTCTGGAACGCTGCAAAGAAACTCGTGTAGATCATAGAAAAAAAATCCAATGACCGTGAAATTTTTATATATGATAGATAATAAAGTTGTGAAGACAACCCAAAAATAATCACGTCAATTGGATCTGTAAAACTCGAGTTATGATAAAACCACCAATGAAAGATAGTGCTGTCCAGAAACTCGATGAGTAAAACTTGTCTGGAACAAGTCGGACGAACAAGGCACAAAAAGTTCCTTCGAACTACGAATTTTATTCAATAGAACACAAGAGGAACAGCCCCAAAGTCGTGCACCACGAGCTTTGGGCTCCCCTTGCTTATATAACCAGCCCTTAGGCCAACCCAATCTCAACTAGGACTTCATTTTGTTGCCCCGAACAGGCTGGAGTGCCCTAGATGCGCCACAGTGTACTGAAGCTAGGAACAACATCCAGAACATTCCGAACTGTCCAACTGGCAACTGTGCGCAATGCCTTATACAATCGTTGCAACATGCTCAACTTTCTAAGGTGGGACAAAAGATCTTCAGAACAAATATGAGACGTGCCCGAGTAAGGTGTGTCTCCCTTTTGCCAGATCTCAGGTATCTGAGATGCCCCATTCTAAAGTTCGTCTCTCATGTACTCTTCACCCTACTGCCACTCGCGCAACATCGTGAGTGTCCATTGCAGGGATAAACAAACGCAATGACATTGCAATTAATGGATTAATTGGAATTCAGGATAAACAAACGCAATGACATTGCAATTTATAGATAATTTGAAACTCAATGAATTTCATAGTTCATACATTGCGTGCCCTCTAAACTAATTTCGAATCTAAACTTATTCTTAAAGCTCCCGTTGATCAATCCAAACTGTACCGTCCAGCTTGCTCCTGAACACGTCCCTTGTATTCCCATGGATCTTGAAAATATAGAGATTCTTTAAATTAACAAATGTTGAAGGAGGAATGAATAACCTACGTTGGTCACTAACACAAAGTGTCTCCCCTTGATAAGTATATTATAACAATAATTTTCAACATTGGCACATTTGGCCAATGCAGCAAACGCTGAACTTCAAGTAGTATAGTTTTGATTGTAAAACCACACTACCACCCCTACAAAATATCAATTTAAACCACATAAGAAACCAGTTCAAATAAGCTCGGCAACAATTACTAATTACATTAGCAAAATAGGTATATCTTACAATCTCTTGATCAAGAATTCCGATGTAGTGCGCTCCTGAGCGATGGAGGCACCAATGAATAGTCCTCTGAGAAGGAGACTGTTAGGGGGTAGTAACCACCTTCCTAGTCAGTATACAAAGGAAATTAATTAATAGGAGGATGATGGTTAAACTCATATTGTGCTTGTTCTTAATGACTTACCCCTTCTTCACCGGGGACATGCACTGCCAATTCAATAAATCTCCTGATTCAGGCTTCGTAGAGAAACCCTACGCAGATAAATTGAAAATACCAAAAACAAACAAGACGGAAAAACAAAACTACAGTTAAGTTCATCATTCCATTATAGATCTACAAATATATAAACATGCGACTGGTGTGCCACATGTACATACATGGGAATGGTTCTTGCGCCACGCCAAGCGCTCCTCCTTGAGTTGGCCATGCGCCAAGCCGATACCAGCCATGAACAGTGACAACGATGAGGAGGACGGCGACGATGAAGACAACAAGTATAGCGACTGCGATGACAATGAGGATGGCGACGACGACGACAACGGCGATGGCGAACAGAGGAGGCGGTCGCACTGGAGTTGGCCGATTAGTAAAGGACCGTTGGTCGATCAGTAAATGAGCACTAGAGGCGCAGGTGAGATAAATGCAAGACGCGCTACAACAAAGAGAGACACGTGTTACGTAAAAGAGCGTCTTTAATTGTTAAAGAGACGAAGAGACGAGGGATATAAATGCGAGACGCTCTATAACAAAGAGAGACACGCCCTACGTTAAAGCGGGTCTTCCATTGTCGAAAGAGAGACGCGCGGCATGAGGTCTGCAGAAAACTTACATTCGGCGGCATGGTGCAGAGGCGCGTGTGACGTCCGTGCGTGACCTTTCATTTCCCCGAGGTGGTATCGATGCGTCCCATCGTTCCATCAATGCTTGGGAAACCATCCGCTCCATCGTCGACTCCGCGCGGACCTTATTTAAGATGTGCCATCACCAGTGCATCGAGGTGGTATCGATGCGTCCCATCGTTCCATCAATGCTTGGGAAACCATCCGCTCCATCGTCGACTCCGCGCGGACCTTATTTAAGATGTGCCATCACCAGTGCATTCTCCACAAGCACGTTGCTCACTTTGAATCATCTTCTTTTCCTCATCTTCTCCGAACCGATGACCCACCACCACAATGGCCAACCTTCCGCTGCCAAGCCCTCCGACATAGCCACCGTGCAAGAAACTGTGCTACAGCTCCCCCAAGAGGATCAACACCGAGCAGCTCCTCCTTATGGCGCAAGAGGCGTATAACAATACATCTCGCGCCATGAGTTCCTTGGGTCTTGGTACCCTTCCCCAAGTTACTAGAATGGGTACAATTGGCCACTACCACATTGCCCTCACGGGGGTGGCCGATTGTCTCGACATAGTGTTCGAGACGATGGCCCAGGTGCTTGGCCTCGAGGGCCGCAGAAACCTGGGGGAGGCGACGGAGAGCAACCTTGTTCTCGGGGTTGCACCGCTGGTGTAGCCGGTGCAGCCGGCGCAGCCGGCCAAGGCTCCTGTTGCACCGGCGCTGGAGTCGCTGCTGCCGGAGGAGGAGGTGGAGGAGAGGAGGAGTAGTAGTATTTAGTTTTTCTTTGTTATTTTTAGTTGCTTATGTTTTGTAAATATTGTTAATGAATGATCTATCTTTGTTCATTTATGTGATTGAATATTATTATTTGTGTTCTTTAACTATGTGAATGAATGCATGTGTGGTGTGTTCATCGTGTTCCTCAGGTATCATAAAAAGGATTTGATTATTTTCTGGACAAGTGAATGATTTAGTTATCAAGTGAATGTGCTCTGAGTTCAATGATGTGTGATGTCAACAGTGAACCAAAGCAAAATGGAGAAAATCATGAAGCTAAAGGTGACGTGTGGAATCGGAGACACACTCTTTCCCAAAGAGCGTCTCCATTTTGCTTCTCCGCACAGACGATTTTATCCGGTTCCTATTTTATTTATTATCCCTGATCCAGAAGTCACCTTTTATTTTCCTTGGGGGCCCCATCAATATCTTCTCTTCCTTCGTCTTCTTCGCTACAGAAAAGCTAATGGTTTTATTTGTGGTTTTTTAGTTGATGTTGTTTTTATTTTCTTGTGTCTTGTACTTTTTTCTTGTGTTTTCTAATATATTTCTTAATGAATGTTATATGTGTTCATCTGTGTGATGAATATTTTGTGTGTTCATCTATGCTATATGTGTTCAACTGTGAATGAATGAATGAAATAAATGTTCTGCGATGAGAGTCTGTAAACAAAGACAAAGAAGACGAGCTTTGTGAAGAGCATGTATCATTTCTTGTGCATATTGGAGATGAGGTTAGCTTGATGCGCGTCTCCCGTTTGTCAGAGAGGATGGCGTGTCTCGTATACCGATTTAACTAAGAGGGACTTTATTTTAACGCGTCTCCTTGTATGTTCAGGTGAGCCATGTCAGATCCTCGCTGAAGCGGGCACGTCTAGCTTAACCTCACCAGAGACAGTCACCTTTGAGCGCGTCGCCCGTCTTTGTCTCCATTTGGGTTTCTGACGTAGTGTTGTTGGTGTAGTTATGCTTACTTGCTTTGCCGCATGAAGCTTCTGAGGAGTAACGACACGAGGTCGATCTCTCAGAAGGGATTCGGGATCTTCAACAATGTTTTTCGGCAAGTGGAAACCAGACATACACTACCATGTTTTCACGTAACATAGGAAAACAAATGGGGTTATCCTACTAAAACCTACCCAAGGTCCTATCCTATTCACTCAATAATGGAATACTTTAGCTCCCATCCCCAACAACAACGCCAGAAATGCTTATTAATAGCTAGTAAGAAACACTAAAAAATCACCCCCGACAATGGCGCCGGAATACGCAAGCGCACGGAAACTATATAAGTAGCATTTCCCCTTAAAAAGTATTCCCGAGGGTGTCATTTATAATTTTCCAAAGGAAGGTTAATTGGAAGTAAAGCAGTCATCAAATGAAGAGGACAAATTGGTCTAGGTAGGGTTCTAGTAATGATGGGTAATAAATATGTGGAGGCAGTGTGACACACAAAAAAGGATCCTATTCTAATGGGGATAAATGGGTCAGAGAGAGATTAGGCTAAGAGTTAGGGAGATACTCCTACAATGCTTCTAGTATACATATACATACCTAAGTTAGATACTAATGAACATGTCAATAGTGAATTCTTATGGTAAGTTGTTCAACACATCGGGCACAAGTTTACCCCTAGCAATACTAGGATGACTCCCGCAAAGAGCATGTGGCTTAGCCGAACATGGAGGATTACAAGGACAGATAGGGTTGTCACCATCGACTGCCTACCTTTTCAATCCGTGGGTCTACGAGACATCCAATGCCACTTAACTATCCTAGTACCATGATAGCATATTAAGTAAATACCTTAGGAGCCATGGCACAAGGCATCCTAAAGCAATGACTAATCTAAACATCATTGAACCAATGTTGAAACATAGCATAAGTCATTCATATTAACATGATCATATCATAACTAATTAGACTATAGTGGGGGTTTATAGATTTTACGATGATAGTATAATGACATTAAGGTATGATCATAAAGACTATTCCTACCACATACATGGAATCCACAATCAAACAAGAAACCCTTCATCCAAGTATATGAATAAAAGAAGACTAAAGATAACATCTTTATTAGGAACAAAGTCACAAATACAAATAGGAATATGAGAGCCATACCTTTCCCAATTCGGAATTGGAAAGAGATACACTCCTCCTACTCCTTCCTAACATGGACTATGGACTAGAGGCTCTCCTCTCTACAGCCCAAACTCCTGTAAAGTTATGGAGAGTAGTGGATACAATAGAATGAATACTCAAGTGGTGTGCGTGTGTGTGTGTGTGTGAAGTGAGGGTAGGGCACTGCGAAAGAAACCCAAATGGGAGACAAAGGTGGGTGAAGTACTCAATGGCAGCGTCTCTCATATTGTTAAACGAGACGAGCTTGCTTCAGCAAGGATCTGACATGGCTTGGCTGAAAGTACAAGGAGACGCATTAAAACAAAGCCCATCTAAGTTAAAGTGTTATTAGAGACACACCATCCTCTCTAAAAAGCGGGAGACACGCATCAAACAATGCACATCTCCAATATGCGCAAGAAATGAGACGTACTCTACACAAAGTTCATCTTCTTTGTCTTCGCTTACAGAGTCTCATCACCGAACATTTTATTCATTAATTCATTCACAGTTGAACACATATAACCCATATGAACATACAAAATATTCATCACACAGATGAACACAGAGATTCATTAACAAAATATACTGCAAAACACATGAAAAAAGTACAAGACACAAGAAAATAAAAACAACATCAACTAAAAAACAACAAAAGAAAACCTAAAACCTACTCCTCCCCCTCCTCCTCCTTCGGTTGCTCTGACTGCTCCGCCGGTTGCTCCGGCTAGTCTAGATCTGACAGTGCAACCACGCGACCAAGGTTCCTCGCTGTCGCCACCACTAGGATATTGCGGCCCTCGACGCCGAGCACCTGGGCCATCGTCTTGAGCAGCCTCTATAGTCGGTCAAACAACTTGTCGAACAGCATCTCGAGCAGCTCTTTGTTGAGCCTCTCGGGGGAGCGGCAACACTGTTTCTTGCAGGGTGGCTCCCTCGGCGGGCTTAGCGGCGGAACGTTGGCCATTGTGGGTTGTCTGAGCAGAACAAAGCGAAGAGGAGAGACTGATGGCACCTTATATAAGGTCTGTGCCATAACGCAAAATCGATACAGGCTTCCAGTGAAGCGCGTCTCCTATGATTGACGCTTCACTCTCCTCTGCTAAAAAAGAGACACGTTCTAATGGAAAGCGCGTCTCCTATTCCACACGTCACCTTTAGCTTCGTGATTTTCTACATTGTGCTTCGGTTCACTGTAGATATCACACATTACTGAACTCAGAGCACATTATCACTTGATACCTAAATATAATCAAATCATGCCTTATGAAACCTAAGGAACACGATGAAGACACCACACATTCATTCATTCACATAGTTGAAGAACACACAAGATAATATTCAGTCACATAGATAAATAAAGATAGAATTCATTCATTAACAATATTTAAAGAACAGAAGCTACTAAAAACAACAAAGGAAAACTAAATCCTCCTCCTTCTTCTCCTCCTCCTCCTCCTCATCCTTCGGCGGTGACTCTGGTGTCAGTGCAGTAGGAGCCTGGACCGGCTGCGCCATCTGCTCCGGCTGCACCGACAGTGCAATGCTGAGAACGAGGTTGCTCTCCGTCACCTCCACCAGGTTTTTGCAGCCCTCGGGGCGAAGCACCTAGGCCATCGTCTCGAACAGAATGTTGAGACGATCGGCCACCCTCGTGAGGGCGAAGAGGTAGTAGCCGATGGTACCCATTGTAGTAAACTGGGGAAGGGTACATAAACCCAAGGAACTCATGGCGCGAGATGTATTGTTGTACGCCTCTTGTGCCATAAGGAGGCATTGCTCGGTGTTGTACCTCTCATGTGAGTTGTAGTAAAGTTTCTTGCACGGTGGCTCCCTTGGAGGGCTTGGCGGTAGAAGGTTTGCCATGGTGGTGATGGGTCGTCAGGGCGGGGAAGACGAAGAAAAGAAGAGGATTCAAAGTGAGAGCCGCGCTTGTGGAGAACTCACTGGTGATGGCGCGTCTTAAATAAGGTTCATGAAGAGTCATCGAGGGAGCGGTTGGTTTCCTGCGCATTGATGGAACGATGGGACGCATCGATACCACAACGAGGAAATGAAAGGTTGAGCACGGACATCACACGCGTCTCTGCACCACGCCGCCGAAATTAAGTTTTCCTCAGACCTTGTGTCGCGGGTCTCTATTTTGACAATGGAAGATGCGCTTTAGATTAACGCTCACCTTTCTTTGTTATAGCGCGTCTCACATTTATCTCCCTCGTCTCTTTGTCTCTTCAACAATGGAAGACACTCATTGTCTTAATGTGTGTCTCGCATTTATCTCCCTCATCTCTTCTTCGCCTCTGGTGCTCCTTTATTACTAATAGAACAATGGTCCTTTACTAATCGACCAACTCCAGTGCAACCGCCTCCTCTGTTCCCATTGCCGTTGTCGTCATCGTTGCCATCCTCCTCGTCATCGTCATGTTCATGGCTGGTATCACTTTGGCGTGCAGCCGACTGAAGGAGGAGTGCTTGGCGTGGCACAAGAACCATCCCCATGTATATACATATGGCACACGGTCGCATGATTCTATATATGTAGATCTGCAATGGACTGATGAACTTAAGATTAGTTTTTTTTTCCGTCTGCGTAGGGTCTCTCTGTGAGGCTTGAATTAAGAGATTTATTGAAGTGGCAGTGCATCTTGCCCGGTAAAGAAGGGGTAAGTCACGAAGAACAATCACAATATGAGTTTAACCATCGTCCTCCTATTGATGATTTTCCTATGTAGATTGATTGGGATGGTGGTTACTACCCCCTGACAATCTTCTTCTCATAGTACTATCCATTGGTGCCTCCAATATGCGCCTTTCCAAGTGGTTTCTTCCATCCAAATCTCCATCGCTCAGTAGCACTCTGCATTGGGATTCTTGGTCAAGAGATTGTAAGATAGACCTATTTTTCTCATGTAATTAGTAATTGTTGCCGAACTTATTTGAACTGGTTTCTTATGTTGCTTAAATTGATATTACGTCGGGTGGTGCACCTGTTTCACAATCAAAACTATACTACTTGAAGTTCAGCATTTGCTGCATCAGCCAAATGCGCCTGATGATGAAAATTATTGCTATAATCTACTTATCAAGGTTGGACACTTTGTGTTAGTGACCAACATAGGTTATTCATTCCTCCTTCGACATTTGTTAATTTAAAGAATGTCAATATTTTCAGGATCAAGGGCACTATAAGAGAAGTGTTAGGAGCAAGCTGGACGGTACAGTTTAGATTGATCGATGGGAGGTTTAGGAATAAGTTTAGATTCAAAATTCGTTTAGAGGGCACACAGTGTATGAACTATGAAATTCATTGAGTCACAAATTATCTCTTAACTGCAATGTCATTGCGTTTGTTTATCCCTTAATTCCAATTAATCCGCGAACTGCAATGCCATTGCGTTTGTTTATCCCTACAATGGATGTTCACAATGTCGTGCGAGCGGCAATAGGGTGAATATTGCATGAGAGATGAAGTTTAGAAAGGTGCATCTTATATACTTGAGATCCGGCAAAAGAGAGACGTGCCTTACTCGGGCTCGTCTCCCAGTTGTTTCGAAGATCTTTTATCCCACCTCATAAAGTTGAGCAGGTTGCAACGATTGTATAAGGCATTGTGCACAGTTGCCAGTTGGAAACACCGGAATGTCCTAGATGTTGTTCTGGCTTCAGCACACCGTGGCACATCTAGGGTAGTCCAACATTTCCGGGTCCACAATATAATGCGAGACGAGCCTTTCAGTGGCGCATCTCCGATTTACGCCAAAGATCTTTTGTCCCACCTCCGAAATCTAAGCGCAATGCAACCATCATATAAGGCATTGCGCACAGTTGCCAGTTGGACACGCCGTAATGTCCTAGATGTTGTTCTTGGCTTCAGCACACCGTGGCGCGTCTAGGACATTGCGGTGTGTCCGGGGCCACAAAATAATGAGAGACGCGCCTTACATTGGCTCGTCCCCGATTTACACCGAAGATATTTTGTGCCACCTCGGAAAGCTGAGCGCAATGCAACGATCATATAAGGCATTGTGCACAGTTGCAAGTGTTACATCCCCACATGCGAAAGATGTTCCCGTCTTCAGCACACCGTCGCTAGTCTTTTGCATGCAGGAAAATGTCGTGATGCGAAAGATGATAATGTGAGATGTGTGTTATAATGTGTGTCTCAGAGTTTTATTTTAAACTCCTCGAGCACTCTATGGTGAAAATTTGGCGCTCTCTTGACCAAAGAACGCTGAAATGTGAGAGACGGGTGCTATTTTTATCCATCGCGCGCTCTCTCGACCTAGACACTGCAGCTCCTGAGCACGACGCCACCGTCGACCCCGACCTTTGTGTCATCAGAGAGTTGAGCATCCTGGAGCATGCTGGCTCGTCCCCTGTCCCCGGAGCACGCCGCCGCCGTCCTCTTTCTCAACTCTCTCTTCGTCATTGTCACGCTGCTGCCGTCGACCCCTACCCCGCCGTCAACCCTGACCTTCGCCACCAGAGAGTTGAGCACGCTAGAGCACGCCGCTGCCTCAACACCGACCTCGGTAATTAGTATGAGCACGACGCCACCTTCACTTAAGTGGAAATGTTCTCTCTGTTCCTGGAGCACGCCAGCCTGCTGTCATCAGAGAGTTGAGTAACTGCCACTTTGGCGCCTCCACCAGCTCGTCCCGGAGCATGCCGCCGCGTCCCCTGTGATTTTATTGAATTTGAGGATTTCCTATGAAGGATCATCGTTAATGAAGTCATTGATCTAAAGGGAGAATTTTCATTAGAGTATACATTCAACTTCCTTGTTTATGTCCAATGCAGAAGTAATGTATTTGTTTTGACTATTGATGTATATAACGAATTCTGATTTGCAAACTCTTAAAACTGCAGGAACTGTGGTTGACCCTAGCATTTGCCATACTGGTGACTTTGATTTAAACCTGGAATCAAGGTGCCTATGCTGGAATCAGGCTATAAATGCATTAGTGGAATGTAAATTGTTTGTTTTTAAGGAGACAAGCACACAAGCTCGCTACCATGTCCTTTACCATGACAACAATTTCTCTACTAATGCTTTCGAGAAGCTCACCAACTGCCTGTGCTATATGTAAGCTCGGTTCTCCACTTACGAACAGATATTTGCTACCTTATGTGACTGGTTAAGCAAATGTGACTGCAATTTGATAATGTTTTATATGGTTTCAGTGATTTTATTGAATTTGAGGATATCTCAGTCGGTTGCTCATAGTTTCTATATTAAGTTGTTGCTGGTGAGACGTACGAGGAAGGGCCCGAGGATGAGGCGATGCCCTCCGTCGGGGTACACCGCCGAGTGGGAGCCCTGCACGCTGTTGTGATATTTGTTGTGTGCTGCTAATGTGTAGCGTCTGTTGACGGTTCCTACGCACTACTAACAATTCATCTCTAGCAGTGGTGCCAGAAATGGTTGTTAATAGATTTTATATTATACATGTAAATTTGCAAGCGCACGGAAACTATCGATGTATCATTTCCCCCCTAAGAGTATTCCCAAAGGGTGTCATTTATATTCTCCCAAAGAAAGTCTAGATGGAAGGAAAAATATCATCAAGTGGAGAGGCTAGGTTGGCCTAGGTAGGGTTCTAGCAAGGATGGATAAAGGGTAATTGAGGTAGTGTGACAGACACAAGAGCATTCTATCCTAAGGGGATAATTATAGGTAAAGAGGGACCAGGCTAAGAACTAGGCAGAGAGTCCTACAATGCTTCTAATGTACATATACATACCTAAGTTAGTTACTAATGATCATATAAATTATAAATTCTCATGCTAAGTAGATTAACACATCGAGCACGGGTTTACCCCTAGCAATACTAGGACGACTCCTGCCAAGAGCCTATGGCATAGCCGAACGTGGAGGATTACAAAGGACAGATAGGGCTGTCACCACCTGCCTACCTCTTCAATCCGTGGGCATACAAGACATTCAACGCTACTCTCTATCCTAGCACCATGCTAGCATATTAAGTAAGTACCTTAAGAGCCGATGCACAAGCCATCCTAAGGCAATGAACTAAATCATCGTTGAACCAATGTTAATTCATATCATTAGTGATTCATGTTAACATAATCATATCATAGCTAATTAGACTATAGTGGGTGTTTGTAGTGTTTATGATGATATGATGACAATGATATAACATGATCATAAATACTACTCCTACCGCATACATGGAATACACAATCAAACAAGAAATGCTTCTTTCAAGTATATGAACAATGGAAGACTAAAAATAACATCTTTATTAAGAACAAAGTCACAAATACAAATAGGAACATGAGAGCCATACCTTTCCCAATTAGAAATTGGGAAGAGACCCCTTCTACTTCTCTCCTACTTGTAATGTGGACTAGAGACTCTCCTCTCTACAGTATGTAGTCCTCTTAACCTATGGAGAGTAGTGGATACAAGGGATGAATACTCTCCAGTGGTGTGTGTTGAAGTGAGGGGTAAAGGGTCCTATTTATAGCTTGGAGAAAGGTCAGTTCCCGTCACCAAAAGAATGCTAATCAATCTTCTTCGTGACTATTGCACCACAAGGAGTCGACACGTGGAAGTTGACCGAGTTTGGCGCTAGGAAGGGTTTGGCTGAACCCCCTAGTCGGTCAAACAGAAATGTTGACCATTTTCTGTGTGCTTCCTCGGGGTGACTTCCAGGTGGATCTCATTGACTGATATGGGTGCTACACTGTTGGATGGCCTCAAATAGTTCTCTTTGTCAGTCATTGGATCCATGTGGTGCCACGTGGCATTGCCTGATTAGCTGGAATGATATTTTATAGGATCCATCCCCTTGTTTCACTTCAATTTTGCATAGAATGCCTGCATGCACTACTTTCTCCAGAGACAAGTGGAAATAGGTTAAATAGAAAGGTGATGTGTGCAAGAAATGATATTTCCTTCACATAATTGAGTTATATTGATGGGTGAAATTGGTATATAATAGCCATAAAAAACTCCCCGAAGCTTATCCTTTGCTCGTCCTGAGCAAAGTTAAGACTTTAGGTTGATGATCAAGAGTTGTTACAACGTTCCGCTTTTCAAAAGTACCATGTGCACAACAAAATAATCTACCTAGTATTGCAAAGAATTGGCACGATACTTCACCCATCTTATGTCATTATGGGGCTTATGCCATCTCCAATTCATGGGTGGTTGAAAGATAGAATAGCAAATGGAGCACACAAACCCTAGAAATCAAGTTCCGCGCAAATTCCAAATAGTTCAATTTAGACTTTTAAGTATCTCAATTTGATTCCCTCAAGTCTCTCCTTTGTGTGTAGTGGAAATATATCCTCACCAAGGCATTTTGCATAAATTCATCCTAACTCTACATAAGGCTTGTATGTGGAGCTTGGTAGGGAATATTGTAGGCATATTTGCAACACACAATATTGCCAAGTCAAAAGAGTAAGCCTAAGGAGAAATCAATTCAAAACAATTTAATTCAAGACTTGTGCATGTGTGATGGAATGGAGTGGATGTGGATCTTCAGATGACTCCTTTTTTAGTGGACTCTCTTATTATGCAGGGATGAAACATGGCTACTTTTTTTCTCGTGCTTATGATGTAAGCATGCATTTTTCTTTTTCTTATTCTTTTTCTTGTAGCCATGTCTTCTACTCCCTTTTTATGCAACACATTTTTTGAGAGATTACTAAGCATGAATGATATGGAGTGTCTCTTTTTATTGTGGAATGGTGGTATGGTAGAATTTTGCTTACTTCTAGTGTAGAAGTATAGCATGTGCAAGTGAAGTCTTCTTTAAAAAGTAATGAATCAAATCTCACATAGGTCTATACTAGTTTGACAAATCTCAATGAGAAGACAAATAGCATATGCATAAGGTCTATCAATGTGATATATCATATGGCTTTGGTAGGTATCTCCAATCAAATGAGAATAACTTAAATCTTGTTAGAATTTCTCCAGAAATCTAAGTTTCACTTTCAAACTAGGAATAGCAGCCCTATCACTGTATCATATCTCACAACAACTTAGAATGGTTTAAGCTTTTGCTAACCACAATTTCCAAATCAAGGCAAAAGCAATTTTAGCCAATGAGAGCAATATGATGGAGAGTAGTAAGTTGTAAACTAGGGACTTAGGAAAATAAAACAGAGCAAATATTCATCATTTCATCTATGTGAATTCCAAACCATTATTATCGCACATCATTTATTTTATTCAAAAACAAATCTATCCTAAAATTTATTATTTTTTTATATGCAAGGTGAATGATGTCTAATGGAAAATAAATATGCAAAGGGGTTGATACAATTTACCTCAAGTAGAGGTCCTCCCCCAAGTTTGTTCTTCACTCACCTCCGTGATGAGGGTTGAACCTTTGATGACGGAAGTATGCCGCGAGATCTGCTTGCTGTTGTTGTAGTGTGGAGTTGAGGTTGATTTGAGCGTTCATGTGTTGTTGCCAATCTTGGGTACCTTGGACATATGCCCTTGGGGAGTGTTGCAGATGTCACTGGTTCTTACTTCAAGCTCATCCATATGTCTAGTGAGATTCGTCATTCCTTGGCTATAGTCATCATGACTTCTAGTCGAAGAGGAATGACATCCTCTCATTGACGATGGAGGCAAGCTGCTAGATCTTGAAGTAGATAGGGGCGGCTCCCATGTGGCACCTGGCCATCCATGGAAAGATGGACCTTCGGTCTTATACGATGGAGGTTGAGTCCATTCGGTTGCATCACTCGTTGGGTTCTCTTCCTCTTCGTACTAATGGACCATGGAGGTTGTCCGAGGCATAGCCGCTCTCCTTGTATGTCATCTAGTTACCCTGCCAGATACATTACTTCTTTCAGCTTCCTTTATGGGAAGGAGGTCAATGGTTAGCTTCCGGCATTTGTACAAATGATAATCTGCGTTAGGTAACCGAATTTCATTGACAAAGCTAGGATAATAAAATATCAAAGAGCCGTCTTGCTCATGCTTAAGGGTATGTCCTTGCGCTAAGTAATATTCATCAATTAATTCTCTTTCATTTTCAATTTACTCAAATGAAGAATATTGTAGTGCTACTACCCTATTAGCAACACGGGTAATCAATGAAGTACATTCAGTTGACTCTACCCTTGGAATGTAATCTAACCATTGTGTCATCATGGCAATAACTGGAGCAACTTTTATCTTTTTAATTATGGCAAATAAAATTTTCAGCTCGTCATCACGCACTACCCTTACATCTCCTCCAGGGAACATAGTCATAGCCACCATCTATGCATGAAGGACAAAGTAGGCTTGTGCAAGTGGCTATTCCTAGGTGCACTACACCTGACCTCTCCTGTTAAATCTTGCCAAAAACTTTGTTTGTTAAACTTAGGCAAAGTATCTAAATCTAGCAAACAACATTTATGGAAGCCTAGGATTTCACTTTATTCTTTCCATAAGATGTTGTATTCTTTTTGAAATAATTTAAAGTAATACCATCAAATCCTATTTTGAGTGTGTAAAGGAATTGTATAGAGAGAAGGCGTGGAACTTTCTGCTCTATGTGAGTAAAATTTTGTAAAATCCCACTTTTTCCTTTCATGTGAAGTTCAGCTACAAGTTGTTTATCAAATATAATGGAGGTCAATATAGTTGTGCACATGAACTTGACCTCACTAAAAAGTTTTTTTTCTACTCATGTTTAATTTTATTAACATGAGGATTGGACTTCACCCTAATCCTAGAACATTTTAATTAAACCTTTCTGCAATGTTGGGAATTTAATTGATTGAAATGGCTAGGGCAAGTTATATAGCAGCAATATAAAAATCAAAACAAATGTAATTTGGTTATGTTACTATGTATATCTGGCCCTGACAAAAAGACTCAAATCCAAGGCTCCAAATTTTTCCTTGGCCTCTTAAATATTTTAAATAGCTTCTCGGAAAATTTTCAAGATTTTTGAAGCACGTCTTCCACTTAGTTGGACACGTACAAAGGATTCATTTCGCGACGATCTCAAATTTAGCTTTACACTGAACCTTGCCCAAATCAACCTACAATTTTTCCTAAAACCTTTCTTGTTCAGTGAGCTTTGTTTCAAAGTTTGGAGATTTATGGACCTCAGCTACTATGTATTTCAATAAGGTTTATAAACATGTATGCATTCAAATTTGATTTTGAATTTGAAACAAACTATGTCCAAATTGAAATACAATTGAAGATTTGGGTTCCTCATATTTTTCTTAGCCTGTCTAGAAGTTTTGGGAATTTTTGGACAATGTTTGAGGTGGAATTTAGAGGAATAGATAAGGGAGAGCGGTGGGGCCCACATGTCAGCCAGGGAGACCGTTTAACTGCCCCTGTTTCTTTCTCCGCGCGACACCACGACGGCTGCATACCGCCAGCGCGCCCTTCGGCCGTCGGTCGCCTCCAGCTGCCCTACTCCTCCTTATATACTGCGGTAAAGGCTATATATTCACCCCACCGTCGACCAAAGTCCCTCCTCGGTTCACTTTTCACTCGCGCCGCGCCATTTCTCGCCGCCGCGACCACCTCAGTTCTGCCCAGTGCCGCTCAGCCTCGCCACCGATACAAGCCTCCCCGTCCTCTGCAGTCTACAGGAAAAAGGTGCGCCATGATCTCGTGTAGCTTCCGGTTAAATTTGAAATCATATCGTGCATCCTAGCATCCGTATTCCATGAATTACTGAAGCACTTTTATAGCTTCGAAGCTAGTTCGTCGGTTTAATTCCGATTGTATGCACAATAACTCTTTGATCCAGTTAGACGACATGATATACGTATCCTAGCGCACCTTCCCTCCAAAAATCAGGAAGAACCATCGACTAATTAACGAGTTATCCGATTTTTCCCCTTCTGCCATTGATGGAGCTCGGTTCATCGTCGACCTTGGTGTTGCCGTCAATGGCATGAGCTCTAGACCCTCCTAAATTCTTTCCCATGCTTGAAAGATGCTTCCCGAGCTTTCAAATGAGAGTTTTCGCTAGGAAATCAAAAGTCTCGACATAACCGAAACCCTAGCACCCGCCGCCGCCGTCGGGAGTGGTTTTCCGGTCACCCATCGTCGTCGGGGGTTACTCTAGCGTGTTCCCCGCGCAAAACTAGGGTGGGGCGGCGAGTACCGAGACCTCCCATGGTCCGGAAGTCATCGCCTGTGAGAACGCCGCCACGCGCCGGCGAGAGCGCCGCCGCCCGAGCCCGTGGCCAGAGGTCGAAGAAGGCAGGGATGTGGGTCCCACCTGCCAGTGAGCGCACCGCGCCAAATTTAAAAGCTGCAATTTCCAAATATATGCAGAACCATTTCCAAAGTTTAAAAATCAATATCTCTCTGTAGACTGCTCCAAAAATATTCAAACAAATTTTGTTTGAAAGCCCTTGAGCTGTAGTTTCTGTTAGTACCAATTAGGTCCTGTGAAACTTACTTTTAAGTTCTATAGAAAACAATCTTTCCAAATGCAAATACAATTTTTCGAGGTGAACTTTCCGGTGGAAAAATCCCCAAAATTCACATAAAATACACTGTCCTATTCTTGAATACCAGAAAAAAGTTTGGGAGCCATTGCACCTGTATAACCCTCCGTATAGTTCAATTCCCTTTTTCAGTCATTGAATTTTTACAGATGTTCGGTTGCTTTATTATTTCCCAAATCTGGACTGAACCTTCCCTTTGTCGTACAATAGTTCCTGTAAAAATATTGGATTTAATTGACCTAATCTCCTAGTCCTAATTAAGTTGCAAACTGGATATTAATTGAAAAGCTAAAAATTCAATTACAAAATAATTCCACAAATTCTTGCCAACTTTGAAATTCAATAACTCCTTCACCAAGGCTTAGAAATTTATGAAACCAAATTTTGCTAGAACCAAGACAACCTCCTCTATCATTATTATCAACTGGCAGCTATGTTCAAGCTACAATTTCTTCTCTAAAATTCTTAGGAGTTTATTGCTTGCCATAATTTTAGAGACAACAAACTACTTTGATCATCTCCTGTTCTTTGTAAGAGCTTCTATCATATTCGCTAGTATCTACCATCAAAGTTCCAAAGCCAATTAGGTCATTATCATATAATGATCACCATAGATTAAATTATGGTCTTGGTAGTAATTATTTTTCAAAGTCATTCATATACATATTATATGCATATCGTGTACTGACCGAAGTCGAGGAGGAACCAGAGGCCTTGGAAGTACACCTGCCGGATACTAACCCAGACTCTAACCTGCATCCAGGCAAGCCTCGATTTGTATTTAAGTCGTTTATAAGGTTTTGCTTTATCACTATGTTGAGTAGCATATGAATTGTGCATTACGTTCGGGATGCTTGAATACTCCAAATGCATGACCCACAATCCCATTGGTTAATTGGGTAGGTTGATAACTCGACGTGTAGTATTGCTATGCTAATGTTGTAGGTAAACCGATAGAAGTCGAGTAGTTGTAATCTACTCGCGAGATAGAAATTTACACTCATCTACACTGGGATAACATTTATAGAAAATAACTTTTAAATCTAAACTTGAGAACGGTCAGAGATGGATAGGAAGCGGCAAGACGTGGTCTTGGTCGCATAGCTCTGACTGGTCAGTTAAGGCCAGTCTGTATGCGGCCCCTTCGAACAAGCTTGACTTGTACCGGTGACATAATGGACATATAGACTCCAGTAAACTGATGTAACTCGATAACTGGGATGTCGAGGCCCATTAACTCACCATCGATAGGGGTGGGTTGAGGACAGTAAGGTGTAAATCGGTCAGCGGACACAAGAGGTATTCCGTGCGAAGACCTTCTGTTCGCGGAGGTGAGACAGGTTCGGCGTTCGGGTTTCTTGTGAAAGGTGGCCATATACGACTAGTACTGAAGTGTTACGTAGGTACTGGTCTACTCACTGACACTTCCAAACGTGCGTATGTGTCGTGTTGTCCGGGTGTGTCCTGATTGCAATCACCGTCCCTCACGGTAATAGAGTACCACTTGTTCACTGAGCTGTGAAATAGTAAATATTAAAGAAGCCAGAAAAATATATTGTATTAAATTATAATCGCCTTGCAACCTTGTATGACTCGGAGATAGTAAAATTAAAGTTTACAGTTTCCGCATACTTAGCTGTAATAGCATTATGTGCTCTGGGCATGTCATATCATCAGCAGAGTGTTTCTTGTTTGATTGTGGAGTCTATGATGTGCCGTACTTGGAGAACGTCATTTGCTACTTAAAACCTGATTATAAGGATCCACTTGTAGGCAAGTCGTTTATGCTTCACCTTACCTATGCCTAGTGTTTAACCTTGCATATGTATAGTGAGACGGGTCAGTCTTGCTAAGCCTTATGCTCTTGTTTGCAGTTAACGAGTTTTTGCAGGTTATACGATTGATGAAGGGTTTGATGATGAGGCTGCACCCCCTCCATGGTGTACAATCGAGTGGGAACCCTGCACGCCGCCGTAATTTTGTTGTTGCTAGTGCGAATTATGCAGGGCATGGATGACTTTGCTTTTGTATAGCTAGTGCTGAGAGCATAGCAATGATATATACGTTTCTTTCCTTCTGCTAGTATTGTAAAACTTCCGTTGTATGATAAATAAAAGACTTCTTCTTGTATTTTATTCTCGTTCTGTTCTTGTATACTATTGGGTGTCGCATCACACGACACCACCCAATGAGATCCTCGGATGTCGGGATTCCGGTCCCCATAGACATGGTACCAGAGCATCATTGGGAACAGTGTACTTGAAAAGGACATATTTTCAAAAATTAGGATTTGAGTGAGGAATTAGCTATATGCCCTTATAAGGAATATTATTAGTATAAGATATAAAGGTGGTAAACTAACTTATTTGTTATTAATTCTGTAACGATGCCCCGACGTCAGGTAAGAGGTAAGGTACGCCACCGTAAGCGGATCAATTACGGTAAGCTCACCATGCAAGAGGTAGCATGGAAGTTTTCTGTGGCTTAGCACGGGAATGTTAATAGGAGTCTCTGAAGCTTTCTATGTTTCTGAGAACCTATGACACGCGGTACCCCAGCGTGCTTCAAATTTAGTGGGAGCCCCCGTCGGGTGGTGTATAACCTGATAGTATGCATCTATAGAACCATTCATGTTCTATGGAAGCATGTGAAACATGTATGCCCGAGCGTGTATAAGCCGGATCATACGAGAGTCTTTGCTGTACAGATGTATTTTCAGCCATGTACCTCGAGACATGACCTCGCTCGAGGGTGACTTACACCAGAGTCGTATGCATTTATTTTCATATGTATTATTGTGACTGCCTGTCGTGCTTCCCCATACCGCCCTTGAGGTGTGAAGGTGTGAAAGGGGACTGTTTGTCTTTTTGCAGCATTGACTACGGTAGAAGACCGTGTAGTAACCGTTTGCGAGAGAACGATATAGGAACCACCTATAGACGTAACCGGATATACCGGATAGAATTTTCTTTGGTGAGGTATGTAGTACCGTCAGTATAAAATATGATACTTGACCACCACCAATGACATAATGGATGCATAATGTTTTGGAAAGTCCGAATATCAGATGCTGGTAGGTTTGGACTCCGTAAAAGGGACCCCGATTCAATAGGGTAGATAGAATCAAGATTCTTGATTTCTGGCAGAAGATTGCTCGACTTCGTCGGGTTGTAATCTTGGACATATGATAGATAACATAAGGGTATTATATATGGATGGAAATCTCGTGAAGACCTCTACAACTTTTATGTTGACCATCAGGGCAGGAAAGTTTTATAATCTGTTGAAATCTGGAGTATACTAAAACTGCTCCAGATGACCCTCCCATTGTACAAGTTCCAGTAATATTGCCATAACTCTATGTAGGAACATCTTCTGCCTTATTGCGATACATGTATGGAAAGGGCAGAAGCATATCTACAGGTCTGATGTTTAGAGTTTTTCCAAATTCGAATTTGAGACAAATCAAATTTGGAAATAAAAACAGTGAACTGCAGGACAGCTGGTGCAAACCAGTCAGTTCAACTGTTTAGTTTGGATAGTTATAACTTTTAATACAGAATAGTGACATAATCACATATATACATTTTTGGAAATTTTAGGAAGTCCTCTATCATATTTATTTTGCATTCATGATCTGAATCTGGGTATAGCTGTGTCTAATTCCATTTGTCGCAAACTTGGTTCTGGCAGTCCAGAACTTGAAGCAGTTTGCACATGGTCGTGAATTCGCACGCGATACCTCTATAAAAAACTTTTCGGGGGGTAATTTTTTTACTTATGGATTATTACCTTGATGTTATACAAAGTTTATTTTGTCATTACCTCAAAATATTGTCATGATACCCCTGTATAAATTGTGGACATC
This sequence comes from Tuctoria greenei, assembly GCA_036927565.1. NCBI lineage: Eukaryota > Viridiplantae > Streptophyta > Magnoliopsida > Poales > Poaceae > Tuctoria > Tuctoria greenei. The sequence goes on from JAYESD010000009.1 coordinate 33,941,726, forward strand.
ACTACATATACAGGGGAGGTTCTGTCAAAATTTCCAGAAAATATGGGTCAACTTAAAACCTATATAGATACTATTTCCTAGCTCACATGGGGCTGTATGAGTACAATCCGGAAAGTTTGGAAAGTATACTACAACTTTTGTATTCAGCCCAACACCTGGTTCTGACGTTACCTGTATGAAAATTTTGAATTTATACAGGAAGGTCAGCTGGAACAGACTGTGATTACAACTCCAGTTTTAAATTTTCTTAAACTGTTGAGAATTGGAAACCTTCTCATTGTTCCAGTATTCTTTTATATAGATGACGGATGTAAGGATGCTATTACCGTACGGATGGGTATTTGCCACTTGCGCTAGCCATCCGGGCTTCCCAAGTTTGCTGCGGGAAGTGCTCCAACAGTTTGGCTTCATCGAGATGCCATGCTATTTTGGTAGAGAAACGATTGACAGAGGTGTTCGGTCATGCACCATCTTGGTAGACATCCCGGCTAGTCCACATCAATATGGATGGGCTCCTTTCTCGGTTACCATCGAGGGGGCTCATTTAGAGGACACTTGGGCAATCGCAGCAGGCGAAGCACTTATGAAACTTTGTGAGTTTCATCAAGATGCCATGGCGGGGACTCAATTTGCCCTTATTCCATTCCGTGGTATGGCTGGATTTTAATGGCAACATCGTATGGTTGCTGCCTATGAACCGCATGGCGACACAACCTCAACAACACTTGGGACATATGCGGCTGCTTCCAATATGGTAGTTGCTACACAAGGCACCATTATTATGGAGCAAATTGAGGCCTTGCTGGAAGCGACGGAGCGGGGTGATACCCTTGATTATATCATCGAGAATCTACGTTTGCTACTAGCCCCAGCGAATCACCGGCTAAATAAGTGCGAGAGTCAGCTGCATTATGCTCGCATTAGACTACGGAAAGCTTGTGCCGAACAACAACAGACTCGCACTGAGCTGCAGAAAGCTCGTGGTGAGATGCAAGCAAGTCAGTTGGAGGTGCAACAACAGCAAGAGCAGCTGTTAGTAGTCACTGAAGAGCGGGACACCGCCATTGAGACAGCTCAGAATTGGGAGTATGAGGCAGGACAACTGCAGGATAATGTAATTGATGCCGAAGCACAATTGCAACCAGTGGTGTATCCACCGGCCCATAATATACCACTAATTATGGGTGAACATTTTCCTTCGAATGACGAAGAATAAGAAGAAGATCCTTAGGAAGTCGAGTTCTATCTTTAGGGGATAGTGGTTGTGTTATTAACCACTATAGGCAGGGAGTAATGTGGTGTAATAAGCACTACCAGTATTTTGTGACTTGATGAGTCTTGTTGTGAATAGTAGCAGGGTGTGTGTATGACAACATAGACATAACGTCTTGTGGTGACCAAGCATAGACGAGACAACTTCTATAGATGAAGTTTGTCTATTTTGGAGTTCTATTGTAAACTTGGACCCGAGATAATATAGATTGTATAAAGCTTGTACTTTATCAATTTATGTGAATGTTGTGTATTACCTATTGCTGTCTACAACATTACTATTTGTATGGAAGGATGAACTTGAGGGAATGAGACTTATGGTGTTAATTGATGTGTTGTAGCATGGTGCATACACGTATAGCCCAGGAAGTGGGAGGCTCAAGTGGGGGACAGGGGGACGACACCCCACCACCAGGGCAGAAGACGCCCCAGACGCAACCACCTCAACCACCTCCTCCTACACTTCCCAGAAGACTCGCGGAGGTTCTCGCAGCAGTGCTCGGCTCACGCGACGAGCAAACCGAGTTGTTGCAGACCATTGTAAAACATTCGTCCCATCAAGGGGGATGACAAGCTGATGGGCCACGTCAACCACATCCGAGTTCCTACTCGGATTTCATGTTGACACATCCGCCAGTCTTCAGGGAGGACGACGAGCCTTTGGAGGCGGACAACTGGCTCCGAACCATTGAAGGGAAGCTCGGTTTACTCGAGATAACCGAACAATAGAAGACGTTGTTTGTAGCTCAACAACTGCAGGGTTCTACTGGTGCGTGGTGGGAAAACTTCCTCGCTGCACGCCCCGCAGGCTATGTCGTGAGCTGGACATAATTTCAAGAGGCGTTACGCGCCTACCATATCCCTCTCGGGATTATGAGGAGGAAGCTTCAAGAGTTATTGGAGTTGAAGCAGGGAGGAAGGAGTGCTTACGAGTACTCCAAGACCTTCATCCACTTGGCCAGTATGCACAGGACCAAGTGAACATGGAAGACAGGAAGAGAGAGCGCTTCTACCGGTGATTGAACCCCATGATGAAGGACAAGCTTGCCTTGTTCAACTGCGGCAGCTTCAACGACATTGTCAACGCCATGATCGTACAAGAGGATGCCACTCGAGAGCTGTCCTCAGAAGAAGAGGAGTGCTCAACAGGGCAGCGGGGGTGGTGCTCCTCAGAAGTACCGAATGGTGTATCGATCACCATCCGGCCAGAGGTGGCAACCACCATCGCGACCACCAATGTTCAATGGTCGCCAGTTCAGCAACACCGGTTTCCGACCGCAGCAACAACAGGGGATGACCCCACGTGCACTTCCACCTCCACCACGTGCACCGGGATTTCGTCCTCCCATTCGTACCAGCCAAACCCCGTACACGTGTGGACGCGCGGGGCACTTCGCCTAGGACTGCCCGCAGAGTAGGCAGGGCGGAGGACAGTAATCATACCAGGGCACCAACCAACCCCGCAACCAGCCCAAGAAGCCAGTCCCCAGACTCGGCAACGTCCATCACCTCGCCATTGAGGACGTTCCGGAAGGCGCACTCGTACTCACGTGTACGTTCTCTATATTTGATCATCCTGTGGTCATACTCTTTGACTTTGGAGCTTCACACAATGTCATTAGCAAGTCTTTTGTCATTAAAAGTCAGTTGCCTATTATCTCCACAAAAACATTGTATGTGATTTGCACTCCGGCAGGGAAGACAATAACAAATGAGTTGGTTCCTGGGATACCACTTAACCTAGATGGAACTATATATCTTACTTCGCTTCTCATACTAGAGAATCAGAAGCTAGATGTCATCTTGGGAATGGCATGGTTACAATACCATGGTGCTATTCTAGATCTCGTTCCTCGAAAAATATATCTAAATTCTCCACTTCATCCTTCCCAAGTCCTCAATCTTGAGAGAACCATTCTAGTGAATCCATCTACTCACAATACCGTGGTTATTGAGCTTAAGGATACTCCGGTAGTATGTGAGTATCCGGACATGTTTCCTGAAGATCTTCCTGGTATGCCACTAGAGAGAGATATAGAGTTCAAGATTGAGCTTGTACCAGGAACAGTGCCGATCTCAAGGCAACCCTACAAGATGGCACCCAAGGAACTTGTCGAACTGAAGGAGCAGTTAACGGAACTTGAGAACAAAGGTTTCATTGTCCAAGATCATCACCATGGGCTATTCTGCATTGTTCGTAGAGAAGAAAGATAAGACCTTGAGACTATGTGTGGACTATCGTCCACTTAACGCTGTCACTATCAAAAACAAGTATCCACTACCACGCATTGATATTCTTTTCGATCAACTAGTGGGTGCTAAAGTATTTTCGAAGATGGATCTTCGTTCTGGTTATCATCAAATTAGAATCCGACCAAAAGATATACCAAAGACAGCATTCTCGACGAGGTATGGACTATATGAATACCTTGTTATGTCCTTCGGATTGACCAACGCACCGACTCATTTTATGTATCTCATGAACTCGATGTTCATGTCGGAATTGGACAAGTTTGCCGTGGTCTTCATTGACGACATCCTTGTATATTCAAAATCCAAAGAAGAACATACTCAACACTTGCGTATCGTGCTTCAACAATCACGGGACCACCAGCTATATGCCAAGTTCAGCAAGTGTGAATTCTGGATCAGCCAAGTGCCATTTTTAGGGCACATTATATTCGCAGAAGGGATTGCAGTTGATCCAAGAAAGATAAAGCAAGTACTCAAATGGGAGTCTCCAATGTCTGTACATGAAGTTCAAAGTTTCCTAGGTTTAGCTGGGTATTACTGGAGATTCATTCCCAGTTTCTCCAAAATAGCTAAACCAATGACAGAACTTTTGAAAAAGGGGAAAAAGTATGTAGGGACAGAGGCAGGTGAGGGAGGTTTCCAGGCATTGATAAAACACCTCACAACGGCACCAGTATTAGCTCAACTGGACACAACCAAATCATTTGACATGTATTGTGATGCATCAGGAATTGGTTTGGGTTGTGTGCTGATGCAGGACAGAAGAGTGATCGCTTATGAATCATGGCAGCTTCGGAACCATGAGTAGCACTATCCCACTCATGATCTAGAACTCGCTGCTGTGGTACTAGCATTGAAGATTTAGAGACATTATCTACTGGGTAATCTAGTACATCTCTACACCGATCACAAGAGCCTGAAGTACATCTTCACCCAAAAGGACTTAAATATGCGACAGCGTAGATGGTTGGAATTAATCAAGGATTATGAGATTGAGATCCACTACCATCCAGGCAAAGCGAATGTAGTCGCAGATGCTTTGAGTCGCAAGTCCCATGTCAACAATCTCTCCATCACATCAATGGGAGAAGAAGAACCGAGTCTCTACTTGGTTCCATATGGGGCACTCTACAACCTAGCTCTCATTCCTACTATCAGCGAGGATATTATGGCAACTCAGAAGGAGGACAAAGGGATGTTGCACATTCAGCAAAAAAATGGAGAAGGGGGAGATGAAATGTTTCCGACGTGACAATGAAGATACCCTCTGGTTTAAAAACCGCATAGTGGTACCCCAAAATATGGAACTTCGGAAGAATTTACTGGATGAAGCTCATTTATCCAAGTATTCCATTCATCCGGGAAGTAAAAAAATGTACCAAGACTTAAGGAAGAAGTTCTGGTGGACTCTGATGAAGAGAGAAGTAGCAACATACGTATCCGAACGTGATACGTGTCGACGAGTGAAGGCCGACCATACTAAGGCAGCTGGGTAGCTTCAACCTTTAAGCATACCGGCTTGGAAATGGGAGGATATCAGCATGGATTTCATTGTTGGGTTGCCTCCCACTTTCCATAAGCACGACTCAATTTGGGTGATTATTGACCGGTTGACCAAATCAGCTCATTTCATACCAGTCAGTGTCGATTATGATGCAAAGAGGTATGCAGAACTTTATATCTCCAGAATTTTGTGCCTACATGGAGTACCCCGCACTATCATTTCAGATCGTGGATCTATTTTTGTTGCTCGATTTTGGGAGCATCTCCACGATGCATTGGGTACCAAACTGATTTGGAGCTCGGCTTATCATCCTCAGACTGATGGACAAACCGAACGGGTGCATCAAATGCTAGAGGATATGCTTCATGCATGTGCCATCCACCATGGTAGGAGCTGGGATGATCATCTACTGTTGGCGAAATTTTCGTACAACAACGGTTACCAGGCTAGCATCCAAATGATGCCATATGAAGCTCTTTATGGCCGGAAGTGTCGCACACCCTTGAACTGGTGCGAATCTGGTGAACGAGTGGTATATGGCATCGACTTGATAAATGAATCCGAAGAGCAAGTACGTATTATTCAAGCAAATCTCAAAGCCGCTCAGTCTCATCAGAAGAGATATGCAAACAAACGACGTCGACCACTTCACATCAAGGTCAGGGATCAAGTTTATCTCCGGGTATCCCCAATGAAGAGAATTCACCGATTCAGAGTGAAAGGGAAGCTAGCTCCACGTTTCATTGGGCCATTCGCAATAATCAAAAGATGCGGACCTGTGGCATATCAATTAGAGTTACCGCCGTCGCTGGCAGGGGTCCACAATGTGTTCCACATTTCTCAGTTGCAGAAATGTCTCAAAGCCCCAACGAATGTATGTATTGAGGATTTGGAAGCTCTCCAACTAGATCTTATGTATTCCGAGCATCCAACCCAGATCGTTGATTAGAAAACTCGCACCACAACGAGGCGCACCTTGCGTTTCTACAAGGTCTTGTGGAGCAACCACAATGCTAAAGAAGCCACATGGGAAAGCGAGGAATATCTTAAAACGAACTATCCAGACTTGTTAGCGACACTTGTTCAGTAGATCTTTACCTTTTGCCTTTCCTTTGTAATCTCAGGACGAGATTCTTTTAATGGGGGGGGAATGTAACAACTTTTTCCTTTCATGTGAAGTTCAGCTACAAGTTGTTTATCAAATATAATGGAGGTCAATATAGTTGTGCACATGAACTTGAAATCACTAAAAAGTTTTCTTTCTACTCATGTTTAATTTTATTAACATGAGGATTGTACTTCACCCTAATCCTAGAACATTTTATTTAAACCTTTATGCAAAGTTGGGAATTTAATTGATTGAAATGGCTAGGGCAGATTATATTGCGGCAATATAAAAATCAAAACAAATGTAATTTGATTATGTTGCTATTTATATCTGGCCCTGACAAAAAGATTCAAATCCAAGGCTCCAAATTTTTCCTTGGCCTCTTAAATATTTTAAATAGCTTCTCGGAAAATTTTCAAGACTTTTGAAGCATGTCTTCCACTTAGTTGGACACGTACAAATGATTCATTTCTCGTCGATCTTAAATTTAGCTTTGCACTCAACCTTGCCGAAATCAACCTACGGTTTTTCCTAAAACCTTTTCTGGTTTAGTGAGCTTTGTTTCAAAGTTTGGAGATTTATGGACCTCAGCTACTATTTATTTCAATAAGGTTTATAAACATGTTTGCATTCAAATTTGATTTTGATTTTGAAACAAACTATGTCCAAATTGAAATCTGATTGCAGATTTGGGTCCTCATGTTTTTCTTAGCCTGTCTGTAAATTTTGGGAATTTTGGACAATGTTCGAGGCAGAATTTAGAGGAACAGATAAGGGAGAGCAGTGGGGCCCATATGTCAGACAGGGAGACGTTTAACCGCCCCTGTTTCTTTCTACGCGCGACACCGCGACGGCTGCATGCCGCTAGCGCGCCGTTCGGCCCTCGGTCGCCTCCAGCTGCCCTGCTCCTCCTTATCTACTACGGTAAAGGCTATATATTCACTGCACCATCGACCAAAGTCCCTCCTCGGTTCACTTTTCACAAGCGTCGCGCCATTTCTCGCCGCCGCGACCACCTCAGTTCCGCCCGGCGCCGCTCAGCCTCACCGCAGGTACAAGCCTCCCCGTCCTCTGCAGTCTATAGGAAAAAGGTGTGCCATGATCTCGTGTAGCTTCTGGTTAAATTTGAACTCATATCGTGCATCCTAGCTTCCGTATTCCATGAATTACCGAAGCACTTTTATAGCTTCGAAGCTAGTTTGTCGGTTTAATTCCGATTGTATGCACAATAATTCTTTGATACAGTAAGACGACATGATCTACACATCCTAGCGCACTTTCCCTCCAAAAATCAGGAAGAACCATCGACTAATTAACAAGTTATCTGATTTTTCCCCTTCCGCAATTGATGGAGCTTGGTTCACCATCGACCCTGGTGTTGCCGGCTATGGCATGAGCTCTAGACCCTCCTAAACTTTCCACATGCTTCCAAGATGCTTCCTGAGCTTTCAAATGAGATTTTTTGGTAGGAAATTGAAGGTCTCGACATAACTGAAACCCTAGCACCCACCGCCGCTGTAGGGAGTGGTTTTCCGGTCACCCATCGCCGTCGGGAGTTACTCCAGCGTGTTCCCCGCGCGAAACTAGGGTGGGGCGGCGAGTACCGAGACCTCCCGTGGGCCGGAAGTCATCGCCGGCAAGAACGCCGCCGCGCGCCGGCTAGAGCGCCACCACCCAAGCCCGTGGCCAGAGGTTGAAGAAGGCAGGGACGTGGGTCCCACCTGGCAGTGAGCGCAGCGCGGCCGGGATCAGCCTGTGGTTAGGGATCTAGTGTGGCTGCGTGGAAATATTTATGGCCTCCGGTGTGGCTGACTCCTGGTTGGCTGATTTAAAACCCAGTGGGCCCAGGCGCCAAATTTAAAAGCTGCAATTTCCAAATATATGCAGAACTATTTCCAAAGTTGAAAAATCAATATCTCTCTGTAGACTGCTCCAAAAATATTCAAACAAATTTTGTTTGAAAGCCCTTGAGCTATAGTTTCTATTAGTACCAATTAGGTCCTATGAAACATACTTTTAAGTTATGTAGAAAACAATCTTTCCAAATGAAAATACAAATTTTCCAGGTGAACTTTCCACTGGAAAATCCCCAAAATTCACATAAAATACATGGTACTATTCTAGATTACCAGAAAAAGTTTGGGAGCCATTGCACCTGTATAACCCTCTGTATAGTTCAATTTCCTTTTTAAGTCATAGAATTTTTACAGATGTTCGGTTGCTTTATTATGTCCAAAATTTAGACTGAACCTTTCTTTAGTCATTCACTAGCTCCTGTAAAAATCTTGGATTTAATTGACCTAATCTCCTAGTCCCAATTCTGTTGCAAACTGAATATTAATTGAAAAGCTAAAAATTCAATTACAAAATAATTCCAGAAATTCTTGCCAACTTTGAAATTCAATAACTCCTTCACCAAGGATTAGAAATTTATGAAACCAAATTTTTCTAGAACCAAGACAACCTCCTCTATCATGATTATCAACTGGCAGCTATGTTCAAGCTACAGTTTCTTCTCTAAAATTCTTGGGAGTTTATTGCTTGCCATAATTTTAGAGGCAACAAACTACTTTGATCATCTCCTGTTCTTTGCAAGAGCTTCTATCATATTCCCTAGTACCTACCATCAAAGTTCCAGAGCCAATTAGGTCATTATCATATAATTATCACCATAGATTAAATTATGGTCTAGGTAGTAATTATTTTTCAAAGTCATTCATATACATATTATATGCATATCGTGTAGTGACTGAAGTCGAGGAGGAACCAGAGGCCTTGGAAGTACACCTGCCGGATACTAACTCAGACTCAGAACTGGATCCGGGCAAGCCCAGGTTTGCATTTAAGTCGTTTATAAAGTTTTGCTTTATCACTATGTTGAGTAGCATTTAAATTGTGCATTACGTTCAGGATGCTTGAATACTCCAAATGCATGACCCACAATCCCATTGGTTAATTGGGTAGGTTGATAACTCGACATGTAGTATTTCTATGCTAATGTTGTAGGTAAACCGGTAGAAGTCGAGTAGTTGGAATCTATTCGCGAGATAGAAATTTACAGTCATCTACACTGGGATAACATTTATAGAAAATAACTGTTAAATCTAAAATTGAGAACGATCAGAGATGGATAGGAAGCGGCAAGACGTGGTCTTGGTCGCATAGCTCTGACTGGTCAGTTAAGGCTAGTCTGTATGCGGCCCTTTCCAACAAACTTGACTTGTACCGGTGACATACTGGACATATGGACTCTAGTAAACTGACGTAACTCGATAACTAGGATGTCGAGGCCCATTAACTCACCATCGATAGGCGTGGGTTATGGACAGTAAGGTGTAAATCGTTCGGCGGACACAAGAGGTATTCCGTGTGGAGACCTTCTGTTCGCATAGGTGAGACGGGTCCGGCGTTCGGGTTTGTTGTGAAAGGAGGCCATATACAACTAGAACTGAAGTGTTACGTAGGTACAGGTGTACTCACTGACACTTCCGAACATGCGTATGTGTCGTGTTGTCTGGGTGTGTCCTGATTGTAATCACCGTCCCTCGCGGTAATAGAGTACCACTTGTTCACTGAGCTGTGACGTAGTAAATACTAAAGATGCCAGAAAAATAGGTTGTATTAAATTATAATTGTCTTGCAACCTTGTATGACTCAAAGATAGTAAAATTAAAGTTTACAGTTTCCCCATACTTTAGCTTTAATAGCATTATGTGCTCTGGGCATGTCATATCATCGGCAAAGCGTTTCTTGTTTGATTGTGGAGTCTATGATGTGCCGTGCTTGGAGAACGTCATTTGCTACTTAAAACCTGATTATAAGGATCCATTTGTAGGCGAGTCATTTATGCTTCACCTTACCTATGCTTAGTGTTCAACCATGCATATGTCTAGTGACACGGGCAAGTCTTGCTGAGCCTTATGCTCATGTTTGCAGTTAACGAGTTTTTGCAGGTTATACGATTGATGAATTATTTGATGATGAGGCTGCACCTGCTCCAGGGTGTACAGTCGAGTGGGAACCCTACATGCCGCTGTAATTTGGTTGTTGCTAGTGCGAAGTATCTAGGGCATGGATGACTTTGCTTTTGCATAGCTAGTGCTGAGAGAGTAGCTATGATATATACGTTTCTTTCCTTCCGCTAGTATTGTAAAACTTCCGCTGTATGATAAAGAAAAGACTTCGTCTTGTATTTTATTCTCGTTCTGTTCTTGTATATTGTTGGGTGTCGCATCGCACGACACCACTTAATGAGATCCTTGGATGTAGGGATTACAGTGCCCACAAATTTTCCCATCCTAATGCACGCCAAATGGAAAAGAATTCGGAATCGACCTATTTTCGAGATCAAATCCGGATCATAAGCTTTCGTATGAGAAAACTCACGATCTTGGAGGAGCTTGCGTGCTTGATCTTGAACTTCCTTTCTATGTTGAGGTCATTTCATGAAGAAGTTGATGAGGGTTGTGAAAGTGCATATAGGCATCCCTTGTGGGTTTTGGTTGATTTATGACAAACCAATGAGATCCTAACAAAATTGTTGATATGAGCGCAGGTTTTGATGAAATGAGAAAGAAATGACAAAAAGGAAGGAGAATGAGGATCTAAAGTGAAAAGAGCTTAAGAGCTGAAAATATTAGATTATTTGTATGGGGTGTGTTGGAGAAACACACCCCAAGAGCTCAAGTAAACAAATAATTCAACTCACTGCACATTTCACAGGAAAACTGGACTAGACCCATATACACCAAGTTCTTCCCCTCCTCCTCGAAATCCAGCAAGGATCATTGGTATTGCTCAAATTTATTCGCACTGGGTTACTCCACAACCTTTGGCGCAGCTCCTTAATCAATTTATTTCACAGTTTGAGCCTCGCCATCAAAGACCTTGACGATTTTTGGGCAGCTAGAGAACTCCCCTGTTTGGCCGCCCTCTGCTCGCTCGACGCCCCGGCAATACAAGCTTCTTCTCACCTTGGTCCTTGCTCACGACATCTTCACAGCAAAAAGGTGCACTGTGAGTGGGAATACTGTCCTAGACGATTGAAACGATTCAACTTGGGCGAAACTTGAGAAAAGTGGCTGCGTACGACGTTCGTGGAATGCACCTATGTGACTTCTAGTACAGGCGTATATGTCATGTATTCCGGGTATAATTGATTCGACTCACCATCCCTCACGGATATGAGTACCACTTGTTTACTGAGTTTTACATAGTAATACTTGCATTTGAGATGAGAATTAATTACTGCTGTTATGAACATTATATTATCATTGTATTGCTATGTTGTATGTATTAGTATAGTCCTCACTAAATTTATTTTCCGCCTTGGGCATGCAGCATCGTGATGAAGCATTTCTTATTTGATTGTGGAGTTACGATGTTGCCCCGCACGAGGTTTAAGCTGCTGCTATAAATCTGAAAATAAGGACTCACATTTAGGAGAGTCCATTATGCAAATCTGCCATCCTATGTTTATGTCTTTACCCTCATGTAGAGTTTCTTGTTTAGGTGAGACGTTTAAGTCTTGTCGAGCCTTCATGCTCACGGTTGCTATATAAGTTGTTTTGCAGGTACTAACTTATGTGCTTATGATTATGGGTGTCTGATGACACTCGGGACTCTCCGAGTGATATACTCATGTGGGAACCATGCCGCTGCTGTTTGATCTTTGTGGCTAGTGAGGAGCATCCGTGGGCTGGACGACTTCTCTTCTGCTTATGAGACTTGAGTACAAGAGTTGTAATCCTATCTTCCGCTGTAGTTTATTTTTATAAACTATTTGTAAACTGAACATCTTTGTAAATTTCAGCAAATGATTTATGTAATACGTGTTCCTTTACATGTGAGATGTTTGGCGTCGCATCGCACGACACCACCCAATGCAATTCCTGGAAAGTGTGGACCCCGATCGCTACACAACTTCAAAAGGAACGAAGTGTGGGAGCTTGTTGAGAGACCCAAGTCCAACGTCGTCGGCACAAAATGGGTCTTCCGCAACAAGCAAGTCAAACATTGAGTGGTAACAAGGAACAGGGAACGACTTGTGGCCAAAGGGTACTCATAAGTCGATGGTTTGGATTTGAATGAGACTTTTGCTCCCGTAGCTAGGATTGAATCGATTCGTATATTACTTGCATATGCTACTCATCATGATTTCATACTTTATCAAATGGATGTGAAAAGCGCCTTCCTCAGCAGACCGATCAAGGAGAAGGTGTACGTGGAGCAACCACCCGGTTTTGAAGATCGAGAGTACCCCAACTATGTGTACAAGCTACGTAAGGCTCTCTATGGCCTCAAACAAGCTCCTAGAGATTGGTTTAAGTGCCTTAGAGATTTCTTGATTGAAAATGGCTTCAAGATTGGTAAAGTTGATTACACTTTGTTTACTAAACACATTAATGATGATGTCTTCGTTTGCCAAACCTATGTTGATGATATTATATTTTGTTCAACTAACAAATCTTTTTGTCAAGAATTTAGTAAGATTATGATAGATAGATTCGAGATGTCCATGATGGAGAGTTGAGATACTTTTTGGGATTCCAAGTGAAGCAACAAAAGGATGGGACGTTCATAAGCCAAACAAAGTACACTCAAGACATACTCAAGAAGTTTGGAATGGACAAAGCAAAGCCCATAAAGACTCCCATGGCGACAAATGGACATTTAGATCTCAGTTAAGATGGACCAAACGTGGATCAAAAGGTATATCGCTCCATGATTGGATCCATACTTTATTTATGTGCATCTAGGCCAAATATCATGTTGAGTGTATGTTTGTGTGCAAGATTTCAATCCAATCCTAAGGAATGTCATCTGACAGCCGTAAAAAGGATCTTACGATATTTAGTTCATACACCCAACCTAGGCCTTTGGTATCCCAAAGGTTCAAAATTAAATCTCATTGGATACTCCGATGCAGATTATGTCGGATGCAACGTAGATAGAAAAAGTACCTCCGGTACATGCCAATTCCTAGGTAGATTCGAAGTTTCTTGGTCCTCCAAGAAACCGAGGTGGAGTATGTTGCAGCGGGGAGTTGTTGTGCACAACTCCTTTGGATGCGACAAACTCTAAGGGATTACAGTTACAATATGAGCCGTATTACACTCCTTTGTGATAATGAGAGCGCCATTAAAATTGCCCATAACCCCGTTGAGCACTCTAGAACCAAACACATAGACATTCGGCATCACTATTCGAGAAATCACTCAATGAAAGGAGACATAGCCATTTCTCATGTCAACACTGAAAAACAACTAGCCGATATCTCTATCAAGCCACTTTATAAAAAACACTTTTATGAGCTCCAAAATGAACTAAATATCCTTGATGATCGAAATGTGGCTTGAAAACTTGCATACCTGAATGCCATCTTCAAAATCATGTTGATTGTGTTGAAAAATCATCTCTCTATATTTTCTCCGAAAAAACTATGTCAATTACTTGATCTTGGTGAAGTATGGTCATAGCTTGATTGTTGTATGTTTACTGATCATTTTCATCAAGATTATTTGTGTGCTATTGCCCCATATTTTTCTTTTTAAGCACCATCAAATATAAACGAAAGGCCTGTATTTTTCTGTCCAAGTGACCACAGACTAGTCCATGGTTACCCCAGACTAGTCCGCACATTGCAGACTTGTCTGCTGAGTTTTTCGGTAGTCCGGACTAGTCCGGTCCTAACACGGACTAGTCCTATTTTTCGACTCCATAACCCTAGGGCCGACGCAAACCTAATCTTCTTCTACCTCACAGCTCCTCTCACATTCTCTCTCTTCACTCAAGTGCTCCCAAGGCAATTTCGCAAAATCTCCATCAAATCCACTCAAGTTTCGGTGGGATTTGATCTCCATTGCAAGGGGATCGAAGACCATGGACTAGTCCGCATCAACAACCTCTTCAATGCCTCAAATCGAAGGATTTTGTAAATTCCTCTCCAAACCCTAGAATATTCAATTTTCTTTCTTCTTGCTCAAAAATCTTAGCACTTCTAGGCAATACATGCTCTAGTGATATATTCCATTTGCCCTAGAAATTTTTGCATTGAGTAATCTTAAATTTCATCAAGTTAGGTTTTGAATAGCCGCATAATGGACTAGTCCATTCGCAGGGCAGACGAGTCCGGTACTTCGAACCTATCCGGTCGTGGACAATGGAGAAGTCCGGTATGCCCTTATCAAACCCTAAATTATATCAATTCAATGCAATTACTTGTCATCTTTGCTCATCCATATCATCTATATCTTCCTTGTCAGAATCATGTCGAATGAAACATCTTCGACTTTGAAGCTGAGATCGATCAAGATGTGTTGCCGCGTGTCTCGGAGTCTCGCATCAACAAACGACAAGAGCGTGCTGCCGAGCCCTCTCCCACTCCACCTAGGGTGCGGCTGAAGGTTCCAGCTAAGAAACCTGTAACCAGAGGGAAAGATGTGGTTGTTCCTAGCTCGGCAGCTCGACGCCAAACCAAGGGCAAAAGAAAGGGACTTGCTTCCAGCCCGATTGGTCCCTTGGAGATGACTGCTCCAAGACAAGGAAATAGAAACCCCTCAGAAGAAAAGTTCAATGGCAATGAGAGTGATGTAGCATGGAATCTCAAGAAGATTGATGCCTATAGCAGTGGCAAAAAGGCAGCTGACCCAAGATTTCGGAGTCACTTTCATGCTGACTACTACAATACCGTGTACCTTCAGATGAAGACTCCAATAGTACGCAACCAATGGATTGCCTTAACCTACTTTGAAATGAAAAGATGCAATGCCTTTGAGGAAGTAATAGAGGCTACAGACAGACACGGCCTCAAGGACTTGCTCTCCTTCAAGTATAAGTGGAATGATGAGGTCATCATTCAATTCTTTGCAACTTGATACTTTGCCAGCGATGAGGAAGAGAAAGTGACTTGGATGACACTTGAATCCAAGTACGCAGTCACATATGATGAGTTTGCCAGGCTGGTGCATCTATAGGACAGCGACAACAATGCGATTATGATTCACAATCTTGGTGTCCTGGAGAAGGACAAGATGGACTTTCTCTATGATACTCGCCTCAAGTTCAATCCTCCCTCAACCAAGAACATGAAGCCTTTCTTCATTGTTCTCAATATACTGCTCCGGAAGACGATTGTTCCAAAGGATGGAGATGTTGGGAGTGTCCAAGGTTACCTGAGAACCTTGATGAAAGTGACTAGCGGGAGGAGAAAGTTTGACATCTTTGACTACATCTAGAATGGCATGGTAGACATCTCCTGCACCCCTAATCGCTCTTGTGGCTATGCACCGTTTATCATGTTTATGATAGAGAAGGTCACATGCATAGAATTTGTGAAGGATGTAGAGCATACTCCTCTAAGGCCTTAGAAGCCTCCTCAAGCCTCTCTCCCAGCTGCTCCCTCACCTGCCTCAAGTGAGGAACACCCTGAGAAAGCTCAAGAATATACAAGGCCCTTCTCTGGCACTAGGGCTCCACCATCTAGCAAAGGGTCCGCTAGTGGAATCATGAAGTACGCGATAGCTATTTTTGGCTCTTGCCGCAAAACTGAGGTGAAGGTCCATAAGATGAAAAAGGAAAGAAAAGAGCAAATGAGATACATGAAGGAGAATTTTAATGCTATTTGTCAAAAACTAGAGATTGAGCCTATTGGGTCTTCAGTCATCTCAGAGGACTCGACCTCCGACTTCTCGGAGCTTCCTCCCCATTCACCTTCTGAGTTTCCTTACTTTGGCATTTGGGGAATGACGAGTGGTTCCTCTCCTCCTCCTCCTCAGCCTGATGACGAAGACGACAAAAGGATCGATAGCGAGGAATGAGCCGGCGGCGACAAGTATATGCCTCCTCTCCTTCTTTTTGGTACCTTGATGCCAAAGGGGGAGAGATTAAGGGGAAGTCTTGGGTAGAGCTCTATTTGTGTTTTTGTTGCAACTCTGTTTTTCTTTTGGTATTGTAAGACTCTTATTATGTTCTCTTTATGCTTCTAGACATGTATTGTGAAATGATTACTATGTTATTCTTATGATCAATGGTTTATGTTTAGAGCTGCTATGTGTGCTTGAGATTCGTGATGTTATTATGATTAGGTCCCTTATGATATTCACATCAATATTATTGTTCACACACATAATTTTGCACCCCACCATAAAGAGTGCACATATGTCTTATGTCTACATTGCCTATTTTGCTCAAAGCTCATATGTGCACACATTATGAAAATCTAGATTTTCTATCATATTTGTGTAATCTCAATTGGTTGTCATCAATCACCAAATAGGTGGAGATTGAAAGTGCTTCTAGGCATCCCTTGTGGGTTTTATTTGATTTATGACAAACCAATGAGATCCTAACAAAATTGTTTAGATGAGCGCGTGTTTTAAAGAAATGAGAAAGAAAGGACTAAAAGGAAGGAGAATGGGGATCTAAAGTGAAAATAGTTCAAGAGCTGAAAAGATAAGATTATTTTGTATGGAGTGTGTTTGAGAAACACACCCCAAGAGCTCAAGTAAACAAATAATTCAACTCACTGCACATTTCACAAGAAAACCGGACTAGTTTGATATACACCGGACTAGTCTGATATCTCTCTGACTAAGATCAGACTAGTCCCCCCTAGTGCGGACTAGTCCTCAACTCTTCACATTTTCACAACACCGGACAAGTCCGGTATCCATCGGATTAGTCCGATAATCCTCTGACTAAAATCGGGCAAGTCCTCCAAGTCCGGACTTGTCCTTAGCCCCACAATTTTCACTACACCTGACAAGTCCGATATCAGCCGGACTAGTCCAAAAACTCTCTGACTAAAATTGGACAAGTCCCTGCATGTGCGGACTTGTCCTCGGTTCTTTATGGTGTTCACTACACCGGACTAGTTCGATATCAACAAGACTAGTTCAAAAGTTTCTGACTAAAAATGGACTAGTTCGCTCCAATAACAGACTAGTCCGATATATCTCAACACTTAGGGTTTTCCACACGCTGCACACTGGACTAGTACGGTGTCCACCACGGACTAGTCCAGACATCACAAACCCTAACGGTAACTTTTGGAAACCCTAGTATAAATAGAGGTGTACGGCCATACAACCAAATCTCTCGACCCCATGCACCATCACACCTCCCAAGAGCCCAAAATACACATCTCTCCACACTTTCTGACCCTAAAAGGATCAAATCCTCGAGGATTAGAGATTGATCAAAGGAGAGACTTGTTCTACACATCTTGAGCTCTTGGGTTTGATCGCATACTCTTGTTGTTTATTGTATATCTTTCGAGTGTGTTTGGTGGTGTTCTTCATTGTAATTCTTGGGAAGCCCTCAACTTGTGAGAAGGCCCCTTGAACAAGTTATTTGCCCCTTTGTGATTAGTGGAAGAGAATTGGACTCTGTGGCGATTCAACGAGGTAGGGTTGGTGAAGACCCGGTCCTCCGTGGACACCTCAACGTTGATGTAGGTTTCCTCTATAGGAATCGAACCACGGGATAAATTTTTGTCTCGCATACTTTTTTTTATTGTTCATCATATTCTAGGGTTTACATAATATTGTATATCTCATGTTGAAACATTGAAAATAAAGTTGATCTTTACCATACAATGTTTCATTGTTGTAATACATCCAAGTTTCCAATTACTTTCTCTTGCATAGGGTACTAGAAGTGAAATTTCAATCGATCTTGATCTTTCTAGTCCATGCACACCAGACTAGTCCGCACTGTACCGGACTAGTCCGATCTCTCTGTATTTGATCAATCTTTTAAGTGTTTCAGGGATCAACAAAGTTTCAAAAAGCCTATTCACCCCCCTCTAGGCTACATTCAGGTTGCTCCTCTCACCCATGGGAGTGTCCTCTCCTACACTCCTCCTCTGTGAACTTGGTGTAGCAACAGAAGAGGGGTGTGCACTCGAATCTCCACCATGGATTGAGCTTGCAGCCTCCTTCCTCTTTTCAAACAACCTCTTCATTCCTTTCATGGCCACAACAATCAGGAACAGAACAAGGCAAAAACTTGAAAGAGTTGATGTTAGCAAAAGAAAAAACCCGACAAATTTTGCCTTGAAGAACATGAGAGCAAATTGCAAATTCAAACAAAATCAAATCTTTTTGAGTTGAAGTGTGAGGAGAAGTGCTCCTCGGATCGACGAACATCAATGAAGAGCAAGAAAAACAATGTGAGCAAGAATGACTTAGGTGAGGTATGAAATGAGGTGAAGTGTGAGAAGTGCCCCTCATGGCCACCATTTATAGTGAGCACTCTCCAACGGTGACTAGAGAACAAAATGTAGTAGTTGGAGGAGAGAGCCAAAATGGCCCTTTCCCCTAGTCGGCCGAACAGGGGGCTCAGCCGTCCTCACAGGTGGGTACCCCTATTCCCCCTTTTGGCAGGTGGCTCCCCAACGACCATGAAATTAGAACGTTCGTGAAATACCACTTTTGCAGCTTAGAAAAATTGTTTTCCAAAAAAAACTCCTTTTTCAAAACCCAACAATGTTATTTTTTAGAAAAATAAAGAAATAAAAATGTTAGTTGAGAATATAAGATTCTCAACTTACTAAGAAAATCAAATATGCAATGGGGAAAATCAAACTAAATGGAGCAAAGCAAATAAAGAGAAAGGAAAAGCAAAGAAAATGATAATGTAGAATAGAAGAGAATGTGAAAAGCTACCAGAGGGGGGTGAATGGTAGATTTAAAAATCTGACGCAGCGGAAACAATTAAACCCCAACCCCTTCGGCAGAAAAACGATCTGTTAAAGAAATCGTGTGTGAGACTAATATTAACGTGTTTCACCGTGAAAAAAGTGATAGATATCAGAGAGAATCAAGTCACGAAGACAACACAAAAAGAATCACTCATATCCGTCGAGAAAAACTCAAGCTATGATCGAAAGATCAAACAAAGGTCAATCTGCCCTACCCGAGAAAAAACAATTCTGGAACGCTGCAAAGAAACTCGTGTAGATCATAGACCACAAATCCAATGACCATTAAATTTTGATAGATGATATATAATCAATTTGTGAAGACAACCCAAAAAGAATCACGTCAATTGGATCTGTAAAACTCGAGTTATGATAAAACCACCGACGAAAGGTTGTACTGTCCAGAAACTCGACGAGTAAAACTTGTCTGGAACAAGTCGGATGAACAAGGCACAAAAGTTCCTTCAAACTACAAATGTTATTCAATAGAACACAAGAGGAACAGCCCAAAACTCGTGCACCACGAGCTCTGGGCTCCCTTGCTTATATAACCAGCTCGAAAGCCAACTCAACTCAAATCAGGAATCAAATCCTACTCTGTTCACGGATCGTAACTTTCCATAACTGCTTAGGATTCTTCTATACGCAGATAGAAGCAATCTAGACTTCCAAACACCTTAGGAACGTATCCCATATTCCTAAACAACTCAAATTCGTGACCCACACGAAATCCTATCATAACCAACTCAAATCTTTCCATATTTGAGTCAAACCCGACTCAGCCGCAGCCTGTGTCCATAACCTAGTCGGTTGGACCTTTCCGACCAATTCTTTACATCCACATCTCTTCATCACGTCTCGGAACCATGTAGCCACGTCCCTTCACTCCTTGCACACATGCAAACATCTTCCAATGAAGTCCACGATACCTTCACATGCATTGTTCTTGATTGAAGCATGCTGCGCAACCTCCTGATCAGCTCAACCACAATTCCTCCTTAATTTGGTTGTTGGAACCTCATCTCCTCCCAGAGACTAGTCCAATGGATCCCGTCACCAGCCATGTCTTGAACTCAAGCAACACCTGCACATAAATAAACAACCAATCCATACGAGCCCAAGTTCTTGACTTGACTCAAGTTAGTTCCGAACACAACACCTTACGTGAGAACCTCACATAAGCATGTTGCAAAACCACAGTAACATGATATCATCCATGTCAACCAAAAACGCATCAAAGACTTAGCAGATGAATACTAAGCAATCTTTCTAGAGATGTAAAGCAAGTATAGAACATTTCAAATGAAAAATAGAAGCATTCCGGTCAAGTTCTGAACATTGCCGGAGCAAACCGGGCCTTGAGCCGGAGCTTACCAGAGCTAGTAAAATCAAGCACCCGCCGGAGCTTACAAAAACTAGCAGGACCTAGCGCCGGAGCTTACCAAAACTAGTCCAAACTAGTCAACCCAAAAACTGGAGCTAGACAATGTAAGTCGAGGCTTAGTAAAAACATGTCGGAGCTATTGAAGATATGTTGGAGATAAAGACAAATCTCACCAGAGCTAACCAAAGCTAGTCGGACCTTAATAAAAAGGTGTTTTGGTGATATTCAAAACTTTTATCGTCAAAGCAAGTGTATTCACTACAAGCCAATGTATTTAGCACACATAGGTCTTACAATCTCCCCCTTGATGAATGCATTGGCAACACCATTTAAATTGGCTTATTCACATAAATGTTTTGAAGGTAATTTCTCCCCCTTTGTAAATCAAAAGTAAAATGAGAAGAAAATCCAAAAATTATCCCATATTATCTCTCCTCCTTTTTTATCTCTCCTTATGCACTTGTTCTCTTTCTCTTCATGCTTATCACTCCCCCTATGACAATGTATTCAGCAAGTCATGAGCATATAAACAAATTATCTCTCCAACTTTAGTTGTTATGAGCGTATTATAACATATACGTATAAACGAAGCTCATCCAAGTCATACTATCAGGTACCTTACATTATCACATCAATGAGATACATAAAGTAGTGTAAGCCATGCTAGAGGTCAAATGTAATATTCAATTTAAGCAAGTCATGATCTCACAAACTTAACTATTTCAATACCTGAAAGCATGACACTTGTTGCTGCATTTTATTATTTATCAAGGCATAAATTTAGATCATATGGTATTTGCAAGATATTATATGCGCATCTGCCTTATTCTAACCAACCAAGCCAAGCCTATGTCATTTGACAATCAGAAGCTTAAGGACATGGTTTTAGTCATACACAACTTCTTCCAAGTTCATATCTTAGTGCAATGATAAGCCATCTCAAAAGAAGAAGTGCGATGCATGCATATTCTCTTGATCTTTTCTCAATTTATATTTGTTCATAAAAACTCAACATGTGAGTTGATTACTTGATTAATTCTTAATGATTAAAAGCACTTGTGAACATGTAACAAGTTCAAAACAGCAAGAAAGTTTGACCATGACCAGTTTCAGTGTAAGTAATTATTCCAATTACTAGACATGGCAAAAACTACAAAATGTATAACACGAGTAATGTAGTAAGAAGTTTCAGAATGTAAAAGGAATCACAAAGTCATACATGTATGAAATACTATGCTCATATTATTTTAATATCAGATTCACACATAGACTTCCCAAGTTTCAAAACTCCCCCTCAATTTAAGCCATGAGGATGCATAACCCCTATTTCACTATGAATGTAACAAAAACGAGTGAAATCCAAAGGTTTTGTAAAAATGTTACCTAATTGTTGTTCGGTATCAACATGGTGAAGCACAATGTTTCCTTTTTCAACATTATCTCGGAGAAAGTGATACCTAATGTCAATGTGCTTAGTTCTAGAATGTTGCACGGGGTTTTTAGCAATGCAAATGGCACTAGTGTTATCACAGAACAGTGGAACACTATCTAGATCAACCCCATATTCCTTAAGTGTTTGCACAATCCAAAGAATTTGTGAGTAAGCACTAGCAGCAGCTACATATTCAGATTCAGCTGTGGATTGTGCAACTGAATTTTGTTTTCTAGAGGACCAAGCAACAAGAGAATTACCAAGAAAATGACAAGCACCGGAAGTACTTTTCCTATCAATCCTACAACCCCCAAAATTAGCATCCGAAAAAGCTTTCAAAGTAACGATTGAGGAAGAAGGAAGAAAAATGCCAAATTCTTTAGTTCCATGTAAGTACCTGAGAATCCTTTTGATGGCTTGACGATGTGAAGCATGTGGGGAGGCTTGAAACCGTGCACAAAGACATACGCTGAATTGTATGTCTGGTGTTGATGCCGTGAGGTACAAATGTGATCCAATCATGCTTCTATATTCTTTTTGATCCACGGGTTCACCATCTTCATCAAGTCCAAGTGTTGTTGCTGTTCCCATTGGTGTCCGAAGAGGCTTGCTTTTGTCCGTGTTGAAGCGCTTTAGGAGATCTTTTGTATACTTTGTTTGATGCACAAAGGTACCCTCCTTAGTTTGATTGATTTGCAGCCCCAAAAAGTAAGTGAGTTCACCCATCATACTCATTTCAAATTTGGAACTCATCATTGCTGAAAACTTGGACACAAGATCATGAGAAGCACAACCAAAGATAATATCATCCACATACACTTGAACGAATAATGAGTCATTGCCATGTTTAAGCACAACAAGAGTTTTATCAACCTTGCCCATGGTAAACCCCTCTTCAAGTAAGAATGTTTTTAACCTATCATACCATGCTCTAGGGGCTTGTTTGAGACCGTATAAGGCTTTGGACAGTTTGTAAACATGATTAAGAAAATTTGGATTTTCAAAACCTGGTGGTTGCTTGACATAAACCTCCTCATCTATGTAGCCATTTAGAAAAGCACTTTTAACATCCATTTGATATAGCTTAAAACCTTTAGATGCAGCAAAAGCTAACAAAATTCTTATGGCTTCTAATCTAGCCACAGGAGCAAAAGTTTCATCAAAATCTAGACCTTCAACTTGAGTCAAACCTTGAGAAACCAACCTAGCCTTATTCCTAACCACAACCCCATCCTCACATTGTTTATTTTGAAATACCCATTTAGTTCCAATTAAAGTGTGACCTTGAGGTGGAGGTACAAGTTTCCAAACATTATTTCTTTCAAAATTTTCTAACTCTTCTTGCATGGAAATAATCCAAGATTCATTAGTGAGTAAATGTGATATATATTTGGGTTCAAAAGAAGCAACAAAGGCAGAATGAGCATAAGAGTTTGGATCGCAAAACCTGGACCGTGTGACTCGTTCGTGCAAGCTTCCAATCATCTGTTGTGGGGGATGATCTTTGTAAAACCGTAGGGGAACAGATGTCTCACAAGCTTCTTCTTCTTCATGTTCATCACAAATTGATGAGCTTGTGACTTGAGGATGATTTGAATCAGCATTGATGGTTGTCGGTGCTGGTTGAGAATTAACATCCGGAGCTGAACCAAAGTCTTTAGCTGCTGAATTTTCGGGCAGCAGCTCCAATTCTTCCTCATCTTCAATGAAAATGCCCCCCCCTGCGGATATGGATCTGAACCTGAAATGTTTGAGCTAGTACCTTGGCTAGGTTCATCAAAAGACACTTCACAAGTCTCCACAATTTTGTTAGTGTCAAGTAAAAGCACACGGTAGCCTCTAGTATGAGATGGATAGCCAAGAAACATGCCATCAATGGATCTAGGTTCAAATTTATCAAAATTACCATGTTTCTTAACAAAGCATTTGCAACCAAAGACCCGAATGTGTGTAACACTAGGCCTATGTCCAAACCGGAGCTCATATGGTGGTTTACCTAGCTTAGCACGCAAGAAAACACGATTTGGGACATAACAAGCGGTTGCTAACGCATCAGCCCAAAATTTCCTAGGAGTTTGATATTCATCAAGCATAGTCCTAGCCATCTCAAATAAGGTTCTGTTCTTTCTTTCTACAACACCGTTTTGTTGAGGTACTTATGGTGAAGAAAATTGACGATCTATTCTATATTCAGCTCAAAAGTGATCAAAAGATTGATTTTTAAATTCAGTTCCATTATCAGTTCTAATTGCTTTTAAAGATCCTGGGTGATCAATTGATAATCTAAGAAATAAAGTTCTAAAGTGACTAAAAGCTTCATTCTTAGATGCCATAATGTAAACCCAAGAGTATCTAGAATAATCATCAACAATCACAAGAACATACCATTTACCTCCGAAGGATTGAACACGTGAAGGTCCTACGGTGTCAAGGTGCAAAAGTTTACACGGTTCAGTTGTCATGATCATTGTGAGAGGAGTATGTGAACATGCAACCATCTTAGCATGTCTACAAAAAGAGAACAATTTCTTTGTCCCCTTTAAGCTTAGGCAGCCCACATATGCGATTAAGAGCACTAACACGCGTTAGGTGATCAAAGCCTACGTGGCCAAGTCTACGATGCCAAAAATATAGGTCCTTTGAATCATTAGCAACTATACACCTATGCTTAGAGGAAGACATATCAAAATTAGCTTTAAAAACTCTTCCAAACCGAGACATGTTAAAAATAAGCTCACTATTTGAACTTACAACTTTGCAGTAGTTTTTATTGAAAATAATTTCCATATTTTCATCTAGCAATTGTGAAACAGAAAGCAAGTTGTATTTCAAATTTTTGACAAGTGCCACATCCTTCAAAGTGTAGTGATCATTTACTCTAACCGAACCCTTAGCAATTATAGGAGTTGAGGAATTATCGGCAAAAGTAACATTCTCTACACATGACACAAAAGAGAGGGAGGAGAACCAATCTTTGTTACCGGTCATGTGGCGTGAGCAACTTGAATCCACATTCCAAATGTTCTCCTTCCTCAAACGTGTAACCTACATAGAAGCACAATACGTCAATGACTCAATACTGGGGTTAGTCAAAAGGCATTTAGGAATCCAGTACTGAGTCACGCGACGTGCAGTAGGAAAAACACGCGAAAGCTGAGACAAAACAACAGGTTTATGAGTCAAAGTTTGAGATTTTTTATTCTTAACTATTGACCTATATGGTGTTACTTGTGTAGCACGAAAATCAGTAGCTGTGGAGGCAAAAACAGAAGGTCCGGAGGTAAACTTTGAATGTTTTTGACTCAAAACAGCAGGTTGTACATTCGGTTCAATATGTGCAGCAAATTTTGCATGAAAGTTATGAGATCTAGCAACCATTCTTTCCCTTTTCTGTTGTTTAGCTAGTCTATAACAAAAATCTATGACATGACCATCTCTACCACATTAGGTACAATGAAATTTAACTTTCTGTTCATGTCTAGATGAGCAAGCAACATTTTTATTTGAAACCGAATGAGACAACACTCCTGCATATTTTAAAACCACTCCTTTTTGTTTAGGAACTATCTGAATCAAACCACTTCCTAATGACTTTATACTTTTAGGTGTATGTGCCTTAGCATGAGCATGAGAATCAAAACCTAAACCAGTTTTATCATTGCAAGACTTGGAAAAATTCAGCAGGAAGTTTAGGTTCTTATTCCCATTACAAAACCGATCTAATGTCCTATGCATGTCATCAAGTTTATTGGACAGATCAAGGCAATTTTCACATGAAGTTTTTCCTTTTAGTTTGCAATTGGAAGAAAATTTAACTTCATGAGAACGTAAAGCATTGTTCAATATAGAAATTTCATTCATAGCATCCTATAGTTTCTTATCAAGATCATCACAAGTAGAACAATGCAAATCAATTGTAGAACAGCTAGCATCTTTCAAGTTTTTATCATTAAGTGCAGCAAGCTCTTTGTTCTTTTCAATTTCTAACTCAAGTTTATCAAGTGTGGAGTTGTGCGCACTTCTTAATGAGGACAATTGTTCATATATTAAATCACATGAGGGACATGCATCATCACTAGGAATCAAAGTTTTTAAACGATTGATTTCAGATTCTAGTGATTCAATTTTAGCAGCACTATCCCTAAGCTTTTTGTCCTTTTTCTTAAAAATAATAGTGGCACGAGAAATAGCATCACACATTTCTTCGCAAGTAGGATATACCTTTTCATTGTCGTTGTTGTGTTCTGCCTCCTCCATACTTGATCTTGACTTGCCCACCATAAAGCACAAGTTTGCCAAATCATCTTCATCTTCATCACTTCCAATGTCCAAGTCGCTTGAGCCAAGTTCCTGGAGTGCTAAGATAAAACTGTTCACCAGTTGGCGACCTGTAAAGCCCTTCTTTTTCCTTTTTTCATTTGTTGAGGAGTGTTTTATCCTTGATTGTTTTTCTTCCCGGGAGGTAGGACCTGAAAGGTTAGGACAATCTATATGAAAATGTTCTGTCTTACCACATTCAAAGCATCGTCGAGGTCCGGAGCTTCCTCTCCTTCTAGTTCTCACATTTTGCATTGCTTTTGAGAACCGGGTAGAGATGAGAGCTAGCTCCTCCTCTGGAAACTCCTCAATCTGTTCAAGGGTTAGAGAGGACAACAAAGCAAGTGTACCACAACATGAAGATTGGTTGGAGCTAGGCATATCACGTTGGGAAACAAAAGCAATAGACTTGTTGGAGTTCTTACGTGATATTATGTCAATTTCATGAGTTTTTAGCTTGGAATATAGCACATCTAAAGTAAGTGTACTCATGACAGTAGATTCACGAATAGATGTGACTTTCATCTCCCAAATTGACATGTCTAGTGCACTTAACAATTGCCTAGCATTTTTAGCATCTGAAAAATTAACATTGACGATATGCAAGTTGCTGAGAATTTTATTAAAGCGAGCAAAGAGATCATCAATTGACTCGCCGGGTTGGATCTCGAAGCGCATGTATTCTTTCTTGAACATGTCTTGCCTTACCTCCTTGATTGTGTTGGATCCTTCGTGGTAGTCACAAAGTGCGTTCCACACATCGTATGCAGATCGGAGGTGTGCAACACGGTCGAAGTCGCTTTGAGTTAATCCTTGTATGATCAAGTTTCGAGCCTTGTTGTTGTTATCGACATCTCTCAGATTTGTAGCTGTAACTTGATCATTTGATGGCACTTCATATGGCTTGTACACCTTCACCCATATTGCAAAGCCTTGCGCCTGGATGAAAGCCTCCATGCGTGCCTTCCAAACCTGAAAATCAATACCAGCAAACACACAAGTTTTAGTGGAGTACTTCTCCATGATGATTAGTCAAAAACATGTGAAAATCACAAAATTAGAGCACTGTGGCTCTGATCCAATTGTAGGATCGAAGAGCACGTGAAAAGCTACCAGAGGGGGGGTGAATGGTAGATTTAAAAATCTTACGCAGCGAAAACAATTAAACCCCAACCCCTTCGATAGAAAAACGATCTGTTAAAGAAATCGTGTGTGAGACTAATATAAACGTGTTTCACCATGAAAAAAGTGATAGATATCAGAGAGAATCAAGTCACGAAGACAACACAAAAAGAATTACTCAAATCCGTCGACAAAAACTCAAGCTATGATCGAAAGATCAAACAAAGGTTAATCTGCCCTACTCGAGAAAAAACAGTTCTGGAACACTGCAAAGAAACTCATGTAGATCATAGAACACAAATCCAATGACCATGAAATTTAGATAGATGATATATAATCAAGTTGTGAAGACAACCCAAAAAGACTCACGTCAATTGGATCTGTAAAACTCGAGTTATGATAAAACCACCAACGAAAGGTAGTGCTGTCTAGAAACTCAATGAGTAAAACTTGTCTGGAACAAGTCGGACCAACAAGGCACAAAAGTTCCTTCAAACTATGAATTTCATTCAATAGAACACAAGAGGAACAGCACCATAATCGTGCACCACGAGCTCTGGGCTCCCTTGCTTATATAACCAGCTCGAAAGCCAACTCAACTCAAATCAGGAACCAAATCCTACTCTGTTCACGGATCGTAACTTTCCATAACTGCTTAGGATTCTTCTATATGCAGATAAAAGCAATCTTAAGACTTCCAAACATCTTAGGAACGTATCCCATATTCCTAAACAACTCAAATTCGTGACCCACACGAAATCCTATCATAACCAACTCAAGTCTTTCCATATTTGAGTCAAACCGACTCAGCCGCAGCCCGAGTTCATAACCTAGTCAGTTGGAACTTTATGAAAAATTCTTTACGTACACATCTCTTCATCACATCTCGGAACCATGTAGCCACGCCCCTGCACTCCTTGCACACGTGCAAACAACTTCCAATGACGTCCACGATACCTTCACATGCATTGTTCTTGATTCAAGCATGCTGCGCAACCTCCTCATCAGCTCAACCACAATTCGTCTTGAATTTGGTTGCTGGAACCTCATCTCCTCCCTGAGACTAGTCCAATGGATACCATCACGAGCCATGTCTTGAACTCAAGCAACACCTGCACATGAATAAACAACCATTCCATACGAGCCCAAGTCCTCGACTTGACTTAAGTTAGTTCCGAACACAACACCATACGTGAGAACCTCACATAAGCATGTTGCAAAACCACAGTAACACGATATCATCCATGTCAACCAAAAACGTATCAAAGACATAGCAAATGAATACTAAGCAATCTTTCCAGAGATGTAAAGCAATTATGAAACATTGCAAATGAAAAATAGAAGCATTGCGGTCAAGTTCTGAACATTTCCAGAGCAAACCGGACCTTGAGCTGGAGCTTACCAGAGCTAGTAAAATCAAGCACCCGCCGGTGTTTACTAAAACTAGCAGGACCTAGCGTCGAAGCTTACCAAAACTAGTCCGAACTAGTCAACCCAAAAACCGGAGCTAGACAATGTAAGTCAGAGCTTAGTAAAAACATGCATGAGCTATTGAAGATATGTCGGAGATAAAGACAAATCTCACCGGAGCTAACCAAAGCTAGTCAGACCTTAATTAAAAGGTGTTTTGGTGATATTCAAAACATTTATCGTCAAAGCAAGTGTATTCACTACAAGCCAATATATTCAGCACACATAGGTCTTACAGATAACTACCAATTTAATCTATTGGCTAGTTCCCACCACCGTCCGATGAGATGGACATTCCTCCTTCTTCATTTCTTGACATCCGGGCCCGGAGGGATGGGCTCGGACAGCTTGTCTTGCTTATTCTGCCATACCTTCTATGGCGGCTTGGTGGATGATGAGATCATGCACATTATTATTGCACATACAATCATGACGCAATGTTTATTTGTTTGGGATCCTGGCTCAAGTGAATGTGCACTCTTATTTGATGGACAAGATCAAGATGGCGCACTATGTCGTCCACTACCTAGGCCTCCTCCATTCTTGCATACAAGAAGATTTGATGGTGTTGAACATTTGGACGAACACATGAGAGGAGATGAACTTGAGTCGAGGATGACTCCAATTCAAGGAGGAGAGATGATGAGGACATCACTTCTATGGATACAAACAACACTCTATTTAACATACAAGATGCAATCAATAGAGTTCATACACAACATTTAATTTCAGAGGTGAGCTCGTTCTTATATGTTTTGTTATATGTTTTTGAGCATAGATTGCTACCTAATGATTTAATTGTGATTAGGATCCATGGAGAGGTTCAAGGCGTAGTTGGAGGAAGTATTAGGGACGTGGAGGACCAGAGAATTCGTTCAAATAAGATGGAAACCGAGCCAAACTCAAAACCTTGTCCAACTCGGAGTCCGGGATCAGTAAGCACAAAAATGGACGTCCAGGACGCATACGAATTCCGTTTTGGACGTTCCACATATGCACGGAAAGGGGAGAGGATAAACTTTCCAATGGCTCTGGTCCCATATCAAAATTCGTTAGGATTCGACGGGAATTGTCGAAACAAAATCGAGTTCAGAATATGTTAGGGTGCTGCGCCACCATATTGGGCCATTAGGCCTTGTATCAAGTCTAAGTCCATTATTTTCGTGTGTTAGGGTTAGGTCACGACCCCAACACCCCTTGGACGTCCTCCCAACTATATATACTCCATAGTAGCCGCTATGAACAATTGGGTTTTGCTTAGATTAATAATATCGCTGTTCTACAATTTGTGAAACTCCAACTTCGTGATTTCAGATCGTGTCTTCTACGTTCTTGCTTGTGTTCTCGGTTGCACATGCAGGGATTAGCCTTCTTGGTGAGGTCAATCATGTGAAGAACGGTTGATAACCAACGGAGCGGTGGTGTAGTGACTGCAGGGGCTGTTCGTGTTCTACTCGAGAGCCTCGGATCATCAACGTCGAGATCTCCACATCAATCGACCTATCCATTACCTATCGGAAGATCAGGACTCATCTTCTTCCTATCAATTGGTATCAGATTTCCATGTTCCCCGTTAGATAATTCATCTAACCATTACATTAGTTCTGTTATTCATATCTAGAGTCCACAAAAAAGCCACAAAAAAATTTGCAGTTTAGTAGATCTCTTCATCACTTTGTCCAAACCACCATTGAGTCATTTGCAACTTTGTTATTCAGTTTCGTTTTGGTGAGTTTTTGTCCATTTTTGAGTCATATTGCTGGTTTAGAAAGTGTTTTTGGTCTTAGTTTGATTTTTGCATTGTGTGATTCATCCTTTTAAATCACGTCATCACGTCCAGATTAGATTCATCTCTGTCCAGTTAGGTATTTTCATCATATCATGCTCACACGAACTCGGATTTTGGTATTCTTGTACTTTATGGAAAGCTTAAGAAGTTATATATAACTTTTGTATTCATAAGTTTCCCAGAAAATAGAGGTATCAAGGTCAAAACTGCATTAGATCTGAATCTGTTATTGATCTAAAAATTTTGAACAGTCTGTATTTCGGGGCAATATCTCCCATTGTTCTTATCCAAAATAGATCTTCCATATACTGAAATTAAAGAGGAGCGATAGATCTACAATATTTCTGTTCAAAGTTCTTAGATTTGGGGCCTATAAAGGTGCTTAATTGTCCTTAGAACATTGGGCAGAAAATCTGTAACAGACCTACGAGATATCTTTGAGTGTTTGCATTGTGTTCTTCTTTTGCAGCACATTCTGAAAAAAAAAGAAGAAAAAAGAAAAAGGAAAGTGCAAAAAAAGATACAAAAGACGCACAAAAAATGAGAAAAAAACAACAAAAAAACAGAAGTGCTTGCATTCTTTGTGTCATCTAGTTTTGTCTCATGTCTTTCTAGCTTATACTACTAGGAACAGATTTAGGCCAACAACTTTGACAAGTACTTTGGACACTTATTCAACTTTACTATCTAATTGCATTGTTGCTAATCCTTGCTACATAAAAAGTGCCATCCAAGCTACACCTTACTCTTGAGCAGAATCGATACACCTTTGCAATCATCCCACGCTTCATTGTTTTCTTCATACCGGCCACCGTTTGCCACCTGCAGTGTCGGTAAGAACACTTGTAAGAGTGTGGTAAGACGCTTTAGAGTGTGTGATTCCACTTCCACTTTGCCATTATCCTTTGTAGTTGATAGGGATAACATATTTTTTTTTGTCTTTTGTTTGCTACTAACAATGTCACGTAAAAGCAAGAATCTTGCATTATATGCTGAGATGATTGACATGATGAAGACGACGATGGAGATGCTCACTAAAAATCAAACATCAACCAAGGATTCACATGACATTCAAACCACCTTTACAACACCTTCCACAAGAAGTAATTA
The DNA here is from genome assembly GCA_036927565.1 of Tuctoria greenei. Lineage (NCBI taxonomy): Eukaryota > Viridiplantae > Streptophyta > Magnoliopsida > Poales > Poaceae > Tuctoria > Tuctoria greenei. The sequence goes on from JAYESD010000009.1 coordinate 33,973,190, forward strand.
CATTCTCCCATCTCTTCCTTCTTATGATGGTTTTGGTTACGATGAATATATTGCTTGGGAAATAGAGTTGGATAAAAATTTTGGACAATGGCATATGTGCGAGAGGAGAGAAATTAGGAATATTGCTAGTGCATTAGTTGATTGTGCATTAACTTGGTGGGACAACTTAAGTGATTCAGAAAAACCTCGAACATGGAAAGATGTGAAAATTCTTATGCGAGAAACTTTTGCTAATGTATCTAATTGCAAAAATAAAATGCATGAACTTGAGAAGAATTTTCTTGTTGTACCTCCTCCTTTGCCTAACCTTTTGCATGAACATGAACAAATAAATGTAGATGCAAATGATAGTGAGGTGTTGAACAACTCTTCTAAATTTTTTATGAATCAACTCATAATGCATTTGAATTTGTTGTTGAAAATAAGAGTAGTGTTAATGGACAATGCTCTACAGTTAACCAAGGTATGGCATTTTCAGATGTGCTGAATTTTGCTGCCAATCATGCTATCGATGAGCAGCAACAAGATGAACCTTTTCATAATACACCTTTACTAATAGTTGATTTTTCTACTGATTCTTACAACAAAAATGAGTTCCGTGCTGATAATTATATTGTACCTATGCTAGAACAACCAAATGAATTTGATACTTTATCAATCACTTGTGCTGAAATTAAGCATATGATTCCAACTACATGTGAAAGGGATGAGCTGAAATTGTTATCTTCTCTAAATACTTTGGGCTGTATTGAATTTGACACTCTTTATGATCTAGATATCGTAGAGATGATAATATTTTCTCAATCTGAATTGCCTTTGTTAAGTAGAAATATTTTTCATGCTATAGGCAAATATGAACATAGTGGTATGTTTATAGTGCATAAAGTTTACATATGTTCAAATGAGCAAGCTCCTTTTGTGCTGCAACAACATGGTCAAGTAAATGAATGTACTAATGCTAATAATGTCTTGTCAAGTTTTTCTATTATTTTTCCCTTGCAGAAGAGACAACAAAAGCATTATTCACTGTGGTTGTGCATTATGGACAGCACTCATTCTACCTCCAAAGCAATCCTCTTTGCTGGACATACGAGCAAGCCGAGGACGGCTTGTCATAAAGAATGGGAGAATGATGAGATCATGCACATTATTATTGCACCTACAAACATGACACAATGTTTATTTATTTGGGATCCTGGCTCAAATGCATGTGCACTCTTATTTGATGGACAAGATCAAGATGGCGCACTATGTCGTCCACTACCTTGGCCTCCTCCATTCTTGCATACAAGAAGATTTGATGGTGTTGAACATTTGGACCAACACATGAGAGGAGATGAACTTGAGTCGAGGACGACTCCAATTCAAGAAGGAGAGATGATGAGGACATCACTTCTATGGATACAAACAACACTCTATTGAACATACAAGATGCAATCAATAGATTTCATACACAACATTTAATTTCAGAGTTGAGCTCGTTCTTATATGTTTTGTTATATGTTTTTGAGCATAGATTGCTACCTAATGATTTAGTTGTGATTAGGATCCATGGAGAGGTTCAAGGAGTAGTTGGAGGAAGTATTAAGGACGTGGAGGACCAGATAATTCGTTCAAATAAGATGGAATCCGAGTCAAACTCAAAACCGTGTCCAACTCGAAGTCCAGGATCAGTAAGCACTAAAACGGACGTCCATGACGCATACAAATTGCGTTTCGGACGTTCCACATATGCACGGAAAGGGGAGAGGATAAACTTTCTAATGGCGCTGGTCCCATATCAAAATTACTTAGGAGTCGATGGGAATCGTCGAAACAAAATCGAGTTCAGAATCTGTCAGGATGCTGCGCCACCATATTGGGCCATTGGGCCTTGTATCAAGTCTAAGTCCATTATTTTCGTGTGTTAGGGTTAGGTCACGACCCCAACACGCCCTTGGACGTCCCCCCACCTATATATACTCCATAGTAGCCGCCATGTACAATTGGGTTTTGCTTAGATTAATAATATCGCTGTTCTACAGTTTGTGAAACTCCAACTTCGCGATTTTGGATCGTGTCCTCTACGTTCTTGCTTGTGTTCTCGGTTGCACTTGCAGGGATTAGCCTTCTTGGCAAGGTCAATCATGTGAATCACGGTTGATAACCAACGGAGCGGTGGTGTAGTGATTGCAGGGGCTGTTCGTGTTCTACTCGAGAGCCTCGGATCATCAATGTCGAGATCTCCACATCAATCGACCTATCCATTACCTATCGGAAGATCGGGACTCATCTTCTACCTATCAGTGGACTTGGGCCTTTGATGATGCCCGGACTTCTCCGTCTTCTTGGGGTATCGACGTGGACGTTAAGTCTAGTTTTCTGCATAGATCAAATTCCTCATGAATGCAATGAGCGGTTGCACCTTTGGAGGTGTGATTTCGACCTCTTGAATGTGTTTAACATTCGTCCAATACTTGATACGGATCATGGAGCATTGCACCAACTTTGGGTGGAAGTTAAACTTCTCCTCCTTGCCATTGATATGAAGGTGGATTTCTCCAGCTCCCACATCTATGCGAGCCTTCGCGGTGCATAGGAACAGGCGCCAAAGAATGAGCGGTGTATCCTTCTCGACCTCCATATCGAGCACCATAAAATCCATGGGTATGAAGCAGTCTGGATTTTCTCTGGAACATCTTCAGCGTTACCCGCTGGATAATAGACTAAAGAATCATCCAGTTGGAGTTGCATTGGTGTGGGAGTTAGTTCCGTGAAGTTCAGCTGGTCGAAAACCACCTTGGGAATGACACTCACACTTGCTCCAAAGTCACAAAGGGCCATGTCAAAGTGGTGTGCCCCACCCGAGCATGAGATTGTAGGACATCCAGGGTCCTTCAGCCAGTTGCCTCCTTGTAGAGAAATCATGTTGGCACATTCCATAGGAGGTTCGGGTTGTCCTGTCATTTTTCCATTATCCACTGGACAAACAACAGCTGCTAGTTGAGCCAACTGAGTTTCCAACATCTTGTTGAAACTTAATTGATTCTTGAAGGCTGAGGATAGTCCTTCAATCATGGCATTTCTGCTCTCTAGCATCAATCGCAGCGAAACACGATCGTTGCATTAGGATTTGTTGCCACGATTCACTAGTTCATGGCGTTAGCATCTATCGCCATGGAACATGATCACTACATTAGGATCTGTTGCCATGATTCACCAGTTCGTGGCTATATGATCTATTGCCACAGAACATAATCGTTGTATTAGGAACTTTTGCCACGATTCACCAGTTCGTGGCGTTAGGATCTATCGCCACAAAACACAAACGTTGCATTAGGAACATTTTCCACGATTCACCAGTTCGTGGCGTTAGGATCTATTGCCATGAAACACAAACGTTGCATTAGGAACTTTTGCCACGATTCACAAGTTCGTGGCGATAGGATCTATCGCTGTGAAACACTATCATTGTATTAGTATTTGTTGCCACGAATTATCGGTTTGTGGCATTAGGATCTATTGCCATGGAACAGAATCATTGCGTTAGGAACCTTTGCCATGATTCACCAGTTTGTGGCGTTAGGATCTATCGCCACGAAACACGATCATTGCATTAGAAACTTTTGCCACGCTTCCCCAGTTCATGGTGTTAGGATCTATTGCCACGGAACAGAATTGTTGTATTAGGATCTATTGCCACGATTCACAAGTTCGTGGCGTTAGGATCTATTGCCACGAAAACACAACATTGAATTCGGAATTTTTGCCATGATTCACCGGTTCATGGTGATAGGATCTATTGACACGGAACACAATCATTGCATTAGGAACTTTCGCCATGATTCACCAGTTCGTGGCGTTAGGATCTATCGCCACAAAACACAACTGTTGCATTACGAATTTTGCCACAATATACCGGTTCATGGCATTAGGATCTATCATCATGGAACAGAATCGTTGCATTAGGAAGTTTTGACATGATTTAATATCGGCTTGCTCCTAAGCCTGCTGCTAAATAGAATAGCGGCTTCTATCTTTTAAAAAAATCAAATAGTTCATGTACAACTAGCTCACACAGTAGTTATATAAAATAATCATCATCTTCGCTATCCTCCCCCAATATCGGACGTACAATACCATCATTGATATATGTACCATCGTTGTCGTCGTCGTCATCTTCATTTTTTGATGGAACTCTATGTGTCTCAAACTGATCACATGTCCTCATTTGAAGAGCGGAAGCATCACCGGTTGCTCCCTCAATGTCATTACTATCCCATGTGGTCCTATCCTCATTTATATCCGTAAGTTGTCGATCATCAAATGTCTCAGCCTCCATTGTCTCGGTGAAATTATTTTCACTATCTCCAAGGGGCATGGCAAAAAGGTTTCATGGCTTCGTTTTAACAACTGTAGCCCACTTAGGTTGCTTCACACTCCGAACGTAAAAAACTTGTTTTGCTTGGGTGGCTAGAATGTAAGGCTCATACTTACATTGAGAAAGAGTAGTGTCAACATATATCATTCTGTATCAATCCATTTTGTAGCCTCTGCTTTGGCTCTGGCCGAAACGAGGCCGATCAAACCAGTAACATTCAAATAACAGAACCTCTTGATTTTTTTTTCAAAATCAACAGAAATCATTTACTTGATTACTCCATACCACTCATGATCACCATCTCGGACAAAAACACCACTGTTTTGCGTTCGTAAATCTTTTTCCACCTCTGTTGTTCGAAAGACGAAGCCATTTCTAAATGATCGACTAAAAAAACGTGCCCGACGATCAAATCCTCTAGATAATGCATACAAATAATCGATTACTTTGCCTTCTTTGTGTAATGTCATAATCTATACACATTAATTAGTATAATAGGGGTCATCGATAAACCAACTTCAGAATACATATTTATTCAATATTTCATCAAAGTAAAAACTTGCATGTACATACTCATTTTTGAAACCAACAAACAAACTCATCTCTATGGCGTTTTTCAACATCACGAGAATGAATCTTTTTCAACTCTTCAAAATGCTCACTGAAAAGGGTAAAAAAATTAAATTAGCCATCTACAATAAACATGATCCAATATAGTATAGAACATCTGAGTTATACGTACTTGATCCATTGAGCGGCCTCTTCAACATTAGAAATAATATAATGCCTGATGTTATGTAGTTCCACCATAGTAAGCTGGCCCCATTTAAACCCTTTTTAAAATTATCAACTTCTGCAAATATATTAGACTCGAGAGGAGGTTCCTTCATAGCTGTAGCTTCCTGACGTTTTGGCTTATTAAGCTTGGTGCTGATGTTATCCAAAAACTTACTACAAAAAGTCATACACTCTTCCATAATGGCAACTACTTCTATGCAATCTGGACACTTGTGCAAGCGTGCAATCCTCAAATCTCAGCCATTGGATAGACATCTAAAGATGACTACCATTTTACATATAGATCTTTTTTTACACGGCCAGGTGGAAGGATCTATGTGTAAAATGGTAGCCATCTCTAGATGTCTATCCAATAGCTGAGATTTGTGGATTGCGCACTTGTACAAGAGTCCAGATTGCACAGCAGTCGTTGCCTTCCATAATATATACCTCATCTATAATACCCTTCGGGTGAGCTCTGTTACGTACATACCTCTTCAATGTACCAGGGTACCTCTCAATTGGATACATCTATCTGTAAGAAACAGGTTCGCCCAAGCGAGCTTCTTCGCCAAGATGGATTGGATGATGTACCATGATATCAAAGAAAACGGGAGGAAGCAACATCTCAAGCTTACAAATTGTTTGAGTAAATTGTTTAAGCATCTTATCCAAATCTGGTTCCGCCGATTCTTTAGAACAAATTCCAGAAAAGAATCTACTTATCTCAATTAAAGGTGCAACAACCTTTTCAAGCAATATGTCATGTATTGCAATTGGAAGGAGCTTCTGAAATATAATATGGCAGTCATGAGTTTTTAGACCTAATACCTTACGTGCTGTTATGTCCACACATCTCTTGATGTTTGAGGCATAACCATCGAGCATCTTCACATCCGCCAAAAACTTGCACAAGGTTGTCTTCTGGTCTTTCTGCAAAGTACATGATGCTGATGGACAATCATACTTCCCTTTCATACCCACCGGATGTTGCTTTGGCCGTATACCCTTTTCCCGCATATCAAGACAAGCTTGTAGACTAACTTTTGTTTTACCATCAATATTAAGCAATGTCCCCAATATTCTATCACAAATGTTTTTCTCAATGTTCATTACATCCAATTTATGCCTTATTAGCAGTGTCTTCCAATACGGGAGCTGAAAAAATATACTTTTCTTCTTTCAACTATGCCACCTATCTTTCTCAGTGTGCTTTATCTTAATATTCATTAGTCAAAAACTCACTTGATAAAAAGTCTCGTATTGTTTGAGTACTTCATGACCCGAGAGTGATGTTGGAGCCTCTCTATTCTTTATCTTGTTGTTAAAAGAAGCTTTGTCTTGACGCCACCTGTGATTCTAAGGCAGGAAACGATGATGACCCATGTAGCAATACTTTCGTCCATGTTTCAACCACAAGGCGTCAGTATTTACATGGTAGTATGGACATGCTAGCTTACCTTTTGTGCTGCATCCACATGGCATTGCATATGTTGGAAATTCATTTATTGTCCACAATATAGAAGCTCGCATGAGAAATGTCTCTTTCTTTGAACTGTCGTATGTTTCAATGCCATCAGACCATAATTTCAGTAGCTCCTTAATGAAACGCTGCAGATACACATCAATGTTATTTCCAGGTGACTTTGGCCCAGGAATTATCATTGACATCAACCAATAATGCTGCATCATACACAACCAAGGTGGTAGATTATAAGGGATTAGAATCACAGGCCATGTACTATGAGAAAGATTCATTACTTCAAAAGGATTGAAACCATCAGATGCTAGCCCAAGTGTTATGTTGTGAGGATCAGATGAGAAATTTAGGTGAATGCTATCAAAATGTTTCCATGCTTTCCAATCTGCGGGATGGCATAATATTCCATCATCAATACGTTCTTTTTTGACCCAGCGCATGTTTGATGTCGTTGATTCTTCCATGTAAAACCTTTGAAGACGGGGAATAAGAGGGAAGTATCATAGAATCTTGCATGCTACAAGCTTATTCGCTTTTCCACAAGGTAAAGCCTCTCTTGCATACCCACCAGTACTATTTTCCATCTTAATTCACCACATTTTTGGCATCGATCCTACAGATAATAGTCCTTCTAGAATAACACACGGTCATTGACACATGCATCGATCTTTTTGTAGCTCAGCCCGAGGTCACGAACAATCTTCTGAAAATTTTCAAGTGTATTAGGAATGCAACGGCCCTCTGAAAGCACATATGAGATTAGTTCAAGGATCAATTCACACCCTTTTTTGCTCAAACCAGTTGAACACTTCATCTGGTACAACCTGACAATGAAGGATAATTGGGTCACCTTCTCAACCCCTGGATACAAGTCCTTTTCGGCATCATTTAATAAGTCATAGAATGCCTTTGCACACCAAGTTGGCTCATTCTGGTTTATAGCATTTTCTGGATCATCAACAACTGATGAAGTACCACCATGATCAGTGCCTCTAAGTAGACTGGACAGCATATTTTGCATAGCAGCACCATCAGAAATTATCTCCTCATTATTTGCTGATTGCTCAACAATATTTTTCTCAACTCGTTTTCTCCATGGTGTACCCAACAAGTATAATCAAATGACATCCCATTACGAAGCAAGTGAAGACGAAATTCCTTGCGTGTCCCATGGCAAATATTATGACATTTCGTGTAGGGACAGGGCTTAGTTTCTTCTTCACCAGTATCCTAGAATGCTAAAATTAAAAATGACTTTATTCCATCCTGCCACTCCTTCCTACGCCTGTTGTTTTCCATCCATGTCTATCTTCTGACATCGCTTCCTACAATTCAATCAGCGTATCTGTACATAGCGTTGTTGCTCCTCCACTTGCAGAGGGCGGCGGATGCTCATCCACGCCGGTGGATAGCGGATGCTCTTCCAAGAGCGTGGCGACCGGCGGATGCTCCTCCAAGAGCGTGGTGGCTGGCGGATGCTCCTCCAAGAGCGTGGCGGCCAGCGTATGCTCCTCCAGGCACGTTTTGTGCAATTGGAAGAGGGGCCATGGTTGATCAAAGGGTCCGGCGGGGAGGCAGCCAGGACAAAGCATACGTGAAGCTATCAGAGTAGGACCAACACTGCGCTAGGCCACTTGTTATTCGTGGGTTGAAACTGCACTGAGTCTATTCCTGGGCCGAAACTGCGCAGGGATGCTTGATGTTCATCCCCATGACGCGTGAGCCCATCTACGGGAGCGCGTCTGGCTCTGGCAATTTGTTATCTAAATAAGTTAATGTAGCAATGGAGGTGGTATTCCGATCAAAATAGAGCATACGCGACTGTTCCAATCCTTGCAATAATAATATCGCGACTGTTCAGATTTTGGCAGGAAAACAACATGACAAAATGTGAAAAGAAAAAACATCAAAAAAACAAGAACAGAAGCACAACATCACAACTTGGATTAATCAGCGTCAGTCGGTTTCCTGTTCTACAGTTTCGTTCTCCAGGCTCTTTCACCTTAAATCTTGTATGTAGTACCTATTTTTTTCTAACATATTTCCCTTCCTTTCTTTTCTTTTCTTTTCTGGAGTTCATTGTCTCCACTTTTCTTTTCTTTTCTGGAGTTCATTGTCTCCACTCTAGAGGCCCTCAGTGTGGAGGGTCACACAATTCGATTCACAAACGAAGTGGGTTAAAGGGGAAATTTGGCGTCGTTAAGGGAGATGTTTTTCGATAAAGGAGAAATTTTTAATTTGACACGCAAAGGGCCCAACGTATGCGGGGAAAAATTATGCTTATAAAAAACCATGTCCGGCTCTAGCAATTGTGCTTATAAAAAACCGCGATTTGCATCCCTCTCAATTATCGCAACAGCTCGACGTGTCCCATCGGCTTCACTGTCAATTTTTCAATTTGACACGAAAATGGACCAGGGCTTATATAAAAAACATCCTCCCCGTACACACCTCATACACGTCCTGTTCCACTTCGACGGGCTAGCGGACGATGTCAAATGGAGCGTGGAAGAGTCTTATATGACATCTTTTTTCAATCGGATGTGTAACAACAATACCGCGCATTGCCTTATATTCTCGTTTCAATGAGCTGAACTTTCCGAGGTGGGACAAATAATTCACAGCTTGTCAAAATCGCTCGCTCGAATTTGTTATGGACACCGTGCGCAGGGACAGACGTAGGGAATATGCCAGGTGAGACCAATGCACAACTTGGGCCTAGGTTGTGTATAGATTGCATGTGACGAGGATAGGATTCCTGGAATTAATCCTGGCGTTATCCCTGTCATGTCCGACCATCATACGACTCGTTTGGGTAGGAGTGGATCCACTTCAATCTAAGTGGATTGGAGAGTGTCCGGCCATCATACGACCTGGCGTAATGAAGATTTTTGAATCTGATATACTCCTCTTTTTTAATTCTTTTCGTTATGACCACTAGTTGCATTGTCTCAACCAAACACCATGTACAACAACAACGGCTTTGCGGAACCGGGAACTGGCCAATTAAAATGAAGTCAGCATTCTCATGGTTCATGGATCGAAATGCGCACCATCCTTCTTTTTCCTTTTTTGTATCCATAACTGTGAGACTATTGGGCCCAGTAGTGTTGAACATACCATTCCAGGCAACAAACTAATCGACAGAACTAGCTGTTACATAATCCCCAATAAACATAAAATAAACTAATCAGCACATCTAGTCCGCAGCACTTCCCTTCAAGCAGTGGTAATAACTTCTGGCCGCTTATAGGAGTAGTGGTAATGATTACACCGCATATAGGGGCATTGGGCCAGTGTTACGTTGGTGCCAGTGGTATATAGATGGTGCCACAATTAGGGAATGACGATTGAAGAAATGATGGAAGTACGTGGCACCATCTGAGAACGGTATGCACATGCTCTCCGGGGCATCGTTAAAGGAGATGTTTTTCGATAAAAGGAGAAATTTTTAATTTGACACGCAAATGTCCCAATGTATGCTGGGAAAAATTATGCTTATAAAAAACCGTGGTTTGCATCCCTCTCGGTTATCGGAATGACTCGACGTGTCCCATCGGCTTCACTGGCAGTTTTTTTAATTTGACACAGAAAGGGCCTAGGGCTTATATAAAAAACATCTGCCCCGTACACGCCTCACGTTCTGTTCCACTTCAACTAGACGAGCGGACGATGTCGAATGGATCGTGGAGAAGTCTTGTACGACATCTCTTTTCAATAGGATGTGTAATGACAATAGCGCGCGTTGCCTTATATTCTCGTTGCAACGAGCTCAACTTTCTGAGGTGGGACAAATCGTTCACAGCTTGTAAAAATTGCTCGCACGAATTCGTTACGGATAACGCGTGCGGGGCCAGATGTAGGGAATATGCCAGGTGACCAGTGCACAGCCTGGGCCCAGGTCGTGCCTAGATTGTGGTTATAAAAAACCGCGGTTTGCATCCCTCTCGGTTATCGCAATGGCTCGAAGTGTCCCATCGGCTTCTCTGGCAATTTTTTAATTTGACACGGAAAGGGCCCAAGGCTTATATAAAAAACATCTACCCCGTACACGCCTCCTACACATTCCGTTTGACTTCGACCGGGCGAGCGAATGATGTCGGACAGAGCATGGAGAAGCCTTGTACGACATCTTTTTTTCTATCGGATGTGTAACGACAATAGCGCTCGTTGACTTATATTCTCGTTGCACCAAGCTCAACTTTCTGAGGTGGGACAAATCGTTCACAGCTTGTCAAAATCACTCGCATGAATTCGTTACGGACACCGCGCGGGGGCGGACGTAGGGAATATGCTAGGTGGCCAGTGCACAACCTGGGCCCAGTTGGTGCATAGGTTGCAAGTGACGAGGATACGATTCCTGGAATTAATCCTGGCGTTATCCATGTCATGTCCGGCCATCATACGACCTCGTTTGGGTAGGAGTGGATCCACTTCATTCTAAGTGGATTGGAGAGCGTCCGGCCATCATACGACCTGGCGTAATGAAGATTTTTGAATTTGATATACTCCTCTTTTTTAATTCTTATCGTTGTGACCGAAAGTTGCATTGTCTCAATCAAACACCACGTACAACAACAACGACTCAATGGAATCGAGAACTGGCCAATTAAAATAGAAGTCAGAAGTCTCACAGTTCATGGATCGAAACACGCGCCATCTTTATTCTTCTTTATTTTTCTATCCACAACCATGAGACTGTTGGGCCCGGTAGTGTTGAACGTACCATTCCGGGCAACAAACTAATCGACAGAACTAGAGGTTACATAATCCCCAATAAACAGAAAATAAACTAATCAGCACATCTAGTCCACAGCACTTACCTTCAAGCAGTGGTAATAAGTTCTGGCCACGTATAGGAGTAGTGGATGATTACACCGCATATAGGGACATTGGGCCAGTGTTACGTTGGTGCCATTGGTATATAGATGGTGCCACAATCAGGGAACGGTGATTGAAGAAATGAAGGAAGTACGTGGCACCATCTGGGAACGGTATGCACTTGCTCTCCGGTGCGTCGTTAAAGGAGATGTTTTTCGATAAAAGGAGAAATTTTTAATTTGACAGGCAAAGTTCCCAACGTATGTGGGGAAAAATTATGCTTATAAAAAACCGTGGTTTGCATCCCTCTCAGTTATCGAAACGGCTCGACATGTCCCATCGGCTTCACTGGCAGTTTTTTAATTTGACACAAAAAGTGCCCAGGGCTTATATAAAAAACATCCGCCCCGTACACGCCTTCTACACGTTCTGTTCCACTTCAACCGGGCGAGCGAACGATGTTGAACGGAGCGTGGAGAAGTCTTGTACGACATCTTTTTTCAATCGGATGTGTAACGACAATAGCGCGCATTGCCTTATATTCTCGTTGCAACGAGCTCAACTTTCTGAGGTGGGACAAATCGCTCATAGCATGTCAAAAATCACTCGTACGAATTCGTTAGGGACACCGCGCGGGGGGGGGGGGGGGGCGTACATAGGAAATATGCCAGGTGACTAGTGCACAACCTGGGCCCAGGTGGTGCATAGATTAAAGGTACAAGGATACAATTCTTGGAATTAATCTTGGTGTTATCCTTGTCATGTATGGCCATCATACGACCTCGTTCGTTCATGTGGACACATGTCACAGTCATGCGACTGCTTCATCCGTCCGTTCATGTGGACACATGTCACAAATCTCGAACGGTATGCACAGCCTTGGATACGCATACGATATCCATAAACTTTTTTTCCTCGTTTGTGTAGGAGTGGATCCACTTCAATCTAGGTGGATTGGAGAGTGTCTGACCATCATACGACCTGGCGTAATGAAGATTTTTGAATCTGATATGCTCCTTTCTTAGTTCTTATTGTTATGACCAGAAGTTGCATTGTATCAACTAAACACCACATACAACAACAATGACTCAGCGGAATCGGGAACTGACCAATTAAAATGGAAGTCGACAGTCTCACGGTTCATGGATCAAAATGCGCACCATCCTTTTTCTTATTCCTTTTTTCTATCCAGAACCGTGAGACTGCTGAGTTCCATCTTCACCGACACATGTATTGTCCGGGTGTGCCAGTGTACCTTAACCCCCGTCGTGCGTCCCCGGTGGTTGTTGGAAGACCCCTGCAGGTATGTTCCTATTCCTGTCCTCTAACTCCATCTAGGTTTCTGATAATGCATGCGGTTCACCACTAGACAAACCAGCAAAGCCTTGGTGATGAGCGGCATGCATGTTTCTTGATGAAAAACTGACTGCGGGGGCCGGTGAAGAACGCAGCTTCCCACCTCCCGTTTTGTCCTCTCATGCGTCCTCCTGCTGATTTGTCAAAATATTATTGGTCCCTTTATTAATGCTTAGTTTAACTACCATACCTTCACAACAAATAAGATGATGACACGTCAGCGGGAGTACGCATGGGAGTACAAATGGGAGGAGGCAAGCGGACAACATGCAAGTTTTTTGTCGACAAATTGACTGCGGGGCCGCAGTCAGTTTTTCATCAAAAAACTTGCATGTCTCTCAACATCGAGGCTTTGTTGGTTTGTTTGGTGGTGAACCGCCTGTGTCATCAGAAACCAAGAGATGGAGTTGGAGTACAGGAATCAGAGTATACCTGCAAGGTTCTTCCCAACAACCACCGTGGATGGACGACGGGGGGTTAAGGTACACCGGCACACCCGTACCGTACTGTACCCGGCCAGCCGTGTACTAGTTTCCTTCAAACCTCCGGCTGGCTGCCTAGATGGTATACTCCCTCCTTCCCATAGTTTCCTTCAAACTTCATGCTCATGCTAAGGCACGTCCACCTAAAATTGTAAAGTCATTAGGAAGTGGTTTGATTCAAATAGTTCCTAAACAAAAAGAAGTGGTTTTCAAATCTGCAGGAGTATTGTCTCATTCGTTTTCAAATAAAAATGTTGTTTGCTCATCTAGACATGAACACAAAGTTAAATTTCATTGTACCTATTGTGGTAGAGATGGTCATGTCATATATTTTAGTTATAGACTAGCTAAACAACAGAAAAGGGAAAGAATGGTTGCTAGATCTCATAACTTTCAGGCAAAATTTGCTGCACATATTGAACCGAATGTACAACCTGCTGTGTTGAGTCAAAACCATTCAAAGTTTACCTCCGGACCTTCTGTTTTTGCCTCCGGAGCTACTGATTTTTGTTCTACACAAGTAACACCTTATAGGTCAGTAGTTAAGAATAAAAAATCTCAAACTTTGACTCATAAATATGCTGTTTTGTCTCAGCTTTCGCGTGTTTTTCCTGCTGCACGTCGCGTGACTCGGTACTGGATTCCTAAATGCCTTTTGACTAACCCTAGTAATGAGTCATCGACGTATTGTGCTTCTATGTAGGTTACACGTTTGAGGAAGGAGAACATTTGGATTGTGGATTCAGGTTGCTCACGCCACATGACCGGTAACAAAGATTGGTTCTCCTTCCTCTCTTTTGTGTCATGTGTAGAGAATGTTACTTTTGCCGATAATTCTTCAACTCCTATAATTGCTAAGGGTTCAGTTAGAGTAAATGATCACTACACTTTGAAGGATGTGGCACTTGTCAAAAATTTTGAAATACAACATGCTTTCTATTTCACAATTGCTAGATGAAAATCTGGAAATTATTTTCAATAAAAACTGCTACAAAGTTGTAAGTTCAAATCGTGAGCTTATTTTTAACATGTCTCGGTTTGGAAGAGTTTTTAAAGCTGATTTTGATATCTCTTCCTCTAAGCATAGGTGTCTAGTTGCTAATGATTCAAAGGACCTATATTTTTGGCATCGTAGACTTGGTCATGTAGGCTTTGATCACCTAACGCGTGTTAGTGCTCTTGATCGCATACATGGGCTGCCTAAGCTTAAAGGGGACAAAGAAATTGTGTGCTCTTCTTGTAGACATGCTAAGATGGTTGCAGGTTCACATACTCCTCTCACAAGGATCATGACAAGTGAACCATGTCAACTTTTGCATCTTGACACCGTAGGACCTTCACGTGTTCAATCCTTCGGAGGTAAACGGTATGTTCTTGTGATTGTTGATGATTATTCTAGATACTCTTGGGTTTACTTTATGGCGTCTAAGAATGAAGTTTTTAGTCACTTTAGAACTTTATTTCTTAGATTATCAATTGATTACCCATGATCTTTAAAAGCAATTAGAAGTGATAATGGAACTAAATTTAAAAATCAATCTTTTGATCACTTTTGTGCTGAAAATTGAATAGATCATCAATTTTCTTCACCATATGTACCTCAACAAAACGGTGTTGTAGAAAGGAAGAACAGAACCTTAGTTGAGATGCCTAGGACTATGCTTGATGAATATCAAACTCCTAGGAAATTTTAGACTGATGCGTTAGCAACCGCTTGTTATGTCTCAAATCGTGTTTTCTTGCTTGCTAAGCTAGGTAAAACACCATATGAGCTCCAGTTTGGACATAGGCCTAATGTTACACACTTTCGGGTCTTTGGTTGCAAATGATTTGTTAAGAAACATGGTAATCTTGATAAATTTGAACCTAGATCCATTTATGGCATGTTTCTTCGTTATCCATCTCATACTAGAGGCTACCGTGTGCTTTTACTTGACACTAACAAAATTGTGGAGACTTGTGAAGTGTCTTTTGATGAAGCTAGCCCAGGTACTAGCTCAAACATTGCAGGTCCAGATCCATATCCGCAGGGGGGACCATTTTCGTTGAAGATAAGGAAGAATTGGAGCTGCTGCCCGAAAATTCAGCAGCTAAAGACTTTGGTTCAGCTTCGGATGTTAATTCTCAACCAGCACCGACAACCATCAATGCTGATTCAAATCATCCTCAAGTCACAAGCTCATCAATTTGTGATGATCATGAAGAAGAATAAGCTTGTGAGACATCTGTCCCCCTACGGTTTTACAAAGATCATCCCCCAAAATAGATGATTGGAAGCTTGCACGAACGAGTCACACAGTCCTGGTTTTGCGATCCGAACTCTTATGCTCATTCTGCTTTTGTTGCTTCTTTTGAACCCAAAGATATATCACACGCACTCACTAATGAATCTTGGATTATTGCCATGCAAGAAGAGTTAGAAAATTTGGAAAGAAATAATGTTTGGAAACTTGTACCTCCACCTCAAGGTCACACTTTAACTGGAACTAAATGGGTATTTAAAAATAAACAAAGTGAGGATGGGGTTGTGGTTAGGAATAAGGCTAGGTTGGTGGCTCATGGTTTCACTCAAGTTGAAGGTCTAGATTTTGATGAAACTTTTGCTCCTGTTGCTAGATTAGAAGCCATAAGAATTTTGTTAGCCTTCTTTTGCTGCATCTAAAGGTTTTAAGCTATATCAAATGGATGTTAAAAGTGCTTCTCTTAATGGCTACATAGATGAGCAGGTTTATGTGAAACAACCACCGGGTTTTGAAAATCCAGATTTTCCTAATCTTGTTTACAAACTGTCCAAAGCCTTGTACAGTCTCAATCAAGCCCCAGGAGCATGGTATGATAGGTTAAAAACATTCTTTCTTGAAAAAGGGTTTACCATGGGCAAGGTTGATAAAACTCTTTTTGTGCTTAAGCATGGCAATGACTCATTATTCGTTCAAGTGTATGTGGATGATATTATCTTTGGTTGTGCTTCTCATGATCTTGTGTCCAAGTTTTCAGCAATGATAAGTTCCGAATTTGAAATGAGTATGATGGGTGAACTCACTTATTTTTGGGGGCTGCAAATCAAGCAAACTAAGGAGGGTACCTTTGTGCATCAAACGGAGTATACAAAAGATCTCCTAAGGCGCTTCAACATGGACAAAAGCAAGCCTCTTCGGACACCAATGGGAACAGCAACAACACTTGGACTTGATGAAGATGGTGAACCCGTGGATCAAAAAGAATATAGAAGCATGATCGGATCACTTTTGTACCTCACGGCATCAAGACCAGACATACAATTCAGCGTACGTCTTTGTGCACAGTTTCAAGCTTCCCCACGTGATTCACATCATCAATCCGTCAAAAGGATTCTTAGGTACTTACATGGAACTCAAGAATTTAAAATTTTTCTTCCTTCTTCCTTAACTGTTACTTTGAAAGCTTTTTCGGATGCTAATTTTGGGGGTTGTAGGATTGATAGGAAAAGTACTTCCGGTGCTTGTCATTTTCTTGGTAATTCTCTTGTTGCTTGGTCCTCTAGGAAACAAAATTCAGTTGCACAATCCACAGCCGAATCTGAATATGTAGCTGCTGCTAGTGCTTGCTCACAAATTCTTTGGATTGTTCAAACACTTAAGGACTATGGGGTTGATCTAGATAGTGTTCCACTGTTCTTTGATAACACTAGTGCCATTTGCATTGCTAAAAACCCCGTGCAACATTCTAGAAGTAAGCACATTGACATTAGGTATCACTTTCTCTGAGATAATGTTGAAAAAGGAAACATTGTGCTTCACCATGTAGATACCGAACAACAATTGGCTGAAATTTTTACAAAACCTTTGGATTTCACTCGTTTTTATTACATTCGTAGTGAAATAGGGGTTATGCATCCTCATGGCTTAAATTGAGGGGGAGTTTTGAAACTTGGGAAGTCTATTTGTGAATCTGAAATTAAAATAATATGAGCATAGTATTTCATACATATATAACTTTGTGATTCCTTTTACATGCTGAAAGTTCCTACTACATTACTCGTGTTATACATTTTGTAGTTTTTGCCATGTCTAGTAATTGGAATAATTACTTACACTAAAACTGGTCATGGTCGAACTTTCTTGCTGTTTTGCACTTGTTACATGTTCACAAGTGCTTTTAATCATTAAGAATTAATCAAGTATCAACTCACATTTTGAGTTTTTATGAACAAATATAAATTGAGAAAAGATCAAGAGAATATGCATGCATCGCAATTCTTTTTTTGAGATGGCTTATCATTGCACTTAGATATGAACTTGGAAGAAGTTGTGTATGACTAAAACCATGTCCTTAAGCTTCTGATTGTCAAATGACATAGGCTTGACTTGGTTGGTTAGAATAAGGCAGATGAGCATATAATCTCTTGCAAATATCATATGATCTAAATTTTTGCTTTGAAAAATAATAAAATGCAGCAACTAGTGTCATGCTTTCAAGTTATGAAATAGTTAAGTTTGTGAGATCATGACTTACTTAAATTGAAAATTACATTTCATCTCTAGCATGGCTTACACAACTTTATGTATTTCATTGATGTGATAATGTAAGGTACTTGATAGTATGACTTGGATGAGCTTTGTTTATATGTATATGTTATAATATGCTCATACAACTAAAGTTGGAGATATAATTTGTTTATATGCTCATGACTTGCTGAAAACATTGTCAAAGGGGGGAGATAAGCATAAAGAGAAAGAGAATATGTGCATAAGGAGAGATAACAAAGGGGGAGAGATAATATGGATAATTTTTGGATTTTCTTCTTATTTTACTTTTGATTTACAAAGGGGGAGAAATTGCCTTCAAAACTTTTATGTGAATAAGCCAATGTTCGGATTTTAAATGGTGTTGCCAATGCATATGCATTCATCAAGGGGGAGATTGTAAGACCTATGTGTGCTGAATACATTGGCTTGTAGTGAATACACTTGCTTTGACGATAAAAGTTTTGAATATCACCAAAACATCTTTTTATCAAGGTTCGACTCTAGCACCGAGCTACAGCAAGGTCCGACGATAGGTTCGGCTTGTTTTGGATAGCTCCGGCATGTTTTTTCTAAGCTCCGAGTTGATTTTTCTAGCTTTGGATTTTGGGTTTACTAGTTCCGACTAGTTTTTGTTAGCTCCGGCTCAAGGTCCGGGTTTCTCTGGCAAGGTCCGGAACTTGACAGCAATGCTTCTGTTTTTCATTTGCAATGTTTCGTACTTGCTTTACATCTCTAGAAAGATGGCTTAGTATTCATTTGCTATGTCTTTGGTGCATTTTTGGTTGACATGAATGATATCGTGTTACTGTGGTTTTGCAACATGCTTATGTGAGGTTCTCACGTAAGGTGTTGTGTTCGGAACTAACTTGAGTCAAGTCGAGGACTTGGGCTCGTATGGATTGGTTGTTTATTCATGTGCAGGTGTTGCTTGAGTTCAAGACATGGCTGCTGACGGGATCCATTGGACTAGTCTCAGGGAGGAGATGAGGTTCCGACAACCAAATTCAGGAGGAATTGTTGTTGAGCTGATCAGGAGGTTGCACAACATGATTGAATCAAGAACAATGCATGTGAAGGTATCGTGGACGTCATTGTAAGATGTTTGCACGTGTGCAAGAAGTGCATGGACATGGCTACATGGTTACGAGACGTGATGAAGAGATGTGGACGTAAAGAGTTGGTCGGAAAGGTCCAACCGACTAGGTTATGGACTCAGGCTGCGGCTGAGTCGGGTTTGACTCAAGTATGGAAATATTTGAGTTAGTTATGATAGGATTTCATGTGGGTCACGAATTTGAGTTGTTTAGGAATGTGGGATACATTCCTATGGTGTTTGGAAGTCTTAAGATTGCTTCTATCTACGTATAGAAGAATCCTAAGCAGTTATGGAAAGTTATGATTCGTGAACACAGTAGGATTAGGTTCCTGATCTGAGTTGAGTTGGCTTTCGAGCTGGTTATATAAGCAAGGGAGCCCAGAGCTCGTGGTGCACGACTTTGGGGCTGTTCCTCTTGTGTTCTATTGAAAAAATTCATAGTTTGAAGGAACTTTTGTGCCTTGTTCGTCCGACTTGTTCGAGACAAGTTTTACTCGTTGAGTTTCTGAACAGCACTACCTTTCGTAATTGAAGTGATTCTTTTTGGGTTGTCTGCACAACTTGATTATCTATCATCTATCAAAATTTCACGGTCATTGTATTTGTTGTCTATGATCTACACGAGTTTCTTTGCAGTGTTCTAGAACTTTTTTTTTCTCGGGTAGGGCAGATTGACCTTGGTTTGATCTTTCGATCATAACTTGAGTTTTTCTCGATGGATTTGAGTGATTCTTGTTGTGTTGTCTTCCTGACTTGATTCTCTCTGATATCTATCACTTTTTTCACGGTGAAACACGTTTAGATAGTCTCACACACGATTTCTTTAACATATCGTTTTTCTCCCGAAGGGGTTGGGATTTAATTGTTTTCGTTGCGTAAGATTTTTTAAATCTACCATTCACCCCCTCTGGTAGCTTTTCACGTGCTCTTCGATCCTACATGGTTCATCAAATTAATCGATCGCATGCAGCCATTATGTATCGCTGTACTAGTCTTTTGAAGAAACAACAAGCGTAGGCACTAGCTGCTATGTGTTCTGATTTTAGGAACAAATGAACACACTTGTTAAAACACGTACGCAACATCCGATCCTCAACGTCATCAAGTTAACATGTTCCTCAACAAGGGGGCACAAACATCCTCAACACGTGACCAAACATGCTTGATCGCGAGTCTCTTTCACATGCATTATATTCATGTCCACCATCATACATGATCACGACATTTGTCATCAGTTCGATATGGACATTCGGTCGGACGCGGTCGGATGCTTCAAAAAAAAGGACATGGACTCTCAGTCGATTGCCACGCGCGTTCACGTCAATCTCCGAACCTCGTTGAAATCATTCACATGAAATGTTACGAACACCACGGGATGAACCTACAATGTATGCCAGGTGGGCCATTGCGTATCTTGGGCCCTTTGTGTGTCAAATTAAAAAACTGGCCGATGGGATGTGTCGAGCTGTTGCGATAACCGAGAGGAGGCAAACTGCGGTTTGGAGTACCTCTGACCGTCGATTCAAAAGCACAATTTTTGATGCGTCCAATCATCTCCAGTCACGCGCTTACATGACGACACGCTATAAAGGCACACCGTCCTCTTCTTCACCGCCACACCTCTCGATCGATTTTAGCATCCAAACTTCTCCTCTTGCTTCTCCGCCGCACCACCGTCGACCACCTCTCTCTCTTTGTTTGCACCTCCGTCACTGCACAAATGGGTAGCCCCGCACTGAAGCGCTTCAGGTCATCGACGTCCTCTGAACCTCCTTCTCCATTTCTGTCCCCGCCAATGCCGGTGGAACTGGAGGCGGTGCCCACACCTCCTCCACCCCCATATCCGCTCGCAGAGCCCGGACCTCTTCTGTTGGACTATGATGAGACTGTACGCCTCATCAAGAAACACATCGACAAACTTGACGGCAAGCTTAAGGAGGTCAACGGTAACCTGTTCGCAACCGATGTGCAAGCAAAAGCGCTCGACCAAATGGCGTGGGATGTATTTAACAATACATCTCACTCATGTCGCCGACTGGGGCTTGGGACCCTTCCCCACCACACCAGCACTACAGGCAACCCGACGATTTTCGACGGCCAGGGCCATCGCAAATAAGTCAAATGCCGTCGCAAAAAAGCTATTTGCGACTGTTTCTGGCTGTCGCAAATAAGTCGTCACAATTAAGCTTATTTGCGACGGCCCGCAGCGGCCGTCACAAGTTATTGCCCAGGGCTGGTGGGCCCCGCAACAATATTTGAGACGGCCCGACCATCACAAATAAGTGCGGCTATTTGCGACGACCTGGCCATCGCAAATAAGTTCAGCCGGCAGGGCCCACGTGTCCTCCTCCGGGGCCCACGCGGCTATTCGCGACGGCAAGGCCATTGCAATTAATGCTTATTTGCGACAGCTAGGCCGTCGCAAATAGCAGAGGCTTACTTGCGACGGCCAGGAGCCTTATTTGCGACGGTACTGTATAAAAAGCCATCGCAAATAAGGTTTTTTAATTTTTTTAAAAACAGAAAATACTACTCGGCTCGATGGCCAAAATCACAGAACAAACAATATATATTACAAACAGTCATATAACAACAATCCAAACATAGCATCACAACACATCGTCGTCGAAACATGGCATCAACATCAACAATTCAAACAAGGGCTCACTCGCCCGTCTGACCTCCGTAGCCACCTCCGAAGTCGAAGTCATCGCGCCTCATTCCAGGTGGCGGTAGCGACGGCGACGAAGTTTGTGCATCCGTCGCAGATCCCTGCATTTAATGAAACTTAGAGTTAGAATATAAATACATCAACATCTCTTCCTCCCTCTCCCTCTATCTCTATCTAGATTCCCTCTCTTCCTATCTTCTTTCATCTCTCTATTGCTATCATTTCCCCTCTATCTTTTTTCCTCTATCTCAATCTACATCTCCCTTTCTATCTCCCTCTCCCTCTCCTTCTATCTCCAATCTCCTCTCTCTCGTCATTCCTCTCCCACTCTATCTAACTATCTTTCACTCTTTCTTATATCTCTTTCTTCCATTTGAATCCTTTTCTTCTATCTAACTATCTCATCTCTCTTCTATTTCAATCCTTTTTTCTCTATCTTCCTCCCTCTTCTAACTTCATCTCTCACTCTATCTATCTTTCACTGTCACTCCATTTCCTCGCTTTATTTTGGTTAAGTTGAGTTAAAACTAAAATTGTTATGTTGACATAGAAAATTACCTGACCCGCAGAAGAAGGATCACGTGGAAGGACTGGTGGTAGTACCGGTAGATGGATTCCCAAACATTGCGCCCGAGCCATGACCTGTCATTGCAAACATTAAATGTTACCTATAGTAATTCATTTATGCTGAACCAATGAGAACTTTAGTTTTTATTTTGTTACCTCTATTGCTTCTCGCATCTGCACCAACGCTGCTGTCTGGGTTTGGATCGTGGCATCCATCGCGATCCTATGGCGTTCCGGCTCCCACCATTCCTCCTTCTGTCGCCTGAAATTGTCTTCTACAGTTTGTCGGAGGGACTGCACCTCAATGTCCCTCTGCGAGGCGCGACGACCTGCCGTAACCAGCGAAGAAGCCTGCGTGGAGCTGCCTTTTGCAGGTCTCCCTACCCTCGAGTTGACAACTCCGTTGAATATTGCGAGCCTATAAAAAAGAGAGTCAGTAATATAAAATTGAAATATCTTGGATACTTTGAATTGAAAATGATAAAATGACTTATAAACTCACCTTCCGTGTGCTTTTCCACCTCCACTTGCATACGCGGCTTGAGGATCGATTGGTTCACGTTCCCAATCGAAATCTTGTTGTGTATCTTCCTAACCTCCTCCCCGTACTTAGCCTGCAAAACAAGGAAACCATGTATGTTGAACAATACATATAGTTATATTTAATATGAATGATTTCTAAACTTACCAATCGCTCGGCTGCATCCTGACTGCACCCCTGGGGCTAAGAAGGGTCCCTGTGACCTCTCTTCCGAATCTCAGCAGGGGTCGGCGGCACCTCGATCTCATGCTCTTGTCAATATGTGTTAGTACGAACAATATATTATGAATATATAAACATAAGTTACATACACTTACCATGGTTTATCTAAACGCAAGTGGTTATCTTGCCCATGCCTGCTCTTCCCCTCGACCCCTCTGCACTCTTGAGCCTTCTCGAACTTAGCTTTAAACTCATCGCTAGCCCAGTAGCGACAAAGGGCCCGAAATGCATCGGTCTGACCCTGCAATCATCTCACGTGGCCCTGCACATAGTTGGAAGTCGTTAAAAATACCATCAAGGAAATTATCAGAAAAAATACTTACTACACCCCACGTACCTGCGCGTACTCCTCCTCCGTCAGGTGCATCTCGCTCTCTTGCCAGAAGTGTAGCACATGCTGTTTGTTCACCTTCAAGTGCTCATTAATAATTTGAACACGGGCGCTCGACAAAGCTTGTCGAAGCGCCTTGGCAGCGTTGTAGTGAAACACTCGCCTTGCATCCTCAAACAGGCGAGGGTTGTTCAGGTCCTCTAAAGTATATATTGCCTGCGATAAAGAATATATTGAAGAGATGTTCATTAAAAGAGTTTAAGAGTTAAAACATAGAAACTTTTTTAACGTACTTACCATAAAATCGGCCCATACGGCCTCCTGAGGGTTGTCGTGCTCCTGGTGATGGACGCGTGCGTAGTCCTCCCATGAAAGAGCAGGCACCCCGTCGATGACTCCGGGATAGTGCAAACGCACTAAGGACTCGAGGACACCGTTCTACGGTCTGTGGTGTCTCTCATCGGTGAAAGACGTGTCGTCCCAAACCATGCAATATATTTATTAATTCATTACTTAAGTAACCAAAAGAAACTAAAATTGAAAAATATAATTTTTATTACCTGTCTCCGACTAGACGAATCATGATCCTTTGTGAAGGGACCGCAGGAGGACTGACAAAGTGAGTCCTCCTCGTCCTCCGCATCTGCTGGGGCACCACTTTAGGTGACCCAGACGGCTCCTCACGAGCCGAGCCAAAGGCCTCAGGAACAGAAGGATCACCAGCCAAGGGCTGGCTTGCTGAAGGCTGGTTCGCCGAGGGCTGGATGGCCGAGGGCTGGCTCACCGAAGTGTAGCCAAGGTCAGCTGGCGCCGCAGCCTCTGAGTCAGCCAGTGAGGACTACAACATTCAAATGATTAATAAGTAAGATTAATGTGAAATTGAATTTAAAGAATTTGTTAAAAGTGAGCAAAATTTATGTGTGACGGAGCTCTAGAGCTGCTCAGAACGTGCCCCAGCAGCTGAGAGCGTCTGCTCCCAGTTGACGAGGCACCAGCGAAAGCGTCCTCAGGTCTAGAGGCGTAGAACCCCTCGTCGGCGGCACCTTCTTACCCTTCTTTGACGCCATCCTGTTTTAATTAGATAATCAGTAAATATGCAAATAAAATATACGAAATTCATGTTACTATCTTCAAGAAAACATTACTTTTAATCACTTTCAAAATTAATCAACATCATTATCATGTTTTTGTGCCCTAATCCTTAAACCAGCCCAACGATCCTCCATCGTGGCCTGTTCTAATTTCCGTTTTTGCATATCATCTGCCTCTACATCTTCAACGTCTTCAACATCTCCAACTAATTGATCGAGTCCTGCAACAAGCTCGACGATAAAAGTGTCTAGCATTTCTTCTTCTTTGTACACTTCTTCAACTTCTTCGCTATCATGGTAACCATCATCCCCAGGAGTATATAACCGCTCACGAGGATTCACCTTATCTACCACCCACCAAGCACTAAGCTTCGTGCATGGATAAGGTAGATAATACACTTGTTCCACTTGACGTGCAAGAAAAATTATATCGTAACCTCGTAGTTGGTCCATATGATTCATTTCCACCATTCCAAATTGGTTTTCTCGAGTTCTATGAGTCCGATCAAACCAGTCACAATCAAAGAAGACGACTTGAAGGGTCTTATTTCCGGTAAAAGTAAATTCAAGGATTTTGTTAATGATCCCATAATAATCGGTTAAATTCCCTTGAGTGTCCATTGCTCTCGTCACAACACCGAAATTTGATGTTGCCACGAGAGGACGAAGAGCTTCAAAATGAGTTGTACGGAATCGAAAGCCATTTACGTCATATCGACCATAGCTTCTAACATTCACCAATCCATAAGATAGCTGCCACAAATCTTCATGGACATTGTGAGTCCGACACTGTCATAAATGATCGTAAGTTAAAATAATATTTCTTTAATAATAGTAACTTATAATACATAGAAGACGAGAGAATATTACATTATCTCAAAACCATGATAGGAAACTCTGCCCTCCATTTATTCCTTATTTTGGCATCGCTTCTACTTGTTTGGCCGTAGGTTGATGCTTATGTGGCCAACATTGATGAGGACATCACAACGGTGGAGACGCACATTGAACTGTGAGGACCAATCACAAGAGCACGAGCACGGTTAATAAATCAACAGGTGAATTCGTTCCTAACTTTTTATGCATGTGAGTTTGAGAATAGATTGCTATGCGATGATTTAATTGTTATTAGGAATAATGGAGAAGATCAACCAGTGAAGGAAAGAGGCCTTGGGAGCCTGGAGAACCAGCTGGGACGTCCACAAGTTGATGGAAACAGTTTACAACTCAGACTCGAGTTCAACTCGGAGTCCAGGAGCAGTCCACCTTAAAACGGACGCCCAGGAGGAATATGGACTCCGTTTTCAATGTTCTACATATGCATGGAAAGAGGAGAAGACAGAATTTCCAATGGTTCTGGTCCCACTTCAAAATTCCTGCAGAGTCATTGGGAATCGTCGAAACAAGTCGAGTCCAGATTTCTGTCCGGTGCTGCACCACCGAATCGGGCCTTTGGGCCTTGTATCCCGTAAGAGTCCTTTAGGGACGCTTCTAATCGTGTTTTGGTCGAACCCTAGCCTATAAATACTGCAGACGCCGGTCATATTTGGTGGGTTTTGCTTAGATCAATAATATCGCCATTCTACGGTTTGTGAGACCCCAACTTCACGATTTTAGATCGTTCCTTCTACGTTCTTGCTCGTGTTCTCGGTTGCACTTGCAGGGATTAGCCTTCTTGGAGAGGTCAAGCGTATGCAGCACGGTTGATAACCAATGGAGCCGTGGTGTAGTGATTGCAGGGGTACTCGTACCGCTCGAGTGCCGCGGATCATCAACGTCGAGTTCTCCACCCCAATCGACATACCTTTCGGAAGATCGGCCTAAACCTACTCATCAATTGGTATCAGATTTCGAGGTTGCCTGTGAGGTATCTTTGTTTTTCCTTCCATTAGATCGATTTTTTTTCGTACCTAGAGTCCACAGAAAAGCCACAAAAATAATTAGATTGTTTTTACCGCTTGCCAGACTATAGTGCCTGCAGTTTTGTTTTTCAGTTTGTATTGTTGAGTTTGCATTCGTGTGGTCGAGTCTTTTTGCTGGTTTAGCTTTGTGTTTTGGGTCCTAGTTATCGTGTTTTGTCCTTGTTTCTTGCTGTTCAACACCTAGTCCACAATCCCTAAATAACAAACCGATCCACCACGTTCATCGGTTTGCCCTAGCTAGCCGCCTTGCGTGAACTCCTGCATTGCTAGTCCTAGATTAGGTGACAAACCTTTGTGCCACTCATCCATGAATCATCACACACCACCCCATTAGATGCTGTGCAAATTCCCGATCGTTATCATATTTGATTGCGAGTTCTGATCTCAAACTGAGTTGGAATAAACATCAAAAAAAAAATGTAACTCGGACACCCTACCTTAAAACGGCCATAACTTTCGCATACGAACTCGAAATCGGGCGATTTTTTTTCAAAATCATCTACGTGAACTTTCGCATCCGATTTTCTGCCGCGTACCCGCGTTCCGCGAAATTAGATTGCCCAAATTCCCCTCGGAAGATAGGCTATCCGGCCTCTGAAGTTTCAGCACGAATTTTAATGAATCTTCTTTATTTTCTATAGGCCGCATATTACATCCAATTGAGCTGCAAATTTGTGTGTTTCCTATATTTGTGCTCCTGAGTAAAGAAAAGTATCAAAAAAATATTAAAAAAAGAAAAAAAAATAGTGAAGAGCACGCATATTAAAGCAATTGGCCTATACCACTTGGTGCTGTTTTGTTGGCTATATCATTCTGTCTTTCTTTTGCCTTGATACTTCCTTGTGTTGTGCTAGGCCCTAGGGCACTAGGTTGACCAGAAACAGTTTCCTACGTTGAATACTTATTCAACTTTGTTTAGCTGTTAACGATTTTCTGCTTATTAGCCACCATATTGTGCCATCCAAGCTCCACCTTTCTCTTGAGCATAACAGGTACCTTTGCAATCACCCCACGCTTCATTGGTTCGTCTCACCGTCCACACCACCTGCTGTGTCGGTAAGAACACTTGTAAGAGCGTGGTAAGACGCTTGAGCGAGAGAGATTGTTTTCTTCCACCTTTCACATTGTCAGCGTAGTATATAGGGATAACATATTTTTTGTTATCTTTTGTTTCCTACTAATAGTGGTAGGAGAAGACAATGATGACAAATGTGTTCAACATGCTGAGTTACGTGATATGATGAAGACCATGATAGATATGTTCGCCAAATACAACGTAGCAATGGAGGAGTCATTGGCGAACTTGACTCGCCAACTTGATGACCTTGCTCTTCGGATGAATACTTTTGAGGCTCGGTTGCCTCTCGCTGGAAGACAAGAAGACAATGCTTATGATGAAATGGAAGATCACAATAATCAGCCCAGACTGCCACTTTATCATCGAGGTATGGGAGGTAATAATCATAACAATTATAATCGTCCTCCTGATGATCCTTTTGCTAATGTGAAATTTACTATACCCTCTTTTTCTGGTGCTTATGATGTTGAGGCTTATCTTGATTGGGAGATGACAGTAGAGCAAAAATTTAATTCCCATCTTGTTCATGAACAACATAGATTTCGTCAAGCCACTAGTGAGTTTAAGGACTTTGCTATCATATGGTGGAATGAACTTGTTAAAACTAGAATTGATCCTCCAACATGGGATAGATTAAAGGAAGCTATGCATGTTCAATTTGTTCCTCCATCTTTTCAGCGGTACCTTCACAAAGAATTGCAGCGTTTAGACCAAGGTAACATGTCTGTGGAGGAGTATTATCAAGAGTTACAAAAGGGTATGCTGCGTTGTGGGGTAGTAGTGGACATGGATGATAAAATAGCTCGTATTTATGGGGGGTTGAGGCGTGAAATTCAGGACATTGTTGATTACAAGGAATATGATACTGTTAACAGATTGTTTCAGCTTGCTATGTTGGCAGAAAAAAGAATTGCAGGGCCGACAACAACAGCAACAACGCACGAGGAGCAACTTCACGCTGCGTGCAGCGACTACACCATCCAAAACAGCACCATCTTCGACCCCCCGTGCAGCGACTACACCACCCAATGGCGACCAACGAACTATACCTGCTGCTCCACCTTCTCGCGTGCCGGAAGGTAGCAATGCGACATCATTCAAGCCTTCGTCGTCCACTCCTTCTACGGGTCGTACTTCTGACATTAAGTGTCACCGCTGCCAGGGACTTGCTCATATGATGAGAGATTGCCCGAGCAAACGAGCATACATAGCACGCGACTATGGTGGGTGTGATAGTACTTCGGATGTTGAATATGAATATTCTCTTGCTACTGACTTTACAGACCCAAATGACGAACACACCAAAGAAGAGGTACTTGGTACAGCGGCGACAGAGAACTATAGGAGCATCATTGTGCAGCGTGCCTAGAGGTCCAAAGTGGAGACCGATGACAAGCTACAACGAGACAACCTCTTCCACATGTTTCTCATTGTCAAGGTCTGCTGTGTACACACTATAATTGATGGAGGTAGCTGCAATAACTTGGTGAACTCGGACGTTGTCAAGAAACTTGATTTGACAACAAGAGCACACCCTCATGCGTACCACATTCAATTGTTCAACAACAGCGGTAAGGTTCAGGTAACACAAACAGCGAGAATACATTTTTCAACTGGTTCATACCATGATTTTGCTGATTTTGATGTTGTTCCTATGGATGCTTGTTCTCTTTTATTGGGTCATCCTTGGGAATTTGATACAGATGCTATTCATAATGGTAGAACCAACAAATATACTCTCATGCATAAGGAAAAGAAAGTCACTTTGCTGCCTATGACTCCTTCTGAAATTGTGCTTTTTGAGAAGAGTAAAATTTGTGATGGCAAAGCAACTAAATTAGAATCTGAAAAACAGCAAGTTATTAAGTTAAAATCACCATCGTTGCTCGCAACTAAATCTGACCTTGCTGATTTATTCGATGCTAAGGGGATGTGCTATGCTTTAGTTTACAAAGAAGCCATGTTTTCACTTCATGAATTGTCTATTGCATTGCCCCCTGCTGTTGCTAACCTTTTGCAAGAGTTTGAGGATGTGTTTCCCTCCGAGATACCCCCTGGTTAGCACGGATGAGAGGCATTGAACACAAGATCGATTTGATTCCAAGAGCAAGTCTGCCAAATCGTGCAGCATACAGGGCGAATCCACAAGAAACTAAGAAAATTCAGCGACATGTCCAAGATCTTTTGGACCGCGGGTACATTCATGAAAGCCTTAGCCCTTGTTCTGTTCCTGTTGTTTTGGTTCCTTAGAAAGAAGGTAGTTGGCCCATGTGTGTTGATTGTCGAGCAATTAATAACATCACCATTCGATATCGTTATCCTATTCCTCAATTAGATGGCATGCTTGATGAATTGAGTGGTGCTATCATCTTCACAAAAATTGACTTGCGTAGTGGTTACCACCAAATTGGAATGGCACTAGGAGATGAATGGAAAACTGCATTTAAAACCAAGTTTGGACTTTATGAGTGGCTAGTCATGCCTTTTGGTTTAACTAATGCACCCAACACCTTTATGCGATTAATGAACGAGGTTTTACGTGCTTTTATTGGACAATTTGTGGTGGTTTACTTCGATGATATCCTCATTTACAGCAAGTTATATGATGAACATCTTGATCATTTACGTGTTGTTTTTAATGTTTTGAGAGATGCACGATTGTTTGGTAACCTCGAAAAGTGTGTCTTTTGCACCAATCGAGTCTTGTTTCTTGGCTATGTCGTTTCCTCGCAGGGAATTGAGATGGATGAGGCAAAAATTGAAGCAATCACCAGCTGGCCAGCCCCAACAACCGTCACACAGGTTCGTAGTTTTCTTGATCTTGTAGGTTTTTATCGGCGCTTTGTGCGGGATTTCAGCACCATTGCAGCACCTCTACATGAGGTAACGAAGAAGGGAGTGCCATTTCGATGGGTCGAACAGCAGCAAAACGCTTTTGATGCTCTCAAATCGAAGCTTACACAACCACCATTGCTACAACTTCCTGATTTTGACAAGACCTTTGAGTTAGAATGCGATGCAAGCGGCATTGGTATTGGAGGCGTTCTCATACAAGGAGGTAAACCCGTTGCTTTATTTAGTGAAAAACTTCATGGTCCTTCTCTGAATTATTCTACTTATGATAAGAAATTGTATGCTTTAGTGCGTGTATTACAAACTTGGCAACATTACCTTTGGTCTAAGGAGTTTGTCATACATTCCGATCATGAATCATTGAAGTATCTTAAGTGTCAAACCAATCTGAATAAATGACATGCTAAATGGATTGAGTTCATAGAGTCATTTCGATACATCATTAAGCATAAGAAAGGAAGGAAAATATCATTGCTAATGCATTATCTAGGCGTTATACAATGCTGTCCCAACTTGATCACAAAATCTTTGGTTTGGAAACAATAAAAGCATTATATCCTACTGATTTGGACTTCAAAGATGCTTTTGAAAATTATAGAGAAGGAAGAACTTGGAATAAATATGGGATGCGAGAGGGTCTCCTCTATCGTGCTAACAAGCTATGCATTCCAGCTGGCTCCGTTCGTCTATTACTTTTGCAGGAAGCACATGGAGGACGTTTGATGGGACATTTTGGAGTGAAGAAAACTGAATACGTGTTGTCCACACACTTATTTTGGCCAAAGATTAGGCGTGATGTCGAGCGCTACGTGTCACGATGCACTACTTGCAACAAAGCTAAGTCTCGCCTTAACCCACATGGTCTTTATATGCCTCTTCCTGTTCGAAGTGTACCTTGGGAGGATATTTCTATGGACTTTTTTTTGGGATTTCCTAGGACTAAGAGGGGGAGGGATAGTATTTTTGTAGTTTTTGATCGTTTTTCCAAAACGGCACACTTTATATCGTGTCATAAGAATGATAATGCCTCACACATTGCTGATTTATTTATGACGGAAATTGTTCGTTTATAGGGTGTGCCAAATACCATTGTTTCTGACCGTGATACAAAATTTTTAAGTCATTTTTGGAGAACTTTGTGGTATAAATTGGGAACCAAGTTGCTGTTTTCAACTACATGTCACCCACAAATGGATGGACAAACTGAGGTAGTTAATCGTACTATATCCACTATGTTGCGGGCTGTCTTGAAAGAAAATTTGAAGTTGTGGGAGGAGTGTTTACCACATATAGAATTTGCTTAGAACAGATCCGTTCACTCCACGACAAAGGTAAGTCCATTCCAGGTAGTGTATGGTTTCAATCCCTGTGCTCCTATTGATTTACTACCTTTGCCTCCTTCTGAAACTATAAATTTGGATGCTACACAACGATCTGAATTCATTCTTAAGATGCATGAAACTACAAAGAAAAACATTGAAATGATGAATGAGAAGTATAGGATTGCAGGTAGTACAGGTAGAAAAGAAGTAAAACTTGAATCGGGTGACTTGGTGTGGTTACATTTGAGAAAAGAGCGATTTCCCGACTTGAGAAAATCTAAACTTATGCCACGAGCTGCTTGTCCTTTTAAGATCATTGAAAAGATTAATGATAATGCATATAAGCTTGAATTGCCTCCCAATTTTGGGGTTAGTCCTACATTTAACATTTCAGATTTGCGACAGTACTTGGAGAAGAAGATGAACTTGAGTCGAGGACGACTCCAATTCAAGAGGGGGAGGATAATGAGGACATCACAACAGCGGAGACGTACATTGAACTGCGAGGACCAATCAGAGGAGCACGAGCACGGTTAATAAATCAGCAGGTGAATTTGTTCCTAACTTCTTTTGCATGTGTGTTTGAGAATAGATTGCTATGTGATGATTTAATTGTTATTGGGAATAATGGAGAAGATCAACCAGTGAAGGAAACAGGCCTTGGGAGCCTGGAGAACCAGCTGGGGCGTCCACAAGTTGACGGAAATAGTTTACAACTCGAACTCGAGTTCAACTCGGAGTCCAGGAGCAGTCCACCTTAAAACGGACGCCCAGGAGGCAGCGGACTCCGTTTTCGACGTTCTACATATGCACGGAAAGAGGAGAAGATAAAATTTCTAATGGTTCTGGTCCCACCTCAAAATTACTCCGAAGTCATTGGGAATCGTCGATACAATTCGAGTCCAGATTTCTGTCTGGTGCTGTGCCACCGAATCGGGCCTTTGAGCCTTGTATCCCGTAAGAGTCCATTAGGGACGCGTCTAATCATATTTTGGTCAAACCCTAGACTATAAATACTGCAGACTCCGGTCATATTCGGTGGGTTTTGCTTAGATCAATAATATCGCCGTTCTACGATTTGTGAGACCCCAACTTCGTGATTTCAGATCCTGTCTTCTATGTTCTTGCTCTTGTTCTCGGTTGCACTTGCAGGGATTAGCCTTCCTGGCGAGGTCAACCGTGTGCAGCACGGTAGATAACTAACGGAGCTGTGGTGTAGTGATTGCAGGGGTACTCGTACCGCTCGAGTGCCACGGATCATCAACGTCGAGTTCTCCACCCCAATCGACATACCTTTCGGAAGATCGGCCTAAACCTACTCATCAAACATTGTCTGTGGAACTCGATGAACATGAAAAAACATCTATTAGAGTACATGTGTAGCAAAATATGTCGATTAGCATAAATGTAGGACAAACACTCAAAGTATTCCTGCATGCCTTCTATATTTGCGTACATGTAGAGTAAAGCAACAATCCTTTCATGTTCCAATAGCATGTAGGTCGTGTACCTACCAACGGTGGTGCCTCTCGTTTGAAAAATGGAAAGGTTGCTTAGAGGGGGTGTTTTGTCCACATTGTACAGCATCGCCGAAGTATTGATATTGTTTTCTTTCGCAAAGTAGACACTTGAAAAGTATCCTACTTCCTTAAGAGCTTATGCTTCAGCGATGCACCCTTCCACCCTTGCCCTGTTGCCAACCATTGGTTTCAGATATCGTAGCGCTCTTTCAATGTGATAAATCCACCTATATTGCACAGGACCGCTAACTTTAGCTTCGAATGGAAGATGGATAAGCAGATGTTGCATTGGATTGAAGAAACCTGGTGGAATTTTTTTTCCATCTTACATAAAAGTATGGGTATCTCCTTCTCTAACTTATCCATCATCCCGATCTTGATTTCTTTAGCACAAAGCTGTCTATAGAAATAGCTGAGTGTAACACCCTCATTTTCATGCATCATGCCTTGCATACACTCATATACATGTTTAACATCAACCCACAACAAGAGGAACGAGTTTAAATTTGATTTGGAGCAAAACCGCACTTAAAATGCAGGAACGTGTGGACTAGTCCGATTTTGTCGAGGACTAGTCCGATTTCTCTCTGACTAAAAACAGACTTGTCCGTTTTCGGTGCAGAATAGTACGATTTTTCCTCTGGGAACTTTCAGACTTGTCCAATTTTGTGCGGACTAGTCCGATATTCCAAGAATCCTTGAAAAATTGCTAAGTCCCTGGACTTTTCCGGACTAGTCCGGTGTTCTAGCGGACTTGTTCGATTTCCTCCCTGACAAAAGTCCGACTTGTCCGATTTTTGGCCAAACTTGTCCGATTTTCTCTCTGGACGACTTCGGACTAGTCCGGTCCTTTCCGGACTTGTCCGATATTTCGCGACTCCGAGTTGATCTTTTGTTTTACGACTTGTTTCTTGGGGTTCACGTTAAGTGGTCCTAGGGACGTCGTGCCTAACTCTTTTAGAGCCCATGTGAGACTCTAAACCGGCCTCTACTCCTCTCAAACTCGAAATCCATCTAACCCTAACCTCCACCTCTATATAAACAACCCCACCCCTTGGCTTGACATCTATTTACCACTTTTCCACCCCACCCAAACCCTAGTTCGTGGAGAGCCACCACCAAGGAGGGAGGAGAAGATCCCAAGCAAGAAGAAGAAGAGGAGGAAACGAAAGAGGATCAAGATCTCCACCAAGTTTTCGTTCTTCATCACCAATTCATCTCCAAGTTCATCACCAACCCAAGATCACCAAGATCCAAGTGTTACCTCCAAGTTTCTTGATTCATTGGAGTCCTAAACACCTAGTATACCTTCTATTACCTTTTCCTCACGTGAATTCAGCACCTAATCTCCAAATTTACATCGATCTAGAAAACCCTAATCTGCTGATCTCGCAAAGTGCGGACTTGTCGGGTCCCTAGCGGACTAGTCCGATCTTTCTGGTTAAATTGTGTTGAATTAATTCAAAAGTTTGATGTAATCACATCCAAACCTGTATAAACTTGTTAAAAGCTATTAGAACTAGTTAGTGATCATTAAAAGCAATCTATTAACAGGTTCTACCTTGCATTTGCATAAATCATGCATGCCATGTCAAATTGAGTAATATTTGTGCACTCTTTGATTGTGTTTCTTGTCTTGTATGTTTATTGTGCGGATTAGACAGATTTGTGCTAGAGAGTGCCGTGGAGGATCTCCAGTACCGAGAGTTTGAAGGCTTTGACCCTAATCAACAGCAAGAGCAAGGCAAGTGTCCTTAAATCATATTGATCCTGTTTTAAAATAAATGTTTTTTTTGCAAAATTGCATGCTTGTGTCAATTTGATGGGAATCCTATGATAGGAAGTTTGCTAGCTTTGTTTGACCACCCTTTTCACCTGGAATCATGGTAGAGAGTCGGGGAGGGCTTTTTACCTTTTGCTTCGCTTAATCAACTAGGATGGGAAACAACTATACCACTCCATTTAATTTTGCATGGATGAGATTACGGTTAACATGAACTGGTTAAATATAATATGGTAATGGGTGATCTAAGCAAGCCTGGTATGTGGATGGGTTGGACGTATGGTGGTTTGCTTGCTTTAGATCTATGGACCGGTTCATGCAAGAATAAGCCAGGACTACAGTGCCACCATGAGGCCAAGTATGGGTGCAGCGTAGCTGATTAATTAGGGCTTTGCTAGTGCTGTTTGGATCATGGTGGATGCTCGGGGAAGGAGTAGTCGGATTGGGTTTGTTGATGATTGGTGGGACTACCCTGGGATCCGAATGGCTCAAGAGGGGGCCCTTGCTTGAATATGTGCTCAGTTGGAGGCATCGCCACCAGTGAAACCTCAGTGAGGTCTAAATAGGCTAGTAATCCCTTTGTAAAGGCTATTTTGTGATCTCTTGGTCATACACCAAAGGAAGTGTAATTGGCATAAGGGAGGTTCTTTAGTCGCCTACAGGTGATGAAATCACAAACACGTGGGTAAAGTGGTACAAACTCTGCAGAGTCTAATAAAACTATCATGATAGCTGTGCTCCCAGTTATGAGCACCTGGACAACTTCCATGATTAGAGGGAACTCGGTAATGGGATGGTTATGGTTTTGTAATGGTTATGGCTGGTTGTGGTTTAATTTCTGGTATTGAATATGGTTATTGGCAAATGGTGAAATCTGGAAGTATTGGTGATTGTAGTGAATTCAGATAGGTATTATGATATTACTTATGATTATGATGGGTTTACTTCACATACATACAATGTATTGCTTTTCAAATGTTATAATGTACTTTTCAGCACTTAACCATTATTATTGTCGTCATTTGAATCAGCCACATGTCATACTTTCCACACTTGCTGAGTACGACATGTACTCACTCTTGCAATCCCCCCAACAGTTGCAGGTCAGGATTGGGAGTTTAATGGCGATAATGCGGACTCCTAGGTCGTGTCTACTGTCAACTTTGCCTGTGGTGTTGATTGGAGCTGCGCTACCCTATCGCTTATGCTGCCTAGTTGTTTAGTTTGCTTATTTAGTTCATTTCCGCTGCATTAGTTGAACTTGTCGTTAATATTCATTAGAGCTTGTATTCGAGGATAATATGGTTTGTTAAATAAAATTTAGTAAATTAGTCTTGTTCTGTGGTAATTATTTGTATATCGTTTGTGATTGCACTCGTGTATGTGTGTTGAACGTCCTAGGCACACATATGCGTTAGCTTGGTACATTTTTTGGAACCGGGCATCATAGATTGGTATCAGAGCTACAGGTTGACGTAGGGTGCAACCTAGATAGAATGGACACTTTAGAGCACATAGGGGCACTCAGGAATCGATGTATTTTTGCTTGGTGTGCTGTTGCTGTATATATTGTTTGCTCATGTGCTTAATAGAGGAATTTGGGATGCCTTAGCATTGCCATGTCCACCTAGGCTAGTGTAGCTAGCTGTTTAGTTTCATATCCCTTGATGCATATAGTTGGGGACGTTTATAGTTGGGGATGTTTTCTAATTCTTACCTATTGCTTTTCTTCAGATGGTGAGGACTCGCAACCAGAGGGATGCTAATGATGAGGAGGAGAACCATGTAGTGCCTCAGAACAACATTGGACAAGGATCTACTCAGGGAGCTATCAACATTGAGCAGCTATTGGCTATGCAAAACCAGCTCATGCAGACCATGATACAAACTATGGGATAGTTGCATGCTGGCAATATCAACAATCAGCCCCACATGCCTCCACCGCCACCCCCGCCTCCTCATAACCGACTGGGAGAGTATATGAGGACTAGGCCACCGACCTTTGCTCAAGCTGCTGACCCTATGGATGCGGATGATTGGCTCAAGTACGTGGAAAAGAAGCCAGCTATTGACCAATGCAGTGACCGAGAGAAGGTCTTGTTTGCTTCTCATCAACTAGTTGGAGCAGCTGCGGATTGGTGGGATTCTTATTGCAATGCTCAAGAGAACCAAGAGAGAATTACTTGGACCAAATTCAAGGAGAATTTCCGTTCTCATCATGTGCTGGAGGGAGTGATGATCTTGAAGAGGTAAGAATTTGAGAACTAGAGGCAAGGGAGATCAAGCCTGAGTGAATATCTCAATAAGTTCACTCAACTCTCCAGATATACGCCTGAAGATGTTAGTCGGGACAGCCATAAACAATACTTGTTCATGAGGGGCTTGAACAATGAAATCCAAGTGCAACTACTCAATTGTGATTATGCAAATTTTCAGAAGCTTGTGGACAAAGCAATTGTGGTTGAGAACAAGATTCGTGAAATGGGGCAAGACAATAAGAGAAAGGTGCCATATAAAGGATAGCAACAAGGAAGTAATGTGCACCCTCGCTTTGCACCGCCCAATGCGCCTTATTACAGCTCTTCTATTCCTACTCAACGCCCTGGTTATGCACCACGCCCAACTCAGTTTGTGCAGCAACGCCCTGTCATGCAAGCACCTAGGCCTCCAATGCCTTATGCGCCTCGTGCAAATTTTCCTGGTACCAATGTTCAAAACCAAGCTCGTCCCAATAATTCTGGTGGAGTTAAGAAGTGCTATACTTGTGGAGAAGCTGGACACTTTGCGCATCAATGTCCTAAGTCAGGCCTTGGTCAAGGAAGCAATGCGCCGAGGCAAAACCCAAGACCCAATGGAGGAGCGCCAAAAGGGAACCATGGACAGCAGAATTTTGCTCGTGGCAACGTGAACCATGTCTCTACGGAGGATGCTCAACAAGCGGATGGCGTGGTCATTGGTATGTTTCTAGCCAACTCCAACCCCGCGACTATGTTATTTGATTCTGGAGCATCACATTCATTCATTGCATCAAAGTATGTCACCAAGTATAGTTTGCCTATCTCTCATATGAAGTTTACTCTATTGGTTAAGTCTCCTGGAGGAGAGATGAGGACAAATATAGTATGTCCAAAAGTAAGCCTTAGAATAAGGGGGGTAGACTTCTCCGCCAACCTCATTGTTTGGGATTCGCAAGGATTGAACATTATACTCAGTAAGGACTAGTTGAGGAAGCACAATGGTGTTATTGAGTGTGACATGAAGACAGTGAAGTTAACCAATGCAGAAGGGATCACCATAGAATTTGAAGCATCTCAAAGCGCACCGAAGCAATTGGAGTTGAATCATATGGACGGTGCCAAGATTGAGGAGATTCCGGTGGTGAGAGAATTTTTGGATGTTTTTTCGGAAGAGTTGCCAGGTATGCCACCTAATTGAGACATTGAGTTTGTTATTGATTTAATACCTGGAACTGCACCTATAGCTAAGAGGCCGTATAGGATGCCTCCTACGGAGTTAGTGGAGCTCAAGAAGCAAATTCAAGAGCAACTAGAGAAGGGTTTCGTTCGACCCAGCTGTTCACCTTGGGGAGCACCCGTTCTATTTGTGGACAAGAAGGATGGATCCCAAAGGATGTGCATTGATTACCGAGCTCTCAATGAGGTAACAATCCAGAACAAGTACACCTTGCCACGCATAGAAGACTTGTTTGATCAGATGAAGGGTGCTTGTATCTTCTGTAAGATTGATTTGAGGTCGGGATACTTCCAAATGAAGATAAGACCATCGGACATACCAAATACAGCTTTTAGGACGCGATATGGATCTTATGAGTACACCGTGATGTCCTTTGGATTGACAAATGCGCCTGCCTACTTTATGTACCTCATGAATAAGGTCTTCATAGAGTACTTGGATAGATTCGTTGTGGTGTTTATTGATGACATTATGATCTACTCGAAGGATGAGAAAGAACATGAGGAACACTTGAGGCATACGTTGCAGAAATTGAGGGAGCATCAATTGTATGCCAAGTTCAACAAGTGTCAGTTTTG
Source organism: Tuctoria greenei (assembly GCA_036927565.1). Lineage (NCBI taxonomy): Eukaryota > Viridiplantae > Streptophyta > Magnoliopsida > Poales > Poaceae > Tuctoria > Tuctoria greenei. Next base: position 34,012,023 of record JAYESD010000009.1, read on the forward strand.
GTTAAGGGAAGTGTCGTTTTTGGGTCATATAATCTCAGGAGGAGGAGTATCGGTTGACCCCGGAAAAGTGAGAGACGTGTTGAAGTGGGAACCACCGCAAAACGTAAAGGAAATAAGGAGTTTTCTTGGGATGGCTGGATATTACCGTAGGTTCATCAAGGACTTTTCCAAGATAGCCAAGCCAATGACGGAATTGCTAATGAAGGGAAAGGTTTTCCAATGGACTCAAGCTTGTCAAAACAGTTTTGAGGAGTTGAAGAAGAGGTTGACAACAGCCCCAGTTTTGGTACTGCCAAATGTAAGCAAGAGTTTTGACATATATTGCGACGCATCGAGAAAAGGACTTGGATGTGTGATCATGCAAGAAGGTCAAGCGGTTGCATATGCTTCGAGACAACTGAAGAAACATGAGCAGAATTATCCATCACATGATTTAGAACTTGCAGCCGTGGTACATGCATTGAAAATTTGGAGACCCTACATCCATGGACATTGGTGTGAAATTTATACGAATCATAAGAGTTTGAAGTATATTTTCACACAAACGGATTTGAACATGAGGCAACGGATATGGTTGGAGCTCATGAAATATTATGATTTGGGAATCAACTATCATCCGTGAAAAGCCAATGTAGTGGTCGATGCTTTGAGTAGAAAAGGAGTAAGTCATTAACTCACAGTTCGAGAGTTACCATCCGAGTTATATAAGGAGTTTGAAAGGTTGAACCTCAGATTTGTAAATGAGATGGAGATGATGGAGTTAAACCCAACCTTGGAGCAAGAAATTCGAGAAGCACAAAACACGGATGAGGAGATTTTGATGAAGACGGACATGGTACCATATGGCTTGGAAAGAGAATCATTGTGCCTAATGTGAAGCATGTTCGGGATACTATATTAAAAGAGGCACATGACTCACCTTACTCAATTCACCCTGGTTGTACAAAGATGTACAAAGACTTGAAGACTAGCTATTGGTGGGATAGCATGAAGAACGACATAGCCGAATACGTATCATTGTGTGATGTGTGTCAACGAGTCAAGGCAGAACATCAAAGGCCAACTGGATTATTGGAACCATTAAAGGTCCCGGAATGGAAGTGGGAAGAAATCGGTATGGACTTCATAGTTGGGTTACCACATACTCGGTGCGGGTATGACTCAATTTGGGTAATCATGGTCAATTGACCAAGTCAGCTCATTTTGTTCCCGTCAAGACAAAGTATACATCTGCACAATTGGCCGAAATATACATGGAGCAGATTGTGTGTCGACATGGAGTCCCTAAGAAGATAGTCTTGGATAGAGGTTCTCAATTCACTTCCAGGTTTTGGCAAAAATTGCATGAAGCTTTGAGGACGAGGTTGAATTTTAGTTCGGCATATCACCCTAAAACGGATGGGCAAACCGAGTGGACCAATAAAATTTTGGAGGACATGTTAAGGGCTTGTGCTCTAAAGCATGGGAAAAGTTGGGACAAGAGCTTGCCATATGCGGAATTTTCATACAACAATAGTTACCAAGCAAGCTTGAAAATGTCACCGTATGAAGCGCTTTATGGAAGGAAGTGTAGGACACCTTTATTTTGGAATGAGGCAGGAGAAACTCAAGTGTTTGGTCCGAATGTGTTGCAAGAAGCCGAAAAGCAAGTCCAAATAATTTGTGAAAACTTGAGGGCTGCCCAATCAAGGCAAGAAGGCTATGCAGACAATAGGAGAAGGAAATTAGCCTTTGAAATAGGAGATTTTGTTTACCTCAAGGTGTTACCAATGAGAGGTCATAAGAGGTTTAACATAAGGGGCAAGCTCGCACCTCGTTATATTGGACCATTCAAGATTTTGGACAAAAGAGGAGAAGTAGCGTATAAGTTAGAGATGCCAGCTCATCTTTCGGATGTCCATGATGTCTTTCATGTTTCCCAGCTCAAGAAGTATTTGAGAGTACCGGAAGAACAAGTGCCAATCGAAGAATTGGAACTAGAGGAAGATTTGACTTATGCCGAACAACCGGTCAAAATCTTGGAAACTAAGGAGAGGGTCACAAGGAACAAGGTTATTAGATGGTGTAAAGTTCAATGGAAGCACCACACAGAAAAAGAATGGACGTGGGAATTGGAGGATGCTCTCAAGAAGGAATTTCCCTATCTCTTCCCTTCCGCGTCGAATCTCGAGGGCGAGATTCATTTTAAGGGGGGTAGGTTTGTAACACCCTCATTTTCATGCATCATGCCTTGCATACACTCATATACATGTTTAACATCAACCCACAACAAAAGGATCGAGTTTAAAATTGATTTGGAGCACAACCGCACTTAAAATGCAGAAAAGTGCGGACTAGTCCGATTTTGCCGAGGACTAGTCCGATTTCTCTCTGAATAAAAACGGACTTGTCCGTTTTTGGTGTGGACTAGTCCGATTTTGCCTCTGGGAACTTTTGGACTTGTCCAATTTTGTACGGACTAGTCCGATATTCCAAGAATCCTTGAAAATTTGCTAATTCCCTGGACTTTTCCGGACTAGTCCGGTGTTCTAGCGGACTTGTCTAATTTCCTATCTGACAACAGTCGGACTTGTCTGATTTTGGGCCAGGCCCTTCCGATTTTCTCTCTGGACGACTTTGGACTAGTTCGGTCCTTTCCGGACTTGTCCGATATTTTGCGACTCCGAGTTGATCTTTTGTTTTACGACTTGTTTCTTGGGGTTCATGTTATGTGGGCCAAGGGACGTCATGCCTAACTCTTTTAGAGGCCATGTGAGACTCTAAACCGGCCTCTACTCCTCTCAAAATCGAAATCCATCTAACCCTAGCCTCCACCTCTATATAAACAACCCCACCCCTTGGCTTGACATCTATTTGCCACATTTCCACCCAACCCAAACCCTAGTTCGTGGAGAGCCACCACCAAGGAGGGAGGAGAAGATCCCAAGCAAGAAGAAGAAGAGAAGTAAACGAAAGAGGATCAAGATCTCCACCAAGTTTTCGTTCTTCATCACCAATTCATCTCCAAGTTCATCACCAACCGTAGATCACCAAGATCCAAGTGTTACCTCCAAGTTTCTGGTTTCATTGGAGTCCTAAACACCTGGTATACCTTCTATTATCTTTTCCTTACATGAATTCAACACCTAATCTCCAACTTTACGTTGATCTAGAAAACCCTAATATGCTGATCTCACAAAATGCGGACTTGTCCGGTCCCTAGCGGACTAGTCCAATCATTCTGGTTAAATTGTGTTGAATTAATTCAAAAGTTTGATCTAATCACATCCAAACCTGTATAAACTTGTTAAAGGCTATTAGAACTAGTTAGTGATCATTAAAAGCAATCTATTAACAAGTTCTACCTTGCATTTGCATAAATCATGCATGTCATGTCATATTGAGTAATATTTGTGCACTCTTTGATTGTGTTTCTTGTCTTGTATGTTTATTTTGCGGATTAGACGGATTTGCGCTAGAGAGTGCCGCGGAGGATCTCCAGTACCAAGAGTTTGAAGGCTTTGAACCTAATCAACAGCAAGAGCAAGGCAAGTGTCCTTGAAGCATATTGATCCTGTTTTAAAATAAATGTTTTGTTTGCAAAATTGCATGTTTGTGTCAATTTGATGGGAATCCTATGATAGGAATTTTACCAGCTTTGTTTGACCACCCTTGTCACTTGGAATCATGGTAGAGAGTCGGGAAGGGCTTTTTACCTTTTGCTTCGCTTAATCAACTAGGATGGGAAACAACTATACCACTCAATTTAATTATGCATGGACGAGATTACGATTAACATGAACTGGTTAAATATAATATGGTAATGGGTGATCTAAGCAAGCCTGGTATGTGGATGGGTTGGACGTATGGTGGTTTGCTTGCTTTAGATCTAAGGACCGGTTCATGCGAGAATAAGCCAGGACTACAGTGCCACCACGAGGCCAAGTATGAATGCGGCGTAGCTGATTAATTAGGGCTTTGCTAGTGCTGTTTGGACCATTGTGGATGCTCGGGGAAGGGGTAGTCGGGCTGGGTTTGTTGATGATTGGTGGGACTACCCTTGGATCCGAATGGCTCAAGAGGGGGCCCTTGGTTGAAGATGTGCTCAGTTGGAGGCATCGCCACCGGTGAAACCTCAGTAGGGTCTAAATAGTCTAGTAATCCCTTTGTAAAGGCTATTTTGTGATCTCTTGGCCATACACCAAAGAAAGTGTAATTGGCATTAGGGAGGTTCTTTAGTCGCCGACGGGTGATGAAATCACAAACACGTGGGTAAAGTGGTACAAACTCTGCAGAGTCTAATAAAACTATCATGATAGCCGTGCTCCCGGTTATGAGCACCTGGACAACTTCCATGATTAGAGGGAACTCGGTAATGGGATGGTTATGGTTTGGTAATGGTTATGGCTGGTTGTGGTTTAATTTCTGGTATTGAATATGGTTATTGGCAAATGGTGAAATCTGGAATTATTGGTGATGGTAGTGAATTTAGATTGGTATTATGATATTACTTATGATTATGATGGGTTTACTTCACATACATATAATATATTGCTTTTCAAATGTTCTAATATACTTTTCAGCACATAACCATTATTATTGTCGTCATTTGAATCAGCTACATGTCATACTTTCCAAACTTGCTGAGTACGACATGTACTCACTCTTGCAATCCCCCCAGCAGTTGCAGGTCAGGATTGAGAGTTTAATGACGATAATGTGGAGTTCTAGGCCGTTTCTACTGTCAGCTTTGCCTGTAGGGTTGATTGGAGCTGCGCTACCCTATCGCTTATGCTGCCTAGTTGTTTAGTTTGCTTATTTAGTTCATTTATGCATATTAGTTGAACTTGTCATTAATATTCATTAGAGCTTGTATTCGAGGATAATATGGTTTGTTAAATAAAATTTAGTAAAATAATCTTGTTCTGTGGTAATTATCTATATATCGTCTGTGATTGCACTCGTGTATGTGTGTTGAACGTCCAGGGCACACATATGCGTTAGCTTGTTTCATTTTTCGGAACCGATTGTCACACTAAGCTCGGCTAAAACCTTCCACACCACATCATCTAGATAGCTCGAATCATAAAAGGTAAGAGTCTTTCTATTATAATGTGATAATCATGACTCTTCAACCCAGTGAGGTTTCCTGTGTTAACATTTACGGCTCGTTTCAAGCTAGCTGTGTAACCATCTGGGAATTTCAAAGTTTTCATGCATTTCATAACTTCTTTCTTTTCTTTCGATCGAAGACAGAAAGAAGCACGTGGCTTTCCGCCACTTTCAAAGATTTCAAGAGTTGGACGGTGACAAATGTCTGCCAAATCTAGTCTAGCTTTATAATTGTCTTTCATTTTGCCAGGCATATCCATGCAAGTGCTTATGATACTTTCGCTCATGTTACGCTCCTGATGCACGACATCAATGTTGTGCATTAGAATCAACGACTTCACATACGGTAGCTTCCAAAGTCCACATATGTGAGTCCAATTGTGTTCCTCTCCATAACCTACGAAATATCCAGGATGACCTTCATCAGGCACCAGTTTGTCCAACATATCAGAAATTTCTGACCTGTTGAGACGCTTCGGTGGTCCTTTAGTGACGACAGTGTTCTTTTGGAAGACATGTCTCTGCTGCCTAAATATATGATTTGAGGGTAGCAAACATCTGTGACAACCGAAGTAAGATATTTTTCCTCTATGAGTTAGTCGAAAGCAATCCGTGTCTGAAGCACACATTGGACACGTCAGACGACCGTGAGTGCTCCATCCGGAAAACATGCCGTATGCCGGCAAATCATGGACGGACCACAAATAAGCAGCTCAAAGGTTGAATTTCTGCTTCTTGTAACTGTCGTAGGCTTCGACTCCTGTCCACAAGACTTTCAATTCTTCGATCAGCGGTTTTAACATCACATTGAGATGTGACCTAGGATGATCAGGTCCAGGTACAATGATGCTGAGAAACATGAACTCATTCTTCATACAAAAAGCAGGTGGCGGGTTGTACAGAATGACAAAGATGGGCCAACATGAGTATGGCGTGGCGTTTGTACTGAACGGTGAGAATCCGTCTGTCTCTAATCCGATGCGAACATTCCTCGCATCACGAGAAAAGTCTGGATCAAAACGGTCTAGCACCTTCCATGCATCACCATCGGATGGATGCGTCAAGAATTCTTTGTTCTCACGTTTACCTTCTTTGTGCCATCTCATGTGTCTTGTAGTTCTTTTTGAAAGAAACAACCGCTTCAACCGAGGTGTCACAGGCAAGTAATGAAGCTGCTTATGTGCGACATCTGTCATCACATTATCGCCATCATCATTAACAACTTCGACATACCTCGATTTACCACATTTCAAGCACATCTTCTCATTGGCATGCTCTTTCCAGAATAGCATGCAGTTGTCTGGGCACACATCGATTTTCTCATACTTCATACCGAGACCAGATATCTTGATCTTTGAACGATACATATCTGGTGGCGCATTGTGAGGTTGTGGAAGGATATCGTAGATCAATTTCATGAGATCATTGTAGCAGTTGATGGAAAAAAGTACTTGGACTTAATTGCCATAAATCTGGTCAAGAAAGCAAGTACGGTCACAACCGTGTGTTCATGCAACGGCTCTTGTGATTTCTTCAGCTCCTCGAAGAACTTCTCTGCCTCATTTGTAAGAGGGTCCTCCGCTTCCAGAGCTTCTAGCATCTCATCCATTCTATCAACCTCTGTTATATCATCATCCTCATCCACTTCATCTATTACTCGAGAATTAGTCTTGCACGTACTAGTTACTTGCAATGCACATCTCCATGGGATTGGCACGTAGTACGAGTTAAGAAATAAACTGGAGAGAATGCTTTAGTCTGAGCAAATCCCCACGTCGAATGTATTTCCTTTGGAAGGGAACACTGATTTCCTTTTTCCAAACTACTGTATGATTGAATGTACTTCATTTCCAGAAGAATCCATTTCTTTAAACTGTCCCGTGAGTTTCCTTTGATGCAAACGGGGCTAAACAAAAGACGAGCGTGCATAGGGGAAACACAACAAGTGCAACATTCATGAGAGACGATCGCGCATGGGGGAAACACATACATGCCTATTTTATATACTCCCTTTGTTCTCTTTTAATTGGCGTTGGGAGAACTAGGGATGCATCCAAAAGGGAATGGAAGGAATATAACCCATAGAATACGACACCTCACGACAAAACCGGTCATGCTCGTGCTTAATCCTACAGTTCTCGGTACAGAAGACTATCCACTCCTCCCACCCTTGCCTGCCACAGCGGGCAGTTCCTGGTTCCCCCCTGTTGGGCAGCCCCAAGCGTCATCGCCAATGTTGGGCACTGCCACCGGCGCCACTCTAGAACGTGGCCTGCCCAGGAACCTCCAGACGACACCATAGACACTCTTCATGGCTTCATGCCGACACTGGCAGCACTCCTTGTTGGTCAATTTCAACGCGACGGACCCGACCGCGTTGTAGCCGACTTGGGTCTCACATTCAACCTACCGAATATACTCGAGGGTGTCGCAAATGAATGTGCATCTAGGCATCCCTTATGGGTTTTGGTTGATTTATGACAAACAAATGAGATCCTAACTTAATTGTTGAGATGAGTGCAGGTCTTAAAAGAAATTATGAAGAAAGCACAAAAAGAAAGGAGAATGAGGATCTATATGGAAAAGAGCTCAAGAGCTGAATAGATTAGATCAATGTGTATGGAGTGTGTTGGAGAAACGCACCCCAAGAGCTCAATCACAAGAAAACTCACTCACTGCACTTATTTATATAGGTCCGCACTAGTTCGATAATATCCGGACTAGTCCGATAACCTCTCTGTTCGAAATCGGACAAGTCCTCCCAGTGCGGACTTGTCTGCACAGTCTAAGTCTACACAGACTGGACTAGTCCGATATCACCACGGACTAGTCCGATATCTTTCTGACTAAGATCAGACTTGTCCTCACCAATGCGGACTAGTCCACAAACTTCACAACTTTGCATGGCACCGCACAAGTCCGATTATATCTAGACTAGTTCAATAACCTCTCTGACTAAAATCGGACATGTCCTACAAATGCGGATTTGCCCCCAATTTACTAAGGGATTCATCACAACAGGATTAGTCCAATAATAACCGGATGGGTCCAAACATTTCCAGAGCCTAAATTGTTCTAGTCCACCCCAAGGCCGGACAAGTCCGATGTTCCTGAGAACCTAGGGTTTCCTGCACGCCGCACACCGGACTAGTCCGGACTCCACCACGAACTAGTCCGGACCCTCAAAACCCTAGCGGTAACTTTTGGAAACACCCTATAAATAGATGTACATTGCCCTACTTTCAATACTCTCGACACCCAGCGCCGCCACACCATCCAAGAGCTTAGAAAACACATCTTTTCACGCAATCCAACGCAAGAAAGATTGAATCCTTGAGGATTCACTTTGGATCAAAGGAGAGACACGATTCCACATGTTTAAGCTCTTGGGTTTGATTCTCTAACATGCTCCTGTTGTTTCATTGTTGATATTAAGAGTGTGTTCTTGGTGGTGTTTGATTTTTAATCTTGTGGAGCCCTTAAATTGTGAGAAGGCCCCTTGAACTTGGTGATTTACCCTTGTGATGGTGAAAGAGAATTGGCCTTCGTGGCGATTCGACGAGGTTAGGTTTGGTGAAGACCCGATCCTTTCGTGGGCTCCTATACATGGACGTAGGTTGCCTTTGTGGGAATCGAACCACGGGATAAAAATCTTGTGTCTTCACTTTGTGCATTTTGTTCTTACTTTTCATTGATATATAGGGTTTTACCTGATCTTGTTCATATTACGTTAAAACATTGAATATAAGGTTAACTTGCGCAACATCCTATTTCATTGAAGTATTACACTCTAATTACAAGTATATTTCCGCTGCATATAGTCTAGGATAGAGATCATCGATCAAACTTGATCGATCTGGTCCGCACACACCGGACTAGTCCGCACTCTACTGGACTAGTCCAATTTCCTTGTATTTGATCAAGTTGCTAAGTGTTGCAGGTTCCGACTAAAATTCAAAAAGTTCTATTCACCCCCCTCTAGGCCACATTCAATTGGTATCAGAGCAAGACTCTTTGCAAGAGACTAATCGCTCGAAGCGAACATGTCGGACATGAAGGATGTACGCAAGAGTCTCAACCAAGAGAAAGTTGAAGATGAAAAAGCTCCAAAATTGGAGAATCTCCACGACGCCATTCAGGACTTCAAGGATGACAATGAGAAGACGCTTGAACTCAAGGCGCTCCTGAGGAAGGAAGCCCTCTACAAAGAGAAAGTGAAGATCGAAGACAAGAAGAAGGGGAGGGGTCACACCGACTACTCCCGATATCATTTCAACTACGATCGTTTAAATTCTAACAATAGCCATTATTAATCTATTCCTTTAGGAAAAGCCCCACACTTTGACGGCAATGATTAATCAATGTGGAGGCAAAACATCAAAATCCACTTATTCTCACTCAATCCCAGCTTGTGGCATATTGTGCGTACAGAAATAGATATCCGGGACGACGATGAAGATCTTACACCAAGCCAAGAGCAAGCAATTCATCAGAATGCTCAAGCTGCAGCAGTTATCACATCTTCACTAAGTCGGGATGAGTTCACCAAGGTGGATGGACTCGAGATTGCAAAGGAAATCTGAGACACATTGCAAACTGCATATGAAGGCGATCGTCATGTGCGTGAGGCAAACATCGAAATGATTGAAGGTGAATTGGGAAGATTCGCCATAGAAGAAGATGAGTCGGCACAAAACATGTACAGCCGGTTAAAAACTCTCATCAACAAAGTTTGAGCATACGGAAGTAAGAAGTGGAATGATCATGAGGTAGTGAAGCTCATCCTTAGAGCTTTCATGCCTCGCAATGTTACCCTATGCTCGATGATTAGAGAGAGCCCCGGGTACAAGAAAATGACCCCGGACGAACTACTTGGAAAGATCATCAACTTCGAGATGATGGAAAAGAAAGCTAAACATGTCAAGGAGATTGCCGACCTCACCTCGGCAAGGAAGAAAGGGGTCGCCCTAAAATCCACTTGCAAGCCCTTGTCAAAAGAAACTTGAGAAGCTCAACAAGAAGAGGACAGCGATGACGAGAGCAGCGATATTGATGAAGAGGACATGATCCTCTTTATGAAAATGTTCATGAAAATGATGAAGAGAAGACAAGGGGGCAAATCAAGTGAAGGAAAACACAAAGAAAAATCAAGACAGAAGCTGCGGCGGGCATGCTATAACTGTGGTGAATATGACCACTTTATAGTTGATTGCCTGCATGAAGAAGACAAGAATAAGACCAAGGAAACTAAGCCTCAACCAAAGAAATTCATCAAGAAGAAGAAGCAAGCTGGACAAGTGCACCTAGGAAAGGAGTGGGACTCAAATGATGTGTCCTCATTTGAAGAGGAAGAGGAGATGGCTAGCATAGCCATCGAGAAGACAACTAAGAAGTCCACCCTCTTCACAAATTTTGGTGCATGGAAGGGCAACGACACATGACTCATGGTGAAGGAAGGTAAACGAAAGGTAACAAAAACATCTACCTCTTCGCGTTCTCTTGATAGTGATGGTGACAAATATAGTGATGATGAGGACATGCTAGCTGACTTAGACAAGAAAACTGCTGCCGAAATGAAATTCTTTATAGATAAGCTTGTTGATAGGGAGGGGATGATTGATCATCAAGAATATATGATCATTCTCCAAAAGGAGGAGTATCTCAAGATCAATAAGCTTCTTGAAGTTGAAAAGGAGCGAAGCAAATCACTTGAACTTGAGTTAGCTTCAAGCAAGGAAGCGTGCTTGATGTTAAGCGACTCAAATGCAGTTTTCAAGGAAGAACCTATTAACTTAACCAAAGTTAACAAGATCCTTGAAGTTCAAGTTGAGTCACTTAAACAAAGCGACCCTTCATCCTCTTCAAGCTCGCCCTCTCAACCTCTTAAAACTGACACTACCTTGAAAGACAAGTCAACCTCTACCAAGGACAAGCATCCTCCCCAAAGTGACATATTTGACAAGGAGAAGGTCAAATATGAACGTAGTGCATACTTGGCCACAAGACCTCCAAATGTCAAATATGGCATTGGGTATTCCTATGGTGAAAAGCAAAATACTAGAAACCATAAGAATAACAAGGAGCACATTGCCTTTGTGAGGGGAAACTCCTCTCAAGCTAGAATGACTAATGATACTAATAAATACAAGATAGTTAACACATATGAAAATCGGAAAAGTCCGGTCCCCACACAGACAAGTACGGTCCTCCAGACAAGTCCGGTTTCCGGGACTAGTTCTGTTCATGAACAACAACAACTATTGTTTAGAACTTTTGATGCATCATATGTCCTTATGAAAAGTTTTGGTGAAGTTTATGCTCATTATGTTGGGCCACGCCGTGGGAACACCAAGTCTAATGTGTGGGTGCCCTAACCTCAAAGGACCCATGCAGGCTTGGGTACCTAAAACCAAGGCATGATTTGAATTTGTAGGCCTATTCCTCTGGTGGATTGAAATGGGTGCTAGATAGTGGATGCATGAACTATATGACCGGAGAAAGAATGATGTTTGTTGAGTACAAAGAGAATGAGGATCCATGCGAGGGCATCTATTTTGAAAACAATAGTCAAGGAAGGGTTTTGTGTACCGGTAAAATTGCAATATCATCTCAACATACTCTTTCTCACGTTTTACATGTCGATTCCTTAGATTATAACTTGATGTCCATATCTCAATTATGTGATAAAGGTTATAACTGCTTGTTTACTAATGAGGGTGTGACTGTCTCTAGGAGGAGTGATGACTCGGTTGCATTCAAGGGTGTGTTGAAGGGAAAGCTTTATCTTGTTGACTTCAACAAAGATAAAGCCAAACTTGACACATGCTTGATTGCAAATACCAACATGGGTTGGCTGTTGCATAGACGGCTAGCACATGTTGGTATGAGGAATCTTCAAAAACTCCTTAAGGGCGATCACATCCGAGGTTTAAAGGATGTTGTTTTTAAAAAAGACAGCCCTTGTAGCGCGTGCCAAGCCGGGAAGCAAGTAGGAGCACCTCATCCCGCGAAGAACGTCATGACTACAACAAGACCGCTCGAGCTACTTCATATGGACTTATTTGGTCCAATTGCTTACATAAGCATCGGCGGTAACAAATATGGCTTAGTAATTGTTGACAACTTTTCGCGCTTCACTTGTGTTTTCTTTTTGCATGATAAGACATAAACTGAAGGAACCCTCAAGAAGTTTCTCAAGCATGCCCAAAATGAGTTCTAGTTGAGGATCAAGAACATACGAGGCGACAACGGCACGGAGTTCAAGAACACTCACGTTGAGGAGTACCTAGACGAAGAAGGGATAAAGCATGAGTTTTCAACACCTTATTACCCTCAACAAAACGGAGTTGCCAAAAGGAAGAATCGAACCATCATAGAGATGGCAGGAACAATGCTCGATGAATACAGGACCTCTGATCAGTTTTGGGCGGAAGCGGTTAACACCGCTTGCAACGCCATAAACCGACTCTACCTTCATCGACTACTCAATAAGACATCATATGAGCTACTCATGGGTAACAAACCAAATATTTCCGATTTTCGAGTCTTCGGTTCCAAGTGCTATATTTTGAATAAGAAGCCTAGGATTTCTATGTTCGCTTCGATGTCTGATGAATGTTTCTTGCTTGGTTATGACTCAAATTCTTACGCCTATCGTGTCTTCAACAAGACCTCCAGACTTGTTGAAGTAGCACATGACGTAGTGTTCGATGAAACTAACGGCTCTCAAGAAGAGCAAGTTGATCCATGTGTTCTAGATAGAGAAGAATGTCCATATCAAGCATTGAGAAGAATGGCGTTGGGCGATATTCGACCACAAGCGCCACCTCCAAATGCAAATGAAGAAGATGAACCACAAGTGGAGGTAAATGATCAAGGGGGAGCTTCCACACAAGATCAACATCAAGAAGATGAAGATGATCAACAAGTCAATGATGGCAACCGTCTAGGGGGGGTAGAAGATGATCATGAAGACTTAAGACCACAAGTGCCACACCCAAGAGTACACCAATGCGTCCAAAGAAATCACCTCGTCGACAACATAATCGGGGACATCCAAAAGGGAATAACTAATAGATCTCGAATTGCTAATTTTTGTGAACATTACGCTTTTGTATCCTTTTTAGAACCGCGCAGGATTGAGGATGCATTGAAGGATCCAGATTTGGTGGTGGCGATGCAAGAAGAACTTAACAACTTCAAATGGAACGAAGTGTGGAAACTCATCGAAAGACCCAAATTCAACGTCGTCGGCACCAAATGGGTCTTCCACAACAAACAAGACGAACATGGGGTAGTTACAAGGAACAAGGCGCGACTTGTGGCCAAAGGGTATTCACAAGTCAAATGTTTGGACTTCGATGAAACCTTTGCCCCCGTAGCTAGGCTTGAATCTATTAGAATACTACTTGCATATGATACTCACCATGATTTCAAGCTCTATCAAATGGATGTGAAAAGCGCCTTCCTCAATGGACCAATCAAGGAGGTGGTGTATGTGGAGCAAACCCCCGGGTTTGAAGATGAAGAGTTCCTCGACCACGTCTTTAAACTGCGTAAGGCTCTCTATGGCCTCAAACAAGCTCCTAGAGCTTGGTATGAGTGCCTTAGAGATTTCGTAATTGAAAATGGTTTCAAAATCAGCAAAGCTGATTATACATTATTCACAAAGCACTTTGACAATGATCTTTTTATTTGTCAAATTTATGTTGATGACATTATATTTGGTTCAACTAACAAATCCCTTTGTGAAGAATATAGTAAGATTATGACGTATAGGTTCGAGATGTCTATGATGGGAGAGCTAAAATACTAAAATACTTCTTGGGATTCCAAGTGAGGACACAAAAGGAAGGGACATTCATAAGACAAACCAAATATACTCAAGACATACTCAAGAAGTTTGGAATGTTTAATGCGAAGCCTATTAAGACTCCCATGGCAACAAATGGACACTTGGATCTTAATGAAGACGGACCAAGTGTGGATCAAAAGGTATATCGCTCCATGATTGGGTCTCTACTTTACTTATGTGCATCTAGGCCAGACATTATGTTGAGTCTATGTTTGTTTGCAAGGTTTCAAGCCAACCCAAAAGAGTGTCATTTGACCACCGTAAAAAGAATCTTACGGTATTTAGTTCATACACCCAACCTAGGCCTTTGGTATCCTAAAGGTTCCAAGTTCAATCTCATTGGATACTCCGATGCAGATTATGCCGGATGCAAAGTAGAAAGAAAAAGCACCTCTGGTACATGCCAATTTCTAGGTAGATCCCTAGTTTCTTGGTCCTCGAAGAAACAAAACTCCATTGCCTTATCCACAGCTGAAGCGGAGTATGTTGCAGCCAGGAGTTGTTGTGCACAACTTCTTTGGATGCGACAAACTCTAAGTGATTATGATTACAATATGTGCTGTAATTCACTCCTTTGTGATAATGAGAGTGCCATTAAGATTGCCCATAACACTGTTGAGCACTCTAGGACCAAACATATAGACATCCGGCACCACTTTTTGAGATACCACTCAATGAAAGGGACATAGCTATTTTCCATTTCAACACCAAAAAACAACTAGCGGACATATTCACAAAGCCACTTGATGAAAAGCGTTTTTGCGAGCTCCGAAATGATCTAAACATCCTTGATGCTCTGAATGTGGCTTGAAAACTTGCATACCTATATGGATTCTTCAAAATATGTTGATTGTGTTGTGAAGATCATCTCTATCAATTTTCTCCCAAAAATTATTTCAATTACTTGATCTTGACGAATTATGGTCATTGCTTGATTGTTGTATGCTTACTGATCATATTCATCAAGATTACTTGATTGTTTTGGACCCTATTTCTCTATAAGAACCTTCGAATATATATGCGAATGGGGTTTTAAATTCTGTTCTGGTGACCACAGAGTAGTCCGTGGTTATCCGGACTAGTCCGAACAATGCAGACCAGTCCGCAGAGTGTCCGGTAGTCCAAACTATTCCGGTTTACCACGAACTAGTCCGATTTTTTGACTCCATAACCCTAGACACCGCCAAAACCTAATCTTCTTCATCCTCACAACTCGTTCCACGCTCTCTCTCCCCGCTCGAGTGCTCCCAAGGCGACTTCCTCCGTTCTCCATCAAATCCCTCCAAGTTTGGGTGGAAATCGATCTCCATTGCATAGGGATTGAAGACCACAAACTTGTTCGCACCTTCAACCCCTCCATCTCCAAGAATCAAGGATTTTTGGTAAACTTTCCTCCCAAACCCTAGAAATCATGATTTTCTTCATTGTTGACTAAATAGCCTAGTTCCTCTCGGTTAATACATGCCTCCTTGCTGTATTACATTTACCTCGAACTAGTTTTGCATTGGGAATCACCATTTGTCGTCTAGTTAGGGTTTGAGGTGATGAACACCGGACTAGTACGGTCCATGTACAGACAAGTGTGGTCCCCCGGACTAGTCCATACCTGTACACCGGACATGTCCAATTTTTAACTGATATCAACCCTAATTTCTCATTCCTCAATGCACTTCCTTGTCATTAATTATTATCCATACATTGTGCAATGCTCTATCAGGACAATGTCGAATGAGAACATCTCTGACTTTGAAGATGAGATGGAACAAGACTTGTTACCACTTGCTTTGGTGTCTCACGCTCAAAAAATTCAAGAGCGTCCCTCCGAGCCTACACCTTCCCCACCTCAGGTGCGGCGCAAGGTGCTTGCCAAGAAGCATATGTCCAAGGCAAAGGACGCAGCTGGCTCCAGCTTGGCGACTCTTTGCCAAGTGAAGGGCAAGGGAAAGAGAATTTCTTCGGGCCAAGTCGGCCCTCTCAAGATGCATGCCCCGAGGCAGGGAAACAGAGATCCCTTCGAGGAGAAGTACAACGGCAAGGGAAGTGATACTGCTTCCAAACTCAGATTTGTGGATTGCTACAACCGACCCAAGAAGGCTGCAGATGCTAGGTTTTGGAGCCATTTTCATGCAGACTTCTATAGCTCTGTGTACCTAACCATGAAGACTCCGGTGGTCCGCGGGCAGTGGATCGACTAGGATCACATTGAGAGAAAGAGTTGTGGAGCATTTGATCAGGTGGTAGAGGCTGCTGCAAGGCATGGACTGAAGGACCTGTTCGCCTTCAGATTTAACTAGAATGATGAGATCATTGCTCAACTCTATGCCACTTGTTTCTTTGCTAGTGATGAGGAGGAAAGGGTGACTTGGATGAATCATGGATCCAAGTACACCATTACTTATGATGATTTTGCAAGACTCCTTCACCTTTAAGACACTAGCAACAATGAGTTGACTATTCACAACATCGATGTCTTGAGAAAGGATAAGATGGACTTCCTCTATTACACTATCTTGAAGTTCAGTCCCCCCTCAACCAAGAACATGAAGCCCTTCTTCATGGTTCTCAACAGGCTGCTGAGGAAGACAACATCACCAAAAGATTGGGATGCAGGAAGTGTCCAAGGTTACTTGAGGACCTTGATGAAAGTGATAAGCAAGAACAGGAAGTTTGACATCTTTGACTATATCTGGAATGATATGGTCAACATCTCTTGCACGCCAAACAGATCATTGGCTATGCCCCCTACTTGATGTTCATGATTGAGAAGGTCACAGGGATCGAGTTCCTGAAGGACGTGGAGCACACTCCTTTGAGGCCCCATAAGCCTCCCCAAGTCAATGTCCAAGCTGCTCCATCTCCAATGTCGAGGGAAGAGGCTCTGAGGAGAGCTCGAGGAGATGAGAGGTCTGCTCCACCACTAGGGCCCCTCCCAAAAGGGGTCTCCTAGTGGAATCTTGAAGTATTTGGCAGCTTGCCTCATGCAAGAAGGCAGAAGTGAATACTCACAAGCTGAACAAGGCGAGGAAGGCAAAAATGAGATATGTCAAAGAAAATGTCAAGCACATTTTCTAGAAGCTTGAGATCGAGCCTATTGGATCCCCAGTCATCTCTGAAGATTCAGCCTCTAATTTCACTGAGCTCGGACCTTTGACTCCCTCCGAGCTTGCTTACTTTGGCATTGGGGGCACTTCGAGTGGATCTGCTCCTCCTCCTCCATAGCCGGAAGATGAAGATGAAGATGAGGAGAGAACCAATAGCGAGGAATAAGCCACTAGATCCCTCTTCTCTTTCTTTTTGGTGTCTTGATGCCAAAGGGGGGGAGATTGAGGGGGGGGGGGGGGGGGGTCACTAGATTCTAGCTGTAGGTTGAGAGCTGAGTGCTTCATTTGTGTATCTTTTTGTGTCTCTCTTGGGTTGTAAAACTTTAATACTATTTTATCTATCTTTGGTACTGTGGTGTGATGGAATGAATTTGCTTATGTTATGAAATTTGTATTTTGCCTTGAAATTGACATATATGCTTGATATTGGTATTTTAATGTCAATCACTTCATTCTCATCATGATTTTTGCTCACACTCACATAGTTTTATACCCCACAATAAAGAGTGCATAGATGACCTATGTTTACATCGCTTAACTTGTACTTAACTCATATGTGCACAATTTATGAAAATTCTGTATTTTTTATCATATTTTGTGAAATCTCAATTGGTTGTCATCAATCACCAAAATGGGGGAGATATAAAGTGCATCTAGGCATCCCTTGTGGGTTTTTGTTGATTTATGACAAACGAATGAGATCCTAACTAAATTGTTGAGATGAGCGCAGGTCTTAAAAAAAATACGAAGAAAGCGCAAAAAGAAAGGAGAATGGGGATCTACATGGAAAAGAGCTCAAGAGCTGAATAGATTAGAACATTGTGTATGGAGTGTGTTGGAGAAACACACCCCAAGAGCTCAATCACAAGAAAACTCACTCACTGCACTAATTTATCCAGGTCCGGACTAGTCCGATAATATCCGGACTAGTCCGATAACCCCTCTATTGAAAATCGGACAAGTCCTCATAGTGCGGACTTGTCTGCACTATCCGATTCTACACAGACCGGACTAGTCCAATATCATTCTAACTAAGATCGGACTAGTCCCCACCAGTGCAGTCTAGTCCTCAAACTTCACAACTTTCCACAGCACTAGACAAGTCCGATTATATCTGGACTAGTCCGATAACCTCTATGACTAAAATTGGACAAGTTCTCCAAATGCGGACTTGTCCCCAATTTACTAAGGGATTCATCATAGTCGGATTAGTCCCATAATAACCGGTCGAGTCTGAACTTTTCCAGAGCCTAAATCGGACTAGTCTGCCCCAAGGCCGGACAAGTCCGATGTTCCTGAGAACATAGGGTTTCCTGCACGCCGCACACCAGACTAGTCCAGACTCCACCACGGACTAGTCCGGACCCTTGAAACCCTAACGATATCTTTTGGAAACACCCAATTAATAGATGTGCACGACCCTACATTCAATACTCTTGACTCCCAACGCCGTCACACCCTCCAAGAGCTTAGAAAACACATCTCTCAACGCAATCCAACGCAAGAAAGATCAAATCCTTGAGGATTCTTTTTGGATCAAAGGAGAGACACGATTCCACACGTTTAAGATCTTGGGTTTGATTCTCTAACACACTCCTGCTGTTTCATTGTTTATCTTAAGAGTGTGTTCTTGGTGGTGTTTGATTTGTAATCTTGGGGAGCCCTCAACTTGTGAGAAGGCCCCTTGAATTTGGTGATTTACCCTTGTGATAGTGAAAGAGAATTGGCCTTCGTGGCTATTCGACGAGGTAAGGGATGGTGAAGATCCGGTCCTTTCATGGGCTCCTCAACATGGATGTAGGTTGCCTTTGTGGGAACCGAACCACGGAATAAAAATCTTGTGTCTTCACTTTGTGCATTTTGTTACTTTTCATTGATATCTAGGGTTCTACTTGATCTTGTTCATATTACATTAAAACATTGAATATAAGGTTAACTTGTGCAACATCCAATTTCTTTGAAGTATTACACTCTAATTACATGTATATTTCTGCTACATAGAGTCCAGGATAGAGATAATCGATCAAACTTGATCGATCTGGTCTGCACGCACCGGACTAGTCTGCACTCTACTGGACTAGTCTGATTTCCTGGTATTTGATCAAGTTGCTAAGTGTTGCAATTTCCGACTAAAATTCAACAAAGGCCTATTCACCCCCCTCTATGCCACATTCAGCAGGCCCCGTGGTCAGCGTCGTAGCAGAGAACGGCGAGGACGTAGGCCACCACCATGTGGCCGTTCGCGGCCGCCAGTGCAAGGAACTACGTGCCCGGCTGCGCATGACCATCCAAGAAGACGAGGTCGAACCTAGTGGCATAGCACACGTGAGGGTTGCCGACGATTGCCAGGCGCTCCACGAGGGCGTCGTAGCTCCCGTTAAGCTTCCAGATGCTCTCCCGCTCCAGCGCCACGCGCCTGCCCACAACGCGATCCTGGCACGCCGCACGCATGGCCATGCAGGTGGCGCACAGATTGGAGAGGTCGTCCATGGGATGCGAGGATGTTGCGGCGACCCACCCCGCGATCAGGACCACAAATCGTGCGGCATGGGGAACTTCATGGGCTTCGAAGGGAACCGATGAGGGCGCGCACGACGGAGATGAAGAGGAAGAGTATGCGCGAAGAAGAGGATGGCCTGTGTGTGTTGCAGAGAAGAGGATGGTGTGCCTTTATTAGTACACGCGGAGAAGATGATGAGACACGCGCAAACGCAAGCAATGATGGTTGTGGCTTCTAAAGTGCACCGTTTGGAATGCTACTTACAAAACTACAATATGTATGAATGTCTTTCCCTTCCCGATGATTCCGTTCCTTTAAACTGTCCCATGAGTTTCCTTTGATCCAAACTGGGCTAAACAAAAGACATGCACTGGAGTTATGGCTTCTAAAATGCAGCAGTACGCTACTTTAGCCGCTGGAGTTGGCAGGAGGCAGGAGATCGCTCACAGCAGGGCCTGCAAAGCGGTCTATAAAAAGTACTCCTCCCTCCGTCCCAACTCAACTCTATTTTTAGCTTTGGTCAAACATACCTTTGACCAATGAATTCTTGCCTGGTCCTTATCCTGATGATATAGGTCCTTCACCTGCTGCCCTAGATGACTTGGGGCAGAATGATCCTGGCGACCAAAATGAAGTGTCGGATATGTTGTCCACGGCGCAGTGTTATTCAACACAAGCAAAAGGTAGCATATCCTATTGTTTCTACTCATATATAGTGTGTTAACTAATTTTTCAGCCCCAAATGATCTAGAAAATTACTCCAGATTTGATGATGCCATAAACTAATCGCTACTCAAAACAACGACGGTGCTCACCAAGCTCACGAGCTCAACTTCATCCTCAAACTATCAATCAAAACTCAGTTTTTTGGTCCGTGAACATTCAAATGAGTCAATTATTTAATCCCTCAACTTCACAAAATCGTGGCATGCCACATAAGCTATTATGCGACATCATGTACCCCGACCACCTCACTTAGAAAAAGATAATAATTTTTTATCATCTTAAAAAGTAACTAGCTAATTAATTCGGGTGGATTTACATAGTTTCATGGGATATACATATTTCTCCTCCATGTTTTTTTCCAAAACTATCAAGTGATATATCCTATGGCGGGGACTCAGGTGTACAACGTGACGTTCGAGCAAGACGTGATCACCACCACCGTGACGTCCTCCGGTGAGGCCATGGAGGACTGGCTCGACGAGCTCCTCTCCTTCCACTATTGGCGCCTTCACAAGCTCGTTGTCGGGCTCGACGTCAAGTGGTTCCCTAGCTACTTCGCTGACCAGAAACCTGTCGCCATTCTACACCTCTGTGTCGGCCGCTGCTGCCTCATCTTTCGGGTCATCTATGCTGACTACTTCCCTGACGAGCTGGAAGATTTGCTGGGTGATTCCTACAACCGCTTCGTTGGCATTGGGCTTGGAGGGTGACGCTGATAGACTTTGGAAGGACTGGCAGCTGAAGGTCGCCAAAACGATGGACCTGGCCGAGCTCGCGACGGAGGAGATGGATCGCCCGAGCCCCCACCACGCGCGGCTGAAGGACATCGCGAGCGCTGTGATGGGCACTAACATGGAGAAGACTTAGCGGGTGAGGACAAGCAACTGGGACGCATACAATCTCTCTAGCGAGCAGATCAGCTACGTGTGCATCGATGCCTTCATGTCCTTCGTGGTCGGCCGCAAGCTGCTCTCCGTCTACTACTGATCTAACCACCGATTTTGTAGATCGGCTGCCGTCGATCATCCCGGCACAGAATTCGCATGTGCATCGCTCAAGTTCTAGGTTTCATTCTTGTGCGCCCAATCTCAAATAAAGTTATTTTGTCTTGAGCAAACACTATATCTTGCTTTTAAAAACATGCATGTTATTTCACATGCATCGAGGTCTTTCACATACATGTTAGTTGTCCATGCATGCTACGCCCGAAACATGATCAACGAGCCTCAAACATGACGATCTCTCAACAAAAAGCGAAAACACGTAATGTCATCAAACATGATCCAGGTCTTTCACATGGATGTTAGACGTACATATGCATGCTACGCCCCAAACATATATTCCAAGAATAGAATATTTCCTACCATGTATATATATTTCTATATTTATCATATTCTCTACCATGCATGTGTATGCTATCAACCTATATGGCAGTTTATCAACCACATTAATGAAGAATATTATCCTATCATCAATAGAGATAACAAATTTGACACAAGGATGTTCCCTCGATGGTACGAGGATAGAATGTGGACTACCATCGTCTAATAAGCACACATCTCTCACTATGTACCTGGTTTGTAAGACCTATGTGTGCTGAATACATTGGCTTGTAGTGAATACACTTGCTTTGATGATAAAAGTTTTGAATATCACCAAGACATCTTTTTATCAAGGTCCGACTCTAGCACCGAGCTACAGCAAAGTCTGACAATAGGTTCGGCTTGTTTTGGATAGCTCCGGCACGTTTTTGCTAAGCTCCGGGTTGATTTTTCTAGCTTCGGCTTTTGGGTTTACTAGTTCTGACTAGTTTTTGTTAGCTCCGGCTCAAGGTACGGGTTTCTCTGGCAAGGTCCGAAACTTTACTGCAATGCTTCTGTTTTTCATTTGCAATGTTTCGTACATGCTTTACATCTCTGGAAAGATTTCTTAGTATTCATTTGCTATGTCTTTGGTGTGTTTATGGTTGACATGAATGATATCGTGTTACTGTGGTTTTGCAACATGCTTATGTGAGGTTCTCACGTAAGGTGTTGTGTTCGGAACTAACTTGAGTCAAGTCGAGGACTTGGGCTCGTATGGATTGGTTGTTTATTCATGTGCATGTGTTGCTTGAGTTCAAGACATGGCTGGTGATGGGATCCATTGGACTAGTCTCGGGGAGGAGATGAAGTTCCAACAACCAAATTGAGGGGGAATTGTGGTTGAGCTGATCAGGAGGTTGCGCAGCATGATTGAATCAAGAACAATGCATGTGAAGGTATCGTGGGCGTCATTGGAAGATGTTTGCACGTGTGCAAGAAGTGCATGGACGTGTCTACATGGTTCCGAGACGTGATGAAGAGATATGGACGTAAAGAGTTGGTCGGAAAGGTCCAACTGACTAGGTTATGGACTCAGGCTGCAGCTGAGTCCGGTTTGACTCAAGTATGGAAAGATTTGAGTTGGTTATGATAGGATTTCGTGTGGGCCACGAATTTGAGTTGTTTAGGAATGTGGGATACGTTCCTAAGGTGTTTGGAACTCTTAATATTGCTTCTATCTGCGTATAGAAGAATCCTAAGCAGTTATAGAAAGTTACGATTCGTGAACAGAGTAGGATTAGGTTCTTGATCTTAGTTGAGTTGGCTTTCGAGCTGGTTATATAAGCAAGAGAGACCATAGCTCGTGGTGCACGACTTTGGGGCTGTTCCTCTTGTGTTCTATTTAATAAAATTCGTAGTTTGAAGGAACTTTTGTGCCTTGTTCGTCCGACTTGTTCCAGACAAGTTTTACTCGTTGAGTTTCTGAACAGCACAACCTTTCGTTGGTGGTTTTATCATAACTCGAGTTTTACATATCCAATTGATGTGACTCTTTTTGGGCTGTCTTCACAACTTGATTATCTATCATCTGTCAAAAGTTTACGGTCATTGGATTTGTGTTCTATGATCTACACGAGTTTCTTTGCAGCATTCCAGAACTTTTTTTTCTCGGGTAGGGCAGATTGACCTTTGTTTGATCTTTCGATCATAACTTGAGTTTTTCTCGACGGATTTGAGTGATTCTTGTTGTGTTGTCTACTTGACTTGATTCTCTCTTATATCTATCACTTTTGTCCTGGTGAAACACATTTATATTAGTCTCACACACAATTTATTTAACATATCATTTTTCTGCCAAAGGGGTTGGGATTTAATTGTTTCCGCTGCGTAAGATTTTTTAAATCAACCATTCACCCCCCCTCTGGTAGCTTTTCACGTGATCTTCAATCCTACAATTGGTATCAGAGCCACGGTGCTCTAATCTTTGTGATTTGCGCATGTTTTGACTAATCATCATGGAGAAGTACTCTGCCAAACCTTGTGTGTTCGTTGGTATTGATTTTCAGGTTTGGAAGGCACGCATGGAGGCTTTCATCCAGGCACAAGGCTTTGCAATATGGGAGAAGGTATACAATCTTTACAAAGTGTCATCAAACGATCAAGTTACAGCTACAAATCTGAGAGATGTCGATAACAACAACAAGGCTCGGAACTTGATCATACAAGGATTAACACAAAGCGACTTCGATCGTGTTGCACTCCTCCGATCTGCATACGATGTGTGGAAAGCACTTTGTGACTACCACGTAGGATCCAACACGATCAAAGAGGTAAGGCAAGACATGTTCAAGAAAGAATACATGTGCTTCGAGATGCAACCCGGTGAGTCTATTGATGATCTTTTTGCTCGCTTTAATAAGATTCTCAGCAACTTGCGTAGTGTCAATGTTAATTTTCCAGATGCTGAAAATGCTAGGCAATTGCTAAGTGCATTAGATATGTCAATTTGGGAGATGAAAGTCGCATCTGTTCGTGAATCTATTGTCATGAGTTCACTTACTTTAGATATGCTATATTCCAAGTTAAAAACTCATGAAATTGACATAATCTCACGTAAGAACCCCAACAAGTCTATTGCTTTTGTTTCTCAACGTGACATGCCTAGTTCCAGTCAAACATCATCTTGTGGTACACTTGCTTTGCTGTCCTCTCTAACCCTTGAACAGATTGAGGAGTTTCCACAGGAGGAGCTAGCGCTCATCTCTACCCGGTTCTCAAAAGCATTGCAAAATGTGAGAACTAGAAGGAGAGGAAGCTCCGAACCTCAATGATGCTTTGAATGTGGTAAGACAGGACATTTCATTCAGATTGCACTAACCGTTTAGGTCCTACTTCCCGGGATGAAAAGAAAACAAGAACGAAACACTCCTCTGCAAAAGATACGAAGAAATAGAAGGGTTTTACAGAACATCAATTGGTGAGTAGTTTTATCTCACCACTCCAGGAACATGGCTCAAACGACGTGGACATTGGAAGTGATGAAGATGAAGATGATTTGGCAAACTTGTGCTTCATGGCGGGCAAGTCAAGATCAAGTATGGAGGAGGTAGAACACAACAGCAACAATGAAGAGGTATGTCCTACTTGCGATGAAATGTGTGATGCTATTTCTCGTGCCACTGTTATTGTTAAGAAAAAGGACAAAAAGCTTAGGGACAATGCTGTTAAAATTGAGTCACTAGAATCTGAAATTAATCGTTTGAAATCCTTCATTCCTAGTGATGATTCTTGTTCCTCATGTGACTTAATATATGAACAATTGTCCTCCCTAAGAAGTGCACATACCTCCACACTTGATAAACTTGAACTTGAAATTGAAAGAACAAAAAGCTTGCTGCACCTAATATTGCAAACTTAAAAGATGCTTCTTGTTCTACAATTGATTTGCATTGTTCTAGTTATGATGATCTTGATAAGAAACTGCAAGATGCTATGAAGGAAATCTCTATATTGAACAATGCTTTACGTTGTCATGAAGTTAAATATTGTTCCAATTGCAAATTAAAAGGAAAAACTTCATGTGCAATTTTCCTTGATCTGTCCAATAAACTTGATAACATGCATAAGACATTTGATCGGTTTTGTAATGGGAATAAGAACCTAAACATGCTGCTGAATTCATCCAAGTCTTGCAATGATAAAACTGGTTTAGGTTTTGATTCTCATGCTCATGCTAAGGCACATCCACCTAAAATGGTAAAGTCATTAGGAAGTGGTTTGATTCAAATAGTTTCTAAACAAAAAGAAGTGGTTTTCAAATCTGCAGGAGTATTGTCTCATTCGTTTTCAAATAAAAATGTTGTTTGCTCATCTAGACATGAACACAAAGTTAAATTTCATTGTACCTATTGTGGTAGAGATGGTCATGTCATATATTTTTGTTATAGACTAGCTAAACAACAGAAAAGGGAAAGAATGGTTGCTAGATCTCATAACTTTCAGGCAAAATTTGCTGCACATATTGAACCGAATGTACAACCTGCTGTTTTGAGTCAAAACCATTCAAAGTTTACCTCCGGACCTTCTGTTTTTGCCTCCGGAGCTACTGATTTTTGTTCTACACAAGTAACACCTTATAGGTCAGTAGTTAAGAATAAAAAATCTCAAACTTTGACTCATAAATCTGCTGTTTTGTCTCAGCTTTCGCGTGTTTTTCCTGCTGCACGTCGCGTGACTCTGTACTGGATTCCTAAATGCCTTTTGACTAATCCTAGTATTGAGTCATGGACGTATTGTGCTTCTATGTAGGTTACACGTTTGAGGAAGGAGAACATTTGGATTGTGGATTCAGGTTGCTCACGCCACATGACCGGTAATAAAGATTGGTTCTCCTTCCTCTCTTTTGTGTCATGTGTAGAGAATGTTACTTTTGCCGATAATTCTTATAATTGCTAAGGGTTCAGTTAGAGTAAATGATCACTACACTTTGAAGGATGTGGCACTTGTCAAAAATTTTGAAATACAACATGCTTTCTATTTCACAATTGCTAGATGAAAATCCGGAAATTATTTTCAATAAAAACTGCTACAAAGTTGTAAGTTCAAATAGTGAGGTTATTTTTAACATGTCTCGGTTTGGAAGAGTTTTTAAAGCTGATTTTGATATCTCTTCCTCTAAGCATAGGTGTCTAGTTGCTAATAATTCAAAGGACCTATATTTTTGGCATCGTAGACTTGGTCATGTAGGCTTTGATCACCTAACGCGTGTTAGTGCTCTTGATCGCATACATGGGCTGCCTAAGCTTAAAGGGGACAAAGAAATTGTGTGCTCTTCTTGTAGACATGCTAAGATGGTTGCAGGTTCACATACTCCTCTCACAAGGATCATGACAACTGAACCATGTCAACTTTTGCATCTTGACACCGTAGGACCTTCACGTGTTCAATCCTTCGGAGGTAAACGGTATGTTCTTGTGATTGTTGATGATTATTCTAGATACTCTTGGGTTTACTTTATGGCGTCTAAGAATGAAGTTTTTAGTCACTTTAGAACATTATTTCTTAGATTATCAATTGATTACCCATGATCTTTAAAAGCAATTAGAAGTGATAATGGAACTAAATTTAAAAATCAATCTTTTGATCACTTTTGTGCTGAAAATTGAATAGATCATCAATTTTCTTCACCATATGTACCTCAACAAAACGGTGTTGTAGAAAGGAAGAACAGAACCTTAGTTGAGATGCCTAGGACTATGCTTGATGAATATCAAACTCCTAGGAAATTTTAGGCTGATGCGTTAGCAACCGCTTGTTATGTCTCAAATCGTGTTTTCTTGCTTGCTAAGCTAGGTAAAACACCATATGAGCTCCAGTTTGGACATAGGCCTAATGTTACACACTTTCGGGTCTTTGGTTGCAAATGATTTGTTAAGAAACATGGTAATCTTGATAAATTTGAACCTAGATCCATTTATGGCATGTTTCTTCGTTATCCATCTCATACTAGAGGCTACCGTGTGCTTTTACTTGACACTAACAAAATTGTGGAGACTTGTGAAGTGTCTTTTGATGAAGCTAGCCCAGGTACTAGCTCAAACATTGCAGGTCCAGATCCATATCCGCAGGGGGGACCATTTTCGTTGAAGATAAGGAAGAATTGGAGCTGCTGCCCGAAAATTCAGCAGCTAAAGACTTTGGTTCAGCTTCGGATGTTAATTCTCAACCAGCACCGACAACCATCAATGCTGATTCAAATCATCCTCAAGTCACAAGCTCATCAATTTGTGATGATCATGAAGAAGAAGAAGCTTGTGAGACATCTGTCCCCCTACGGTTTTACAAAGATCATCCCCCACAATAGATGATTGGAAGCTTGCACGAACGAGTCACACAGTCCAGGTTTTGCGATCCGAACTCTTTTGCTCATTCTGCTTTTGTTGCTTCTTTTGAACCCAAAGATATATCACACGCACTCACTAATGAATCTTGGATTATTGCCATGCAAGAAGAGTTAGAAAATTTGGAAAGAAATAATGTTTGGAAACTTGTACCTCCACCTCAAGGTCACACTTTAACTGGAACTAAATGGGTATTTAAAAATAAACAAAGTGAGGATGGGGTTGTGGTTAGGAATAAGGCTAGGTTGGTGGCTCATGGTTTCACTGAAGTTGAAGGTCTAGATTTTGATGAAACTTTTGCTCCTGTTGCTAGATTAGAAGCCATAAGAATTTTGTTAGCTTTCTTTTGCTGCATCTAAAGGTTTTAAGCTATATCAAATGGATGTTAAAAGTGCTTCTCTTAATGGCTACATAGATGAGCAGGTTTATGTGAAACAACCACCGGGTTTTGAAAATCCAGATTTTCCTAATCTTGTTTACAAACTGTCCAAAGCCTTGTACAGTCTCAATCAAGCCCCAAGAGCATGGTATGATAGGTTAAAAACATTCTTTCTTGAAAAAGGGTTTACCATGGGCAAGGTTGATAAAACTCTTTTTGTGCTTAAGCATGGCAATGACTCATTATTCGTTCAAGTGTATGTGGATGATATTATCTTTGGTTGTGCTTCTCATGATCTTGTGTCCAAGTTTTCAGCAATGATAAGTTCCGAATTTGAAATGAGTATGATGGGTGAACTCACTTATTTTTGGGGGCTGCAAATCAAGAAAACTAAGGAGGGTACCTTTGTGCATCAAACGAAGTATACAAAAGATCTCCTAAGGCGCTTCAACATGGACAAAAGCAAGCCTCTTCGGACACCAATGGGAACAGCAACAACACTTGGACTTGATGAAGATGGTGAACCCGTGGATCAAAAAGAATATAGAAGCATGATCGGATCACTTTTGTACCTCACGGCATCAAGACCAGACATACAATTCAGCGTACGTCTTTGTGCACAGTTTCAAGCTTCCCCACGTGCTTCACATCGTCAAGCCGTCAAAAGGATTCTCAGGTACTTACATGGAACTCAAGAATTTAAAATTTTTCTTCCTTCTTCCTTAACTGTTATTTTGAAAGCTTTTTCGGATGCTAATTTTGGGGGTTGTAGGATTGATAGGAAAAGTACTTCCGGTGCTTGTCATTTTCTTGATAATTCTCTTGTTGCTTGGTCCTCTGGGAAACAAAATTCAGTTGCACAATCCACAGCCGAATCTGAATATGTAGCTGCTGCTAGTGCTTGCTCACAAATTCTTTGGATTGTTCAAACACTTAAGGACTATGGGGTTGATCTAGATAGTGTTCCACTGTTCTTTGATAACACTAGTGCCATTTGCATTGCTAAAAACCCCGTGCAACATTCTAGAAGTAAGCACATTGACATTAGGTATCACTTTCTCTGAGATAATGTTGAAAAAGGAAACATTGTGCTTCACCATGTAGATACCGAACAACAATTGGCTGAAATTTTTACAAAACCTTTGGATTTCACTCGTTTTTATTACATTCGTAGTGAAATAGGGGTTATGCATCCTCATGGCTTAAATTGAGGGAGAGTTTTGAAACTTGGGAAGTCTATGTGTGAATCTGAAATTAAAATAATATGAGCATAGTATTTCATACATATATGACTTTGTGATTCCTTTTACATGCTGAAAGTTCTTACTACATTACTCGTGTTATACATTTTATAGTTTTTGCCATGACTAGTAATTGGAATAATTACTTACACTAAAACTGGTCATGGTCGAACTTTCTTGCTGTTTTGCACTTGTTACATGTTCACAAGTGCTTTTAATCATTAAGAATTAATCAAGTAATCAACTCACATTTTGAGTTTTTATGAACAAATATAAATTGAGAAAAGATCAAGAGAATATGCATGCATCGCACTTCTTTTTTTGAGATGTCTTATCATTGCACTTAGATATGAACTTGGAAGAAGTTGTGTATGACTAAAACCATGTCCTTAAGCTTCTGATTGTCAAATGACATAGGCTTGACTTTGTTGGTTAGAATAAGGCAGATGAGCATATAATCTCTTGCAAATATCATATGATCTAAATTTTTGCTTTGAAAAATAATAAAATGCAGCAACTAGTGTCATGCTTTCAAGTTATGAAATAGTTAAGTTTGTGAGATCATGACTTACTTAAATTAAAAATTACATTTCATCTCTAGCATGGCTTACACTACTTTATGTATTTCATTGATGTGATAATGTAAGGTACTTGATAGTATGACTTGGATGAGCTTTGTTTATATGTATATGTTATAATATGCTCATACAACTAAAGTTGGAGATATAATTTGTTTATATGCTCATGACTTGCTGAATACATTGTCAAAGGGGGGAGATAAGCATAAAGAGAAAGAGAATATGTGCATAAGGAGAGATAACAAAGGGGGAGAGATAATATGGATAATTTTTGGATTTTCTTCTTATTTTACTTTTGATTTACAAAGGGGGAGAAATTGCCTTCAAAACTTTTATATGAATAAGCCAATGTTCGGATTTTAAATGGTGTTGCCAATGCATATGCATTCATCAAGGGGGAGATTGTAAGACCTATGTGTGCTGAATACATTGGCTTGTAGTGAATACACTTGCTTTGACGATAAAAGTTTTGAATATCACCAAAACATCTTTTTATCAAGGTCTGACTCTAGCACCGAGCTACAGCAAGGTCCGACGATAGGTTCGGCTTGTTTTGGATAGCTCCGGTGTGTTTTTTCTAAGCTCCGAGTTGATTTTTCTAGCTTCGGCTTTTGGGTTTACTAGTTCCGACTAGTTTTTGTTAGCTCCAGCTCAAGGTCCGGGTTTCCCTGGCAAGGTCCGGAACTTGACAGCAATGCTTCTGTTTTTCATTTGCAATGTTTCGTACTTGCTTTACATCTCTAGAAAGATTGCTTAGTATTCATTTGCTAAGTCTTTGGTGCATTTTTGGTTGACATGAATGATATCGTGTTACTGTGGTTTTGCAACATGCTTATGTGAGGTTCTCATGTAAGGTGTTGTGTTTGGAACTAACTTGAGTCAAGCCGAGGACTTGGGCTCGTATGGATTGGTTGTTTATTCATGTGCAGGTGTTGCTTGAGTTCAAGACATGGCTGCTGACGGGATCCATTGGACTAGTCTCAGGGAGGAGATGAGGTTCCAACAACCAAATTCAGGAGGAATTGTTGTTGAGCTGATCAGGAGGTTGCGCAACATGATTGAATCAAGAACAATGCATGTGAAGGTATCGTGGACGTCATTGTAAGATGTTTGCACGTGTGCAAGAAGTGCATGGACATGGCTACATGGTTACGAGACGTGATGAAGAGATGTGGACGTAAAGAGTTGGTCGGAAAGGTCCAACCGACTAGGTTATGGACTCAGGCTGCGGCTGGGTCGGGTTTGACTCAAGTATGGAAATATTTGAGTTAGTTATGATAGGATTTCATGTGGGTCACGAATTTTAGTTGTTTAGGAATGTGGGATACGTTCCTAAGGTGTTTGGAAGTCTTAAGATTGCTTCTATCTACGTATAGAAGAATCCTAAGCAGTTATGGAAAGTTATGATTCATGAACACAGTAGGATTAGGTTCCTGATCTGAGTTGAGTTGGCTTTCGAGCTGGTTATATAAGCAAGGGAGCCCAGAGCTCGTGGTGCACGACTTTGGGGCTGTTCCTCTTGTGTTCTATTGAAAAAGTTCATAGTTTGAAGGAACTTTTGTGCCTTATTCGTCCGACTTGTTCGAGACAAGTTTTACTCGTTGAGTTTCTGAACAGCACTACCTTTCGTAATTGAAGTGATTCTTTTTGGGTTGTCTGCACAAATTGATTATCTATCATCTGTCAAAATTTCACGGTCATTGTATTTGTGGTCTATGATCTACACGAGTTTCTTTGCAGTGTTCTAGAACTTTTTTTTTCTCGGGTAGGGCAGATTGACCTTGGTTTGATCTTTCGATCATAACTTGAGTTTTTCTCGATGGATTTGAGTGATTCTTGTTGTGTTGTCTTCCTGACTTGATTCTCTCTGATATCTATCACTTTTTTCATGGTGAAACACGTTTAGATTAGTCTCACACACGATTTCTTTAACATATTGTTTTTCTCCCGAAGTGGTTGGGATTTAATTGTTTCCGCTGTGTAAGATTTTTTAAATCTACCATTCACCCCCTCTGGTAGCTTTTCACGTGCTCTTCGATCCTACATGGTTCATCAAATTAATCGATCGCATGCAGCCATTATGTATCGCTGTACTAGTCTTTTGAAGAAACAACAAGCGTAGGCACTAGCTGCTATGTGTTCTGATTTTAGGAACAAATGAACACACTTGTTAAAACACGTACGCAACATCCGATCCTCAACGTCATCAAGTTAACATGTTCCTCAACAAGGGGGCACAAACATCCTCAACACGTGACCAAACATGCTTGATCGCGAGTCTCTTTCACATGCATTATATTCATGTCCACCATCATACATGATCATGACAATTGTCATCAGTTCGATATGGACATTCGGTCGGAAGCAGTCGGATGCTTCAAAAAAAAAGACATGGACTCTCAGT
This sequence comes from Tuctoria greenei, assembly GCA_036927565.1. Lineage (NCBI taxonomy): Eukaryota > Viridiplantae > Streptophyta > Magnoliopsida > Poales > Poaceae > Tuctoria > Tuctoria greenei. The sequence continues at coordinate 34,044,101 of JAYESD010000009.1, forward strand.
CGATTGCCACGCGCGTTCACGTCAATCTCCGAACCTCGTTGAAATCATTCACATGAAATGTTACGAACACCGCGGGATGAACCTACAATGTATGCCAGGTGGGCCATTGCGTATCCTGGGCCCTTTGTGTGTCAAATTAAAAAACTGGCCGAAGGGATGTGTCGAGCCGTTGCGATAACCGAGAGGAGGCAAACTGCGGTTTGGAGTACCTCTGACCGACAATTCAAAAGCACAATTTTTGGTGCGTCCAATCATCTCCAGTCACGCGCTTACATGACGACACGCTATAAAGGCACACCGTCCTCTTCTTCACCGCCACACCTCTCGATCGATTTTAGCATCCAAACTTCTCCTCTTGCTTCTTCGCCGCACCACCGTCGACCACCTCTCTCTCTTTGTTTGCACCTCCGTCACTGCACAAATGGGTAGCCCCGCACTGAAGCGCTTCAGGTCATCGACGTCCTCTGAACCTCCTTCTCCGTTTCTGTCCCCGCCAATGCCGGTGGAACTGGAGGCGGTGCCCACGCCTCCTCCACCCCCATATCCGCTCGCAGAGCCCGGACCTCTTCCGTTGGACTATGATGAGACTGTACGCCTCATCAAGAAACACATCGACAAACTTGACGGCAAGCTTAAGGAGGTCAACGGTAACCTGTTCGCAACCGATGTGCAAGCAAAAGCGCTCGACCAAATGGTGTGGGATGTATTTGACAATACATCTCACTCATGTCGCCGACTGGGGCTTGGGACCCTTCCCCACCACACCAGCACTACAGGCAACCCGACGATTTTCGACGGCCAGGGCCATCGCAAATAAGTCAAATGCCGTCGCAAAAAAGCTATTTTTGACTGTTTCTGGCTGTCGCAAATAAGTTGTCACAATTAAGCTTATTTGCGACGGCCCGCAGCGGCCGTCACAAGTTATTGCCCAGGGCTGGTGGGCCCCGCAACAATATTTGCGACGGCCCGACCATCACAAATAAGTGCGGCTATTTGCGACGACCTGGCCATCGCAAATAAGTTCAGCCGGCAGGGCCCACGTGTCCTCCTCCGGGGCCCACGCGGCTATTCGCGACGGCAAGGCCATTGCAATTAATGCTTATTTGCGACAGCTAGGCCGTCGCAAATAGCAGAGGCTTACTTGCGAAGGCCAGGAGCCTTATTTGCGACGGTACTGTATAAAAAGCCATCGCAAATAAGGTTTTTTAATTTTTTTAAAAACAGAAAATACTACTCGGCTCGATGGCCAAAATCACAGAACAAACATTATATATTACAAACATTCATATAACAACAATCCAAACATAGCATCACAACACATCATCGTCGAAACATGGCATCAACATCAACAATTCAAACAAGGGCTCACTCGCCCGTCTGACCTCCGTAGCCACCTCCGAAGCCACCTCCGAAGTCGAAGTCATCGCGCCTCATTCCAGGTGGCGGTAGCGACGGCGACGAAGTTTGTGCATCTGTCACAGATCCCTGCATTTAATGAAACTTAGAGTTAGAATATAAATACATCAACATCTCTTCCTCCCTCTCCCTCTATCTCTATCCAGATTCCCTCTTTTCCTATCTTCTTTCATCTCTCTATTGCTATCATTTTCCCTCTATCTTTTTTCCTCTGTCTCAATCTACATCTCCCTTTCTATCTCCCTCTCCCTCTTCTTATATCTCCAATCTCCTCTCTCTCGTCATTCCTCTCCCACTCTATCTAACTATCTTTCACTCTTTCTTATATCTCTTTCTTCCATCTGAATCCTTTTCTTCTATCTAACTATCTCATCTCTCTTCTATTTCAATCCTTTTTTCTCTATCTTCCTCCCTCTTCTAACTTCATCTCTCACTCTATCTATCTTTCACTGTCACTCCATTTCCTCGCTTTATTTTGGTTAAGTTGAGTTAAAACTAAAATTGTTATGTTGACATAGAAAATTACCTGACCCGCAGAAGAAGGATCACGTGGAAGGACTGGTGGTAGTACCGGTAGATGGATTCCCAAACATTGTGCCCGAGCCATGACCTGTCATTGCAAACATTAAATGTTACCTATAGTAATTCATTTATGCTGAATCAATGAGAACTTTAGTTTTTATTTTGTTACCTCTATTGCTTCCCGCATCTGCACCAACGCTGCTGTCTGGGTTTGGATCGTGGCATCCATCGCGATCCTTTGGCGTTCCGGCTCCCACCATTCCTCCTTCTGTCGCCTGAAGTTGTCTTCTACAGTTTGTCGGAGGGACTGCACCTCAATGTCCCTCTGCGAGGCGCGACGACCTGCCGTAACCAGTGAAGAAGCCTGCGTGGAGCTGCCTTTTGCAGGTCTCCCTACCCTCGAGTTGACAACTCCGTTGAATATTGCGAGCCTATAAAAAAGAGAGTCAGTAATATCAAATTGAAATATATTGGATACTTTGAATTGAAAATGATAAAATGACTTATAAACTCACCTTCCGTGTGCTTTTCCACCTCCACTTGCATACGCGGCTTGAGGATCGATTGGTTCACGTTCCCAATCGAAATCTTGCCGTGTATCTTCCTAACCTCCTACCCGTACTTAGCCTGCAAAACAAGGAAACCATGTATGTTGAACAATACATATAGTTATATTTAATATGAATGATTTCTAAACTTACCAATCGCTCGGCTGCAGCCTGACTGCACCCCTGGGGCTGAGAAGGGTCCCTGTGACCTCTCTTCCGAATCTCAGCAGGGGTCGGCGGCACCTCGATCTCATGCTCTTGTCAATATGTGTTAGTACGAACAATATATTATGAATATATAAACATAAGTTACATACACTTACCATGGTTTATCTAAACGCAAGTGGTTATCTTGCCCATGCCTGCTCTTCCCCTCGACCCCTCTGCACTCTCGAGCCTTCTCGAACTTAGCTTTAAACTCATCGCTAGCCCAGTAGCGACAAAGGGCCCGAAATGCATCGGTCTGACCCTGCAATCATCTCACGTGGCCCTGCACATAGTTGGAAGTCGTTAAAAATACCATCAAGGAAATTATCAGAAAAAAATACTTACTACACCCCACGTACCTGCGCGTACTCCTCCTCCGTCAGGTGCATCTCGCTCTCTTGCCAGAAGTGTAGCACATGCTGCTGGTTTGCCTTCAAGTGCTCATTAATAATTTGAACACGGGCGCTCGACAAAGCTTGTCGAAGCGCCTTGGCAGCGTTGTAGTGAAACACTCGCCTTGCATCCTCAAACAGGCGAGGGTTGTTCAGGTCCTCTAAAGTATATATTGCCTGCGATAAAGAATATATTGAAGAGATGTTCATTAAAAGAGTTTAAGAGTTAAAACATAGAAACTTTTTTAACGTACTTACCATAAAATCGGCCCATACGGCCTCCTGAGGGTTTTCGTGCTCCTGGTGATGGACGCGTGCGTAGTCCTCCCATGAAATAGCAGGCACCCCGTCGATGACTCCGGGATAGTGCAAACGCACTAAGGACCCGAGGACACCGTTCTACGGTCTGTGGTGTCTCTCATCGGTGAAAGACGTGTCGTCCCAAACCATGCAATATATTTATTAATTCATTACTTAAGTAACCAAAAGAAACTAAAATTGAAAACTATAATTTTTATTACCTGTCTCCGACTAGACGAATCATGATCCTTTGTGAAGGGACCGCAGGAGGACTGACAAAGTGAGTCCTCCTCGTCCTCCGCATCTGCTGGGGCACCACTTTAGGTGACCCAGACGGCTCCTCACCAGCCGAGCCAAAGGCCTCAGGAACAGAAGGATCACCAGCCAAGGGCTGGCTTGCTGAAGGCTGGTTCGCCGAGGGCTGGATGGCCGAGGGCTGGCTCACCGAAGTGTAGCCAAGGTCAGCTGGCGCCGCATCCTCTGAGTCAGCGGGTGAGGACTACAACATTCAAATGATTAATAAGTAAGATTAATGTGAAATTGAATTTAAAGAATTTGTTAAAAGTGAGCAAAATTTATGTGTGATGGAGCTCTAGAGCTGCTCAGAACGTGCCCCAGCAGCTGAGAGCGTCTGCTCCCAGTTGACGAGGCACCAGCGAAAGCGTCCTCAGGTCTAGAGGCGTAGAACCCCTCGTCGGCGGCACCTTCTTACCCTTCTTTGACGCCATCCTGTTTTAATTAGATAATCAGTAAATATGCAAATAGAATATACGAAATTCATGTTACTATCTTCAAGAAAACATTACTTTTAATCACTTTCAAAATTAATCAACATCATTATCATGTTTTTGTGCCCTAATCCTTAAACCAGCCCAACGATCCTCCATCGTGGCCTGTTCTAATTTCCGTTTTTGCATATCATCTGCCTCTACATCTTCAACGTCTTCAACATCTCCAACTAATTGATCGAGTCCTGCAACAAGCTCGACGATAAAAGTGTCTGGCATTTCTTCTTCTTTGTACACTTCTTCAACTTCTTCGCTATCATGGTAACCATCATCCCCAGGAGTATATAACCGCTCACGAGGATTCACCTTATCTACCACCCACCAAGCACTAAGCTCCGTGCATGGATAAGGTAGATAATACACTTGTTCCACTTGACGAGCAAGAACAATTATATCGTAACCTCGTAGTTGGTCCTTATGATTCATTTCCACCATTCCAAATTGGTTTTCTCGAGTTCTATGAGTCCGATCAAACCAGTCACAATCAAAGAAGACGACTCGAAGGGTCTTATTTCCGGTAAAAGTAAATTCAAGAATTTTGTTAATGATCCCATAATAATCGGTTAAATTCCCTTGAGTGTCCATTGCTCTCGTCACAACACCGAAATATGATGTTGCCGCGAGAGGACGAAGAGCTTCAAAATGAGTTGTACGGAATCGAAAGCCATTTACGTCATATCGACCATAGCTTCTAACATTCACCAATCCATAAGATAGCTGCCACAAATCTTCATGGACATTGTGAGTCCGACACTGTCATAAATGATCGTAAGTTAAAATAATATTTCTTTAATAATAGTAACTTATAATACATAGAAGACGAGAGAATATTACATTATCTCAAAACCAGGATAGGAATCTCTGCCCTCCATTTATTCCTTATTTTAGCATCACTTCTACTTGTTTGGCCGTAGGTTGATGCCTATGTGGCCAACATTGATGAGGACATCACAACGGTGGAGACGCACATTGAACTGTGAGGACCAATCACAAGAGCACGAGCACGGTTAATAAATCGACAGGTGAATTCGTTCCTAACTTTTTATGCATGTGAGTTTGAGAATAGATTGCTATGCGATGATTTAATTGTTATTAGGAATAATGGAGAAGATCAACCAGTGAAGGAAAGAGGCCTTGGGAGCCTGGAGAACCAGCTGGGACGTCCACAAGTTGATGGAAACAGTTTACAACTCAGACTCGAGTTCAACTCGGAGTCCAGGAGCAGTCCAACTTAAAACGGACGCCCAGGAGGAATACGGACTCCGTTTTCAATGTTCTACATATGCATGGAAAGAGGAGAAGATAAAATTTCCAATGGTTCTGGTCCCACTTCAAAATTCCTCCAGAGTAATTGGGAATCGTCGAAACAAGTCGAGTCCAGATTTCTGTCCGGTGCTGCACCACCGAATCGGGCCTTTGGGCCTTGTATCCCGTAAGAGTCTATTAGGGACGCTTGTAATCGTGTTTTGGTCGAACCCTAGCCTATAAATACTGCAGACGCCGGTCATATTTGGTGGGTTTTGCTTAGATCAATAATATCGCCATTCTACGGTTTGTGAGACCCCAACTTCACGATTTTAGATTGTTCCTTCTACGTTCTTGCTCGTGTTCTCGGTTGCAATTGCAGGGATTAGCCTTCTTGGAGAGGTCAAGCGTATACAGCACGGTTGATAACCAACAGAGCCGTGGTGTAGTGATTGCAGGGGTACTCGTACCGCTCGAGTGCCGCGGATCATCAACGTCGAGTTCTCCACCCCAATCCACATACCTTTCGGAAGATTGGCCTAAACCTACTCATCAATTGGTATCAGATTTCGAGGTTGCCCGTGAGGTATCTTTGTTTTTCCTTCCATTAGATCGATTTTTTTTTGTACCTAGAGTCCACAGAAAAGCCACAAAAAAATTAGATTGTTTTTACCGCTTGCCAGACTATAGTGCCTGCAGTTTTGTTTTTCAGTTTGTATTGTTGAGTTTGCATTCGTGTGGTCGAGTCTTGTTGCTGGTTTAGCTTTGTGTTTTGGGTCCTAGTTATCGTGTTTTGTCCTTGTTTCTTGCTGTTCAACACCTATTCCACAATCCCTAAATAACAAACCGATCCACCACGTTCATCGGTTTGCCCTAGCTAGCCGCCTTGCGTGAACTCCTGCATTGCCAGTCCTAGATTAGGTGACAAACCTTTGTGCCACTCATCCATGAATCATCACACACCACCCCATTAGATGCTGTGCAAATTCCCGATCGTTATCATATTTGATTGCGAGTTCTGAGCTCAAACTGAGTTGGAATAAACATAAAAAAAACGTAACTCGGACAGCCTACCTTAAAACGGCCATAACTTTCGCATACGAACTCGAAATCGGGAGATTTTTTTTCAAAATCATCTACGTGAACTTTCGCATCCGATTTTCCGCCGGGTACCCGCGTTTCGCGAAATTAGATTGCCCAAATTCCCCTCGAAAGATAGGCTATCCGGCCTATGAAGTTTCAGCACGAATTTTAATGAATCTTCTTTATTTTCTATAGGCCGCATATTACATCCAATTGAGCTGCAAATTTGTGTGTTTCCTATATTTGTGCTCCTGAGTAAAGAAAAGTATCAAAAAAATATTAAAAAAAGAAAAAAAAATAGTGAAGAGCACGCATATTAAAGCAATTGGCCTATACCACTTGGTGCTGTTTTGTTGGCTATATCATTCTGTCTTTCTTTTGCCTTGATACTTCCTTGTGTTGTGCTAGGCCCTAGGGCACTAGGTTGACCAGAAACAGTTTCCTACGTTGAATACTTATTCAACTTTGTTTAGCTGTTAACGATTTTCTGCTTATTAGCCACCATATTGTGCCATCCAAGCTCCACCTTTCTCTTGAGCATAACAGGTACCTTTGCAATCACCCCATGCTTCATTGGTTCGTCTGACCGTCCACACCACCTGCTGTGTCGGTAAGAACACTTGTAAGAGCGTGGTAAGATGCTTGAGCGAGAGAGATTGTTTTCTTCCACCTTTCACATTGTCACCGTAGTATATAGGGATAACATATTTTTTGTTATCTTTTGTTTCCTACTAATAGTGGTAGGAGAAGACAATGATGACAAATGTGTTCAACATGCTGAGTTACGTGATATGATGAAGACCATGACAGATATGTTCGCCAAATACAACGCAGCAATGGAGGAGTCATTGGCGAACTTGACTCGCCAACTTGATGACCTTGCTCTTCGGATGAATACTTTTGAGGCTCGGTTGCCTCTCGCTGGAAGACAAGAAGACAATGCTTATGATGAAATGGAAGATCACAATAATCAGCCCAGACTGCCACTTTATCATCGAGGTATGGGAGGTAATAATCATAACAATTATAATCGTCCTCCTGATGATCCTTTTGCTAATGTGAAATTTACTATACCCTCTTTTTCTGGTGCTTATGATGTTGAGGCTTATCTTGATTGGGAGATGACAGTATAGCAAAAATTTAATTCCCATCTTGTTCATGAACAACATAGATTTTGTCAAGCCACTAGTGAGTTTAAGGACTTTGCTATCATATGGTGGAATGAACTTGTTAAAACTAGAATTGATCCTCCAACATGGGATAGATTAAAGGAAGCTATGCATGTTCAATTTGTTCCTCCATCTTTTCAGCGGTACCTTCACAAAGAATTGCAGCGTTTAGACCAAGGTAACATGTCTGTGGAGGAGTATTATCAAGAGTTACAAAAGGGTATGCTGCGTTGTGGGGTAGTAGTGGACATGGATGATAAAATAGCTCGTTTTTATGGGGGGTTGAGGCGTGAAATTCCGGACATTGTTGATTACAAGGAATATGATACTGTTAACAGATTGTTTCAGCTTGCTATGTTGGCAGAAAAAAGAATTGCAGGGCCGACAACAACAGCAACAACGCACGAGGAGCAACTTCACGCTGCGTGCAGCGACTACACCATCCAAAACAGCACCATCTTCGACCCCCCGTGCAGCGACTACACCACCCAATGGCGGCCAACGAACTATACCTGCTGCTCCACCTTCTCGCGTGCCGGAAGGTAGCAATGCGACATCATTCAAGCCTTCGTCGTCCACTCCTTCTACGGGTCGTACTTCTGACATTAAGTGTCACCGCTGCCAGGGACTTGCTCATATGATGAGAGATTGCCCGAGCAAACGAGCATACATAGCACACGACTATGGTGGGTGTGATAGTACTTCGGATGTTGAATATGAATATTCTCTTGCTACTGACTTTACAGACCCAAATGACGAACACACCAAAGAAGAGGTACTTGGTACAGCGGCGACAGAGAACTATAGGAGCATCATTGTGCAGCGTTCCTTGAGGTCCAAAGTGGAGACCGATGACAAGCTACAACGACACAACCTCTTCCACATGTTTCTCATTGTCAAGGACTGCTGTGTACACACTATAATTGATGGAGGTAGCTGCAATAACTTGGTGAACACGGACGTTGTCAAGAAACTTGATTTGACAACAAGAGCACACCCTCATGCGTACCACATTCAACTGTTCAACAACAGCGGTAAGGTTCAGGTAACACAAACAGCGAGAATACATTTTTCAACTGGTTCATACCATGATTTTGCTGATTTTGATGTTGTTCCTATGGATGCTTGTTCTCTTTTATTGGGTCATCCTTGGGAATTTGATACAGATGCTATTCATAATGGTAGAACCAACAAATATACTCTCATGCATAAGGGAAAGAAAGTCACTTTGCTGCCTATGACTCCTTCTGAAATTGTGCATTTTGAGAAGAGTAAAATTTGTGATGGCAAAGCAACTAAATTAGAATCTGAAAAACAGCAAGTTATTAAGTTAAAATCACCATCGTTGCTCGCAACTAAATCTGACCTTGCTGATTTATTCGATGCTAAGGGGATGTGCTATGCTTTAGTTTGCAAAGAAGCCATGTTTTCACTTCATGAATTGTCTATTGCATTGCCCCCTGCTGTTGCTAACCTTTTGCAGGAGTTTGAGGATGTGTTTCCCTCCGAGATACCCCCTGGTTAGCACGGATGAGAGGCATTGAACACAAGATCGATTTGATTCCAAGAGCAAGTTTGCCAAATCGTGCAGCATACAGGGCGAATCCACAAGAAACTAAGGAAATTCAGCGACATGTCCAAGATCTTTTAGACTGCGGGTACATTCATGAAAGCCTTAGCCCTTGTTCTGTTCCTGTTGTTTTGGTTCATTAGAAAGAAGGTAGTTGGCCCATGTGTGTTGATTGTCGAGCAATTAATAACATCACCATTCGATATCGTTATCCTATTCCTCAATTAGATGATATGCTTGATGAATTGAGTGGTGCTATCATCTTCACAAAAATTGACTTGCGTAGTGGTTACCACCAAATTGGAATGGCACTAGGAGATGAATGGAAAACTGCATTTAAAACCAAGTTTGGACTTTATGAGTGGTTAGTCATGCCTTTTGGTTTAACTAATGAACCCAACACCTTTATGCGATTAATGAACGAGGTTTTACGTGCTTTCATTGGACAATTTGTGGTGGTTTACTTCGATGATATCCTCATTTACAGCAAGTTATATGATGAACATCTTGATCATTTACGTGTTGTTTTTAATGTTTTGAGAGATGCACGATTGTTTGGTAACCTCGAAAAGTGTGTCTTTTGCACCAATCGAGTCTTGTTTCTTGGCTATGTCGTTTCCTCGTAGGGAATTGAGATGGATGAGGCAAAAATTGAAGCAATCACCAGCTGGCCAGCCCCAACAACCGTCACACAGGTTCGTAGTTTTCTTGATCTTGTAGGTTTTTATCGGCGCTTTGTGCGGGATTTCAGCACCATTGCAGCACCTCTACATGAGCTAACGAAGAAGGGAGTGCCATTTCGATGGGTCGAACAGCAGCAACACGCTTTTGATGCTCTCAAATCGAAGCTTACACAACCACCATTGCTACAACTTCCTGATTTTGACAAGACCTTTGAGCTAGAATGCGATGCAAGCGGCATTGGTATTGGAGGCGTTCTCATACAAGGAGGTAAACCTGTTGCTTTATTTAGTGAAAAACTTCATGGTCCTTCTCTGAATTATTCTACTTATGATAAGAAATTGTATGCCTTAGTGCGTGTATTACAAACTTGGCAACATTACCTTTGGTCTAAGGAGTTTGTCATACATTCCGATCATGAATCATTGAAGTATCTTAAGTGTCAAACCAATCTGAATAAATGACATGCTAAATGGATTGAGTTCATAGAGTCATTTCGATACATCATTAAGCATAAGAAAGGAAGGAAAATATCATTGCTAATGCATTATCTAGGCGTTATACAATGCTGTCCCAACTTGATCATAAAATCTTTGGTTTGGAAACAATAAAAGCATTATATCCTACTGATTTGGACTTCAAAGATGCTTTTGAAAATTATAGAGAAGGAAGAACTTGGAATAAATAAGGGATGCGAGAGGGTCTCCTCTATCGTGCTAACAAGCTATGCATTCCAGCTGGCTCCGTTCGTCTATTACTTTTGCAGGAAGCACATGGAGGAGGTTTGATGGGACATTTTGGAGTGAAGAAAACTGAATATGTGTTGTCCACACACTTATTTTGGCCAAAGATTAGGCGTGATGTCGAGCGCTACGTGTCACGATGCACTACTTGCAACAAAGCTAAGTCTCGCCTTAACCCACATGGTCTTTATATGCCTCTTCCTGTTCGAAGTGTACCTTGGGAGGATATTTCTATGGACTTTGTTTTGGGATTTCCTAAGACTAAGAGGGGGAGGGATAGTATTTTTCTAGTTTTTGATCGTTTTTCCAAAACGGCACACTTTATACCGTGTCATAAGAATGATAATGCCTCACACATTGCTGATTTATTTATGACGGAAATTGTTCGTTTACAGGGTGTGCCAAATACCATTGTTTCTGATCGTGATACAAAATTTTTAAGTCATTTTTGGAGAACTTTGTGGTATAAATTGGGAACCAAGTTGCTGTTTTCAACTGCATGTCACCCACAAAAGGATGGACAAACCGAGGTAGTTAATCGTACTTTATCCACTATGTTGCGGGCTGTCTTGAAAGCAAATTTGAAGTTGTGGGAGGAGTGTTTACCACATATAGAATTTTCTTAGAACAGATCCGTTCACTCCACGACAAAGGTAAGTCCATTCCAGGTAGTGTATGGTTTCAATCCCTGTGCTCCTATTGATTTACTACCTTTGCCTCCTTCTGAAACTATAAATTTGGATGCTACACAACGATCTGAATTCATTCTTAAGATGCATGAAACTACAAAGAAAAACATTGAAATGATGAATGAGAAGTATAGGATTGCAAGTAGTACAGGTAGAAAAGAAGTAAAACTTGAACCGGGTGACTTGGTGTGGTTACATTTGAGAAAAGAGTGATTTCCCGACTTGAGAAAATATAAACTTATGCCACGAGCTGCTTGTCCTTTTAAGATCATTGAAAAGATTAAAGATAATGCATATAAGCTTGAATTGCCTCTCAATTTTGGGGTTAGTCCTACATTTAACATTTCAGATTTGCGACAGTACTTGGAGAAGAAGACGAACTTGAGTCGAGGACGACTCCAATTCAAGAGGGGGAGGATGATGAGGACATCACAACAGCGGAGACGTACATTGAACTGCGAGGACCAATCAGAGGAGCACGAGCACGGTTAATAAATCAGCAGGTGAATTTGTTCCTAACTTCTTTTGCATGTGAGTTTGAGAATAGATTGCTATGTGATGATTTAATTGTTATTGGGAATAATGGAGAAGATCAACCAGTGAAGGAAAGAGGCCTTGGGAGCCTGGAGAACCAGCTGGGACGTCCACAAGTTGACGGAAATAGTTTACAACTCGAACTCGAGTTCAACTCGGAGTCCAGGAGCAGTCCACCTTAAAACGGACGCCCAGGAGGCATGCGGACTCCGTTTTCGACGTTCTACATATGCACGGAAAGAGGAGAAGATAAAATTTCTAATGGTTCTGGTCCCACCTCAAAATTACTCCGAAGTCATTGGGAATCGTCGATACAATTCGAGTCCAGATTTCTGTCTGGTGCTGTGCCACCGAATCGGGCCTTTGAGCCTTGTATCCCGTAAGAGTCCATTAGGGACACGTCTAATCGTATTTTGGTCGAACCATAGACTATAAATACTGCAGCCTCCGGTCATATTCGGTGGGTTTTGCTTAGATCAATAATATCGCCGTTCTACGGTTTGTGAGACCCCAACTTCGTGATTTCAGATCCTGTCTTCTATGTTCTTGCTCTTGTTCTCGGTTGCACTTGCAGGGATTAGCCTTCCTGGCGAGGTCAAGCGTGTGCAACACGGTTGATAACTAACGGAGCTGTGGTGTAGTGATTGCAGGGGTACTCGTACCGCTCGAGTGCCACGGATCATCAACGTCGAGTTCTCCACCCCAATCGACATACCTTTCGGAAGATCGGCCTAAACCTACTCATCAAACATTGTCTGTGGAACTCGATGAACATGAAAAAACATCTATTAGAGTACATGTGTAGCAAAATATGTCGATTAGCATAAATGTAGGACAAACACTCAAAGTATTCCTGCATGCCTTCTATCCTTGCGTACATGTAGAGTAAAGCAACAATCCTTTCATGTTCGAATAGCATGTAGGTCGTGTACCTACCAACGGTGGTGCCTCTCGTTTGAAAAATGGAAAGGTTGTTTAGAGGGGGTGTTTTGTCCACATTGTACAGCATCGCCGAAGTATTGATATTGTTTTCTTTCGCAAAGTAGACACTTGAAAAGTATCCTACTTCCTTAAGAGCTTATGCTTCAGCGATGCACCCTTCCACCCTTGCCCTGTTCCAACCATTGGTTTCAGATATCGTAGCGCTCTTTCAATGTGATAAATCCACCTATATTGCACAGGACCGCTAACTTTAGCTCCGAATGGAAGATGGATAAGCAGATGTTGCATTGGATTGAAGAAACCCAGTGGAAATTTTTTTCCATCTTACATAAAAGTATGGGTATCTCCTTCTCTAACTTATCCATCATCCCGATCTTGATTTCTTTAGCACAAAGCTATCTATAGAAATAGCTGAGTGTAACACCCTCATTTTCATGCATCATGCCTTGCATACACTCATATACATGTTTAACATCAACCCACAACAAGAGGAACGAGTTTAAATTTGATTTGGAGCAAAACCGCACTTAAAATGCAGGAACGTGTGGACTAGTCCGATTTTGCCGAGGACTAGTCCGATTTCTCTCTGACTAAAAACAGACTTGTCCGTTTTCGGTGCGGAATAGTACGATTTTTCCTCTGGGAACTTTCGGACTTGTCCAATTTTGTGCGGACTAGTCCGATATTCCAAGAATCCTTGAAAAATTGCTAAGTCCCTGGACTTTTCCGGACTAGTCCGGTGTTCGATTTCCGGACTTGTTCGATTTCCTCCCTGACAAAAGTCCGACTTGTCCGATTTTTGGCCAGACTTGTCCGATTTTCTCTCTGGACGACTTCGGACTAGTCCGGTCCTTTCCGGACTTGTCCGATATTTCGCGACTCCGAGTTGATCTTTTGTTTTACGACTTGTTTCTTGGGGTTCACGTTAAGTGGTCCTAGGGACGTCGTGCCTAACTCTTTTAGAGCCCATGTGAGACTCTAAACCGGCCTCTACTCCTCTCAAACTCGAAATCCATCTAACCCTAACCTCCACCTCTATATAAACAACCCCACCCCTTGGCTTGACATCTATTTACCACTTTTCCACCCCACCCAAACCCTAGTTCGTGGAGAGCCACCACCAAGGAGGGAGGAGAAGATCCCAAGCAAGAAGAAGAAGAAGAAGAGGAGGAAACGAAAGAGGATCAAGATCTCCACCAAGTTTTCGTTCTTCATCATCAATTCATCTCCAAGTTCATGACCAACCCAAGATCACCAAGATCCAAGTGTTACCTCCAAGTTTCTTGATTCATTGGAGTCCTAAACACCTGGTATACCTTCTATTACCTTTTCCTCACGTGAATTCAGCACCTAATCTCCAAATTTACATCGATCTAGAAAACCCTAATCTGCTGATCTCGCAAAGTGCGGACTTGTCGGGTCCCTAGCGGACTAGTCCGATCTTTCTGGTTAAATTGTGTTGAATTAATTCAAAAGTTTGATGTAATCACATCCAAACCTGTATAAACTCTTTAAAAGCTATTAGAACTAGTTAGTGATCATTAAAAGCAATCTATTAACAGGTTCTACCTTGCATTTGCATAAATCATGCATGCCATGTCAAAATTGAGTAATATTTGTGCACTCTTTGATTGTGTTTCTTGTCTTGTATGTTTATTGTGCGGATTAGACGGATTTGTGCTAGAGAGTGCCGCGGAGGATCTCCAGTACCAAGAGTTTGAAGGCTTTGACCCTAATCAACAGCAAGAGCAAGGCAAGTGTCCTTAAATCATATTGATCCTGTTTTAAAATAAATGTTTTTTTTGCAAAATTGCATGCTTGTGTCAATTTGATGGGAATCCTATGATAGGAAGTTTGCTAGCTTTGTTTGACCACCCTTTTCACCTGGAATCATGGTAGAGAGTCGGGGAGGGCTTTTTACCTTTTGCTTCGCTTAATCAACTGGGATGCGAAACAACTATACCACTCAATTTAATTTTGCATGGATCAGATTACGGTTAACATGAACTGGTTAAATATAATATGGCAATGGGTGATCTAAGCAAGCCTGGTATGTGGATGGGTTGGACGTATGGTGGTTTGCTTGCTTTAGATCTAAGGACCGGTTGATGCAAGAATAAGCCAGGACTACAGTGCCACCATGAGGCCAAGTATGGGTGCGGCGTAGCTGATTAATTAGGGCTTTGCTAGTGCTGTTTGGATCATGGTGGATGCTCGGGGAAGGAGTAGTCGGATTGGGTTTGTTGATGATTGGTGGGACTACCCTGGGATCCGAATGGCTCAAGAGGGGGCCCTTGCTTGAAGATGTGCTCAGTTGGAGGCATCGCCACCGGTGAAACCTCAGTGAGGTCTAAATAGGCTAGTAATCCCTTTGTAAAGGCTATTTTGTGATCTCTTGGTCATACACCAAAGGAAGTGTAATTGGCATAAGGGAGGTTCTTTAGTCGCCTACAGGTGATGAAATCACAAACACGTGGGTAAAGTGGTACAAACTCTGCAGAGTCTAATAAAACTATCATGATAGTTGTGCTCCCAGTTATGAGCACCTGGACAACTTCCATGATTAGAGGGAACTCGGTAATGGGATGGTTATGGTTTTGTAATGGTTATGGCTGGTTGTGGTTTAATTTCTGGTATTGAATATGGTTATTGGCAAATGTTGAAATATGGAAGTATTGGTGATTGTAGTGAATTCAGATAGGTATTATGATATTACTTATGATTATGATGGGTTTACTTCACATACATACAATATATTGCTTTTCAAATGTTATAATGTACTTTTCAGCACTTAACCATTATTATTGTCGTCATTTGAATCAGCCACATGTCATACTTTCCACACTTGCTGAGTACGACATGTACTCACTCTTGCAATCCCCCCAACAGTTGCAGGTCAGGATTGGGAGTTTAATGGCGATAATGCGGACTCCTAGGTCGTGTCTACCGTCAACTTTGCCTGTGGTGTTGATTGGAGCTGCGCTACCCTATGGCTTATGCTGCCTAGTTGTTTAGTTTGCTTATTTAGTTCATTTCCGCTGCATTAGTTGAACTTGTCGTTAATATTCATTAGAGCTTGTATTCGAGGATAATATGGTTTGTTAAATAAAATTTAGTAAATTAGTCTTGTTCTGTGGTAATTATTTGTATATCGTTTGTGATTGCACTCGTGTATGTGTGTTGAACGTCCTAGGCACACATATGCGTTAGCTTGGTACATTTTTTGGAACCGGGCATCATAGATTGGTATCAGAGCTACAGGTTGACCGTAGGGTGCAACCTAGATAGAATGGACACTTTAGAGCACATAGGGGCACTCAGGAATCGATGTATTTTTGCTTGGTGTGTTGTTGCTGTATATATTGTTTGCTCATGTGCTTAATAGAGGAATTTGGGATGCCTTAACATTGCCATGTCCACCTAGGCTAGTGTAGCTAGCTGTTTAGTTTCATATCCCTTGATGCATATAGTTGGGGACGTTTATAGTTGGGGATGTTTTCTAATTCTTACCTATTGCTTTTCTTCAGATGGTGAGGACTCGCAAACAGAGGGATGCTAATGATGAGGAGGAGAACCATGGAGTGCCTCAGAACAACATTGGACAAGGATCTACTCAGGGAGCTATCAACATTGAGCAGCTATTGGCTATGCAAAACCAGCTCATGCAGACCATGATACAAACTATGGGATAGTTGCATGCTAGCAATATCAACAATCAGCCCCACATGCCTCCACCACCACCCCCGCCTCCTCATAACCGACTGGGAGAGTATATGAGGACTAGGCCACTGACCTTTGCTCAAGCTGCTGACCCTATGGATGCGGATGATTGGCTCAAGTACGTGGAAAAGAAGCCAGCTATTGACCAATGCAGTGACCGAGAGAAGGTCTTGTTTGCTTCTCATCAACTAGTTGGAGCAGCTGCGGATTGGTGGGATTTTTATTGCAATGCTCAAGAGAACCAAGAGAGAATTACTTGGACCGAATTCAAGGAGAATTTCCGTTCTCATCATGTGCTGGAGGGAGTGATGATCTTGAAGAGGTAAGAATTTGAGAACTTGAGGCAAGGGAGATCAAGCCTGAGTGAATATCTCAATAAGTTCACTTAACTCTCCAGATATACGCCTGAAGATGTTAGTCGGGACAGCCAGAAACAATACTTGTTCATGAGGGGCTTGAACAATGAAATCCAAGTGCAACTTCTCAATTGTGATTATGCAAATTTTCAGAAGCTTGTGGACAAAGCAATTGTGGTTGAGAACAAGATTCGTGAGATGGGGCAAGACAATAAGAGAAAGGTGCCATATAAAGGACAGCAACAAGGAAGTAATGTGCACCCTCGCTTTGCACCGCCCAATGCGCCTTATTACAGCTCTTCTATTCCTACTCAACGCCCTGGTTATGCACCACGCCCAACTCAGTTTGTGCAGCAACGCCCTGTCATGCAAGCACCTAGGCCTCCAATGCCTTATGCGCCTCGTGCAAATTTTCCTGGTACCAATGTTCAAAACCAAGCTCGTCCCAATAATTCTGGTGGAGTTAAGAAGTGCTATACTTGTGGAGAAGCTGGACACTTTGCGCATCAATGTCCTAAGTCAGGCCTTGGTCAAGGAAGCAATGCGCCGAGGCAAAACCCAAGACCCAATGGAGGAGCGCCACAAGGGAACCATGGACAGCAGAATTTTGCTCGTGGCAACGTGAACCATGTCTCTACGGAGGATGCTCAACAAGCGGATGGCGTGGTCATTGGTATGTTTCTAGCCAACTCCAACCCCGCGACTATGTTATTTGATTCTGGAGCATCACATTCATTCATTGCATCAAAGTATGTCACTAAGTATAGTTTGCCTATCTCTCATATGAAGTTTACTCTATTGGTTAAGTCTCCTGGAGGAGAGATGAGGACAAATATAGTATGTCCAAAAGTAAGCCTTAGAATAAGGGGGGTAGACTTCTCCGCCAACCTCATTGTTTGGGATTCGCAAGGATTGAACATTATACTCAGTAAGGACTGGTTGAGGAAGCACAATGGCGTTATTGAGTGTGACACGAAGACAGTGAAGTTAACCAATGCGGAAGGGATCACCATAGAATTTGAAGCATCTCAAAGCGCACCGAAGCAATTGGAGTTGAATCATATGGACGGTGCCAAAATTGAGGAGATTCCGGTGGTGAGAGAATTTTTGGATGTTTTTTTCGGAAGAGTTGCCAGGTATGCCACCTGATTGAGACATTGAGTTTGTTATTGATTTAATACTTGGAACTGCACCTATAGCTAAGAGGTCGTATAGGATGCCTCCTATGGAATTAGCGGAGCTCAAGAAGCAAATTCAAGAGCAACTAGAGAAGGGTTTCGTTCCGCCCAGTTGTTCACCTTGGGGAGCACCCGTTCTATTTGTGGACAAGAAGGATGGATCCCAAAGGATGTGCATTGATTACTGAGCTCTCAATGAGGTAAAAATCCAGAACAAGTACACCTTGCCACGCATAGAAGACTTGTTTGATCAGATGAAGGGTGCTTGCATCTTCTGTAAGATTGATTTGAGGTCGGGATACTTCCAAACGAAGATAAGACCATCGGACATACCCAAGACAGCTTTTAGGACGCGATATGGATCTTATGAGTACACCGTGATGTCCTTTGGATTGACAAATGCGCCTGCCTACTTTATGTACCTCATGAATAAGGTCTTCATAGAGTACTTGGATAGATTCGTTGTGGTGTTTATTGATGACATTATGATCTACTCGAAGGATGAGAAAGAACATGAGGAACACTTGAGGCATATGTTGCAGAAATTGAGGGAGCATCAATTGTATGCCAAGTTCAACAAGTGTCAGTTTTGGTTAAGGGAAGTGTCGTTTTTGGGTCATATAATCTCAGGAGGAGGAGTATCGGTTGACCCCGAAAAAGTGAGAGACGTGTTGAAGTGGGAACCGCCGCAAAACGTAAAGGAAATAAGGAGTTTTCTTGGGATGGCTGGATATTACCGTAGGTTCATCAAGGACTTTTCCAAGATAGCCAAGCCAATGACGGAATTGCTAATGAAGGGAAAGGTTTTCCAATGGACTCAAGCTTGTCAAAACAGTTTTGAGGAGTTGAAGAAGAGGTTGACAACAGCCCCAGTTTTGGTACTGCCAAATGTAAGCAAGAGTTTTGACATATATTGCGACGCATCGAGAAAAGGACTTGGATGTGTGCTCATGCAAGAAGGTCAAGTGGTTGCATATGCTTCGAGACAACTGAAGAAACATGAGCAGAATTATCCAACACATGATTTAGAACTTGCAGCCGTGGTACATGCATTGAAAATTTGGAGAAACTACATCCTTGGACATTGGTGTGAAATTTATACGAATCATAAGAGTTTGAAGTATATTTTCACACAAACGGATCTGAACATGAGGCAACGGAGATGGTTGGAGCTCATGAAATATTATGATTTGGGAATCAACTATCATCCGGGAAAAGCCAATGTAGTGGTCGATGCTTTGAGTAGAAAAGGAGTAAGTCATTAACTCACAGTTCGAGAGTTACCATCCGAGTTATATAAGGATTTTGAAAGGTTGAACCTCGGATTTGTAAATGAGATGGAGATGATGGAGTTAAACCCAACCTTGGAGCAAGAAATTCGAGAAGCAAAAACACGGATGAGGAGATTTTGATGAAGACGAACATGGTACCATATGGCTTGGAAAGAGAATCATTGTGCCTAATGTGAAGCATGTTCGGGATACTATATTAAAAGAGGCACATGACTCACCTTACTTAATTCACCCTGGTTGTACAAAGATGTACAAAGACTTGAAGACTAGCTATTGGTGGGATAGCATGAAGAACGACATAGCCGAATACGTATCATTGTGTGATGTGTGTCAACGAGTCAAGGCAGAACATCAAAGGCCAACTGGATTATTGGAACCATTAAAGGTCCCGGAATGGAAGTGGGAAGAAATCAGTATGGACTTCATAGTTGGGTTACCACATACTCGGTGCGGGTATGACTCAATTTGGGTAATCATGGTCGATTGACCAAGTCAGCTCATTTTGTTCCCGTCAAGACAAAGTATACATCTGCACAATTGGCCGAAATATACATGGAGCAGATTGTGTGTCGACATGGAGTCCCTAAGAAGATAGTCTTGGATAGAGGTTCTCAATTCACTTCCAGGTTTTGGCAAAAATTGCATGAAGCTTTAAGGACGAGGTTGAATTTTAGTTCAGCATATCACCCTAAAACGGATGGGCAAACCGAGTGGACCAATCAAATTTTGGAGGACATGTTAAGGGCTTGTGCTCTAAAGCATGGGAAAAGTTGGGACAAGAGCTTGCCATATGCGGAATTTTCATACAACAATAGTTACCAAGCAAGCTTGAAAATGTCACCGTATGAAGCGCTTTATGGAAGGAAGTGCAGGACACCTTTATTTTGGAATGAGGCAGGAGAAACTCAAGTGTTTGGTCCGAATGTGTTGCAAGAAGCCGAAAAGCAAGTCCAAATAATTTGTGAAAACTTGAGGGCTGCCCAATCAAGGCAAGAAGGCTATGCAGACAATAGGAGAAGGAAATTAGCCTTTGAAATAGGAGATTTTGTTTACCTCAAGGTGTTACCAATGAGAGGTCATAAGAGGTTTAACATATGGTGCAAGCTCGCACCTCGTTATATTGGACCATTCAAGATTTTGGACAAAAGAGGAGAAGTAGCGTATAAGTTAGAGATGCCAGCTCATCTTTTGGACGTCCATGATGTCTTTCATGTTTCCCAGCTCAAGAAGTATTTGAGAGTACCGGAAGAACAAGTGTCAATCGAAGAATTGGAACTAGAGGAAGATTTGACTTATGCCGAACAACCGGTCAAAATCTTGGAAACTAAGGAGAGGGTCACAAGGAACAAGGTTATTAGATAGTGTAAAGTTCAATGGAAGCACCACACAGAAAAAGAATGGACGTGGGAATTGGAGGATGCTCTCAAGAAGGAATTTCCCTATCTCTTCCCTTCCGCGTCGAATCTCGAGGGCGAGATTCATTTTAAGGGGGGTAGGTTTGTAACACCCTCATTTTCTTGCATCATGCCTTTCATACACTCATATACATGTTTAACATCAACCCACAACAAAAGGAACGAGTTTAAAATTGATTTGGAGCACAACCGCACTTAAAATGCAGAAAAGTGCGGACTAGTCCGATTTTGCCGAGGACTAGTCCGATTTCTCTCTGAATAAAAACGGACTTGTCCGTTTTTGGTGCGGACTAGTCCGATTTTGCCTCTGGGAACTTTTGGACTTGTCCGATTTTGTACGGACTAGTCCGATATTCCAAGAATCCTTGAAAATTTGCTAATTCCCTGGACTTTTCCGGACTAGTCCGGTGTTCTAGCGGACTTGTCTAATTTCGTATCTGACAACAGTCGGACTTGTCTGATTTTGGGCCAGGCCCTTCCGATTTTCTCTCTGGACGACTTTGGACTAGTTCGGTCCTTTCCGGACTTGTCCGATATTTCGCGACTCCGAGTTGATCTTTTGTTTTACGACTTGTTTCTTGGGGTTCATGTTAAGTGGGCCAAGGGACGTCGTGCCTAACTCTTTTAGAGGCCATGTGAGACTCTAAACCGGCCTTTACTCCTCTCAAAATCGAAATCCATCTAACCCTAGCCTCCACCTCTATATAAACAACCCCACCCCTTGGCTTGACATCTATTTGCCACATTTCCACCCAACCCAAACCCTATTTCGTGGAGAGCCACCACCAAGGAGGGAGGAGAAGATCCCAAGCAAGAATAAGAAGAGAAGTAAACGAAAGCGGATCAAGATCTCCACCAAGTTTTCGTTCTTCATCACCAATTCATCTCCAAGTTCATCACCAACCGTAGATCACCAAGATCCAAGTGTTACCTCCAAGTTTCTTGTTTCATTGGAGTCCTAAACACCTGGTATACCTTCTATTATCTTTTCCTTACATGAATTCAACACCTAATCTCCAACTTTACGTTGATCTAGAAAACCCTAATATGCTGATCTCACAAAATGCGGACTTGTCCGGTCCCTAGCGGACTAGTCCAATCATTCTGGTTAAATTGTTTGAATTAATTCAAATGTTTGATCTAATCACATCCAAACCTGTATAAACTTGTTAAAGGCTATTAGAACTAGTTAGTGATCATTAAAAGCAATCTATTAACAAGTTCTACCTTGCATTTGCATAAATCATGCATGTCATGTCATATTGAGTAATATTTGTGCACTCTTTGATTGTGTTTCTTGTCTTGTATGTTTATTGTGCGGATTAGACGGATTTGCGCTAGAGAGTGCCGCGGAGGATCTCCAGTACCAAGAGTTTGAAGGCTTTGAACCTAATCAACAGCAAGAGCAAGGCAAGTGTCCTTGAAGCATATTGATCCTGTTTTAAAATAAATGTTTTGTTTGCAAAATTGCATGCTTGTGTCAATTTGATGGGAATCCTATGACAGGAATTTTACCAGCTTTGTTTGACCACCCTTGTCACCTGGAATCATGGTAGAGAGTCGAGAAGGGCTTTTTACCTTTTGCTTCGCTTAATCAACTGGGATGGGAAACAACTATACCACTCAATTTAATTATGCATGGACTAGATTACGGTTAACATGAACTGGTTAAATATAATATGGTAATGGGTGATCTAAGCAAGCCTGGTATGTGGATGGGTTGGACGTATGGTGGTTTGCTTGCTTTAGATCTAAGGACTGGTTCATGCGAGAATAAGCCAGGACTACAGTGCCACCACGAGGCCAAGTATGAATGCGGCGTAGCTGATTAATTAGGGCTTTGCTAGTGCTGTTTGGACCATTGTGGATGCTCGGGGAAGGGGTAGTCGGGTTGGGTTTGTTGATGATTGGTGGGACTACCCTTGGATCCGAATGGCTCAAGAGGGGGCCCTTGGTTGAAGATGTGCTCAGTTGGAGGCATCGCCACCGGTGAAACCTCAGTAGGGTCTAAATAGTCTAGTAATCCCTTTGTAAAGGCTATTTTGTGATCTCTTGGCCATACACCAAAGGAAGTGTAATTGGCATTAGGGAGGTTCTTTAGTCGCCGACGGGTGATGAAATCACAAACACGTGGGTAAAGTGGTACAAACTCTGCAGAGTCTAATAAAACTATCATGATAGCCGTGCTCCCGGTTATGAGCACCTGGACAACTTCCATGATTAGAGGGAACTCGATAATGGGATGGTTATGGTTTGGTAATGGTTATGGCTGGTTGTGGTTTAACTTCTGGTATTGAATATGGTTATTGACAAATGGTGAAATCTGGAATTATTGGTGATGGTAGTGAATTCAGATTGGTATTATGATATTACTTATGATTATGATGGGTTTACTTCACATACATATAATATATTGCTTTTCAAATGTTCTAATATACTTTTCAGCACATAACCATTATTATTGTCGTCATTTGAATCAGCTACATGTCATACTTTCCAAACTTGCTGAGTACGACATGTACTCACTCTTGCAATCCCCCCAGCAGTTGCAGGTAAGGATTGGGAGTTTAATGACGATAATGTGGAGTTCTAGGCCGTTTCTACTGTGAGCTTTGCCTGTGGGGTTGATTGGAGCTGCGCTACCCTATCGCTTATGCTGCCTAGTTGTTTAGTTTGCTTATTTAGTTCATTTCTGCATATTAGTTGAACTTGTCATTAATATTCATTAGAGCTTGTATTCGAGGATAATATGGTTTGTTAAATAAAATTTAGTAAAACAATCTTGTTCTGTGGTAATTATCTATATATCGTCTGTGATTGCACTCGTGTATGTGTGTTGAACGTCCAGGGCACACATATGCGTTAGCTTGTTTCATTTTTCGAAACCGGTTGTCACACTAAGCTCGGCTAAAACCTTCCACACCACATCATCTAGATAGCCTCGAATCATAACAGGTAAGAGTCTTTCTATTATAATATGATAATCATGACTCTTCAACCCAGTGAGGTTTCCTGTGTTAACATTTACGGCTCGTTTCAAGCTAGCTGTGTAACCATCTGGGAATTTCAAAGTTTTCATGCATTTCATAACTTCTTTCTTTTCTTTCGATCGAAGACAGAAAGAAGCACGTGGCTTTCCGCCACTTTCAGAGATTTCAAGAGTTGGACAGTGACAAATGTCTGCCAAATCTAGTCTAGCTTTATAATTGTCTTTCATTTTGCCAGGCATATCCATGCAAGTGCTTATGATACTTTCGCTCATGTTCCTGATGCACGACATCAATGTTGTGCATTAGAATCAACGACTTCACATACGGTAGCTTCCAAAGTCCACATATGTGAGTCCAATTGTGTTCCTCTCCATAACCTACGAAATATCCAGGATGACCTTCATCAGGCACCAGTTTGTCCAACATATCAGAAATTTCTGACCTATTGAGACGCTTCGGTGGTCCTTTAGTGACAACAGTGTTCTTTTGGAAAACATGTCACTGCTGCCTAAATATATGATTCGAGGGTAGCAAACATCTGTGACAACCGAAGTAAGATATTCTGCCTCTATGAGTTAGTCGAAAGCAATCTGTGTCTGAAGCACACATTGGACACGTCAGACGACCGTGAGTGCTCCATCCGGAAAACATGCCGTATGCCGGCAAATCATGGACGGACCACAAATAAGCAGCTCAAAGGTTGAATTTCTGCTTCTTGTAACTGTCGTAGGCTTCGACTCCTGTCCACAAGACTTTCAATTCTTTGATCAGCGGTTTTAACATCACGTTGAGACGTGACCTAGGATGATCAGGTCCAGGTACAATGATGCTGATAAACATGAACTCATTCTTCATACAAAAAGTAGGTGGCAGGTTGTACAGAATGACAAAGATGGGCCAACATGAGTATGGCGTGGCGTTTGTACTGAACGGTGAGAATCCGTCTGTCTCTAATCCGATGCGAACATTCCTCGCATCACGAGAAAAGTCTGGATCAAAACGGTCTAGCGCCTTCCATGCATCACCATCGGACGGATGCGTCGAGAATTCTTTGTTCTCACGTTTACCTTCTTTGTGCCATCTCATGTGTCTTGCAGTTCTTTTTGAAAGAAACAACCGCTTCAACCGAGGTGTCACAGGCAAGTAACGAAGCTGCTTATGTGCGACATCTGTCATCACATTATCGCCATCATCATTAACAACTTCGACATACCTCGATTTACCACATTTCAAGCACATCTTCTCATTGGCATGCTCTTTCCAGAATAGCATGCAGTTGTCTGGGCACACATCGATTTTTTCATACTTCATACCGAGACCAGATATCTTGATCTTTGAATGATACATATCTGGTGGCGCATTGTGAGGTTGTGGAAGGATATCGTAGATCAATTTCATGAGATCATTGTAGCAGTTGATGGAAAAAAGTACTTGGACTTAATTGCCATAAATCTGGTCAAGAAAGCAAGTACGGTCACAACCGTGTGTTCATGCAACGGCTCTTGTGATTTCTTCAGCTCCTCGAAGAACTTCTCTGCCTCATTTGTAAGAGGGTCCTCCGCTTCCAGAGCTTCTAGCATCTCATCCATTCTATCAACCTCTGTTATATCATCATCCTCATCCAATTCGTCTATGAATCGAGAATTAGTCTTGCCGTAAAAGGTCCACACTTCATAATGTGGAGTTAAACCATTTCGACATAAGTGAAACGAAAGCTCCAATCTTCTCAAAACTTGGTGTTCCGGCATTTTGTACACGGGCACCGCACCATATCTTCTGTTGACAATGAAACTGCTCGATCCAAACATTTATCTATCTTGATAAACCACTCATCTGAGTGACCACCGGTTCTGCTCTTCCAGCCAATATACATCCAACTGCGGTCTTCACCCATGTTTGGCTCTGCAGTTTAATGTGAAATATTATTAGTTTCATTGTTATGTTATGTCACGGCCCTACAACCTAGGCAGGTAGATCCTAAACCCACCCAAGAGTGACCGAGCAGAGCGTGCTCATGACGAGATGCCTGATCTGTATTTGAACGAAATTTCGGCAGCATAACCCCACTGTTCTCCACTGCACGGCCAAAAATGGTGCAGCAGAGAACAACAGGGTTACGCCAGAGAAAACTCGTCCAAATCCAGACCCGCGTCTCGTCAAAAGCCATGCCCCCTCGGTCACTCCGAGGCTGTCCAAAAAGGGACAATTCCGAACCTGCACGTCTCACATGCCAATGGCATGTGAGACGTGCCGATCCAAAACGGGTAATACATTGCTATAGGTTATGTTGCTCATTTTCATTTTGAGGTCATTTAAGAGAGAGGAAAGAACTAGAGAAAGAGTGAGAGGAAAGTTGGTCTTAGATGACAATTCCACATCCATTTCCACCGTCCATGCAATCGCGGGTCATTGATGTCCTTACCAATCCGTTCGCTTCCATGTCGCCTTGACGCATACGGTACCACTACTATGGTCTATACGGCACAATCACACTTATTGTGTGTCGTGCCCTTCCGGGTTGGTCTGAGCCGGACCAAAACCCCTTTATTTACATATATTAAGTAGTCACTCAAAAACATTAAATATAAATAAACAATAAGCACCAATAAAAAATAAATATCAAACAATAGACAATATGTTATATGAGCATGTGTATGATCATTGGCAATGAAGTAGCAATGAAGTAGGATCATCTAAACATAACTAGCAATGTATGATCATATATGAGCACGTATATGAGCACGCACAATTTAAAACATTGCATCATCTAAACATAACTAGCAATAAAGTAGGATCATCTAGATATTACCACATTGCATCATATAAACATTGCATCATCTAAACATTCCATCATTCAAATGTCCATCATGCATTACCAAACAAAACTTGAAAATTTAACTATTGCATCAAACATCCATCATCTAAACATTGCATCATCTAAACATTCCATCATGCAAACACATTCCCATACCTAGTCGGCGTAGGCGTTGGAGGGGCGGCGGCGTTGGACGAGGCGGCAATGGAGGAGGTTGGCAAATGGCGGTGTCGGAGGGATGGTGGTGCTGCTGTCCGGGGCTATGGCATGGACGGCGGTGGGGACAGGGCCGCAGTGGGGCGGTGTTGCGGGGGCGGCCGGAGGGGCCGGCGGGGGAAGGGTCGGAGGCGCGGCCGGAGGGGTGGCGCTGCGGGGGCGGAGCCGGTGGTGCGGCGGGCCGGCGGCCAAAGGGGCGGTGCTGTAGGGGCGGGGCGGGCGGGGCCGTTGCCACGGCGGGCCGGTGGCCTGAGGCGGCTCGAGGTCGGGGCGGCGCGCGGGGCGAGGGCGTGGCTCGGGGTCGAGGCGGCGCCACGGGGGCGGGGCCGCGGTACGCTAGCGGTGGGAGTGGGGTTGGCGGCAGGGCGGCGACGGCGGGGGCGCGGCAGGGCGGCGGGGATTCGGACTGTGTGCAGGTGAATGAACCGTCAGTGTCGGGGGCGGTCGATAAAAGCCCTTATTTGCAACGACATCCTTAATTGCGACGGCCTTAAATTACGGCCGTCGCAATTAAGTTTATTTGCGATGGTTTTTTTTAAAGCCGTCGCAAGTAACCACTTATTTGCGACGGTTTGCTTATTTGCGATGGCCCTAGGGTTGGCCGTCGCAAATAAGTGGTTCTTTGCGACGGCCCTAGAGTTGGCCGTCGCAAATAAGCGGTTATTTGTGATGACTTTTTTATTTGCGACAGCCAACAACATGCCGTCGCAATTTACTGTATTTGCGACGGCTGGCCGTTGCAAATAGATCCAGCCGTCGCAAATGATCGCGTTTCCTGTAGTGCAGCATGGACTCCGCCGGCTACTACATCTTCGGGTTAGGCTTTGTGGCCGCTCTCTCGACTGCCTCTATGAGACAATCGGTGAGGAGGCTGGGGTGGAGTTTTGCGAGCAACTGGTGAACGCCATCGGCCGGAAGAAGTTCGATCTGGTGTGGGAGGATGCTTCGCCGGCTGTTGCAGCGGAGGCGGTGGCGCCGCCGGTGGATGCGGAGGCGGCGGCGGAGGAGGTGAACAAGTCCTCCTCCGAGTAGAGTAGGATTAGTAGGAATTTTTTCTTTTGTATTAAATGTGTTTTTTCTTGTTTGTAATATATGTGTTGTTTTTATGTTAATGAAAATGTCTTTCATGTTCGTGAACAATGTGTCCCACAGTACATGCATTAACGAAAACTTCTCCGTTTATCGAAAAACATTACAGATGGAAAATTAAAACATTAGTAATATTATATCTAATAAATATTAAACACATTAGGACGTACGTAGTAGTATTATATTTCAAAAAAAAACTACAAAAATAAAAAGCTAGACCGTGTAATTGTATATCGCATCCGGATGATGCAAATACTAATTAATTTTATTTCTTTTCTCTTTACCAGCTGTAATCGTGCCCCCCACCCCACCGGCCTGGCCCTAGGCAGTAGCCCCTCCTTCCTAAGCCCAGAGTCGGGCTTGCCTTTAAGATGATCCAAGAAATAAAGAAATGGATGATCCTATATCTCGAATCCAACTTCGACGTCAAACCAAAAGCAATTAATGACTGAGCACTTTGTCACATGTCACTAGAGTGTACGCACAAATACACGACCTCAACACCGGGTTAATGGTGCATCGTGGACTAACCACATGACCTGCCCAAACACTCACGTAATTAGCATACACCTGCAAGAGCAACTACCTAGCCGCATCCTTAGCATACGAACGGCAACGCCGATCAACTTATACTTTTTGTACTACGTATAAAGAATTTTCCTTGTCCATGATCCAATAAACAAGCTCTTTTGATGCGGCAACTAATAATCAGCACGTGATCAACGAGCCTCAAACTATATATATATATATATATATATATATATATATATATATATATATATATATGACGATCTTATAACAAAAAGAAAAAACATGTAATGTTGTCATCAAACATGATCGCGAGGTTTTCAAGTGCATGTTGTTACTTGTCCATGCTTGCTACGCTCCAAACATGATAAACGAGCCTCAAACATGATGATATTTCAACAAAAAGAGAGAAAACACGTGTAACGTCATATCTTACATGATCGTCGATGTCTCTCTCACATTAATGACTAGTATGCAATCTGTCTTATAGTGCAACCATGCAATCATCCATCATCAACCATTGGATGTTCATACTAGGGTGATTGTGTTTTTCACTTAACTCCCCCACGTGGTGGAGGGGGTTAAGTGAAAAAATGCAACCACCCTAGGAAGAACATCCAATGGTTGATGATGGATGATTGCATGATTGCACCATAAGTCAGATTGCATACTAGTCATTGCCTAAGGTTGTAGTTGTCCATGGATATATATACTACGCACCGAACATATGATCAACGAACCTCAAACTTGTCACTTTGTATTTAAAAAATGAACTACAAAGCGACAAGTTCACAGAGACAAGGGGAGTATATATATACATACATACATACATACATACATATATATATATATATATATATATATATATATATATATATGACCATCTTTTAACAAAAAGAGAAAAACAGTCGTGACGTCATCATATATGATCATCGACGTCTCTCTCACATGCATGTTGTGCTACGCCCCAAATATATGATCAACGAGCCTCAAACTATATATATATATATATATATATATATATATATATATATATATATATATATATATATATATATATGACAACCTTTCAACAAAAAGAGAAAACTACATATATAACATGTTAGTTGTCACGCCCCAAACATGGTCAACGAGCCTCAAACTATATATGATGATGTTTTAACAAAAAGCAGAGAAAACACGTAATAATGTTGTCATCAAACATGATCGCGAGGTTTTCAAGTGCATGTTACTTGTCCATGCTTGCTACACTCCAAACATGATCAACGAGCCTCAAATATGACGGTCTTTCAACTGAAAAAAACTGGAACATTGCATAAGCCTTGGGCTAGTGGGCCCTTTGCGTGTCAAACTTAAAAACTAGAACTGAAAAATTGAATCACCGCCAGACGGACCTACAAAGTATGCCAGGTGGGCCACTACATACACTGGACCCTTTGCATGTCAAATTAAAAAATTGCCCGTGAAGCCTAGATGGAACGTGTCGAGCCGTTGCGATAACCTAAAGGAGGCAAACCGCAGTTTGGATTAACTCCTACCCACCCACCGGTTTGGAAGGGCAGTTTTCGAAACGTCCGATCATCTCCACTCGCGCGCTTAGACGATGACCCGCTATAAAGGCACACGCGTCCTCTTGCGTCTCTGCCGCACCACTCCATCGATCATAGCCTCCAAACTTCTCTTGCTTCAGAACCGCTGCACCATCGCCGACCACCTCTCGCTCTTTCTCTGCACCTCTATTGCCGCACAAATGGGTAGCTCCGCACCCAAGCGCTTCTGGCCATCGATGTCCTCCGAACCTCCTTCTTCCCCATTTAAGTCGCACCCAATGCCAGTGGAACTGGCGGTGGCGCCCGCACCTTCTCCGTCACCTTCTCTACCCGCGGCGTCCACACCTCCTCATCCCGTTTGGGTTTAGGAGACTATGCGCCTCATCGAACACCGCTTCGATGAACTCGATCGGTGCCTAAAGGAGGCCACCGAGCAGCTTTCCGCCACGGCCAGGCATGCAAAAAAGCTCGAAAAAATGGCGCGGGATGTATTTTCTTATACATCTCGCTCGTGTGATCGTCTGGGTCTTGTGAAACTTCCCATTTGAACTAGCATGGACACCACCAGCCACTACTGCTTCTGGTTAGGGTTTGTGGCCGATCGTCTAAACGTCCTCTACGAGACGATCGAGGAGGTGGCTGGGGTGGAGGGTTGCCGCCATCTTCTGCAGACCGTCGGCTGGAAGCTTCAGACCCAATTGATGGAGGAGGTGGCAGCAGCGGTGGTAGCGGAGGAGGTGGCAGCAGCGGTGGCAGCGGAGGAGGTGGCGGCAGTGACGGAGGAGGCGGCAGCGGCAGCAGCAGAGGAGGAGGAGGCGATGGCAGCGGAGAAGGAGGTGGAGGAGATCTCCTCCGACTCCGAGTAGAGTAGTATTTGTAGTTTTTATTTTTTTGTTTTCTATGTGCTTTTGTAGTTCTTGTTTGTAATATGTGTGTTGTTTTTATTTTAATTATAATTTTCTTTTCTATTCATGAACAATGCATCCTACAATGCAGTATCGAAAAGCAGCCCCTTTCTGAAAAGGGGGCGAGATAACTATTGTTCAATGTCTAGCCAAGAATTTGTTGTGTTAAGACAATCGACAACTCTTGGTTGAAACTCCATTGAGATCGGGGTTGAGGCTGCGTTTCTCCTCTTTTGTGTTCCTTCACTCAATTTTTTCATTTGTCGTCGGCGCATGTGAAAATGTATTTGTAGTAGTAGTATATACTACATGTTATCATTTCATTGTGATTAATTTTACAGAATGCTTATTGTTTGCCAACGTCCTTTCGTGGACTTGGGTGTTTTGTATTTCCATATCTTTTGCATTAGCACATATACATTTGGCAATTCATATTTTTGTTCGTATTTTTTGGAATGTCCCACTAGCTAGCAGATGACTGCTTTTAGATTTTGATCTCCATGCATGGCCACAAAGATGAATTAAGAAGCAAGCAAGTTGTCCAAAGAAGTCTATCCCTCTAGCTACACGCACCATGTGCAGGAATCGACACGACATGACATGTAATTAATCACGATTGCATGAGTGCACAAGGGCACGGCCAGCGTCAAATTTTCCACGCCCGCAAAATTTTTTTCGTTCTTCTTGGCACACCACAATTGAGATTTTGACAATTCAGTTTTCCCTCCCTGCGCCTCCAATTTCAGTCCCACCTATTGTAACCCTATTTTCAGCCACGGCGAGTATAATGAAAACACTGGCCTCCATTCCCGACACATCGCTGCCCGACCCTTCCAGTGATGTCGCAATACTCCAAATGTGTTGCCTCTCAGTCTTGTGTTCCATACTTTTATTCCTAAGAAATTCCCGTGTTTTCATTTCCCACAGTTTTTACAATTTTTTCCACATGGATCTCGTAGTGACACATCGAAGCTCTTGGTGGTGTTGACTACTGGGTACAACACCGGGGGACCAAGTTTGACGGGCTCTACCGAACTTCATCATCATTGAAACCTCCCTGTGACATCGCATCCCAAACCAGTTTTGTGCTAGGTAAACTACAAGGTCCATGCGATCGTTTTATAGAGCTATATTGGCTTGGTTCTACACGATCCATCCATATATATGAAGCTTAAATAAATTAACAAAGAAGAAATGGGGTCTTCTGTTTCATGAATTTAGTTATATATATATATATATATATATAGCATATACTATATCTGTCCCAAAATAAATGTCGCTCCGACAGCTTATTATGATAGTGTATTTCAAGTTTAATTCCTGGTCGGGAACGAGAAATACTAAAACCGGAGGTAGTATATAATTTATGGATTTAAAATGACACACGGGTTATCTAATAAACCACTCCAAATGTTGTACTCCCATTCCTGTTTTACAAATTTGTATTCCTAAGATTTTCAGTTCCCATGGTTTGTACACATTTTTCATTCTTGTGGCTTTCTCGGATCGTACATTTTTTCTACTCCTTCATTTCTATTTCCTCCATTCGAAACAAACACTGCAGTTTATAGAAACCACACCGATCGATCAAAAATCTACGTCGGTCATGTAATCTGACGATATCACTGTTATTTGGAATGACTACTTACAATGCTATTTACATTAGGAGCAAGACATTCAACCGTGATGTCGTCTACAGGCATTCATGATGGCCAACAAGCACCTAGTATAACTATAATTGTGTTTACTATCAAAATTAAAAAAATTTAGAAAACATTAAATCCTTTGTATGGTATGAAGAGAATATTACAGCACATGATGTTCAAGAACCCCACGGTTCTTCACTCCCTGGTACTACGATGCATTAACCAACAACAGGTATAGATATACAAACCAGAAATACTCCTTCCGGCCCACCGTAACTTTACTTTTGGAGCTTAAAAAATGTCCCAGTCCAACTCTATCGGTAGCTTCCAACTACCCATGTCACATAACATTACTACCTGCCTCTCTACCGTGCCATTTGTTTTGGCAAAGCGTGTTACTCCCTGTTTATCATTTTAATTGATGTTTCTTACAAAAAAAATTGAACTACAATTGAACTGGAACTGATGTCCGAACGTCAAACAAAAAAATAAAGAGGGAGTAGTTTTTTACTCCCTTGGCATTGAATTTGGAGCATTTTGAGAGACTACGTTCTGTCCTTTAGATGCATTGATGATGGGTGTATCATGATCATTTGCATTCTTTTCTAGGCTCTACTAATTGTTTTAGCATGCCCGATTCTACTTTCTTAGTAGTCTCTATAGTTAACAGTTCATCAACCTATGTCATGGCGTGATTTTTTTATGCCTCCACGCTGTGCTCTCTTACCGCCGGCCACTCTGGCCAGCACCGGCGCCCACACCCTGTTGCTGGTAACTTCAGTATCCTCCCCGACGCATCTCCCTAGCCCATCGCCATGTCCCATCCTTCACGTGCCATGATGACCACGCCACTCACAAATCACTTGCCATTACTCGCCCTGCCACCAATCCTCCTCTAGAGTTGCTCCTGGTGATCTCGACCAGACCGAACCCTCGCTTTGTTAAGCGTCGCAAGCTGGGATTATGCTGTACTACACCTGCAGTAGCCGCCACTGACAAGTGGACCTGATGTCACATGGGCCCACATGTCAGTGGCGCCTAATGCAGGTGCAGTATTGTAGAGGATTTCAGTCACGCATGCTACCTGCCTTATGTGTCTTGCATTCGCCATCTCCTATCGCTGGCGTTCATTACTTGCCTTGCAACTAATAGTTCTCTTCGAGACGCGCTCGGGTGATGTCAGTAGAACTGAACCGGCAAACCCTATCTTTGTCTAGTCTAGCATTGCTAGCTGCATGCCTGCCCCCTCAGTCTTGCCTGCTTAGCTGCTGGACTGAAAATCCTCTGTAGTACTACGAGTGCAGTAGCGTCACTAACATGTAGATGGCCCATTTTATGGTATGAATAGCAACAAGAAGTCAACAATGTACTCACCCCCCCCCCCCCATCAAATAGTTGTTGTTCAGACAGTCCTAACTAGTTTATTTTTAATTCATTTGTTGGTCTGATATGACAATTAATATAAACCAGGAGGGAGTAATACAGAACCAAATGGTGCTGGGACGCGGTCGTCCCACGCTCGTATTTGCCGCACTCGTCCTGAAGATGGTATGAATATCAGACTTTTCTTCTTTTTACCTTATATGTACATGATACTAAACTTGTTCCAGCGGTAATTTGCTTTAATCATTTACTGTTTGAATCAATGTAACGGAAGGAAGGAAGGTAGGAAGAAGTGTGGCTAAAGGACTTAAGGTTGCCAGAATACGCTATGCATCCCAAGTAAGTAGAATGGAGCATCTGAAGCTACCAATTCAGTTCTCCGCTAGGTTGGGAGCTGCGGTTGGTATTAATCAGCGGCACTTTGTCGATGATGTGGTTATGTTTACAAAAAGACATGCATCCCTCAACGGTGCAAGGAAGTGGGCAGAGGTTGTCCATAGTAACAAGAGAGATATAGTACTAGACATTCTGGTTATTGTTGTCACACCCCCACACAAGTATTTTTTTCTTACAATCTCCATCTTGTACATTTACAGCAACTTTTTATACAATGTACAGGATTTTTGGGACACGGAGGACACACTGGAGAGCGCAAGAAAAATTTTGAAAATTGCTGGTGAGCGCTACAAGGGGTGGCGCTCAACTTTGCATGCCACCTATAAGAGTTATCTAGCGGTGAAGAACGTATACGAAACAAGCCTGCTAACATAACGACTCCCGAGTGGTTGCACCTAATAGAATATTTTGAGTGTGAGCGCTTTAAGGTCAGCTAACTTTTTAATAGCTTCGCATCATACAAAAAATATTTGATTTACTTTCATTCGTGGAATTAATTCTTAAAATTATTACTGTCAATATGCAGGACCAATTCTCAAAATTGAAGAAGACAAAGGGCGAGTCACTTGCTTGGCTCCAAATCCTACGCGCAACATAGTTACGAGAAGGTATGAAAAATAAATCATGCTATTACTTTGCGCTGCAAACAATACGTATACTGACATGCTGAATTTTACTTATATTTTATATAGCGTGACCCAGAGACCAGAGACGAATCCGATAACATACAACTGAGGGAGGCAAGCCATTTGTTGGAGAGTGTTTACTAGGCAAACAAGCTGGCAGAAGCCGTACATGTGAGTAACACTTCAAACAATCCCCAATTAAATAAATATTTGCAATTTACCTGTGACATTTCTTTTCGTACATAGATCTAGGCACGTGCCCAAGTGGACGACATGGAAGCTGAGCAGGGAGGCCCAATTCCAAATGAGGAGAGAAACTACATCTTCCAGCGTTGTTATAGATCCTCAATTGGTTGTGCAGGATCACAGGTTCAGGGGCATGGTTATATGGCTAACCCAACTATTCCTGAACTTGAACATATGCGCATACAGATGTATGAACACCTCAACGACCAAGTTTGAAACTTAGAAGATAGAAACGCAGGCCTCAATCACCATGTGCAGGAGTTGGAAGGAAGAAATGATAGCTTGAACACCCAGATGGACTGCATAAACCAGAAGAATGAAGAGTTAAACGTTCAAGTCCAGAACTTACAAGGTCAGATAGTAGCTCATCATGAACGGACAGCTAAGGAAATGCCGTACATGTGCGCCTCAATGGCTTAAATCCACAAAATGATGATGGATACCACTCCAGAAAAGGTCCATTAAATGAACTGCCAAAAGCCACCTGCTGCAACAATTAGTCCCGGTCAGCTTAGGCCAAATTACATGCAAACACGTCGCAACAACGTAATACTTGAGTGTTGTTATGCGTGTTGCAATATCAATTGATAGATGTTTATTGTTAAACTCGTGATTCAGTTACCGCTAATTTTCAAACCTGATGCACTAGGATTCTACTGCTGCTATTATAAAACATGGCATTACGAATTTCTTGTCACGAATGATAAATTGTTGCAATAGGAAGCTATTGCCACGAATTACAAAACTTTGCAGTATAAAAATTTGGCCACGACTCAAAAAAATGTTGCACTAGACTGCTATTGCCACCATGCAGAAAACATTGCATTACAACACTATTGCCACACATGAGAAAATGTTGCATTACACCTCTATCACCACAAATCATTAAACGTTGCATTACAACCGTACTGCCACATATCAGAAAACGTTGCATTACGAACCTATTGCTATAGATCAGGAAACGAGGCATTAGAATCCTATTGCCACAGATCAGGAAACATTGCATTACAAACCTGTTGCTACATATAAGAAATCGTTGCAATACCAAACTATTCGCCACAGATGTGAAATTGTTGCAGTACCATACTATTTCCCACAGATCTGATATTGTTGCAATAAACAACTATTTGCCATGTTGTGCACTCGTTGCAATAACATACTGTTTGCCATGGACGTTAAACCGTCGCAGTACCATACTATTTGCCACAGCTGTGACGTCGTTGCAATACCATACTATTTGTCACGAATATGAAATCGTTGCAAACTGTGATATTCATTGCAATACGTTAAAACATCGCAATACCATAAATCGTTGCAATATTGTACTATTTGCCACGGCTGTGAAAATCATTGCAATACTGTAGTATTTGCCATGAATGAGAAATCATTGCAATCACATACTATTACCACGAATGTGAAATCATTGCAATACCATGCTATTTGTTGTAATACGTTAAATCGTCGCAATACGCTAAATCGTTGCAATAGCATACTATTTGCCACGAATGTGAAATCGTTGCAATACCGTACTATTGCCACGGTTGTGAAATCATTGCAACAGCATACAATTACCATGTATGTAAAATCGTTGCGATACCATGCTATTCGTTGCAATACGTTAAATCGTCGTAATACACTAAATCGTTGTAATAACATACTATTTGCCACGAATATGAAATTGTTGCAATACCGTACTATTTGCCACAATCGTGATCCCGTTGCAATACCGTACTATTTGTTGCAATACGTTAAACCGTCGCAATACCTGAAATTGTTCCAATAGCGTCCCATTTTCCACCGATGTGAAATCATTGCAATACCATACTATTTGCGAAGGATGTCAAGGCGTCGCAATAACCTATTGCCACGGGAATTATTACGACGATTCATAAAAACTATCGCCATGCTCTTTTATGTTGCAACAGTGACCTATTGCAACGAAAAACGACCTATTGCGACCAATTTTTTCGTTTCGATACACCGTAATCCTTGCAGTGTATGTTGGGCCGTGCCATGAGAACACCAAGTCCCATGTGTGGGTGCCCAAGTCACTTTTCACTAACCTCAAAGGACCCAAACAAGCTTGGGTACCTATGACCGAAGCATAATATCTTTTTGTAGGCATATGTATCAGGTGGAGCAAAATGGGTGCTAGATAGTGGATGCACATATCACATGACGGAGAAAGAAGAATGTTCATAGAGTATGAACAAAATGAAAACTCAAGCGAAGGCATCTATTTTTGTGATAATAGTCAAGGAAGGGTGCTATGTAGTGCACATGTCAAGCCGGGAAGCAAGTAGGAACACCGCATCCCACGAAGAATGTCACGACTACAACAAGACCGCTTAAGCTCCTCCACACGAACCTATTCAGTCCAATGGCTTACATAATCATAAGCGGTAATAAATATGGTTTAGTCATTGTCGATGATTTTTCACGTTTCACGTGGGTTTTATTTTTGCATGATAAGACAGAAACTCAAGGAACACTCAAGAATTTTCTCAGTCGAGCTCAAAATGAATTCTCATTGATGATAAAGAACATACGAAGTGACAATGGAACAGAGTACAAGGATACTCAAGTTGAGGAGTATCTAGATGAAGAAGTAATAAAGCACGAATTTTCAGCACCCTACTCTCCTCAGCAAAACAGAGTAGCCGAAAGAAAGAACCGAACACTCGTTGAGATGGCGAGGTCAATCCTCAATGAATACAAGACATCAGACCGGTTTGCGCTGAAGCTATTAACACCTCTTGTCACGCCACAAACCAACTATACCTTCATTGTTTACCTAAGAATACCTCATATGAACTACTCACCGGTAGCAAACCAAATATTTCATACTTTCAAGTTTTTGGGTCAAAATGTTATATTCTAAACAAGAAGCATAGGACCTCGAAGTTCAATTCAAAGTTCGATGAAGGATTCTTGCTTGGCTATGATTCGAACTCCTACGCTTATCGTGTCTTCAACAAAGTCTCTAGACTTGTAGAAGTAGCACGTGAGGTAGTGTTTGATGAAACTAATGGCTCTCAAGTAGAGCAAGTCAATAAGTGTGTGCTAGATCAAGAAGAAGCTCCATGTCAAGCATCGAGAAGAATGGCACTTGGCGATATTCGACCACAAGCATCACCTCAAATTGTGAGTGAAGAAAATGAACCACAAACAGAGGAAAATGACAAAGGGTGAGCTTCCACTCCATATCAACCTCAAGGAGATCAAGATAATCAAAACAACGGCAACCATCTAGGGGGAGACGAAGAAGATGATGATCATGAGAATTCAAGACCACAAGTGCCACATCCAAGAGTACACCAAAGCATACAGAGAGATCACCCCGTCGACAACATAATTGGTGACATCCAAAAGGGAGTGACAAATCGATCTCGTATAGCTAATTTTTATGAATATTATTCTTTTGTATCCTCTTTGGAACCATATAGGGTTGAAGATGCACTAAGAGATCCTGACTGGGTGATGGCGATGCAAGAAGAATTAAACAACTTCAAGAGGAATGAGGTATGGGAACTTGTTGGACCCAAGTCCAACATCGTCTGCACTAAATGGGTCTTCAATAACAAACAAGACGAAAATGGAGTGGTAATAAGAAACAAGGCACTACTTGAAGCAAAAAGTTCCTTACGAGTTAAAGGTTTGGATTTTGATGAGACTTTTGCTCCCGTAGCTAGGCTTGAATAAATTTGTATATTACTTGCATATGCTACTCACTATGATTTCAAGCTGTATCAAATGGACGTCAAAAGTGCCTTCCTCAACGAACCGATCAAGGAGGAGGTGTATGTGGAGCAACCCCTTGGGTTTGAAGATCAATAGTACCCTGACCAAGTATTCAAACAGCTTAAGGCTCTCTATGGCCTCAAACAAGCTCCTAGAGCTTGGTATGAGTGCCTTAGAGATTTTCTAGTTGAGAATGGCTTCAAAATTGTAAAAACATGACAGATAGATTCGAGATGTCCATGATGGGAGAGTTGAGATACTTTTTCAGATTCCAAGTGAAACAGCTAAAGGAAAGAACATTCATAAGCCAAACAAAGTATACCCAAGAAATTCTCAAGAAATTTAACATGGACAAAGCAAAACCCATAAAGAAATGGACACTTAGACCTTAATGAAGATGGACCTAACGTGGATCAAAAAGTATATTGTTCCACGATTGGTTCTCTACTTTATTTATGTGCATCTAGGCCCGATATCATGTTGAATGTATGTATGTGTGCAAGATTTCAAGCCGATCCTAAAGAATGTCATTTGACAGTCGTAAAAAGGATCTTGTGATGTTTAGTTCATACACCCAACCTGGGCCTATGTTATCCTCAAGGTTCAAAATTCAGTCTCATTGGACACTCCGATGCTGATTACGTCCAATGCAAGGTGGATAGAAAAAGTACCTCCAAAACTTGCCAATTCCTGCGTAGGTCCCTAATTTCTTGGTCCTCCAAGAAGCAAAACTCCATTGTCTTGTCCACAGCCGAAGAGGAGTATGTTGCAGTAGAGAGTTGTTGTGCACAACTCTTTTGGATGCGACAAACCCTAAGGGACTACAGTTATAATATGAACCGTATTCCGCTCCTTTGTGATAATGAGAGTGCGATTAAAATTGCACATAACGCTGTTGAGCTCTCTAGGACCAAACACATTAATATCTGGCATCATTTTTTAAAATACCATTCAATCAAAGGAGACATAGCCATTTCCCATGTCAAATTGGAGAATCAACTAGCCGATATCTTCACCAAGCCACTTGATGAAAAATGTTTTTGTGAGCTTCGAAATAAACTAAATATCCTTGGTGCTCAGGACGTGGATTGAAATCTTGCATATTTGAATGATAACTTCTTCAAAATCAAGTATTTTGAAGAAACTCGTCTATCCTTGATTTTTCCTAAAAATTATGTTAATTATTAGATCATGATGAATTTTGGTCATAGCTTGATTGTTGAGTGTTTACTGATCATGTTCATCAAGAATATTTGTGAATCTTTGTCCAAAAGATCTCTATTAGACACCTTCATATATATACGTAAGGTTTATATAAATATAGACTTCTCTGTCCAGGTGACCACGGACTAGTCCGTGCTTAACCCGCACTAGTCCACACATGCGGACTAGTCCGCGTTGTGTCCGCAACACAGGATTAGTCCGATGTGACCATAGAGTAGTCCAGTATCCCGATGCCTTAAACTCTTGGGCAGGTGAACATTCCTCTTGTTCCTCCTCATAACTTTCCTCATCTTGTCTCGCCTCACACAAGCGCTCCCAAGGTTATTTTGCGAGTTCTCCTTCAAATATTCACATCCCTCTGTGGAAATCAATCTCCATTGCATGGGGATCGAAGACCCTGGACTAACCCGCATCGAAAACTATCCAAACTCTTTAGATCGAAGTATTTTGTAATGTTCTCACCAAACCCTAACTTTTCGATTTTCCTTAGTATTGCTCAATAAGTTTAATTCCAATTGTCCACACATGTTTCCTTGATGCATTCCAACTTCACGTTGTAACTATCACACTCTTGTATTGAGAAAATCCAAAATTTGCTTAGCTAGGGTTTGAACAGCCACACAACTGACTAGTCCGTTATCTGTGCGGACAGGTTCGGTGATCCGGACTAGTCGGAACGTGAGGTACGGACAAGTCAGGTGTGTTGCTGATTAAACCGCTATCTTATCCTCTCTCTCCATGCATTTCTTGTCATTGATTCTTAACAATGGGATGCATCTCTACTCTATCAGGGAAAATGTCGACCTCCTCAAATGAGAACATCTCCATCTATGAGGCCAAAATGGATGAAGAGATATTGCCTCATGCTACAGAGGATCGTTGCAAGAAAAAGCGAGACCGTGCTACTGACTCTTCACCCGCTCCACCTCGTGTGCGGCGAAAGGTCCCAGCAAAGAAACCACCTCCAAAGGGTAAAGAAGTGGTTGGATCTAGCTTGGCAGCTCTACGCCAGCTGCATGCCCGCCCCCTCAGTCTTGCCAGCTTTGCCGCTGGACTAAAAATCCTCTGCAGTACTACGACTGCAGTAGCGTCACTGACATGTAGATGGCTCATCTTAGGGTATGAACAGCAGCAAGAAGTCAACAATGTACTGCCCCCCCCCATCAAATATAGTTGTCATTCAGACAATCCTAACTAGTTCATTTTTAATTCATTTGTTGGTCTGATACAACAATTAATATAAACCAGGAGGGAGTAATACAGAACAAAATGGTGTTGAGACGCGGTCGTCCCACGCTCGTATTTTCCACACTTGTCGTGAAGATGGTATGAATATCAAACTTTTCTTCTTTTCACCTTATTTGTACGTGATACTAAACTTGTTCAAGCGGCAATTTGCTTTAATCGTTTATTATTTGAATCAACATAACAGAAGGAAGGAAGCTAGGAAGAAGTGTGGCTAAAGGACTTAAGGTTGCCATAATAAACTATGCATCCCAAGTAAGTAGAACGGAGCATCTGAAGCTACAATTTCAGTTCTCCGCTAGGTTGGGTGTTGCGGTTGGTATTAATCAGCGACACTTTGTCGATGATGTGGATATGTTTAAAAAAAGACATGCATCCCTCAGCAGTGCAAGGAAGTGGGCAGATGTTGTCCATAGTAACAAGAGAGATATAGTACAAGACATTCTGGTTAGTGTTGTCACAAGCCCACAAAAGAATTTTTTTCTTGCAATCTCCATCTTGTACGTTTATAGAAACTTTTTATACGATGTACAGGATTCTTGGGACATGGAGGACACAGCAGAGGGCGTAAGAAAATATTTGAAAATTGCTGGTCAGCTCTACAAGGGGTGGCACTCGACTTTGCATGCCACCTATAAGAGTTATTCTAGCG
Organism: Tuctoria greenei; assembly: GCA_036927565.1. Taxonomy (NCBI): domain Eukaryota; kingdom Viridiplantae; phylum Streptophyta; class Magnoliopsida; order Poales; family Poaceae; genus Tuctoria; species Tuctoria greenei. The sequence goes on from JAYESD010000009.1 coordinate 34,086,143, forward strand.
ATGAAGAACGTATACGAAGCAAGCCTGCTGACATAACGGCGCCCGAGTGGTTGCACCTAATAGAATATTTTTGGTCTGAGCTATTTAAGGTCAGCTAACTTTTTAATAGCTTCGCATCATACAAAAATATATTTGATTTACTTTCATTTTTGGAATTAACTTTTAAAATTATTACGGTCAATAAGAAGGACCAATTCTCAAAATCGAAGAAGACAAAAGGCAATTCACTTGCTTGGCTCCAGATCCTATGCCCAACTTAGTTACAAGAAGGTATGAAAAATAAATCACGCTTTTACTTTGCGCTGCAAACAATATGTATACCGACATGTTGAATTTTACTTGTATTTTATATAGCGAGACCCAGAACCAGAGACGAACCCGATGACATACAACTGTGGGAGGCAAGCCATTTGTTGGAGAGCGGTGACTGGGTAAACAAGCTGGCGAAAGCTGTACATGTGAGTAACACTTCAAACAATCCCCAATTAAATAAATATTTGCAATTTACCTATGACTTTTCTTTTCGTATATAGATCTAGGCACGTGCCCATGTGGACGACGTGGAAGCTGAGCAGGGAGGCCCAATTCCAAATGAGGAGAGAAACTACATCTTCTAGCATTGTTATGGATCCTCAATCGGTTGTGCAGAATCACAGGTTCGCGGTGTGGTTATATGGCTAACCCAACTGGTCCTGGACTTGAACATATGTGTATCCAGATGTCTGAACACCTCAACCACCAAGTTTGAAACTTAGAAGATAGAAATGCAGGCTTCAATCACCAAGTGCAGGAGTTGGAAGGAAGAATGATAGCTTAACCACCCAAATGGACTGCATAAACCAGAAGAATGAAGAGTTAAACGTTCAAGTGCAGAACTTACAAGGTCAGATAGTAGTTGATCGTGAACAGACAGCTAAGGAAATGCAGGACATGTGCGCCTCAATGACTTAAATCCACCAAAGGAACCATCAAAAGTCACCTGCTGCAACAATTAGTCCCGGTCAGCTTAGGCAAACTTACATGCAAACACATCGCAACAACGTAATACTTGAGTGTTGTTATGCATGTTGCAATATCAATTGATGGATGTTTATTGTTAAACTCGTGATTCTGTTGCCACTAATTTTCAAACCTGATGCATTAGGATTCTACTGCAGATAATTATAAAACGTGGCATTCTGAATTTATTGTCACGAATGATAAATTGTTGCAATAGGAAGCTATTGCCACGAATTACAAAACGTTGCACTATAAAAATTTGGCCACGACTCAAAAAATGTTGCACTAGACTGCTTTGGCCACCATGCAGAAAACGTTGCATTACAACACTATTGCCACAGATGAGAGAATGTTGCATTACACCTCTATCACCACAAATCATTAAATGTTGAATTACAACTTTACTGCCACATATCAGAAAACGCTGCATTACGAACCTATTGCTACAGATCAAGAAACGTTGCATTAGAAACCTATTGCCCCAGATCAGGAAACATTGCATTACGAACCTGTTGCCACAGATAAGATATCATTGCAATACCAAACTATTGGCCACGGATGTAAAATCGTTGCAGTACCATACTATTTCCCACGGATCTAAAATCGTTGAAATACACTATTATTCGCCACGTTGTGCACTCGTTGCAATAACATACTATTTGCCATGAACGTTAAACCATCACAGTACCATACTATTTGCCACAGCTGTGACATCGTTGCAGTACCATACTATTTGCCACGAATGTGAAATCGTTGCAAACTGTTATATTCGTTGCAATACGTTAAATCATCGCAATACCATAAATCGTTGCAATGGAAGTGGTTGGATCTAGCTCAGCAGCTCCACGACAAGCTAAGGGCAAAGGAAAAGGGGTTGCCTCTGCCCCGATTGGTCCTCTGAAGATGGCACCTCCGAGACAAAGAAATAGGAGTTCCTCGGAGGAGAGATTCACTGGAAAGGGCAGCGATGTTGCATGGAAGTTCAGGATAGTCGATGCTTACAGCAGTGGGAAGGTAGCTTCTGATCTGAGGTTTTGGAGTGATTTCAACTCAGATTACTACATCATCGTCTACCTAAAAATCAAGACCCCATTGGTATGCAGTCAATGGATAGATTGGAACTACCTTGGAAGAAAGAGTCGTGCTGCATTTGATGAGGTAGTGGCCACTGCAGAGAGGCATGGTCTAAAGGATGTGTTATCCTTTAGATACGACTGGAATGATGAGGTGATAGCCCAATTTCAGCCACTTGCCACTTTGCCGGGACGAGTGAAGAAAGAGTAACCTAGATGACTCATGGATCTGTCTACTCTATCACCTATATTGACTTAGCCAAGTTTTTACATCTTGATGATACCGGAAACCAAGAGATAATGATCCACAATGAAAGTTTTCGGTACCCTCAAGACCGGGTACCCCCGCATAAAAGAAGAATCTCCGGGCCCGGCCTCCCCTCTGAGGTGTCCTCCGGAGCTGCTATGCATCCTTCAGCTCCGGACCCTTTCTCCCACCAAGGAGGGCTCCAGAGCTGCCACGTGCCCTCTGGCATCGGTCCCTCACTCCCACCAGGAGGGCTCCAGAGCTGGAGTGTGTTCCACGGCTTGCAATAAGCCGTGGGCCCTGAAGAGTAAACAGCGGTGCGTCATGTCCAGTCGCACATTGAAGGCACACACCTTCCCCAGGCGCACAGTGCAGCGCACACCCCCAATCAGATACTGCTGCATCCAATCACATCGGTGTTAAGGCTCCGCAGGGCTACCCCACTTCGCCAAGTGGGTCGCTTACAGCGAGAAGACGAATGGGATGTTTCCTGCCATCATCGAAGACTACACATAGCCACTAGCGTTCGACATGAAAAGATGACAGGACTTCAAGCCGTGTTCAAAGGTAGCATTCGAAAGAAACCTTAGATCTTGTGCAGGATAAGATCACCCCACGCCACCTGTCGGGCCCTAGGCTCCACTTGTAAGCTGTCCGGCCTTGGACTATAAAAGGGTCGGGCAGTCGCCGACTTAGAGGATCATCCCTGGCCTTCTCGGACCAAACCAAAACATCACACACGCATACACACATACTAGCAACACCATCCACCGTGGAGTAGGGTGTTACGCTCCTTGCGGCTCGAACAACGTAAAAACCACTGTCTCACACTTCCATCCGCTAGAAAACTTGATTGAGGCCTATGCCCCGCCGAACAGAGAACCTCCGTGGGCTGCTCCTTAGCAGATCCTAGGGAAGTGTCGCTCTAACACTTCGACATTTGGCACGCCAGGTAGGGGTTTTTTCCACCAAAAAAAGTGCTAGTGCTTTCACCACCATGGTGTTCATCAAGCCTGCGAGTAGCAACAAGATCAAGCCGGAAAAGGTCAACCGGCTCCGCCACCACCCAAGGAGCCTGCTGTGGACGTTTCTACAGTGACGATGAGCGACTCTGGAGCAGCCAGCACCGGCACCACCCAGGGGGCCCGCCGTCGACGTTTCTTAGCGTTGATGGTGGGCGCCGCCGGAGCATCCAGCTCTAGCACCTCCCAAGGGGTTTGCCGTCGACGTTCCGCACGTTGATGGTGGATGCCGCCTCGGTTTGGTGGCTACCTCGTTGCCATCGCCGCGAGCGTCAACTATCCATGCCTTCGCACTCCGCCGGGGCCCACCGATGACATCCTACGACTAAGTGGTAGGCATGCCCAACCAGTTGGCCACACTTACCAGGGGGCCTCTAAAGTGTCTCATGGGCAGGACGTCAAGCGGTTTCCCGCCACCACGACGACAATAATGTCACCAAGGTGTTGCGGTAAGTGTGACCCGAAGATCCACTGTAAGTTTTACTTTTGGCATAGAGGGAGGTCTAGAGTATGCAACCTGCTTTGTCAGGTCCTCCACCCTAAGCGTGTACACTTTGCCACCCCAGCGCCACTTCGGTAAAAGCTTCACCCTGGGCGTAGTGGTAGGATACTTTTTCTTTTTTTTTCTAAAAAGGGTGTCATAGAATCTAGTAGCAACACTCAAAGCAACTAAGCTCCGGTGGTTCCGGTCCATGGTGTTTAGCCTGCTTAGTCTGGTTCCATACCCTAAGCCTGTACATTTTTCCTCCCTTGTCATCCGGAGCTGGTCGTTGCCTTCTTGTAAAGCCTGCCTCCTCCTATGATTACCATGTTAGAAGAACCACTGTCTTGTCTTATGCTTCATTTATGTTCATCTAATTATGCATTAATTTTATAATCATCAAATCATGCTCATTCTCACATATTCTCTGCCATATGCTCAGGCACTCTCTCTCTGTCTCGCGCCTAATGGAGTTATGCAATCCAGCTGCTGGCGGGTCTGCTTGAGATTCCTATGATGTATTTGGGTTCATTGGTTGTTTTTCTGCTCGGGAGCCTATGGCGCCGAATGGTCAATCCCCTGAAAAGCTAACGCCCGTGGGAGGTCCAGACGGTACAACATGCTTAGCTTGGTCCTGCACCCTAAGAATGTACTCTTTGCCTCTTCAGCGCTAGCGGTTGAGTACAGGGGGCTGGATGGCACACACTCCTGAGCAGGGCAATAACCATAATCCGAATAACATCACAATGAATTACCCATGCACCGTAAGCCCGGCTCGGGACCATAAGACATAACGAGACTAAAAGCAGGAAGGGAGTAACCGATGAGCAAAATTATTTACATTATGCTTTAATGTTTTTCTTACTTTCGCATATCGTCTGCCATATGCCCGGTTCATTTCTCCTGTCTCGCCCTAGTTGGAATTGTGCTATCTTAGTAAAGGCGGATCCGCATGAGGTACCTGCAAAGTGTTTGGGGTATAATGATCATTTTCTTGGTCGGGGTCCATGGTGTCGAATGGTTCTAACTCCTGATAGGCTAACGCCGAGCTAGAGGTCCAGGGTGTGCAGCCTGCCTAGCCTGATTCTATACCCTAAGCATATGCACCTTGCCTCCCAGTGCTAACAGCTGAGTACAGGAGGCCGAACGGCTCATGCCTTGAGCAAGATAGCACCCATACCCTAAATACTGTCACACCGAACTACCCATGCCCCGTATCATAGCTAAGGATCTTAATCCATAACAAAACTAAAGAGCAGGGAAGTGGTGACCGACGAGCGAAATTTTGTCTATCGTTTGTGCATGACATAAAGGGAGCCGTCGTCGACGTTCTACACGTCCGTCGTAGCCGCCAACTTCACTTCTCTGAGCTCCGGCATCACAAATGGGGCCACAAGCGTCACTACATCGAGTTACGACGGCTCTAACTAGGACTGCCGGCGTCACTTCTTTGAGCCCCAACGCTCTCAAGGGGACTGCCGGCGATGCCTCTCCGAACTCTGGCACCCCCCAAGGGGGCCATTGGCGTCACTTCTTCGAGCTCCAGCGCACCCAAGGGGCCACCGACGTCCCTTATTCGAGCTTCGACGCTGCCAAGGGGCCCGTCGGCGATGCTTCAGCGAGCTCCGGTGCCCCAATGGGGGCCACTGGCGTCACTTCCCCGAGCTCCGATGCCCCCCGAGGGTGGCCGCTGGCGTCACTTCTTCGAGCTCCGGCGTCCTTAAGGGGGCAGCCGGCATCACTTCTGCGAGCTCCGACACCCCCAAAGGGGGCCGCCGGCGTCACTTATTCGAGCTCCAGCGCCTCCCACGGGGACTGCCAGCGTCACTTCTACGAGCTTCGGTGCCCCCAAGGGGGCCGCTGGCGTCACTTCTCCAAGCTCTGACGCCCCCAAGGAGGCCGCCGGCGTCACTTATCCGAGCTCCGGCGTCCCTCGAGGGGGCCCGCTAGCATCACTTTTACAAGAAAAGATAAAAGCCCCACCTAAGGGATCGTCATCTCTCCCGAGGTAGGCCCGTGGGTCACTGTCGGTACCCTAAAGACCGGGTAACCCCACATACAAGAAGAAGCACCGGGCCCGGCCTCCCCGCTGTGGCATCCTCCGAAGCTGCCACGTGTCCTTCAACTCCGGCCCTTGCTCCCACCAAGGAGGGCTCCGGAGCTGCCACGTGCCCTCTGGCGTCGAGCCCTCGCTCCCACAAAGGGGGCCTCCGGAGCTGTAGTGTGTTCCACGACATGCGATAAGCCATGGGCCCTGAAGAGTAAACAGCGGTGCATCATTTCCATTCGCGCATTGAAGGCGAGCGCCTTCCCCAGGCGCATAGTGCGGTGCACGCCTCCAGTCAGGTGCCGCTGCATCCAATCACATCGCAGTGAAGGCGCCGCAAGCCTACCCCACTTCGCCAAGTGGGTAGCTTACGGCAAGAAGACAGATGGGACGTTTCCTGTCATACTCGACGACTACGCATAGCCACTGGCGTTCGACACGGCAAGACGGTGGGACTTTAAGACGCGGTCAGAGGTATCGTACGAAAGAAACCTTAGATCTTGTAAAGGATAAGATCACCCCAGGCCACGTGTCGGGCCCTGGGTCCACTTGTAAGCCGTCCGGCCATGGACTATAAAAGGATCTGGCAGCCACCGACTTAGAGGATATTCCTTGGCCCTCTTGGACCATACCAAAACATCACACACGCATACACACATACTAGCAATACCATCCACCGTGGAGTAGGGTGTTACACTCCTTGCGGCCCGAACAAGGTAAAAACTATTGTCTCACACTTCCATCCACTAGAAGACTTGATTGAGGCCGAAGCCCCGACAAACAAAGAATCTCCGCGGGCTGCTCCTTAGCGGATCCGGAGGAAGTGTCACTCTAACACTTCGACAAAAACCTTCTCGAGAAGGACAAGATGAAGTTCCTCTATGACACTTGTCTTCCCTACTACCCCCCATAAATAAAGAACATGAAGCCATTCTTCATTGTCCTCAATTGAGTGCTTCAGAAGACCATTGCTCTTAAGGATCCAAGGGTACTTGAGAACCCTGGTGAAGGTCATAAGCAAAAGAAGAATGTTTGATGTATTCATCTATATTTGGAATGACATGGTCAACATCTCTTGAATTCCCAACCACTCCTGTTGCTATGCGCCATATATTATGTTCATGATTGAGAAAGTCACAGGAATCGAGTTTGTGAAGGACGTGGAGCACACTGCCTTGAGGTCTCAGAAGCCGCATCGAGCTGCTCTTCCAACGCCTCCCTCTCCTACGTCAAGTGAGTAGTGCCCAAGGAGAGCCCAAGAATAAGCAAGGACTCCCTCTAGCTCTAGGGCTCCTCCATCTCAGAATGGGTGCGCTAGTGAGATAATGAATATCTTAGTTCTATCTTTGGTTCTTGCCGCAAATCAGAGGTTAAGCTACACAAGATCAACAAGGCAAGAAAGGAGCAAATGTGATACATGAAAGAATATGTTGGGACCATTTGTGAAAAACTGAAAATTGAGCCTGTGGGGTCTCCTGTCATCTCAGAAGACTCTGGATCTGACTTCTCTGAGCTTCCCCCTCTCACCAACTCTGAACTTCCTTACTTTGGCCGTGGGGGCATGATGAGTGGTTCTCCTCCTCCTCACCAGCATGATGAAGAAGAAAGTGAAGAAAGGACCGAAAGCGCAGGTGGAGTCGACAACAATGTGGAGATCCCTCCTCCTCTTCCTGTTTGGTGCCTTGATGCCAAAGGGGGAGAGATTGGGGGGGAGTCCTAGGTCTTAGCATAGATTAAGGGGAGTCCTAGGACTTAGCTTATGTCTTTATGATCTACCTCTTTCAAGACTCTTTTATGCATTTGTTCATGTAATACTCTTATCACACTTTTGGACATGTAATTTGTGTTCTCCATGATCTATGCATTATGTCTTAAAATTGCTATATGTGGTTGATAATCTTTATGATGTTATGATTATTCTTTTCACCTCACTCACATCAAAATTCTTGCTCATACACACATAGGTTTGCACCTCTCCATAAAGAGTGCACATATGAGTAGTAATTCTACATGTACAATTTTTCTTAAAACTCATATATGCACACTCTATTAAAATCAGAACTTTTTATCATATTTGTGTAATCTCAGTTGGTTGTCATCAATCACCAAAAAGAGGGAGATTGAAAGTGCATCTAGGCATCCCCGGTGGGTTTTTGGTTGATTAATGACAAACAGGTGAGATCCTAACAAAATTGATGAGATGAGAGCAGGTTTCAAGAGATGAGAAAGAAATCACAAAAAGGAAGGAGAATGAGGATCCAAAAGAAAAAGGGCTCAAGATTTGAAAAGAGTAGATTTAATTTGTTAGGAGTGTGTTGGAGAAACACATCCCAATATCTCAAGTGATGAGATCGCACACACTGCACAAGTTTCAGAAACAACGGACTAGTTCGATATTGACCGGACTAGTTCGAAATCTCTCTAGATAAAAACGGACAAGTCCTCCAGGTGCGGACTTGTCCGCAACTCTTCAAGTTTCGCACAAGTGCAGACTAGTCCGATATTGACTGGTCTAGTCCAAAAATTCTTCGGAACAAGAACGAACAAGACTTCAAGTGCGGAATTGTCTTCAGTTCTTCACATTTTCACCACAGTGGACAAGTCTGATACTGACCGGACTTGTCCGAAAACTCTCTCAGCCAAAAACGAACTAGTCTGCACCATAACAGACTTGTCTGGTACCCTTCGCACTTAGGGTTTTTCACACACGCACACTGGACTAGTCCGATGTCAAACAACAGACTAGTCCGCACTTCATGAAACCTAACGGTAACTTTTGGAAAGCTTTGTATAAAAAGAGGTGCACGGCCACGTAACCCTATCTCTGGAACTGCTGCGCCATCACACCCTCCAAGAGCACAAAGACACCTCTCTCCACTCATTCTAAACCAAAAAGGATGAAATGTTTGTGGATTAGGGATTGGATAATGGAGAGAATTCATTCTCCATGATCTTGAGCTCTTGGGTTTGATCTCTTGCACACTCTCACTGATTATTGTACATCTTTTGAGTGTGTTTGGTGGTGTTCATTCGTTGTAATCTCTGGGGAGCACTCAACTCGTGAGAAGGCCCCTTGAACGAGTTATTTACCTTGTGTCAGTGATTCAGAATCGACGTTCGTGGGTATTCAACGAGGGAATGGTTAGTGAAGACCCGACCCTTTGTGGGCTCCTCAACAGAGACGTAGATTCCTAGGTGGAATCGAACCTCGGGATAAAATATTGTCTCGCGTGTTCTTGTTCTATGTTTTCATAATATTTTAGGGTTTGCAAATTCTTGTTTAATTTTCATCAAACCATTGTATTAAACTTGCTAGTTGCAATATCATACTTCATCATCATAATATACTTAAGTTGTCAATTTCTTTCTGCTGCATAGAATACTAGAAGCAGAATTAAGATTTACTTTGACATTCAAGAGCGCACATACCGGACTACTCCGCACTGTAACGGACTAGTCCAGCATCCCTATATTTGATCTCTTTGCTAAGTGTTTCAGGGATCGATAAAAATTTAAAAAGCCTATTCACCCTCCCTCTAAGAACTAGGTAGAGAATCCTACAATGCTTCTAATGTACATCGGGCACGGGTTTACCCCTAGTAATACTAGGATGACTCCGGTCAAGAGCCTGTAGCATAGCCGAACGCGGAGGATTACAAAGGACAGATAGGACTGTCACCACCAACTACCTACCTCATCAATCCGTGGGCATACGATACATTCAACGCTACTCTCTGACCTAGTACCATGCAAGCATATTAAGTAATTACCTTAAGAGCCTACGCACAAGCCATCCTAAGGCAGTGAACTAAATCATCATTGAACCAATGTTAATTCATAGCATAAGTGATTCATGTTAACATAATTATATCATAGCTAATTAGACCATAGTGGGGGTTTGTAGTGTTTATGATGTAATTACAATGATATAGCATGATCATAAATACTACTCCTACCACATACATGGAATCCACAATCAAACAAGAAATGATTTGTCCAAATATATGAACAATGGAAGACTAAAGTGTAGGATCAAAGAGCACATGAAAAGCTACTAGAGGGGGTGAATGGTAGATTTAAAACTTTTTCTGCGGAAGCAACAAAAACCCCTCTGTAGAAAATCAATATGTTAAGAAATCGCGTGTGTGACTAACCTAAACGTGATCAATTGTGATTACGAAGATACGACAACAAGAGTCAAACTGTTGTTAAAGACTCAAGTTACGATCGAAAGATTGAACGAAGATGAATCTGTTCTACCTGAGAAAAACCAGATCTGCAACACTGCAATGAAACTCGTGTAGATCCAAAACCACAAATCCAATGATTGTGAAATTTTCACAATTAATATATAATTAAGTTTTGAATACAACATAAAAAGAATCAAGTTAACTGAATCTTTAAAGCTCGAGTTATGATAAAACCACCAAAGAAAGGTAGTGTTGTGCAGAAACTCGATGAGAAAAACTTGTCTGAAACAAGTCGAACGAACAAGGCACACAAATTCCTTCAAACTAAGAATTTTATTGATCAAAACACAAGAGGAACAGCCACCAAAGTCGTGCCCCATGATCTCTGGTGTCCCTTGCTTACATAACCATCCCTTAGGCCAACCCAATCCTAACTAGGACTCAAATCCTACTCAGATTCAACTGAAACTTTCCATATCTGCTCAAGACCTTAGGAATCTTAAAACAACCAAACACCTTAGGAATGTATCCCACATTCCTAAAATAACTCAACTTCGTGACCCACATGAAATCTAACCAAAACAAACTCGAAACATTCAATATTTGAGTCAAACCTGACTCAGCCGCAGTCTGAGTCCATAACCTAGTCGGTTGGTCCTTTCCGACCAATTTTTTACGTCCACATCTCTTCATCACGTCTCGGAACCCTGTAGCCACGTCCATGCACTCCTTGCACACGTGCAAACACCTTCCAACGACGTCCACGATACCTTCATATGCATTGTTCTTGATTCAAACATGTTGCACGACCTCCCGATCAACTCAACCACAATTCCTCCCGAACTTGGTTGTTGAACCTCATCTTCTCTCTAAGACTAGTTCAAGAGATCCCGTCACCAGCCATGTCTTGAAGTCAAGTAACACCTGCACATGAATAAATAACCAATACTTCCGAGCACAAGTCCTCGACTTGACTCTCGTTAGTTCCGAAACTACAACACCTCACGTGATAACCTCTTATAAACATGTTGCAAACCATAGCGAAATGATATTGAAACATTAACCACCATAATCACCAAGACACTCCAAAAACTTAGTAAAAGAATACTAAGCAAACTTCCCATCAATGTAAAACAAGTTTGAATCATTTCAAGGTAAAAGCAAAACCAATGCAATCTAGCTCCGGACCTTGCCAAAACTAACCAAACCTTAAGTCGGAGCTTACCAAAGCTAGAAAGACCTAGCACCGGAGCTCACAAAAGCTAGTCAAACCTAGCGCTGGAGCTTACCAAAGCTATCAGGACCTAGCGCTGGAACATACAAAAGCTAGTCGGACTTAGCGCCGGAGCTTACCAAAGCTAGTCGGACCTATACACAGCAAGTCGGACCTAACTAAAATAAGTCGGACCTAGACAAAGAAGTCAGATCTAGCCAAAGTAAGTTTGACATAGACAAAGCAAGTCGGACCTTACGTCGGACATTGTTGAAAAAGATGTTTTTGTGATATTCAAAACTTTTATCGCCATAGCCAATGTATTCATCACACATAGGTCTCACAATCTTCCCCTTGATGAATGCATTGGCAACACCGCTTAGAATCCAAACATTGGCTTATTCACATGAAAAGTTTTGAAAACAAAATTCTACCCCTATACATATTTCTCCCCCTTTGTAAATCAGAAATAAAATGAGAAGAAAAACAAAAATTCTGCGCCTAAGAAGAATCGTGCCAAAACACTCGTGAATGTGTGCAATGTGTGATGAATTTCTTCCTCTTTGACAATGTATTCAACAAGGTTCAAAAGAGAAATTTCAATTGTTATAAGCATATTGTAACACATACATATAAAAAAAGCTCATCCAAGTCATACTACTAAGTAACTTACACTATCACATCAATGCAATACATAAAGTAGTGTAAGTCATGCTAGAGATCAAGTGTAATTTTCAATTTAAGATAGTCATGATCTCACAAACTTAACTATTTCCAAACCTAAAAGCATGACACTTGTTCTAACCAACCAAGAGATTATATGAAGAAGCATGCCACTTGTTCTCACAAACTTTTCTCAATTTAAACTGAAAACTTTTAATTTTTCAATATTATTTAAAGCACAAATTTTGATCATATATCATTTCCAAGAGATTATATGCCGCATCTGCCTTATTCTAACCAACCAAGCCAAGCCTATGTTATTTGACAATCAGAAGCTTAAGGTCATGGTTTTAGTCATACACAACTTTTTGTAAGTTCATATCTAAGTGCAATGATAAGCCATCTCAAAAGTAGCAGTGTGATGCATGCATATTCTCTTGATATTTTCTCATTTTTATTTCATCATAAAAGCTCAACATGTTAATAGTTGATTGATTAATTTTTCATTATTAAAAACATTTGTGAGCATGCAACAAGTTCAAAACAGCAAGAAAGTTCGATCATGACCAAATCTAGTGTAAGTAATTATTCCAATTACTAGTGATGGCAAAAACTACAAAATGTATAACATGAGTAATGTAGTAAGATATTTTAGGATGTAAAAGGAATCACAATCATATATGTATGAAATATTATGCTCATGTTATTTTAAATTTAGATTCACACATAGACTTCACAAATTTCAAAACTCCCCCTCAATTTAAGCCACAAGGATGCATAACCCCTATTTTACTACAAATGAAACAAAAATGAGTGAAATCCAAATGTTTTGTGAAAATATCAGGCAATTGTTGTTCGGTATCTACATGGTGAAACACAATGTTTCCTATTTCAACATTATCATGGAGAAAGTGATACCTAATGTCAATGTGCTTTGTTCTTGAATATTCGACAGGATTTTTAGCAATGCAAATGGCACTAGTGTTATCATAAAACAGTGGAATACTATCTAGATCAACCCCATAGTCCTTGAGTGTTTGAACAATCCATAGAATTTGTGGGCAAGCGCTAGCAGCAGCTACATATTCAGATTCACCTGTTGATTGTGCAGCTGCGTTTTGTTTTCTAGAGGACAAAGCAACAAGAGAATTACCAAGAAAATGACAAGCACCCGAAGTACTTTTACTATCAATCCTACAACCCCCCAAATAAGCATCCGAAAAAGCTTTCAAAGTAATATTTGAGGAAGAAGGAACAAAAATGCCAAATTCTTGAGTTCCATGTAAGTACCTAACAATTCTTTTGATGGCTTGATAATGTGAAGCACGTGGGGAAGCTTGAAATCGTGCACAAAGACATACACTGAATTGAATGTCCGGTCTTGATGACGTGAGATACAAAAGTGATCTGATCATGCTTCTATATTTTTTTGATCCACGGGTTCACCATCTTCATCAAGTTTAAGTTTCATTGCTGTACCATTGGTGTCCGAAGAGGCTTGCTTTTGTCCATGTTGATGTGCTTAAGAAGGTCTCTTGTATACTTTGTTTGATGCACAAAGGTACCTTCCTTGGTTTGCATGATTTGCAGTCCCAAAAAGTACGTGAGTTCACCCATCATACTCATCTCAAATTATGAACTCATCATGGCTGAAAACTTGGACACAAGATCATGAGAAGCACAACCAAAGATAATATCATTCACATACACTTGAACGAATAATGAGTCATTGCCATGCTTAAGCACAAAAAGAGTTTTATCAATATTGCCAATGGTAAATCCCTTTTTAAGTAAGAATGTTTTTAACCTATCATGCCATGCTCTAGGGTCTTGTTTGAGACCTTACAAAGCTTTGGACAGTTTTTAAACATGCTTAGGAAAATCTGGATTTCCAAAACCTGGTGGTTGCTTGACATAAACCAACTCACCTATGTAGCCACTAAGAAAAGCACTTTTAACATCCATTTGATATGATTTGAAACCTTTAGATGTACCAAAAGCTAACAAAATTCTTATGGCTTCTAATCTAGCAACACAAGCAAAAGTTTCATCAAAATATAGACCTTCAGTTTATGTGAAACCTTGAGCAACCAATCTAGCCTTATTCCTAACCACAACCCCATCCTCACTTTGTTTTTATTTATAAACACCCATTTAGTTCCAATTAAAGTGTGACCTTGAGGTGGAGGTACAAGTTTCCAGACATTATTTCTTTCAAAATTTTCTAACTCTTCTTGCATGGAAATAATCCAAGATTCATTAGTGAGTGTGTGTGATATATCTTTGGGTTCAAAAGAAGCAACAAAAGCAGAATGAGCATGAGAGTTTGGATTGCAAAATCTGGACCGTGTGACTTGTTCGTGCAAGCTCCCAATGATTTGTTGTGGAGGATGACTTTTGAGGATTCAGAGGGGAGTAGACATTTCACAAGCTCCCTGTTCTTCACGTTCATCACAGATCGAGGAACTTATGGCTTGAGGACGATCTGTACCAGCTGCAGTAGTTGTTGGTGCTGGTTGTGGTGCAAAATCAGTAGCGTGATCAACGTCATTTGCTTCTGAATTTTTGGGCAACAACACCACTTCTTTGTCTTCTTCGATGAAAGTACTCCCCCCTGCGTATATGGATTTGGAACTGTAATATTAGTGCTAGTACCTGGGATAGCTTCATCAAAAGAAACCTCACAAGTCTCCACAATTTTGTTAGTGTCAAGTAAAAGCACACGGTATCCTCTACTATGAGATGGATAAACAAGAAACATGCCATCAACGGATCTAGCTTCAAATTTATCAATATTACCATGTTTCTTAGCAAAGCATTTACAACCGAAGACCCAAAGTGTGTGACACTAGTCCTATGTCCAAACCAAAGTTCATAAGGTGTTTTTCTTAGCTTAGCATGCAAGAAAACACGATTTGAGACATAAAAAGCGGTTGCAATTGCATCAACCCAAAATTTCTTAGGAGTTTGATATTCATCAAGCATAGTCCTAGCCATCTCAACTTAGGTTTTGTTCTTTCCCTCTATGACACCATTTTGTTGTGGTACGTAAGGTGAAGAAAATTGATGATCTATTCCATTTTCAGCACAAAAGTGATCAAACGATTGATTTTTAAATTCAGTTCCGTTATCACTTCAAATTTGTTTTAAAGATCCTAGGTAATCAATTGATAATCTAAGAAATAAAGTTCTGAAGTGACTAAAGGATTCATTCTTAGGTGCCATAATGTAAACCCAAGAGTATCTAGAAAATTATCAACAGTCACAAGAACATATCATTTACCTTCGAAGGATTGAACACGTAAAGGTCCTACAATATCAAGGTGCAGAACTTGACCCATTTCAGTTGTCATGGTCATTGTGAGAGGAGCATGTGAACCTGCAACCATCTTATCATGTCTACAAGAAGAGCACACAATTTTTTTGCCCCTTTTAAGCTTAGGCAGCCCAGTAAGCGATCAAGAGCACTAACACGCGTGAGATGATGAAAACCTACATGACCAAGTCTACGATGCCAAAAATATAAGTATTTCGAATCATTAGCAACTAGACACCGATGCTTAGAAGAAGACATATCAAAATCATCTTTAAAATCTCTTCCAAACTGAGACATGTTAAAAATAAGCTCACAATTTGAATCTACAACTTTGCAGCAATTTTTATTGAAAATAATTTCCAAATTTTCATCTAGCAATTGTGAAACAGATAGTATTTCAATTTTTTGACATAGTGCCACATCTTTTAAAGTGTAGTGATCATTTACCATAACCGAACCCTTAGCATTTATAGAAATCGATGAATTATCGGCAAAATTAACATTCTCTACACGTGACACAAAACAAAGGGAGAAGAACCATTATTTGTTACCGATCATGTGGCATGAGCAACCTGAATCCACAATCCAAATGTTCTACTACCTCTAGCGTGTAACCTACATACAAGCACAATATGTTGATGGTTTAGTCAAAAGGCATTTAGGAATCTAGTATTGAGTCACACGACGTGCAGCAGGAAAAACACGCTAAAGCTGAGACAAAACAACAGTTTTATGAGCCAAAGTTTCAGGATTTTTGTACCCAACTATGGACTTACGAGGTGTTACATGTGTAGCACGAAAAACTGTAGGTTTGGGAGCAAACTTTGCATATTTTCGACTCATTACAGCAGGTTGCATATTCCTATCATACAGTTTAGCATGTGCAGCAAATTTTGCATGAAAATTATGAGATTTAGCAATCATTCTATCATTTTTCTGTTGTTTAGCTACTCTATAACAAAAATCTGTGACATGCCCATCTCTACCACTGTAGGTACAATGAAATTTAACTTTGTGTTCATATCTAGATGAGCAAGCAACATTTTTATTTGAAACCGAATGAGACAACACTCCTACAGATTTGAAAGCCACTTCTTTTTATTTAGGAATTGTTTGAATCAAACCACTTCCTAATGACTTTAAAATTTTAGGAGGATGTGCCTTAGCATGAGCATGAGAATCAAAACCTAAACCAGTTTTACATTGCAAGACTTGGAAGAATTAAGCAGAAAGTTTAGGTTCTTAATTGCATTACAAAACAGATCTAATGTCCTATTCATGTCATCAAGATTATTTGACAGATCAAGGCAATTTTAACATGAAGTTTTTCTTTCTAATTTACAATTGGAACAATATTTAACTTCATGAGAACGTAAAGCATTGTTCAATATAGAAATTTCATTCATAGCATCCTGTAGTTTTTATTATCAAGATCATCACAAGTAGAACAATGTGAATCAATAGTAGAATAGCTAGCATCTTTCATGTTTTTATCATTATGTGCAGCAAGTTTTTTGTTCTTTTCAATTTGAAGTTCAAGTTTATCAAGTTTGGAGGTGTGTGCACTTCTTAGAGAGGACAATAGTTCATATATTAAATCACATGAGGAACAAGAATCATCACTAGGAATTAAAGATTTCAAATGATTAATTTCATATTCTAGTGACTCAATTTTAACATCATTGTCCCTAAGCTTTTTGTCCTTTTTATTAACTATAACAGTGGCACGAGAAATAGCATCACCCATGTAATACCCTCATTTTCATGCATCATGCCCTACATACACTCATATACATGTTTAACATTAACCCACAACAAGAGGAACGAGTTTAAAATTTATTTGCAGCATTTAAAAATGATTTGGAACAAAACCACACTTAAAACGCAGGAAAGTGCAGACTAGTCCGATTTTACTGAGGACTAGCCCGATTTCTCTCTGACTAAAAACGGACTTGTCCGTTTTTGCTGCGGACTAGTTCGATTTTTGGCACTGGAAACTTTTGGACTTGTCCGATTTTGTGCGGACTAGTTCGATATTCCAAGAATCCTTGAATATTTGCTATGTCCTTGGACTTTTCCGAACTAGTCCGATGTTCCAGCAGACTTGTCCGTTTTCCTCTATGTTTAAAGTCGGACTTGTCCGATCTTTGGCCAGACTTGTCCGATTTTCTCCCTGGATGACTTCAGACTAGTTCAGTCCTTTCCGGACTTGTTCGATATTTCGTGACTCCGAGTTTATCTTTTGTTTTACGACTTGTTTCTTGGGTTTCACGTTAAATGGGCCTAGAGACGTCGTGCCTAACTCTTTTAGAGCCCATGTGGGACTCTAAACCGGCCTCTACTCCTCTCAAACTCGAAATCCATCTAACCCTAGCCTCCACTAATATATAGACAACCCCACCCCTTTGCTTGACATCTATTTCCCACTTTTCCACCCACCCAAACCCTAGTTCGTGGAGAGCCACCATCAAGGAGGGAGGAGAAGATCCCAAGCAAGAAGAAGAAGAGGAGGAAACAAAAGAGGATCATGATCTTCATCAAGTTTTGTCCTTCACCACCAATTTATCTCCAAGTTCATCACCAACCCTAGATCATCAAGATCCAAGTGCTACCTCCAAGTTTCTTGATTCATTGGAGCCCTAAAAACTTGGTATACCTTCTATTCTCTTTTCCTTACATGAATTCAACACTTAATCTCCAAATTTACGTCAATCTAGAAAAACCCTAATCTGCTGATCTCGCAAGGTGCGGACTTGTCCGGTCCCTAGCGGACTAGTCCGATCTTTCTGGTTAAATTGTGTTGAATTGATTCTAAATTTGATCTAATCACATCCAAACCTGTATAAACTTGTTAAAATCTATTAGAACTAGTTATTGACAATTAAAAGCAATCTAGTAACAAGTTCTACCTTGCATCTGCATTAATCATGCATGTCATATCATATTGAGTAATATTTGTGCACTCTTTGATTGTGTTTCTTGTCTTGTATGTTTATTGTGTGGATTAGATGGATTTGCACTAAAGAGTGCCGCGGAGGATCTACAGCACCAAGAGTTTGAAGGATTTGATCCTAATCAACAGTAAGAGCAAGGAAAGTGTCCTTGAAGCATATTGATCCTATTTTTAAAATAAATGTTTTGTTTGCAAAATTGCATGCTTGTGTCAATTTGATGGGAATCCTATGGTAGGAAGTTTACTAGAATTGTTTAACCACCCTTTTCACCTGGAATTTATGGTAGAGAGTCGGAAGGGCTTTTACCTTTTTGCTTCGCTGGATTAATTGGGATGGGAAAACAACACCGCATTTAATTATGTATTAATGATATTCTGGTTAATATTAACTGGTCAATACGGCATGGTAATGGGTGATCTAAGCAAGCCTGGTATGTGGATGGGTTGGATGTTATGGTGTTTTGCTTGCTTTAGATCTAAGGACCGGTTCATGCGAGAATAAGCCAGGACTACAGTGCCACCACGAGGCCAAGTATGGGTGTGGCATAGCAGATTAATTAGGGCTTTGTTAGTGCTGTTTGGACCATTGTGGATGCCCGGAGAAGGGGTAGTCGGATTGGGTTTGTTGATGATTGGTGGGACTACCGTGGGATCAGAATGGCTCAAGAGGGGGCCCTTGGTTGAAGATGTGCTCTGTAGGAGACATCGCCACCGGTGGAACCTGAGTGGGGTCTAAATAGGCTAGTAACTCCTTTGTAAAGGCTATTTTGTGATCTCTTGGACACACACCGACGGAAGTGTGAGACGGCGTAATAGAGGTTCTAGTCATCGAATGGTGATGAAATCACAAACACGTTGGTAAAGCGGTACAACCTCTGCGGAGTGTGTCCAAAACTATCATGATAGCCATGCTCCCGGTTATGAGCACATGGACAGCTTCCATGATTAGAGGGTACTCGGTATTGGGATGGTATTTGGGATGGTTATGGTTGGTATTATGGTTATGGATTAATTTCTGGTATTGAATATGGTCATTGGCAAATGGTGAAATCTGGAATTATTGATGAGGATGGTGAATTGTGGACTGGTATTATGACATTACTTATGATTATGATGGGTTTACTTCACATACATAATACATATTGCTTTTCAAATGTTTTAATGTACTTTTCAGCACTTTGCCATTATTATTGTCGTCATTTGAATAAGCCACATGTCATACTTTCCACACTTGCTGAGTACGTCATGTACTCACTCTTGCAACTCCCCCAACAATTGCAGGTCAGGATTGGGAGTTTAATGGCGATAATGCGGAGTCTAGGCCGTGTCTACCATCAGCTTGCCCATGGTGTTATTGGAGATGAATTATCCCTTATGCTTAGTTTGCTTAGTTGCTTAATTAGTTTATTTCCGCTGCATTAGCTGAACTTGTCATCAATATTCATTAGAGGTTGTAATCAAGGATAATATGTTTTGTGTAATAAAATTCGGTTAATTAATCTTGTTCTGTGGTAACAATTCATTTCTTCGCAAGTAGGACATACCTATTCATTGTCGCTGTTGTGTTCTGCCTTCTCCATACTTGATGATGACTTGCCCACCATGAAACACAAGTTTGACAAATTATCTTCATCTTAGTCACTTCCGATGTCCACATCGCTTGATCCAACATCTTGAAGTACGGAGATAAAACTATTCACAAAATGGCGTTCTGTAGAACCCTTTTTCTTCTTCTTCTCGTTTGCAGAGGAGTGATTCGTCCTTGTTTGCTTTTCATCGCGGGGTGTAGTACCTAAAAGGTTAGGACAATCCGTGCAAAAATGTCCTGTCTTACCACATTTGAAGCATCGTTGAGGTCTAGCACTTCCTCTCCTTCTAGTTCTCACATTTTGCAATGCTTTTGAGAACCAAGTGGAGACGAGTGCAAGTTCTTTCTCTGTAAACTTTTCAATCTGTTCAAGGGATAGAGATGAAAACAAAGGAAGTGTTCCACAAGATGAAGATTGGCCGGAGCTAGGCATGTCACGTTGAGAAACAAATGCAAGAGACTTGTTGGGGTTCTTCCGTGAGATTATGTCAAATTCATGAGTTTATAATTTAGAATATAAAGCATCTAAAATAAGGGTACTCATGATAGTAGATTCACGAATAGATGTGACGTTCATATACCAAATTGACATGTCTAATGCAGTTAATAATTGTGTATCATTCTCAGCGTCTGAAAAATTAACATTGATGCTACGCAAATTGCTAAGAATTTTATTAAAGTGAGCAAAGAGGTCATCGATGGACTCACCTGGTTGCATCTTAAAAAGCATGTATTCCTTTATGAACATTTCTTTCCTTACCTCCTTTATCATGTTGGATCCTTCATGGTAGTCACCGAGTGCTTTCCACACATCATATGCAGACCGGAGGTGAGCAACAAGGTCAAAGTCGCTTTGAGTTAATCCTTGTATGATCAAGTTGTGAGCCTTGTTGTTGTTGTTGACATCTCTCATGTTTGTAGCCGTGACTTGATCATTTGGCGGCACATTGTAAGGCTTGTACACTTTTTCCGATATTGCGAATCCTTGTGCCTGGATGAAAGCTTCCATAGGTGCTTTCCAAACCTGAAAATCAATACCACTAAAGACACAAGGTTTTGCAGAGTATTTCTCAATGATGATTAGTCAAAAACATGTGCAAATCACAAAGATTAGAGCATCGTGGCTCTAATACCAATTATAAGATCAAAGATCACGTGAAAAGCTACCAGAGGGGGGTGAATGTTAGATTTAAAACTTTTTCAGCGGAAGCAACAAAAACCCTTCGATTGAAAATCAATACGCTAAGAAATCGTGTGTGTGACTAATCTAAACGTGATCAATCATGACAAAACCAGTATATATTGTGGAAGTCAAGTCATGAAGACACGACAACAGGAATCACGAAAAACCGTCGAGAAAAACTCATGTTTCGATCGAAAGATTGATTGAATGTCAATCTGTTCTACCCGAGAAAAACCAGATCTGCAACACTGGAATGAAACACGTGTAGATCCAAAACCACAAACCCAATGCCATGAAATTTTCCCAGATGAAAGACATTAAAGTTGTGAATACAATCCAAAAAGAATCATGTCAATTAGATCTTTCAAACTCGATTTATGATAAAATCACCAAAGAAAGATAATGCTCTGCAGAAAGTCGACGAGAAAAACTTATCTGAAACAAGTCGGACGAACAAGGCACAAAAGTTCCTTCAAACTACTAATTTTATTGACCAAAACGAAAGAGGAACAACTCCCAAATTTGTGCCTCACGAGCTCTGGCCTCCCTTGCTTATATAACCAGCCCATAGGCCAACCCAATCCTAACTAGAACTCAAATCCTACTTAGATTCAACCGAAACTTTCCATATCTACTCAAGACCCTTCTATATGCAGATAGAAGCAATCTTAAGAATTCAAAACACCTTAGGAATGTATCCCACATTCCTAAAACAACTTAACTTTGTGACAAACATGAAATCTAACCAAAACAAACTCGAAACTTTCCATATTTGAGTCAAACCTGACTCCGCAGCAGCCTGAGTCCACAACCTAGTTGGTTGGACCTTTCCGACTAATTTTTTACGTCCACATCTCTTCATCACGCCTCGAAACCATGTAGCCACGTCCATGCACTCCTTGCACACGTGCAAAAACCTTCCAACGACGTCCACGATACCTTCATATGCATTGTTCTTAACTCAAAAATGTTGTGCGACCTCCCGATCAACTCAACCACAATTTCAGCTGAACTTGGTTGTTGAACCTAATCTTCTTCCTAAGACTAGTTCAATGGGTCCCGTCACCAGTCATGTTTCAAATTCAAGCAACACCTACACATGAATAAACAACCAATACATTCGAGCACAAGTCCTCTACTTGACTCTCGTTAGTTCCGAAACCACAACACCTTACTTGAGCACCTCACATAAGCATGTTTCAAACCATAGCAAAACGATATCAAAACATTAACCACTATGACCACCAAGACACACCAAAAACATAGTAAAAGAATACTATGCAAACTTCCCATCAATGTAAAACAAGTTTGAATCATTTCAAGGTAAAAGCAAAACCATTGCAATCTAGCTCTGGACCTTGCCAAGACTAACAATACCTTAAGCCGGAGCTTACCAAAGCTAGCAGGACCTAGCACCGGAGCTTACAAAAGCTAGTCGGACCCAGTGCTGGAGCTTACTAAAGCTAGCAGGGCCTAGCACCAGAACTTACAAAATCTAGTCGGACCTAGTTTCAGAGCCTACCAAAGCTAGTCGGACCTAGTGTCAGAGCTTACCAAAGCTAGTCGGACCTAACCAAATAAGTCGGGCCTAGACAAAGAAGTCAGTCCTAGCCAAAGTAAGTTGGACCTAGACAAACCAAGTCGGACATTGTTGAAAAAGATGTTTTGGTGATATTCAAAACTCTTATCGCCATAGCCAATGTATTCATCACACATAGGTCTCACATAAAGATAATATCTTTATGAAGAACAAAGTCACAAATACAAATAGGAATATGAGAGCCATACCTTTCCCAATTGGAAATTGGGAAGAGACTCCTTCTACTCGTTTCCTACATGGAATATGGACTAAAGACTCTCCTCTCTACAGCCTATACTATTCTAAACCCATGGGGAGTAGTGGATACAAGTGATGAATACTCATGTGGTGTGTGTTGAAGTGAGGGGCGAGGAGTCCTATTTATAGCTTGGAGAAGGGTCGATTCCCAACACCAAAAGCGTGCAAATCAGTATTCATTGTGACTAGGGCACCACAGGGAGTCGACACGTGGATGTTGACCGAGTCTGGCGCCCGAAAGGGTTCGACTGAACCCCGTAGTCGGCCGAACAAACATGTTGACAATTTCTAGTGTGCTTCCTCGGGGTGACTTCCAGGTGGGTCCCATTGACTGATATGGTTGCTACACTGTTGGATGGCCTAAGATACTTCTGTTTGTTGTCCGTTTGGTCCATGTGGTGCCACGTGGAGTCGCCTGATTTGCTGGAATGATATTTTATAGGATCCATCCCCTTGTTTCACTTCGATTCTGCATAGAATGCCTGCATGCACTACTTTATCCAAAGACAAGTGGAAATAGTTTAAATATAAAGGTGATGTGTGCAAGAAATGATAGTTCCTTCACATAATTGAGTTATATTGGCTGGTGAAATTGGTATATAACAGCCGTCAACAGCGTCCTCGGGCTGGATGGGTGCACTTTTTTCATAGCTAGGCTGAGAGTTTAGCTATGACTATTATCTTCTGATGTACATTAAGTAATGTAAAATACTTTTGTAGTTTTTTTCAATAAAACCGTGTATTTTTTCATATTCTTTTCGTGTGTGCTGTTGGGTTTGGCACCACCCTCTGCTATTCCTAGAATCTTTGGACCCAGTCCTCACATCTTTGGCATATTGTGTGCACATGTACAAATATCACGAACACCAACGATGAACTCACCTCGGAGCCAGCTCAAGCTATTCACCGCAATGCATAAGCTGTTGCAATGAGCACTTCAACACTAACCTGGGAAGAGTTCAACAAGGTTGATGGACTCGAGGTGGTCAAAGACATATGGGACACCCTTAAGATGGCACATGAAGGAAATCACTCCGTCCGCGAACCCAAAATTGAGATGATTGAGGGTAAGCTAGGGAGGTTTGCCATTGAGGATGGTGAAACTCCTCAAGAGATGTACAATCGCATGAAAGTTCTCATCAACAAAATCAAAGTCTATGTAAGCAAAAAGTGGACTGGCCATGAGGTGGTCAAAACAATGAATAGAGCCTTTATGCCAAGGAATATTACGTTGTGCTCCATGATATGAGAAAGCCCGGGGTTCCAAAAGTTGACTGCGGATGAGGTTTTGGGAAAAATCATCAATCACGAGACGATGGAAAGAGAAGCTCAATATGTGAAGAATCTTGTTGAGCTCACGTCATCAAATAATAGGCACCCTCAAGGAGACTTGTAAGCCAAGAGGCAATAAAGTCTATGAGGTGCAAGACGACGAAGATAGCAACGATGTGAGCACCGACATGGATGACAAAGAGATGGTCCTCTTGGTCCAACAGTTTAAAAGAATGATGAGGAGGAGAAAAGGCGACAACTACAATGAGGGAAAGAGCAAGGACAAAGACAAGTCCAGGGATAGGTAGTCTTGGTACAAATGTGGCGAATATGGGCACTTAATAATTTATTGCCCATAGGAAGAAGATGACAAGAAAAAGAAGCAATCAAGACCACAAGATAGGAAGATGATCAAGAAGAAGAAGCAAGTTGTCCAAGCACACATTGGCAATAAATGGGACTCAAACGACGAGTCCTCCTTTGATGATGAAGATAGGGTTACAACCATTGCCATTAAGAAGCCTTCCATGAAGACCACTCTCTTTCCAAACTTTGAAGTATGGAAGTACTCGAACTACACTTGCCATATGGCTAGGAAGGCATCTTTACATTCTTTATATGATGATGATTTCGATAGTAGTGATGAAAATGAACACATGCATAAGGACTTAAGTAAAAGTGCACTAGCTAAAATGAAAATATTGTCCAATGATATATTTAAGAAGGAAGATCTTATCAAAACACAAAAAGATATGATCATCCTTCAAAAAGAGAGATATTTTGAGGTTGAAAAGGCTCTCAAGCTCGAAACGGAAAAGAGAGAAGCATTTGAGCGTGAGCTAGCTTTGAGCAAGGAAATTTGCTCAAATCTTAACTTGACAAAAGTTCACAAGACTCTTCAAGTACGAGTTAAATAACTCAAGCAAAGTGCTCCCTCCTCCTCTAACAACTCACCTTCTTTAATTGTCGAGCCCATTCTAGTTAAGACATGTAATTGTGCTAATTTGGTTCTCGACTTGAAAAAAGAGCTTAAGGTGGCACAAAGTAAGCATTCACCTAACGGGTGCATTTTTGACAAGGAGAAAATCAAGTATGCACGTAGTGCATACTCGATTAGTAGAACTCGAAATGTCAAGAATGGTCTTGAATATTCTAGAGGTGACAAGAAAAATTCGAGAAATCCCAAAAATAACAAGAAATTGATTGCTTTTGTCAATGAAGGCTCAAATCGAGTTGAGAACAACAAACATGTTCCTCCCTTAAGTGAAAAAGGTAAAAATGGACCACACTTCATGTTTCATGACTTTAATACCCCATAGGTACTAATGAAAAATAAATTTGGTCATATCTCTAGAAAGTATGTTAGGCCACTCCACAAGGGTCCAAAATCTTGTGTGTGGTTTCCCAAGTGTCTAACATCAAAGGACCCAAACAAGCATGAGTACCTAGAACCAAGGTGTAATTCTGTTTTGTAGCTGTACTCCTCCGATGGATCCAAAGGGGTGTTTGATAGGCACCAACCACATGACAAAAAAGAGAAAAATATTCATGGAGTACAATGAAAATCCAAGTGAACCAACATCACCGCAACACGAGCCACCAATAGAAAACCAGGTAAAAGACATGCAAGATGAACCCCAACAAGGTCAAAATGATCAAAATCAACATGAAGGCAATGATCAAAGGGGAGATGAAGAAGATCAAGAAAGCGACATAAGAAGCCAAGTTTCCCACCCAAGAAGTTGTAGACGCATTACAAGAACCGAATCGGGTGTTGGTGATGCAAAAATAACTTCCCAATCATGTTGAGATCATGACGGGCAGGTTTGAAATGACCATGATGGGCGAGCTAAAGTACTTCCTAGTATTTCAAGTGAAACAACTCAAGTAGAGTACCTTCATTTGCCTAAGGATGCATATACAAGATATCCTCAAAAAGTTCAATATGGACAAAGCCAAGCCCATCAAGACTCCAATGGCGACCAATGGACATCTGGACCTCAACGAAGATGGTCCAAATGTTGATCAAAAGGTATATCATTCTATGATTGGTTCTTTATTATATCTTTGTGCATCTAGGCCTGATATCATGTTGAGTGTATGTATGTGTGCAAGGTTTCAAGCCGCTTCCAAGAAGTATCATCTGACAACCGTAAAGAGAATTTTGAAATATTTAGTTCATACACCCAACTTAGGCCTTTTGTATCCCAAAGGGTCGAAATTCAATCTCATCGGATATTCCAATGCAGATTATGTCGGATGCAAAGTAGATAAGAAAAGCACCTTCGAGACTTGCCAATTCTTGGGTAGGTCCCTAATGTGGTGGTCATCCAAAAAGCAAAATTCCATTGCTCTATCCACAGCCGAAGCAGAGTATGTTGCAGCCGGGAGTTGTTGTTCACAACTTCTTTGGATGCGATAAAATCTAAGGGATTATGGTTATAATTTGAACCATATTCTACTTCTACGTGACAACGAGAGTGCCATAGAAATAGCTCATAACCCTGTTGAGCATTCTAGAACCAAACACATTGACATCTGGCACCACTTCTTGAGAGACCACTCTATCAAGGGAGACATTGTAATTTCACATGTCAGAACCGAGAATCAACTAGCCAATATTTTCACCAAACCATAAGATGAGAAAACATTTTTTGAACATAGGAATGAATTAAATATCCTTGATCTCAAAATGAGGCTTAAAACATTGCATATCTATTTTCTAGTAGTGTATAACTTCAAAATACATGCATGACTGCAAAATTTATCTCCTATCTCACATTCACTCTAAAACTATTTCAAATATTAATTATTGGTGAATTATGGTCATAGCATGAGCGTTGCTTGCTTATTGACCATGTTCATCAAGAATATTTCATAAAACTATGTCCTTCTGACCAACATTATGTCTACCCTCAGATTCACTTTGAAAATCTTACCTGCTTTCTCTATTTGACAGGACAAGTACGGTGTCCAATCAATCTTGAGAAATTTGACCATTGTTTGATGATTAAGTGTTTGTTGATCATGTCCTTCAAGGATACCCATACAATCATGTACTAATCATCACCCAAAAGTCAAATCTCAAATTCACATTGTTGATCTTACCTCAACTCTCTGTTTGAACCGGACAAGTCCGTTTTTCATATCGGACAAGTCTGGTGTCTAGACTAGTCCGGCTCTAGTCCGTTACACCAGACAAGTCCATTCTCTAGAAGTTGGCAGTTTTTTATTAAGAGTTTCTGAATGTAGGCCTAGAGGGGGGGGGTGAATTGGCCTTTTTGAATATTTGTCGAATCCTGCAGCACTCAACAACCGGTTTAATACCAGAGATATCGGACTAGTCCGGTAAAGTGCGGACTAGTCCGATGTTCACGGACTAAGCTTTTTAAAATTAATTGATTGGTTTGATTCTTTTATGTGTACAGCAGAAGTATAGAACCAAACTACAGTTTAACAGCTATATACTGAATTATGTCACACTTAAGTCTTATGTTTAACAATTTAACGTAAGAAGAACAATGTGTGTGAAACCCAAGATTAAGTTGATTAACTTGAATGATTAACAATGAAACAAGACACAAGTGTTTATCCCGTGGTTTGGCTACCACAAAAGGCCACCTACATCCACGTTGAGGAGTCCACAAAAGGACCGGGTCTTCTCCAACCCTACCCTCGTTGGATCGCCACGAAGGCCAATCCTCTTCCACTAATCACAAAGGGGTGAATAACCAAATTCAAGGGGCGATCTCACACTTTGAGAGCTCCCTTAGATTACAAAACACAATACCACCGAAAACACACTCAAAAGTTACAATTGAAATGTAGGAGTGTGTTAGAGAATCAAACCAAGAGCTCAATGAGGTGTATCAAGTGTCTCTCCAATGATCTAGATTGAATCCTCAAAGGATTGGATGATTTTGCACTTAATTTCGTGGAGAGAGGTTGTTTTTGAGTCTCTTGGGAGGTGTGACGGCGCTAGGGTTCGAGAGTGAGTAAAAGTGGGCCATGCACCTCTATTTATATTTGGTTTCTAAAAGTGACCGTTAGGGTTCAGAAAGTTCGGACTAGTCCGGTGTGTTGTGTGTTGCAAACCCTAAGAGTCTCGAAATATTGGACTAGTCCGGTTGGAAGCGGACTTGCCCGATTTCGCTATTGGAAATTTTCGGACTAGTCCCATGTCCATCGGACTTGTCCGGACATGTGAAACCCTAAGTGTGTTGAATGTCAAGTCCGCACTCCGAGGACTTGTCCGACTTGGATCAGTGGGGTTTTTCGGACTAGTCCGTGTGAACATCGGACTTGTTCGAAGTGGATCAGAAACGATATCGGACTAGTCCGGTTGATAACGGACTTGTCCGATGTTGTGTGACTTGTGCAATGTTTTGAGGACTAGTCCGCACTGGGGGGGGGGGGGGGGGGGGGGGGACTAGTCCGATTCTAGTCAGAAGGATATCGGACTAGTCCGACAGATATCGGACTTGTCCGATCTGGTGCAGAAAGGTTTATCGGACTAGTCCGATGACGAACGGACTAGTCCGGTCCTGTGAAACTCTGTGCAATGTGTGTGTTTAGTTATCATTGAGATCTTGGGGTGTGTTTCCTAAACACACTCCAAACACAATAATCTGCTATTCTTTTTCCTTGAGCTCATTTCCGCTTTGCTCCTCCTCATCCCTTCTTTTTGGTATTTTGCTCATTTTTTTTATTATAGGCCTGCATTCATCTCAATAGAGAGGTTAGGATCCCATTTGCTTGTCATAAATCATCCAAAACCCACAAGGGAGTCCTAGATGCAGTTTCAATCTCCCCCTTTTTGGTGATTGATGACAACCAATTGAGATTTCACAAAATATGACAAAAATTGAGATTTTCATAAAGTATGCACATATGAATCAAAATACATCAAGCAGTGAGAGAATTATCCATATGTGCATTCTTTATGGTGGGATGCATAACTAAGTACATTAAGACATCGAGAATGACATAATTTGCATTTATCAACCAAAATAAAGCACACATGTCATTCTAGGAGCAATGAATACAGATTTTAACCAGTACTTCTCAAATTAAGTAAGCATTGCATTCACAAAACCAAAGTTAATCTTAGAAACACAGTTAAAACATTACAATCACAAAGATAGATAAAAAGAGCTCTCTCCTCGCATCCTACAGCTAAAGCTAAGACTCCCCCTCAATCTCTCCCCCTTTGGCATCAAGACACCAAAAAGATGAGAGGAGGGTCCTAGGGTCTTCACTCTTCACTGTCTGTCCTCTCGTCGTCGTTTTCGTCTTCTTCAGCATCAGCTTGACGAGGAGGAGAAGGAGGAGGGACGGAGCCACTCGAGCCCCCAATGCCAAAGTAGGCAAGCTCGGAGGGGTTCAAGGGAGCAATCTCAGTGTAGTCTGGATCAGAGTCCTCAGAGATCTCTGGAGATCCAATGGGATCAATCTCTAGCTTTTGGCAAATTTGCTTCACATTGGCCTTTATGTACTTCATGTCCTCCCTTCTCTTCTGATTGAGCTTGTGGGCCTTCACTTCGGCCTTCTTGCAGGAGGTGAATATAGCAACCAGATACTTGAGGATTCCACTAGCTGATCCTCTCTGAGGGGCTTCCCTAGAAGCAGGGACAGCCCTGACACCTTCACTTGATCTTGCTGGTGCCTCGGGACTGGAGGCCGTCGAAGGAGCAGCCTGCACACTCGGCTTTTGAGATTTGAGGCCTCAAAGGGAGATGCTCCACATCTTTCACGAACTCAATGCTGGTGACTTTTTCAATCACAAACATAAGGTAAGGAGCATATCCGCAAGATCTGTTGGGAGTGCAGGAGATGTTTACCATATCATTCCAAATGTATTCCGCCACATCAAATGGGCGGTCCTTGCTTATGACTCTCATCAGAGTTCGAAGGTATCCTTGCACACTCCCTGCGTCCCCATCCTTAGGGGCAATGGTCTTTCTTAGCACTCTATTCAACACCACAAAGAATGGCTTCATGTTTTTGGTGGAAGGAGGGTTGAACTTTGAGTTTGGCTCATATAGAAACTTCATCTTGTCCTTGTCAATGACCCCAATGTTGTGTATAACTAAGCAATCAGACCTTGTGGAGTCAAGGTGAAGCAAGCTAGTGAAATCTTCTTGAATGATGATGTACTTGGATCAATGGGTCATCCAAGTGACACCCCCTTCATCCTCACTAGAGAAGTGACAGGTCGCAAAGAACTGCGCAATCACCTCATCATTCCAGTTGTGTCTGAAAGCAAACAGGTCTCTTAGTCCATGCTTTTCAATGGCTCTCACTACATCAGTGAACGGTGAGCATCCCTTCTTCTCAAAGTGTGCCCAGTCAATCCAATGACTGCGCACCATGGGGGTGTTCATCGGTAGATACACCGATTTGTAGAAATATGCATGGAAGTGGCACCAGAACCTTCCATCTGCAGCTTGCTTCGGCCTGCCATACCAGTCAATGCTTCTGAATTTTGCGGCCGAGTCACTGCCCTTGCCATTGAACTTCTCCCCAGTAGGGTCCCGGACCCCTTCCCTGGGAGCATGCAGCTTCAAGGGCCCAACTGGCCCCGTCGCTATCCCTTTTCCCTTGCCCTTTGCTTGGCGGGCACTTGCCGAGCTAGGGCCACCACCAGCCTTAGAGGCTGGCACCTTGGAGGGCAGCTTCTTCGCTTGCACTTTCCTCCGAACCTGAGGAGGGGAAGGAGCAAGCTCGGAGGGTCTTTCTTGGCGCTTCTTGCCAAGACCCGTCAAAGTCCGAGGTGCCACCTCGTGGTCCATCTCGGCCTCAAAGTCGGAGATTTCATCGTTTGAGCTCGACATGATCTGAGAATCATTTGCAAGAATTATGATAAGTGATACAAGGCATAGGTATGAAAAGATAGCAAGAAAGTGCATTGAGGAATTGAAGAATTAGGTTTTAAGTTCAGAAACATCAAACTTGTCCGGTGCACAGGCACGGACTAGTCCGGGGGACCGGACTTGTCCGTGCACGGACCGGACTAGTCCGGTGTTTATCCTCAAAAACCTAACATAGTGGACAAAGGCTGATTCCTAATGCATCACAAGTTTAGCATACACGTAGTACATCAAGGGGGCATGTATCTAGTGGAAGATGCTAGGCTATTCGATCAACAATGGAGAAAAACAAGATTTCTAGGGTTTGGGAGAAAATTACCGAAGAATTCGATTGAAGCTTGAGGAATAGGGAGTTGGAGCCCAGACAAGTCCGCTAGCTTCAATCCGCACGAGGTCAAGATTGATTTGCGCCCAAATCCGCATCTTTTTGATGGTGGGATCAAGGAACCGCCTTGGGAGCTCGAGCACAAGAGAGAGAGTGCGTGAGGAAGAGTGGGGATGAGAGGAATTAGGGTTTTGTGGCGGCTAGAGTTATGGATACGAAAAATCGGACAAGTCCGGAGACGACCGGACTAGTCCGAACTTGATCAGAGAGCTATATCGGACTAGTCCATGGTCTATCGGACTAGTCCAGCCTAACCGGCACTCGGCGGACTAGTCTGCAGGGGCGGACTAGTCCGGGTAACCACGGACTAGTCCTTGGTCACCAGGAGAAATTTGCATAGCCCATTCATATATATTTGAAGGTTCATAAATAGAGAATGGAGGGGCAAAACAAATCAATTAATCTTGATGAATTTGATCAGTAAGCATACAACAAACAAACAATGATCATAATTCACCAAGATCTAGTAATTGACATATTTTTTCTAGAAAAATTGAGAGAGATGATTTTCACAAATCAATCAACATTTTGAAGAATTCATACAGGTATGCGACCTTTCAAGCCACACTCCGAGAATCAAGGATATTTAGTTCATTTCGGAGTTCGCAAAAACATTTTTAATCAAGTGGCTTGGTGAATATGTCGGCCAATTGCTTTTGGGTGTTGACATGTGAGATGGCTATATCTCCTTTCATGGAATGGTCTCTCAAGAAATGATGTCTTCTGTCTATGTGTTTAGTTCTAGAGTGCTCAACTAGATTGTGGGCAATTTTAATGGCACTCTCATTGTCACGAAGGAGAGGAATACGGTTCAAATTGTAACCGTAATCCCTTAGAGTTTGTCGCATCCAAAGGAGTTGTGCACAACAACTCCCGGCTGCAACATACTCCGCTTCGGCTGTGGATAGGGCAATGGAATTTTGTTTCTCGGACGACCAAGAGACTAAGGATCTCCCTAGGAATTGGCATGTGCCGGAGGTGTTTTTTCTATCTACTTTGCACCCATCATAATCTGCATCAGAATAACCAATGAGATTGAATTTTGAGCCTTTTGGGTACCAAAGACAAAGGTTGAGTGTATGAACCAAATATCTCAAGATCCTTTTTACGGCTGTCAAGTGACATTCCTTAGGGTTGGCTTGAAATCTTGCACACAAACACACACTTAACATAATATCTAGCCTAGATGCACATAAATAGAGTAGAGATCCAATCATGGAGCGATATACCTTTTGGTTGACATTAGGTCCATCTTCATTGAGATCCAAGTGGCCATTTGTGGCCATGGGGATCTTTATGGGCTTTGCCTTGTCCATGCCAAACTTCTTAAGTATGTCCTGCGTATACTTGGTTTGGCTTATGAACGTTCCTTCCTTTTGTTGCCGCACTTGGAATCCCAAAAAGTATTTTAATTCTCCCATCATTGACATTTCAAACCTGTCTGTCATCATTTTGCTAAATTCCTCACAAAAAGATTGATTAGTTGATCCGAAAATTATATCGTCAACATAAATTTGACAAATAAAAAGATCATTATCTAAGTTCTTTGTAAATAATGTATAATCTACTTTGCCAATTTGAAAACCATTTTCAATTAAGAAATCTCTAAGACACTCGTACCAAGCTCTTGGAGCTTGTTTGAGGCCGTAGAGAGCCTTACGCAATTTACACACGTGGTCGGGGAACTCTTCGTCTTCAAATCCGGGTGGTTGCTCCACGTACACCTCTTCCTTGATCGGTCCGTTGAGGAAGGCGCTTTTCACGTCCATTTGATACAGCTTGAAATCATGGTGAGTAGCATATGCAAATAATATTCTAATAGATTCAAGCCTAGCTACTGGAGCAAAAGTCTCATCGAAATCCAAACCTTCGACTTGTGAGTACCCTTTGGCCACAAGTCGTGCCTTGTTCCTTGTCACCACCCCATGTTCGTCTTGTTTGTTGCAGAAGACCCACTTGGTGCCAACGATGTTTGCATTGGGTCTTGCCACAAGTTCCCTCACTTCGTTCCACTTGAAGTTGTTCAATTCTTCTTGCATCGCCACCACCCAGTCTGGATCCTTCAATGCATCCTCAATCCTGCGTGGTTCCAAAAAGGATACAAACGAATAATGCTCACAAAAGTTAGCTATGCGAGATCTAGTGGTTACTCCCTTTTGGATGTCACCGAGGATGTTGTCGATTGGGTGATCCCTTTGGACACATTGGTGTACTCTTGGATGTGGCACTTGAGGAGTTGTGTCTTCATGATTGTTTGCTTCTCCCCCTAAGTGGTTGCCTTCATTGACTTGTTGATTATTTTCGTACTCTTGTGGTTGATCTTCTGTTGAGGCTCCCCCTTGATTGATGGTCTCCTCTAGTGGTTCATTTTCCTCATGTTTGTGTGAAGGTGGTTCTTGTGGTCGAACTTCGCCTAGAGCCATTATTTTCAATGCTTGACATGGAGCTTCTTCTTTACCTAATTCGCTTGAATCAACGTGCTCCTTTTGGGAGCCATTAGACTCATCTAACACCACTTCACGTGCAACTTCAACAACTCCGGAGGCCTTGTTGAAGACACGATAGGTGTAAGTGTTCGAATCATAACCAAGCAAGAAACCTTCATCGGACTTCGAAGCGAACTTTGAAGTCCTAGGCTTCTTGTTTAGGATGTAACATGGAGAACCGAAAACTCGAAAATATGAAATGTTTGGTTTGTTTCCGGTAAGTAGCTCATAGGGAGTCTTCTTGAGTAGTAGATGGAGATAGAGTCAATTTGCTGCGTGGCAAGCGGTGTTAATCGCTTCCGCCCAAAATTGGTCCGATGTCTTGTACTCATCGAGTATTGTCCTTGCCATCTCAATGAGTGTTCGGTTCTTTCTTTCGACAACTCCGTTTTGTTGTGGCGAGTATGGCGCCGAAAATTCGTTCTTGATGCCCTCTTCATCAAGGTAATCCTCCACTTGTGTGTTCTTGAACTCCGTGCCATTGTCGCATCGAATACTCTTGATTGTCAATGAAAATTCATTTTGGGCTCGCTTGAAGAATTTCTTGAGTGTTCCTTGTGTTTCTGACTTATCATGCAAAAAGAAAACCCAAGTGAAGCGAGAAAAATCATCAATGATAACTAAACCATATTTGTTACCGCCGATGCTTATGTAAGCAATTGGACCAAACAAGTCCATGTGAAGTAGTTCGAGCGGTCTTGTCGTAGTCATGACGTTCTTTGCGGGATGATGTGCTCCAACTTGCTTCCGGGCTTGGCACGCGCTACAAGTCCTGTCTTTCTCAAAAACAACATTCTTCAAACCTCGGATGTGATCGCCCTTGAGGAGTTTTTGAAGGTTCCTCATACCAACATGCGCTAGCCGTCTATGCCACAGCCAACCCATGTTTGTTTTTGCAATCATGCATGTGTCGAGTTCATTTTTATCCTTGTTGAAGTCAACCAGGTAAAGCTTTCCCTTCAACATACCCTTGAATGCTATAGAACCATCACTCCTCCTAGAGACGGTCACACCCTCGTTAGTGAACAAGCAATTATAACCTTTGTCACATAGTTGAGATATGGACAGCAGGTTATAATCTAAAGATTCAACATGTAAAACATGAGAAAGCGTGTGTTCAGACGATATTGCAATTTTACCGGTACCGAGCACCCTTCCTTGACTGTTATCTCCGAAGTAGATGCCTTCGTTTGGGTCCTCGTTCTCTTCATATTACACGAACATCCTCCTTTCTCCGGTCATGTGATTGGTTCACCCACTGTCCAGCACCCATTTGGACCCACCGAAGGAATAGGCCTGCAAAAACAAATTATGCTTTGGTTTTAGGTACCCAAGCTTGCTTGGGTCCTTGGAGGTTAGTCACAATACATTTGGGCACCCACACATGGGATTTTGTGCTCCCATGGCGTGGCCCAACATAATAAGCATAGACCTTGCCAACGTTGTTTCTCATTAACACATAGGAGGCATCAAAAGTTTTAAATAAAAGCTGCTGTTGTTCATGGGCCGGACTAGTCTGGGGGGTCAGACTTGTCCGGATGACCGGACTTGTCCAGACACGTACCGTACTAGTCCGGTATTAATGTGAGTTCAGGTTTTTATCCTTCGACTTACCAGTTTGAGAGGATCTTCCCTTCACAAAGGAGATCCTTCCCTTGTTATTCTTATGACTTCCAGCATGTAGCTTTTCATCATAGGAGTAACCAATGCCATACTTGACATTTGGGGGTCTTTGGACCAAGTATGCACTACGTGCATAGTTGATCTTCTCCTTGTCAAATATTCTACATTGAGTAGGATTTTTATCCTTTGTGGAGATTGATTTCCCTTTCAATCTTGTGTCAGTTTTACCACATATGCACATATGAGCAAATTCAGTTTTAGTGGGTTGAGAAGGTGAGTTTGAAGAAGAGGAAGGTTCACTCAGCTTGAGTGACTCAACTTGCACTTCAAGGATCTTGTTAACCTTGATCAGGTCAGCAAGTTTGTCCTTAATTGCAACATTTGAGTCGGTTAACTCCAAGCAAGTTTTCTTGCTTGAGGCTAAATCAAGCTCCGTTGAACTGTTTTTCTCCTTTTCAAGCTCTAGAAGTTTTTCAAGTTCGACATACTCCTCCTTTTGGGAGATAATCATGTCCTCTTGACGATCAATTAACCTTTCCTTCTCAACAAGTTTGTCAAGTAAAAATTTCATTTTTGTTGCAGTTTTCCTATCTAGTACATTTAGCATATCCTCATCATCACTATCTATTTCATCATCACTAGACTAGGAATGCATGGAAGGGGTTTTGATGTTTACCTTGCATTTACCTTCCTTTGCCATAAGGCAAGTGCCATTTCCCTTTCTTGCACCGAGTGTAGGAAAGAGTGTAGATCTCTTGGACGTGTTCTCGATGGCTATGCTAGCCATCTCTTCTTCATCGGATGATGAGCACTCATCGTTTGAGTCCCACTCCTTCCCAATATTCGCTTGTTCGGCTTGTTTCTTTTTCTTGAAGAACTTCTTAGGTTGAGGCTTGGATTCTTTAGTCTTCTTCTTGTTCTCCTCATATGGGCAATCCACTATAAAGTGGTTATATTCACCACAATTATAGCACGCCCGTCTCAATTTTGGCTTTGTTCTTTCCTTGTACTTGCCTTCACTTGATTTTGTCCCTTGCTTTTTATTCATTATTCTCTTGAACTTTTTCATGAACAAGATCAAATCCTCTTCATCTAGCTCACTGCTCTCTTCATCACTGTCCTCCTCTAGCTGTGCTTCTCTTGCTTCTTTGGATAGAGGCTTGAGGGTGGACTTTAAAGCGACTCCTTTCTTCTTCGCTGAAGTGATGTCGGCAATTTCCTTGACGTGCTTTGCTTGCTTCTCCATCATTTCAAAGTTGATAATTTTGCCAAGCCATTCATCCGGAGTCATCCTTTTGTATCTGAGGCTTTCTCTAATCATGGAGCATAGCGTGACATTGCGAGGCATAAAGGCTCTAAGGATGAGTTTACCACCTCGTGGTCATTCCACTTCTTGCTCCCATATGATCGCACTTTATTGACGAGTGTCTCAATCGATTGTACATATCCTAAGGTGACTCGTCTTCCTCGATCGCGAATCTTCCTAGTTCGCCTTCGATCATCTCAATCTTTGCTTCACGCACATGCCGGTCACCTTTATGTGCGGTTTGCAGAGTATCCCATATTTCCTTAGCAATTTCGAGTCCATCCACCTTGGTGAACTCGTCCCGACTGAGTGAGGATGTGATTACAGCTACAACTTGAGCATTTCTATGAATGGCTTGCTCTTGGCTTGGGATGAGCTCTTCGTCGTCATCTGGAATATCTATCCCTGTGCATACAATATGCCATAAACTTGGGTTGAGGGAAATCAAATGCATTTTCATATTCTGCCTTCACATGGAGTAATCACTTCCATCAAAGTGTGGGGCTTTTCCAAGTGGGATAGATAAGTAATGGTTGTTGTTGGAATTTAGACGATCATAGTTAAAAGTATATCGGGAGTAGTCGGTGTGACTACACCCCTTCTTCTTCTCTTCAACCTTTGCTTTACCTTTGGAAAGTGCCTTCTTTCTGAGGAGTGCCTTCAGCTCCAGCGTCTCCTCATCATCGTCCTCGAAGTCTTGAATGGCTTCGAGGTATTTCTCCAGTTTTTGGGTCTTGTCATTGTTAACCTCCTCTTGGTTGTTGATTTTGTGGACGTCCTTCATGTCCGACATGATCTCTTCAAAGTGGTTAAACTCTTTATTGAAGAACCTCGCTCTGATACCAATTGAATGTAGGCCTAGAGGGGGGTGAATAGGCCTTTTTGAATATTTGTCGAATCATGCAGCACTCAACAACCGGTTTAATACCAGAGATATCAGACTAGTTCGGTAAAGTGCGGACTAGTCCGGTGTTCACGGACTAAGCTTATTAAACTTAATTGATTGGTTTGATTCTTTTATGTGTACAGCGGAAGTATAGAACCAAACAGCAGTTTAACAGCTATATACTAAATTATGTCTCACTTAAGTCTTATGTTTAACAATTTAACGTAAGAAGAACAATGTATGTGAAACCCTAGATTAAGTTGATTAAGTTGAATGATTAATAATGAAACAAGACACAAGTGCTTTTATCCTGTGGTTCGTCTACCACAAAAGGCCACCTACATCCATGTTGAGGAGTCCACAAAAGGACCGGGTCTTCTCGAACCCTACCCCTGTTGGATTGCCACGAAGGCCAGTCCTCTTCCACTAATCACAAAGGGGTGAATAACCAAATTCAAGGGGCGATCTCACACTTTGAGAGCTCCCTTAGATTACAAAACACAATACCATCGAAAACACACTCAAAAGTTACAATTGAAATGCAGGAGTGTTTTAGAGAATCAAACCAAGAGCTCAATGTGGTGTAGCAAGTGTCTCTCTAATGATCTAGATTGAATCCTCAAAGGATTGGACGATTTTGCACTTAATTTCGTGGAGAGAGGTTGTTTTTGAGTCTCTTGGGAGGTGTGACGGCGCTAGGGTTCGAGAGTGAGTAAAATTGGGCCGTGCACCTCTATTTATATGTGGTTTCTAAAAGTGACCGTTAGGGTTCAGAAAGTTCGGACTAGTCCGTGGTGATCACCGGACTAGTCCGGTGTGCTATGTGTTGCAAACCCTAAGAGTCACGAAATATCGGACTAGTCCGGCTGGAAGCGGACTTGCCTGATTTTGCTACTGGAAATTTTCGGACTAGTCTGATGTCCATCGGACTTGTCCGGACATGTGAAACCCTAAGTGTGTTGGATGACAAGTCCGCACTCAGAGGACTTGTCCGACTTGGATCAGTGGGGTTTTTCGGACTAGTCCGTGTGAACATTGGACTTGTCCGAAGTGGATCAGAAACGATATCAGACTAGTCCGATTGATAACGGACTTGTCTGATGCTGTGTGACTTGTGCAATGTTTTGAGGACTAGTCCGCACTGGGGGGGGGGACTAGTCCGATTCTAGTCAAAAGGATATCGGACTAGTCCGACAGATATCGGACTTGTCCGATCTGGTGCAGAAAGGTTTATTGGACTAGTCCGGTGACGAACGGACTAGTCCAGTCCTGTGAAACTCTGTGCAATGTGTGTGTTTAGTTATCATTGAGCTCTTGGGGTGTGTTTCCTTAACACACTCCATACACAATAATCTGCTATTCTTTTTCCTTGAGCTCATTTCCGCTTTGCTCCTCCTCATCCCTTCTTTTTGGTATTTTGCTCATTTCTTTATTATAGGCCTGCATTCATCTCAATAGAGAGGTTAGGATCCCAATTGCTTGTCATAAATCATCCAAAACCCACAAGGGAGTCCTAGATGCACTTTCAATTTCAGGAACCCAAAAAGCCTATCCATCCCCCCCCATCTAGGCACATTCACTTCCTCAGGTCAATGCATTTCGAAGAAACGATGGCCTGGAAGCCGAGCGCGTATCCACTAAGAAAGAAACAATATGTTGGGGAAGAGAACGAAGCCATCGAAGTTGCTGACCTCAAAGGCCGACTAAGCTTGGAGGTCGACAGAACGTGAAGTCGTCGACGTTGCTGACCTTGAAGGGTAGTACGTGAATAGGGACAATTTCTTGGAGTTGTAATCTGCTTTTTTATGTAATGATCCAAACTATCATGTAATATGGGATCTTTTTAATGACTTATAAATGCTCTCCCCTTGTTTACTTTTTGTCCATCGGTCCTGGTCAAATCGTGCCCTTCAAACATTCGCTGCCCGCTGACACTACGTTGCAAGACACAAAGGGAGTACTTAGATGGGAAAAACATTATGGGGCAACATCGTTGCCCACAACGAGTGGATTCTCCAGCTTTCAGTAGGAGCCAGAGTCATCTATCCCCCAAAGCTTTGGGGAGGCTGCAAGATTTTATCTCGGTTTGCCTACACAATGGGGGTGGATATTTGGTTCATTATCCCTCGCTCCTACAACAAGTTGACTTCTTCGATCGTGGTCAAATTCCTGCTGAAGTTGGACGTGACCTCTTCTCATTCATCATGAGGAAGGATTAAGCTTTAATTGAGAAGATGGTCACCATTCAAAGGGTAGAGCCACGAATGCTTCAGTTCTGTTGGCATGGCAAGACACCATTGACAACGTGGACATTCTAGCCACGGAGCTTGACCTCCTATTCAAAGATCAAGAAAGTCAAGCCAATGGGGACTTGTTGGTATGATCCAAGTCATGGATATTCACATGATTTATGAAAATCCATGTCAACATGGGACACTTGGGCGATTTACTTCCCCTACACTAATGGATATCCTTCATTTCCAAACAACAACTCCAAAGGCCACCAACAACAAGGAGGTCAAAAGTGGAATCAATACGATCAAGGAGGCTATGTGAATTTGAATTCAAACGGATTCAATATCAAATAGCCTACCTTGATGTATCTTGTCCATGGCCGAGGAGGAATCAATGGCATGCTCATGAAGCATTTGGCCAAGGACAAACCACTTTGAAAGCATTTAAGATCCAAGGGTTCCACAATAACTTGCTGAACCCTACACTTCGACAAAACTCGTGCAACTTTGGGCAAAATGACACTGTGGATGAAGCATATCTTGTTTGATTGTGGAGTCCACATGTCGTTATGCCCAAGGAAGCCTCTTGATCCTAAACCAAGCATGGGTTGAATCAGAAGAATATCTTGAAGGTCGAAACAACACAACCATAATTGGACATCCTCATTTGCCTTTATGATGAATGAAGAGACTCCTTCGTGTCATCCACAATGACATTCTAAGAAGAAGGAGAATGCAGGGCCATCCAAATGGCCCAAGTCCACTAAGCCGCCAACAAGAGAATGGCGGAAGAAGGGCAAGCTTGAATAGGTTCTTGAAAAGATATCTTGAAGGAACAGTAGTCGCAACATCAATAAGTCTTCATCGAGTCAATGATGAGGCTAGGGCTACCATGGGCCCCACTTGTCCATATGGCATCCAAAGGACGTTGGGATTGTCAACAAGAGAGTCATCCACACCTTCATCTCCGGGTATGGATGACACGTCATCACACTCAACCATACGGAGGTAAATCCCGCTCATCAGAGTTAAAAAATTTATTGAGTCCTTGCCAATAGGTTAATTGGTAGTTATCTCATATTTGATTTTCCAATTGAATATTTGAGTTTCCCATCAACCTTTGCTTTGGCATTTAGCATGTTTGAATTTTCACACTTGCATGTGGGAAAGTAAAATTTTCGATTACCATAGGACTAAAATTTTGAATTAGGATGGTTCGGCTCCC
The DNA here is from genome assembly GCA_036927565.1 of Tuctoria greenei. Taxonomy (NCBI): domain Eukaryota; kingdom Viridiplantae; phylum Streptophyta; class Magnoliopsida; order Poales; family Poaceae; genus Tuctoria; species Tuctoria greenei. Next base: position 34,127,241 of record JAYESD010000009.1, read on the forward strand.
TCCCTCCCCCCCCCCCCCCCCCCCTTGGGCTTGGCGTCCACAGCGCGCTTGTTTGCTCGCTGGCTCACTCGTTCTGCTCGGCTTCGTTTACATGTCCATCGCACCTCGTCCATCCCTTTCCGTCGTCTCGCTTCTCATTCCTGTATCGGACGGTTCGTCTCCTGATTGCCCACTGAAGTTTATGTGATCTGTGTCATGGCAATCCTGGCTTCCTCCCCCAAGGTCAGGACTGGTGGTCACTCGAAAGAACTCCGCTGGAGTGATATGAGTTCGGCGTCTGGGACGTTCCATGATTCTGCTCTTGGTTCCTCCCGTTTTAACGCCTTCAAAGATGTGGTACTGGGTACATCTGTTGCGGTTGCTCCTCTATGCCAGCCTTCACCAGATAAGAAGCAGCAATCAGACCTACATCAATTAGTGGTGAAAGTTCCACCTCCAGTGCCGAAAGGTACTGACAAAGATGGTTGGGTGCAGGTTGTGTCCCGGTAGTTCATCGTCGGCAGGCTTGTGGCCCACAGCGCCCTCGACGCCCAATTCTGGAGGATCTTAGGGGGTGTTGTTTCAATTGTTTCTCTATTGATCATCATTTTAGAAGTTGTCGCCTACGACCACGATGCTTCAAATGTCGAGACATTGGACACATATCCTACTCCTATCCACAGACGAGGGGTGGTGTGTCTAGCGCAGATGTTAGAAGGGCTTGGCCAAAGCAGCAAAAGGGACCTTCTACTGTCTTTCAGCAGGTTGCTGGTATGGACAACAGCAAGGCTGTCACTTCGGTTCTGAATGTTGGTGCCTTCTCAGCCCGTGTCGCTCCTACTGAGGACAATCCCGTGATAGCACCGCCGCAACACAAATCAGTATGGAGACGTATATCAGTGTGGACTGCACCTTCCTATTCTTGGCGAAGGGGCCATGGTGGCAACGGTAAGTTTGTCTCTTTGGAACCGAAGGTTCTGAATGATGGCACCCCCCCCCCCCCCCCGGCCTATAAAAGCCCTTTTCACTGGAATAACATCCCCTCATGGAAGCGAAACAAGACTGCACCACGAAATTTATTGTGGAAACGTATCTCAGCATCATCAGATAAGCAAAAGGGTGGAACCAGTAAGGCTGCTGATACACAAACCACCGTTGAGCCTCAGCAGGACATGGAACATAGAGGACGCCGTCGTCGTTGGCCACGTCGGAGGCATCGTCCAGCTCAGGGTACTCGCTCTTCCTCACCAAGGGACATCGGGGGCAACGGTGAGGCTGCCTCTTCGGAGCCATTGGTTCCGGATGATGGTGCCTCCCCGGCCCGTGGTCCACCATGTATTATTGATTGGTCTGATAAGCTGGAAAGGGCAGAAGCTGATCTCCGCAAAGCATTTTTTGTTACAGTGATTGATCCTCCTTCAGACTTGTCTACTGATGAAATTAAATTGATTATAGCAAACAGATTTGACTTGCCTCTGAACTCTCTAGTCCTCCGATGCTCTGGTACTGGTTTATATATTATGTTTGTCCAAGACGAGCACACTGCTATAAGGTTGGCTGATTCTGTACCACCGTCAGGGTCTGCTGCTCCTCGTTTTAACTTTCGTCGATGGACAAGATATGCTTCAGCCACGGGTGCTGCTCTACGAGTTTTGGTTGATATTGAGTTGCGGGGTATTCCAGCTCATGCGTGGGAAATGTCCACAGCAGAACATTTGTTGAATCCTTATGCATGGCCTCATGTCCTCCACTCGGCTACTAGAAACAGGGAAGATTATTCTACCTTCCGCTTGTCGGCTTGGTGTTTTAAGCTGGAGGATATTCCAAATTCACGAGATATTCACATCGTGGAACCCCCGATCGGGATAATTGAGATACCACCGGGTAAACCTACCTTGGTATATCATATTGACATTACGGTGTTGGCACCCACTTATCCAGCAGCCAGCAGCAATCACCTTTCCTCCACAGGGGGTGACGACAGTGACACCCATCCTCGTCAAAGGCATAGACGCTAAGATTTTTCCAACACTCGGCGAACCTTTCAGCATGATCAGCAAGATGCTACGACCAATTCAACCACAACAGCTCCAGAATTTCAACACTCGGAAACTGTGAATCCCAGTGGGCGACATTCCCATGGTCCTGCTCTTGTGGCAGATATGTCACAAGTGCTGACTGCTGACCTGGAGCCGTCCAATAGTCTT